>CM038682.1:174414313-175014313 GCA_021605205.1 Aegilops longissima
ATATAAATGGCATTTTAACCTTCACATATGTAGTTTGAATTTGAACCTAGGGTTCAAACCAACTTCATTTAACCTGCTACTAGTTGCATTAGCTCAAACCACAAAGATATTGCCATGTCATGATCATGCATCATATTGTGCATTGCATTGATGGTGCTTCCTTCAGGTTGCCGTGTTTGTCCCTCTCAAGAGATGACGATCGACGATGAGTTCGATGACACCGATGAAGAGCTATAATATCTTCGTAAGTGCTGTGCAAGCAAAACCCCTTGTTCATTCCGACATAATCCTACTCTCTCGCTTCATGCTCTCTTTTACTGCATTAGGACAACAACGATTCATCTCATACTTGTTGCGGTAGCTGAACCCGCTTATCCTCTCGTGACGACATGTCATTCCACAAGAATAGATGAATCCCACTAGCATGAGTAGGAGTTGTTTGAGCCTGTTGTGCCTACTCATTCATGCTTGTTTGTCATGCCTGCCATCGCTTAGAGTTGAGTCAGTCCGATTCATCGAGGATGAATCAGAGGTGTGTGAACATGTCCTACTGTGTGTGAGCTAAGTGTGTGAACACGATTTGGTAAAGGTAGCGGTGAGAGGCCATGTAGGAGTACATGGTGGGTTGTCTCATTGCAGCCGTCCTCAGGAACTGAGTTCTGTGTTTGTGATCCATTATCGCTACTACCATGCATTGAATGCTTAAGTGCCCTCTTGACTTATTAATCAACTTGATCTCTGCCCGTGAGTTGCAACTAGTTTCCGTGTTTGTAGGATATGTGTTGGGGGCGTATGTGGCGCTGACCCTAGGGGTGGGCTATGTTATGGTAGAGACACGTGGCACGGTGTACCGACGCCTGCTTGGTGCATCGGAACCCCGCTTTCATCGCTTGGGGCCGTGAGCGACACCCGACCGGATCTCCTCGCGGATGGAACCCGAATAGGCGATAAACCCGGACTAGAGACTTGTGTGGTTAGTCGTTGTGGCCGACTCCCTCGCCAAAGCTTCCGCTTGAAGGTTGCCGAGATACACGACGTGTACATGGTGGTAAGTGGCGAGAGCGCGTGTGAAGAAGTACACCCCGCAGGTTAACATCATCTATTCAATAGCCGTGTTCATGTAAAGGACTTCTTGGTTGCCTGTATAGTTCATAGACAAGTGAAAGTGGATACTCTAAAATTCGCAAGATAAGCGTGAGTGGTATGGATGGCGTTCTCGTAGGGAGACGGGAGCGGGTCCATAGTGGTGTATTGATATGGTGAATATGTGGACTCATGTGCGCCACCTCAAAAGAGTTACTTGCAGTCGTAGTTCAGGATAGCCATCGAGTCAAAGCTGGCTTGCTGCAGTTAAACCCCACCACCCCTTTGTTGATAATGATGCATATGTAGTTAGTTCTGATGTAAGTCTTGCTGAGTACATTTGTACTCACGTTTTCCTATTTTATGTTTTTGCAGAGAGACTTCAGTCTCGCTAATAGTTCCGTGTGGACTTCGACGTTTAGCTTGATACCTCAGCTACGATCTTGTGCCCTCGGCAGGATCTGGTAGATAGTCAGGCTTCTCAGCCTTTTTCATTTGTAGATGTCTGTACTCAGACATGTTAAGCTTCCGCTTGTGCTTTGACTTGTAAGCTCTGAATGTTAGGTCATGAGACCCATGTTTGTAATATCTCGCTCCTCGGAGCCTAATGAATAAATACTTGAGTCATAGAGTTATGTTGTGATGCCATGTTGTATTTACACATATCGAGCATATTGTGTGTATGTTTGAAACGCTTGGTATGTATGGGATCCGACAATCTAGTTGTTTATCCTTGGAAGCCTCTCTTATGGGGAAATGTAGTCTAGTGCTTCCTTGAGCCATAGTAGTCCGTTACAGCCCGGTTCACCGGAGTCCTGCTAGCCCAACACTACTGCTCAGGACGCTTGACTGGCCGGCATGTGTTTCACTTCGCTCATGTGTCATCCCTTCGGGAAATGTCACGCGGTGACATCCGAGTCCTGCTTAGCTGCTACAGCCCGGGTTCCTGAGTCCTGTTAGCCCAAAGGTTACAGCCCTGATTCACACGCTGAATCGACATGCTCGAAGTTGATTCATGTATGCCTGTCCCCATGGGTTAGTGCCGCTTTGGGTTCACGACTAGGCATGTCGGCCCGGGTTCTCTGTCATATGGATGCTAGCGACACTATGATATACATGAGCCAAAAGGCGCAAACGGTCCCGAGCCATGGTAAGGCGACACCCGTGGGAATACCATGCGTGAGGCCATAAAGTGATATGAGGTGTTACCGGCTAGATCGATGTGACTTGGAATCGGGGTCCTGACAGCTTTGGTATCAGAGCCTGATTGCATGTAGGATTACCAAGCCAAACCGGTCGAAGTTGTGTCTAGAAATGCTTTAGTTATGTAAGGGAATTGATTGTGGAAGGGAGCGTAAGGCTCTTATTACTCCTTATACCTCATGGCCTTCTGATCTGAGTCATCCTCTTCTCTTCTACGGGGATTAAGAACTAGGCCTTCTCATCTATCTATCAGGATGACATGTTACTAATCCATAGACTTATAGAATTGATAGTTTCAGATCTCAGTTCAGTTTTACTACTTCCGTATGTTCATAGCTGGTCTCAAAACCTTGAATTTGTGCTTCTGAGTGGTCATGCCACCATTTTGCAGGATGTCTCAAATCATTTTGAGCATTTACAGCCGTTATGCTGTCCGAGTCATCCCAGATTTCTAAATAGTCTGATGCATTTGCAAATCCCTTCCCTCCGTTTATACTGTTCATTTGGGCCAGATTAATCACACAAATTAGTGTGTTGAGGTACTCTATTGCCTCGGCATATATGTTGGAGCTATTATTATGAACCTAGGTGTTTAGGGAGTCACCTAGTAATCTAGCCATGTTTTGTGTTCCCAGTGTGACAATCCTGGCCATCATTCTCGAAAGCATCCCGTGATGTTATTAGTTAGTAGGTATTCTATTCCTGGGTTCTTGAACCCGAGATTCACTCTACTTACCTCCTGTTCATAGTGTTTGCTAGTTCCTTTATGATATTAGTAACCTTGCGATAGTCCTCAAGGTCCATGGTATTTCCTTCTTCCAAATACTATGAACCGCATATGGCAGAAGTTCCTCGCTGAAGTGAAGGATCACAATCAGAGTACTCTTGAGGAGTTCTCCATTCATAATTGTGAATCTGCCAGTTCTACCCTTTCCGCATGGGTTATCCGGAAGAAATGTTGAGCTTCACTCGACATACTAATCAGTGCATCCACAACTCAGAAAGTTATATGTTCCTTTGAGTTGTCCCTCTTTAGTTGTATTCTCACCTCCTCAATCAATTGATAGTCAAGAGTATGTGCATTCGCTCATCGATACCTATTATCCTTGTGGTCCGTCAAGCCATTCTTTTCGTAATGACTAGGAGAAACAAACTCCAAAGACCTCATCCATATCTAGGATTGGGTCAAAGCAATTGTACTTCGCAGATCAAAATGCCAATCCAGCTTTTGTTCTGTTTCTACCTCAAGTATTACCCACTTTAAGTCAGAATGTCATGAGAATTGCACCTTCTCTTATGAATTCTTGACGTAGTGATACTTCTCGCCATCATTATTCATTCCTCGGTTTCCATGTTATTGTAACCGGAATGCCGACAAGTGAATCGTGATGTGTGAAATCAATGCTCCTAGCAACTGTGTTGCTTGGTAGTTAATGGACAATATTCTCATTCTTAGCGTGTTGGTTATTAAATCATCACCCTAAGATTGATCGTGCTACCTAGTCCTTATTCTGGTGCACTCTTCGATCATGAGTTAGGATTGTATCAATCCCTCACTCTTTTGATCATATCATCTTGCCCTGAAAAGCAAGATTGTTCTCGAGCTTAGTAACATATCGGTGGTTCGTGATGTTCCGAATATCTTCTCGGAAGCATTACTAGGTTGTCACCTGACCGCTATGTTGAGCCCGTGATCAAGTTGGTTTTCCTCTAAACCAGCCATTCTCCAAGAATCTGTGTTGATACCCCGAGCTAGTTGGTTGCTAAACAACAACTTGGAGAGTTGGAAGATGAAAGCTTGTCCGACTTAGCTCATCACTAAGGGATATCCTTGTGTGTGTGTGTGTGTGTGTGTTGAAGAAAGATGATATCTCCATCATTTGGTCCTCGTGATCAGTTGTTGGATCTATTGCCTTGTCAAAACTTTGACCTGAGTATGGGCTATCGTCAAGTCAAATCAGAACCAACGTTGTTCGTAATGTTGTCTTACTCGTGGTTGATCCCTCGAGCATACACCATTACATCTTTTGGTCTGACCAATGCTATCACCATGTTCACATGATGGTGGAAGTCCAGTGATATGGAAATTCGATGAGTTGTCATGAGCCCATCAGCAGCATTTTGTCTCCCCCATGATTCATGTTGAACATCAACCTAGTGTTGGAAACTTTGTAAGCAGTATCTTCGGGTTTCGTTCATGAAGCCTATGTTTGGATGGAAGAAGTGACTTCCTCTAATTCACATGCATTTGATGTAAGTTGTCGCCGTGGATCCGGGAAAGTTTGTTTTTGCTTCCTTTGGAATCATCCCAAGTCAGTCATGCACATGTGCGAAGTATTCTATGGTTTGGAGACTTGCAACCTTCATTCTATATGTATCCCTAGCACACCAAGCCACTGATTGATTTGTTCAAGGAGAAGAAGTTTCTTTTTAAGAGCTAGACTTACGCAAGGACTTCGATATCCTCGTTGATGGTTCCTAACCAGAATTCGGTAGTGTTTTTTTTGTAAGACTACCATGTGATCATGATTGTCTGGGACAGCGTGTTCACATGCTTGCAACAGCACCAGCTCATGTTTTGGAGCTTTCTATCTTAGTTCATTCCTCGAGAATCTCGCAACACCATCTCGTCGAATTGTGTTGCAAACTTTCTTTCAGACATGCTGAGTCTGAAGTATCCTATCACCAATCAGATCTGAATCTCAGGTAGATATGATGGTTGGAACATTACCAACAGTTGTGTCTTGTTCCCAGCTTGCACCGCATTGTGCCAATTCCCATCGGCTGCCCTTCTCGGTAGTTGCTGTCCAATATCATCTTCAAAAGTGGACTTACCATGGGTTCCCCCCACCTCCGATGATAAGCAAATCATCCTTTGCGTTGTCTTCAGACAAGGTAGTCCACATCATCCATTCTAGTACGGGTATGCCATCCCTTTGTACTCCGCCAAACGATTGTTGTGAATTGCCTTAGGCTGGTATAAAGAGTTTCAATGATCTCTGAATCAAAAGTATTTCTTTTTGCCACTTAAGGGAATAGTTCTTCAAGTCACCTTTTCCAAAGTGCCCCGTTACGATATCATGGCAATTATTTCCTCGCCACCTTGACACCATCCACCATCTTTCTAAGCGTGGAATTGTTGCCCACCAAATCAAACCCCGTCGCTTGTTCTTCCATCCCTCTCGATGTGTTTCATGTCTCAGCTCGAGAAATGTTCAACGTATCATTCCGTGAGTTGATCGTCAGTTGTCCGATCTTCGAGAAGATCGATCCTTCTAGAGTTTTCCTTTTCCTTTCGTTGTCATGTTAGTTGGAGTTCTTAGAGCAAGACATCGAGACAAAGATGGTGACCGTGTCAACGTTCTTATGAAGTGCAACCTGGATCGTGAAGACCGTGTTAGCTTGTGCCCCCTCTATCTTCTTACCTCATGTCTTGAATCTCGGGACGAGATTCTTGTTTAGTGGGGGTGAGTTGTCACAACCCCAGTTTAGCCTTTGCTTCTCCTTGCATGATCATCATGTCTAAATTCTGAAAATTGAATTGAGGAATTTTCAAAGCCTCAGAATCCTTTTAAAAATGATCAAGATAAAATTGCTTCAAATAAGTCCAAGAAAATGTTCCTGTTATCCTCTGGAAATATTGACAAGAGGTAAAATCCAAACCAATATTTTTGGTGTCTCAGAAACATTTATTATGGGTATTTGAATTAAATCAATAGCAATTTGAATTGGATTTATATCTACTATTAATATATATAGGTCCAATAATTCTGAAATATTTTGTGGAGCTTTGGTTTAATTCTTTTAGCTTCTAAAATATTATCGTATAACAAAATTGAATTGGTTTCAAAACCAAATTCAAAACAAACGTGCAAAATAGAAACAGAACAAAATTAGAAAAAAAACATAGAGAGAGAGAGAGAGGAAAAACCCACTTGGCACTTACCGTAGCCCAGCTGGCCGCCCAGCCCACTGTGGGCTCCTCCTGTCGTTTCCTTCCCTCTTGCGAGGAGGATTTGCTGCAGGCTGGCCACATGAAAGCACGCTGGTCTGCCACCTCCTCGCTTGCTTGCCGCTGCCGGAGTCGGCCCCGAGCGCCACGCATCGCCTGACCCTCCCTCGACCTCTCTCACTCTCCCTCGGATTCCTCCCCTTCTCTGCTCTCTCCCTCAAGACGCTACCGAGAGGAGCTAGTCGCTGCTGCTCGCCATAGCCGCAGCCACCAGCCCTCCCTTGCCCCGCCACAGTCCGTGGCTCGCCAGTGTCGCCTCAACCTCCTCGCTGAGTCAAGCCACGGAGGCTCCTGCAACGCCGCCCCGACGCCTTCTTCAACCTCGTGCCCGGAGATCTTCGCTGCTGATTTGCTGCACACCGCCGCCCCACCGCCGAGCCCTCCGTCGCCTCTCTCTGTGAGCTCCTCCGCCTTTTCCCCTCCTACTCGAGCTCGTTCCTCTCTTCTAGCCACCATGGCCATCGGAGCCGATCGCTCCTCGCCGCCGGCCATGTCGCCAACGCGGCTATGGCCGTGCAAGTACGCGTCCGAGCTTACCACTGAGCTCACCACACCCCCACGAGTCCAGCGCCTAACTGCGGCTCCTGCCATGCCCTGCACCCTCGACTCGATCGACGCCCGAACGCCGGCCGCCGCACTTGCCATCACCGCCATCGTTCTAGGCCATCTCCAGCGAAGCTGAGAACACCACTGGACATGCGCAAGCGCCAGCAACCCGTATTCACAAACCGCTCGTCGAACGGTGGCCCGTAGAGCAAAACCAACGCGGGCACCGCCGCGATCTATCGTCGCCGGCGGTTAAATGCCGGTGGCTGACGTGGCACCATTAGTTTAGGTGCTAATCATGTTTAGTTATTACCTGTGTGAATGACATGTGGGTCCCCGAGCATAATTAGGTTAGTCTAATTTTTCTGTTAAGATTAGTACTAATACGTGTGGACCCCACGTGTCAGCTTTGACTTTGGTCAAGTCAACGTTGACCGGTTCCACCTGTCATCCACCCAAACCAGCCTGAGACACTGACGTATGGGTCCCACTGGTCAGGTTTGAACTGGGCGACCCAGTTGACCTGCTGACATCTCAGTGACGTCATGCTGACGCAGTAAATCATTTTCTGGATTTAAAATAATCAGAAAATTCCAGAAAATGTTCTAAACTTCTAAAAATGATATAAAATCAACCGTAACTCCAAATGAGATAAATTATATATGAAAAATGATCAGAAAAATCCAATCTATCCATCTGTACCATTTTCATGCATGATAGAACAACTTATGGCTGCTGTTTAGGCCAAATCATATAAATGGCATTTTAACCTTCACATATGTAGTTTGAATTTGAACCTAGGGTTCAAACCAACTTCATTTAACCTGCTGCTAGTTGCATTAGCTCAAACCACAACATATTGCCATGTCATGATCATGCATCATATTGTGCATTGCATTGATGGTGTTTCCTTCTGTGTTGCCGGTGTTTGTCCCCTCTCAGTAGATGACGTACCGACGATGAGTTCGATGACACCGATGAAGAGCTATAATATCTTCAGAAGTGCCAGGCAAGCAAAACCCCCTTGTTCATTCCGATACAATCCTACTCTCTCGCTCCTGCTCTCTTTTACTGCATTAGGACAACAACGATTCATCTGTTACTTGTTGCGGTAGCTGAACCCCTTTATCCTCTGCATGACCTGTCATTCCACAGTAATTAGATGAAACCCACTAGCATGAGTAGGAGTTGTTTGAGCCCTGTTGTGCCTACTCATTCATGCTTGTTTGTCATGCCTGCTACTTCTTAGAGTTGAGTTAGGTCTGATTCATCAAGGATGAATCAGAGGTGTGTGAACATGTCCTACTGTGTGTGAGCTAAGTGTGTGAACACGATTTGGTAAAGGTAGCGGTGAGAGGCCATGTAGGAGTACATGGTGGGTTGTCTCATTGCACCCGTCCTCAGGAAAACTGAGTTCTGTGTTTGTGACCCATGATGAGTTACTACCATGCATTGGAATGCTTAAGTGCCCTCTCGACTTATTAATCAACTTGATCTCTGTCTAGGAGTTGCAACTAGTTTCTGGTGTTTGTAGGATATGTGTTGGGGGCCGTGCGTAACGCTGACCCTAGGGGTGGGATATGTTGCGGTAGAGACACGAGGCACGGTGTACCGGGACGCCCGTTTGGTGCCTCGGGAACCCTGCTCTCATCGTTTGGGGCCGTGAGCGACACCCCGACCGGATCTTCTCGCGGATGGAACCTGAATAGGCGATAAACCTGGACTAGAGACTTGTGTGGTTAGTCAGGTCGTGGCCGACTCCCTCGCTAGGCTTCCGCTGAAGGTTGCCGAGATACACGACGGTACATGGTGGTAAGTGGCGAGAGCGTGTGAAGAATTACACCCCGCAGGGTTAACATCATCTATTCAATAGCCGTGTCCGCGTAAAGGACTTCGGGTTGCGCACAGTTCATAGGCAAGTGAAAGTGGATACTCTAAATGCGCAAGATAAGCGTGAGTGCTATGGATGGCGTTCTCGTGAGGGAGACGGAGCGGGTCCATAGTGGTGTATTGATATGGTGAATATGTGGACTCGTAGCGCCACCTCAAAAAGTTACTTGCAATGTAGTTCAGATAGCCATCGAGTCAAAGCTGGCTTGCTGCAGTTAAACCCCACCACCCCTTTGTTGATAATGATGCATATGTAGTTAGTTCTGATGTAAGTCTTGCTTAGTACATTTGTACTCACGTTTGCCTATTTTATGTTTTTGCAGAGAGACTTCAGTCTCGCTAGTAGTTCCGTGTGGACTTCGACGTTTAGTTTGATACCTCAGCTACGATCTTGTGCTCTCGGCAGGATCTGGTAGATAGTCAGGCTTCTCAGCCTTTTTCATTTGTAGATGTCTGTACTCATACATGTTAAGCTTCCGCTTGTGCTTTGACTTGTATGTTTCAATGTTGGGTCATGAGACCCATGTTTGTAATATCTCGCTCCTCGAGCCTAATGAATAAATACTTGAGTCATAGAGTTATGTTGTGATGCCATGTTGTATTTACACATATCGAGCATATTGTGTGTATGTTTGAAATGCTTGGTATGTGTGGGATCCGACAATCTAGTTGTTTATCCTTGGAAGCCTCTCTTATGGGGAAATGTAGTCTAGTGCTTCCTTGAGCCATAGTAGTCCGCTACAGCCCGGTTCACCGGAGTCTCGCTAGCCCAAAGACTACTGCTCAGACGCTTGACCGCCGGCATGTGTTTCACTTCGCTCGTGTATCGTCCCTTCGTTGAAATGTCACGCGTGACATCTCGAGTCCTGTCTAGCTCGCTACAGCCCGGGTTCCCGGAGTCCTGTTAGCCCAGTGCTACAGCCCGGATTCACACGCTCTTGACCGACATGCTCGAGTTGATTCATGTATGCCTGTCCCCATGGGATAGTGCCGCTATGGGTTCACGACTAGCCATGTCGGCCGGGGTTCTCTGTCATATGGATGCTAGCGACACTATGATATACGTGAGCCAAAAGGCGCAAACAGTCCCGGGCCATGGTAAGGCGGCACCCATGGGAATACCGTGCGTGAGGCCGCAAAGTGATATGAGGTGTTACCGGCTAGATCGATGTGACTTGGAATCGGGGTCCTGAAAGTGGTTCTCCAGTGCCCTATAGGTGCTGGTTCATGTTCCTCTCCTACATCGTCGTCCATACCATCGATGTCTTCAGAGTCGAAGTCGAGCATGTCGGTTAAATCATCGACAGTGGCTACGAAGTGGGTGGTGGCTGGGCATTGAATTTCTTCGTCATCCACGTCCCAACCTTGCTGACCGTAGTCCGGCCAGGTCTCTCCTGATAAAGAGATAGACTTTAGTGAATTCAGGATGTCGCCAAAGGGCGAGTGCTGAAAGATGTCTGCGGCGGTGAACTCCATGATCGGCGCCCAATCAGATTCGATTGGCAGGGGCGCGGAAGGTTCGGAGTCCGGAGAGGAGTCCGACACCTTGGAGTCATGAGCTTCGCAAAGGACAGGGTAGGTGTACGGCTCAACCGCTGTAGGGATTGCAGCCCCCGAGGCGGTGTCCAGCCACTCGTCCTCGATCAACACAGTCGGCTCCGAGCTAAGGGTCGGAGCGAACACTGCTATGCCCTCCAGACACCGCTCATGGCGAGCTAGATCATGCCCTCGTGATAAAGCGGTGCGCTTGGCTGTGGCTCGAACCCGTCAAGATCAAGTCTCCGCGACGTCACCGTAGTTCAAACTTCCAAATCGACCGATGGCGAGGGTGTAGCTTTCAATCTGCTCCAGATGGCCAAGTGAATTGCCCGCATGCAAAGCCGCCGAATATGAAGATCTGTCCGGGGAGAAAAGTCTCACCCTGGATCACATCGTCGTTGATTTATCGGAGGAGCCATCGGGCCTAAGGATGACGACACGAGGAACTCTCAATGAAAGCACCAATGTCGGTGTCAAAAGCTGGCGGATCTCGGTAGGGGTCCCGAACTGTGCGTCTAGGCGGATGGTAACAGAAACAAGGGACACGATGTTTTACCCAGGTTCGGGCCCTCTCGATGGAGGTAAAACCCTAATCCTGCTTGATTAATATTGATGATATGGGTAGTACAAGAGTAGATCTACCACGAGAACAGAGAGTCTAAACCCTAGAAGCTAGCCTATGGTATGATTGTTGTTCGTCCTACGGACTAAAACCCTCCGGTTTATATAGGCACCGAAGAGGGTTAGGGTTACACAGAGTCGGTTACAATGGTAGGAGATCTACATATCCAGACGCCAAGCTTGCCTTCCACGCCAAGGAAAGTCCCATCCGGACACGGGACGAAGTCTTCAATCTTGTATCTTCATAGTCCAGAGTCCGCCAGGCTATAGTCCGCCATCCGGACATCCCTAATCCAGACTCCCTCACCCTCCTCCGGGAGTTCATCACGGCTCGGTGTCGGTGTCGAGCGGACTCGCCCTGGCAGCCTGAGCTTCGCCGCTTCGGGGCCTTCTTGATGTCGGCTGCTTCATGACAAGCTCAGCTTGCGCCACCAAGCATGTCTCGGGCGGCCTTCGTTCCTTGTGGGCTTGGCGGAGCTAAGCTCGTGCCTCGCGATGCGCCTCGAGGTCCGCCTCGCCTTGTCCACCACCGCCATCCTGGACTTGGCCTTGTCCAGGCGGGCATGATGAAGCGCCAGAAGCTTCTGGAACTTGGCGCTCATGGCCTGGAGGAGCCGCTCTTCCTGGGAACCGCCGCCACCGGCGCTCGGTTCGTCGACAACCTCGAGCCCTGCGGCGGCGAGCACCTCGTCATCAAACACCTCCCCCTCAGTGGGCACCCTGGTCCTTGCCGTCCCTGGGAGGTGGACGAACAGGTCGTCGCTCACCTTCAGGTACCGGCCCGAGCCGGAGGCAGCGGAGGAAGAAGGTTGGTTGTCAACTGCCCCCTCCTCGGAAGCGGCCTTGCCGACCTCCCCGACAGGCCTCTTTCCGGTCTCCTCGGCAGCGGCCTTGCCGGTCTCCCCCGCCGGCTCCTTGGCGGCATCCTCAGCAGCATCCTTGGCAGCCTCCTCGGCCGCGATCTTGTTGACCTCGGCCTCAGCATCCCTGGCGACCTCCCCGATGACAGTATCGATGTTCTCCTGGTCTGCCGAGGGAGCGCCTAGATGCCAAGAAGGGGGATGAGGCAGAGCCGAATCAAAGTTCAAAAAGAAAAAAGAACAAACATGGACAGAAGGCAAATAACTCACCCGTGCCAGGCTCGGAAGAAGTGGCCCCCTTCCTACTAAGATTCGGTGCCGGGACGGAGCCGCCGGCGCCCGGGTTCGCCTCCTCCTCCTCCGTGTGCATTGGCTCGGTGCTTGGCGCCCTTGCCGGGGACGCCCCTCGGGGAGGCGTGGTCGATGGGGGCAGCATGTTGGTGGTGGCCCTCAGTGGCTCCTCCTGCTGCCGTCCTCCTCCTACAACCACGGCAAGGTCAGCGCCAAGAGATCATACCCCAACGCACGTCGATGGGGAGTGAGTGATGAACACGCTGGGGGCTATGCCGGGGGCTGCTATCCAGGCGGCTCTCCACCACCAATGGCGTACTCGAGGTGCCCGTCAAGGGCTGGCCGCCCGACGAGGCCCTGGCTCTCTTCTCCACCCTCTAGGCCAGCGTCTCCACGTCTCTTCAAAGATGAAAACAAGTCAAGAGAGCAGAGCGGTCTAAGGGGACGAAGATGACAAAAGACAGGATGCTTACTCATCCTCCGCCTCCTCTTCCGCTGCCTTCCTCTTCTCCTCGGGCTGAGAGACCCAAGTCGAAGACGACCTCTGTGTCGACATCCGCAGGAGGGGGAGAAGCGGGCGGGGTTCGGGGGCTCTTGGACAAAGAAGAGGCGGTCGCTTTCCTCTTCGCCACCGCGGCCTTCACCACTTGTTTTGCTGTCGTGGCCCTCGCCAGGCGCACGGACTCCCCCTGGGTCTCCTGCCGCTGCTCGGTCCTGCCGGGCCAGACCGGCTCGCCAGAGGTGGCCCGCCGCAGGACGCGCCTTCTCTCCAAGGCCGGAGGATCATCAGCCTCGGCCTCCTCCTCGTTCGACTCATCGACCACGTCTTCAATGAGAGGGGCCCCGGTGTCGGCGCTGCCAGCGTCCTCGGCAAGCTCCGCCTCCGCCGCCCTGGCGGCGATGTAGTCCAGCTCCACTTGGCTAGTGTCCTGGATAAGCAATGGCTCGACATGGATGTACTTCTCCGACAGCTTGTCGAAGAACTCCTGCACCTGGTCCGCCCCCGGCTCGGCCCAGTTTGGGTCAAGCCCGTGCATGTTGAACTCCGGCATCATGGAGATGATGTCGTTACGGCGAGTGTTGTTGCTTAGCGGGACCACTCCCGCCGGCAGCCCAAACAAGGGCCCCTTGACAACCTTGCCGGCCTTCGCAGCCTTGCCGGACCTCTCGTCCCTGCCGTCGTGGTACACGTCGAGCTGAAAAAGCCTCTGGCACAAGTGGTCGTGCCTGATTATTGTGAGGTTGTGGTCCAAGCCAGGGCGAAGCCTCATGATGTCGGCTGCGTTCGTGAAGAGCCAGGCCAGACTCCCCTTGTTGTGTAGTGGAGCGATTCGGTGGCAGATGAAATCCGCCCCGATCATCTCAAGGGTGAGCCCGGCCTCGGTGAGGCGATGAATCCTGGTGGTGGCGACCGTGAGCTTCTCATCGTCGGCGTCGACATTGCTCCAATCGTCTCTCCGAACCGGCGGCGCCTGGCGAACCTGGCAAAATTCCTGCGGGTCCTCCTCTTCAATCCAGCACCACCGGCCCCGCCACTCCTCCCACCTCTCCTGCTGGGCACCCACCGGATATGTCCCCTTCCCCTGGCTCCTTGGGATCCAGGCAACACAACCGGAAATGGCGCCCCCTTTTGGATCCGAGGAAAGAAGTAGTGGCGGAAGAGTGCCGTGTTGGGATGCACCCCGGCGAAGCCCTCGCTGAGATGGGCAACAAGAGCCATGCACGCCCCGACATTTGGGGTAAAATCCAGAAGGTGGAAGCCATAGGTGTGCATGACGTCATTGAAGAAATCGGAGAAAGGGGGGCAAAGCCCGCAGGAAAAGTAGTCGACAAAGAATGGGTACGGATTTGGGCCGGCCTCGGCGCAACCGACGGGGATGATGCGCGTGGCAGGGTGCCCCTTCGTCTTACACCCCCACAGTGGCCTGAAGTAGTCGCGGAGGTGGATCGTGTCGACCGTCGACGGAAAGTAGGCGAGTAGCGTCCGCCGCGGCGCCGCCTCACTCTCCGGCGCCTCTTTCCCCCCGGCATCCTTGGCCACTCCCTTGCCCCTGCTGATTTTTGGCACCATGGCAGCTGGAGGGGGGACGAAGAATCAAGATCAATGGGGGACAGCAAGGGCAGGGCGGCGGCTGCGACAGAAAGCGAGAGCTTGAGGAGGCAGAGGAAAGGGACGGCGGCTCCGAGATTGGGGAAGACACTGAGGGTAAATGGGCGTCGCGCCTGCGGTTTCTTCTTTTTATGGGGAAGGTGCGGGCCGCCCCGTCACCATTTACCACGATGTGATGCATGAGGGCAGCGGCCGCCCCACGCATGCCCCCCACATCACACACGACCCTCCACGACGCGCATTCAACGCGAGTCGTGGGGAAGTGCAAGCGAGCGAAGGAATTACTGCGGTAAAATTCCCCTCGCCAGCTCGCGCACCGTTCTGTGCCTGGCTCAACAACGCGTTGCGCTTATGTGTGGCCCAGGCCCGGGGGCTCCTGTCGGTGTACAAAAGTAGGGGCCCTTTTTGTACCCCTCCACTTGTGCACGGGCAGTCAGAGCCACGCCTGCGGCCGCACTTAGCAGGTCAAAGGGAGGAGACAGAAACACAAGACGAGCAACAGAGACACAAAGAGCAAGAGGGCGAGGCGGACCCCCCGGAAAGAGCCTTGCCGGGGCAACTTGCCCAACACCAGCAGAGCGAGCCACCCTAGAGCCCGAGGGTTTCAACGCCGCAAACAACCACATTGGAACCAAGGTTCGGGAGGCACCTCCGTGGTGGCATGCAGATCTTTGTCAAGATCATAAACACACAACATCAGATGAGGACCAGAAGACGACGATCCTCGGCGGGATCCTAGCCGAGGAAATCCACGAGACCCCCGGCAAGATCCTTTCCGGGGACGACCACGATGCCACGGCAAGACCCTTGCCGGGGCGCCGACAAGGCCCTTGCCGAAGACACCTCGGGGGCCGCAGCCAAGCCTGCGTCTGCCAAGACTCCACCACCGTTCCCATGCAGCTGCCAGCCCAACCAGCTAGGCAGACACCTGCGTGGCGACATGCGTCTTCCAGGCCAACTCAGCAAACACCTGCGTGGCGGCGTGCAGATCTTCATGAAGACCCTACCACCACGCCATCTTAGCAGCCTGCCAGCCTACGTGGCGCTGCATGCCTCGTTGGCCTGGAGGCGTGTCGGAGCAAGACGGAGCGACGACGGACGGGACGGGCCTCGGTGCCGTCCCCAATAAAGCAACGGGACACCTAAGGAGCGCATTTAATGCGCCTTGTCCCGTAATGACAGGCGATAAGCTTGAGTATTGTACACCTTTCCACCTCCTGTGTGCCACTGTGGCAACCCCCTTTGTCTATAAAAGGAGGTCCGCGGCATCCAGAGAGGGATTCGGATCTTTTGGACTAGACATGCACCGTAGCTAGTTCAAGAACTCAAGAACACTCAAATACATACACCAAAGCAGGACTAGGGTTTTACGCATCCTCTCGGCCCGAACCTGGGTAAACGATCTTTGTGCTGGCTCCTAGACTTGCTCTTTGCACAACCCCGCGCCCGCCAACCGTAGAAGGGATACGAGTGATCCCATAGGTGTCGTTTCCACCGACAAAACGATATTGCCATGCTTCAAAACAAGGCCTAGGGTTCATACTTTCATTAGTACAAGTTCTCTCAACAAGGATAACATAATTAGATCATATCACAATCCCTCAACATGCAACAAAGAGTCACTCTAAAGTCATTAATAGCGGAGAACAAACGAAGAGATTATTGTAGGGTACGAAACCACCTCAAAGTTATTCTTTCCGATCAATACATTGGGCTATTCCTATAAGTGTCACAAACAGCCCTAGAATTCGTAGTAAAATAACACCTTAAGACACAAATCAACCAAAACCCTAATGTCACCTAGATACTCCAATGTCACCACAAGTATCTGTGGTATGATTATACGATATGCATCACACAATCTCAGATTCATCTATTCAAACCAACACAAAGTACTTCAAAGAGTGCCCCAAAGTTTCTACCGGAGAGTCAAGATGAAAACGTGTGCCAACCCCTATGCATAAGTTCACAAGGTCACTGAACCCGCAAGTTGATCACCAAATCATACAACAAGTGGATCACATGAATATCCCATTGTCACCACAGATAATCACACGCAAGACATACATCGAGTGTAACATCCCAAAATTCTAAATTTTGGAATGTTATATTAAATAAATATTTATGCTTGTTTGTTTGATAATGGTGTGGTTGCTTGTGTGAAATTGAGTGAAATTTGAAACTTTCTGCAAGTTGAATGAGAGGGAATGAAATGACTTTCCCAAACTTCCACCTTGCATTTATGATCTCCATGAATTCAAATTCTTTTCATCACAAAACCCTGGAGAGAAGATGACATGACTTCTTCCATTTATTTAAATGACAAGGGGTGTTGAAAATATTTGAATTTCATTTGGAAAGTATTTCCAATTCTGAAACTTTATGCAACTCAATGATTTTCATGAGAGAAGATAAAATGACTTCTTCAAATTAAATGAAATATGAGTTGGGAGTTCTAAAAGAATTAAATCCAAAGTTCTTTTGAATTTATTTCCAATTTGGAGTTATTTGAGTTTTATTCAAAATATTTTCTCCAAAAACAAAATATATGGAAATTAGGGTAACATGATTCCCTACATCGAAAATTGGAGAGAAATTAATTTGAAGTCATTTTGTTATATTAAAAATATTTTTTGTTGGATTTTATTGAACTAGAAGCACTCTTTGCTTTATTTAAATTTGTGTGTATTTTATTTAACGCTAGAATAATGTTCATCATGTAGGAAATCTTTTTCTGAAAATTTTGATATATTAATTATATGCCTATATAATATTTTCATTTTATTTTTTTATCATTTTGTTTTCCTCTCTGTTTGTTTATATATATATATATATATATATATATATATATATATATATATATATATATATATATATATATATATATATATATATATATATATATATATATATATATATATATATATATATATATATATATATATATATATATATATAAAGGCCCAAAGGCCCAAGCAAACCAGCTGGCCAAGGCCAAGACCATCGACGCACGCACCTAGGGAGCCAGGAGCCAAGGTTTCCTATTCTTTTACAAATCCTAGTAGGATTTGATCCTGTTCGTTATTCCGCTTTTATTCCTAGGATTCCTAATTCTAGTCTATTTCTTGCCCCTACCCCAAGCAAAACCCTCCCTCCCACTATAAATACCCAAGCACCCCCCTCCAACACATCAAACCAACACCTCTCCTCTCCTCTCATCTCCTCTCCAAGAAGAAGAAGAAGCAAAGACCACCGCCGCCAAGTGCCGCCACGCCTCGACCTCTCCCGAGGTTTATATGATCTCCTCTCCACCGTCCCGTGATCTCCTTTCCTCTAGGATCAACCGCAACATCGGATCCGATCTTCTTCCCCAACTCCGCGACTACTCGGTGAGATCCACGAAATCCTGTAATTCATTTTTTTCTTCAGAAAATAGCAATCTTAGAAAATTCATATCTTTTAGAGTTTTAGTATTTTGAGTGATTCCAATTGCTATGTGTCACAAATTTGCGGAAGTTTCTGTTAGTGTCTCTGGATTTCAAATTTGAGTAGTTTAAATTTGAATTTGATAAATTTTGTTCAGATTAGTATTTTGGCCATAACTTGAGTTCAAAAATAGGTTTTTAATTAATTCTTTTTGCTCCTGGTCACTTATGATATTTTTTAGCTGTAGGATTTAGTTTGGTAATTTTGGAGTATTTTAAATTAGATTTTTAGTAAAAACAGTACTGTTTTGCTTATATAGTTGTTTTAGTTATGTAATTATTGTTTTTAATTATTTTAGTTCATTCCTTTTGTAGATTTTCACTTGTTGTTATATGTTTATGTTTAGCTACAGTAGATAAATTTTGTAGTTATTTATTAGTGTTTAGCTACTGTTTTTGTAATTGCTTGTTTAGTTCATAGTGATAGTGGATAAAGATAGTTTTATTAGTTTTAAAAGTAATTCTTTTCCACTTCAAGTTATATTGTTTTTGTTTCTGTTATTTGTGAACACATTAGTTGTTATATTTATTTAGTATAGTTTATTAATGTTTTAATAAATGAATTGCTGTTATAGTTGTCTTAGTGTTTTGCTAGTTGCTATATTTGTTCTAGTATTAACTAGATGGTTATAGTAGTTTTATATTAGTTCTTTTGTTAGTTATTAAATTAGTAATTTATTTTCTGTTATTTTATTAGATTTATATTTTCTTTGATGTTGAAAAAATATTAGAGTAATTTAGTGATGTTATGTTAACATTTGTGTGAGTTGGTCACCACTAGTTTTTCCTTGAATTTTTCTTTCGAAGTTTTTCCTTTGGTTTTCGACTTGGTTTTCTTTGTTGCTTTTATTTTGATTGAGTATTGTTATGATTGATAGAATTGATTGCTAGGATGATTGCTTATATGATTGTCTGCTTAATATAGACTTTCAACGGAGTGACGAATAGTTCTACCAAGTCTTTATTCGAGAGCGTTATTATCTTCATCAAGTAATACCGAGCAAGTTCACTTTGACCATGTTTTTCATACCTATGTGTTTTATTGCATCTAGTGTCATCTTCGCAACAATCCCTCCATAGTGATATTGAATCCTTGTAGTTGAGTAGTATGCATGAGGTAGGAACCCATCACCCTGTTACCAAGCCCGGGAAGTTATTTATTTTAATGCTATGCTATAGTAGACGGGTTGGTATGAGTGCTCGGAGTGGTATGAGAATGGAGGATCTACGTCAATGACGACAACTCCATGATGGAATCTGCAAGGACTGCATCTTCAAGGCCTCAAGACTTCAAGACTCGAGACAAGAATTCAATACACACTCACTGGGTGAAGGATGGTTGACGGGCACCTGGAGAAACCAGTGGTTGGCGGGATGCATGGAGAAGCGCCATGACATCTTGCGGAAAGCTTCACCCAGACTCAAAGAGACGGAAGAATACTTCATGCCGGAAGCTTACTGTGCAACCGCAAGTCACCATGGGCTCGGCTTGGTTGACCTTAGTTGTGACTCGACTAGGACGGTGCTAGCAGATGTAGAACTAC
The DNA here is from genome assembly GCA_021605205.1 of Aegilops longissima. Lineage (NCBI taxonomy): Eukaryota > Viridiplantae > Streptophyta > Magnoliopsida > Poales > Poaceae > Aegilops > Aegilops longissima. The sequence goes on from CM038682.1 coordinate 174,433,498, forward strand.
GATAGGATTGGATGAGCACCGGACGGTGGTCGAGGAACTCTTCTAAGACCATGTTTGGTCATCTTGTTCTCAAACACCACGAAGTGCGAGAACGTAAAAGAGGATCGAATCTTGCGGGTAAAGTGTACAAACCTCTGCGGAGGTTTACCTAATCGATTAGCCGTGTCCCGATTACGGACAACTTGAGCCTCTGGACCTGGATCTATCTTGGAACTCTCAACACCGGATTGATAACTTAATTGTGGGTAACTTATGATGGTTTTGGGCTATGAGACATCGGTTGGCGGAACCATGTCATGATAGAAAACTCCACAGTACAGGCTTCATTTATTCCTTTGATGTAGGGAAAATAAAACCAGCTTTTATGCAAACAAAACTCGAATCTGAGCCACAAAGCCATACCGCATATAGTATAGTTTATCATCTGTTTTCTCTTATTGTGATCTTGCGGTACATTCAATGTAATGACCTACACGGCTGCAACGTATCATGTTGCAGATATTTCCTCGACGAGTAAGAGTTACGATCAGGGTTACGGTCTACACTCAACCTTGCCGATGGCGTTGATGGGACTCCACACCGATTACTTGTTTCACGAGACTTATGAGGTATATATCAGGTTTACGTTAATTATACATGTGATTGCACTTTGATATATACATTGATGTACTGTGTGTGCAAGATATCTTGATCCGAGGATGGCATAGAAACACGAGGCTTGACCGTCTCGAGGTCGGGTCGCTCTGATATGGTATCGAGCACATGTTGACTGTGGGACGTGACCCTAGAAATCGGAAAGCCCCTAGGACAGGAAATCTCTAAAACTTTATTTTCAAAAGGATCCTTTACATCTCGTATTTTCTGATTTTATCAAGTAGTCCCTCTAACCTCAAATAGTTAGAATATACACCTTTCCCTTTTGACCACACGGAAGATCAACTGAAGTCACTCCAAGAATTATAGATATCGGATAACTGATGGCCATTTCAGAGTAAAGAGGATTTCACCATGCATTAGAAGAGTTGAAGCTGCAACAATTGAAGACTCAAGACTAGAAGAATTTGAAGAATCAAGAATTATTTGACCTTTAGAAGACCAAACCCTGTTACACACTTACGTTAGATGCGGCGATCGTGAGCTGTCATTTGTTTGATGTTTTCCGACAGCCACAAAGTAAAACCCGTTTCTTCAAAAACTATTGTTTGTATTGTGTGTATATCCTCCCCACCTCTCTCACATCTCATCCCAAAACTTTTGGACCCCATAGATGATGAATGAAGTTGGACTGATATTCTCTGGACGAAAACCCAGCCGGAGGCGAGCTATGGATTCGAACATGGAGAATCACTTGGAGCAATTTGATTCCAAGGAAGTATGAGGTTCAATACGCTCTTGATTGCTTTGACGAAAGTGCTGCAACCTGGTGGAAAATGCATCAAGCCATACAAGGATTTAATGGAGCAAGAACTTGGGAGGAATTCAAGAAGACCTGTTGAGATCACGTCTTATCCGGAAACACCATGATACACCAAGAAATAAACCTTGTGCCTGCAAGATTTATGGAGAAATAGGACACACCGGGAGGAACACAAGGATGGATGCCCTCATTGTGAGGAGAAACACCCAATGAGGAAAGCCCAACTAGTCGGTGACTTGTTTCTTGTGTGAAGGAACCACCCACTACCCGACTCAAGGTCACATTTACCCCATGGTGCAACAAACTATTCAGGAGCAGGAAGAAGGAATGAAAGATGTGATGAAGGAATGTGTTGAAGACCACGATGGAGAAGGCCTCAACAGATTTTACTCCAATGCCTGCTATTCATGTGGAGAAGAAGGACATTTTTCACAGATTGCACCAAGGAAAGAAAAGAGTATCGGGATACTTCCGACGGAAGCAATAGAGTTTGATCCACGAGGGAATAGAAGGTTTGATCGAACGAAGAAACCGGAAGAGAAAACAAAGACACCCTCGAACAATCCAATTTATGCAAAGAGGGACAAGAGTCATATTACCTGTTTTGAATGTAAGGACGTCGGGCATTATGCCAATCATTGTCTCGAAAGGAAGCAAGGAACTCAAGGAGCAGGCACCATCTCCAAGAAGCCCAAAGACTTATCGAAAGTTATGTGTTTTCATTGCAAGGAAGCAGGACATTATGCTACTAAATGTCCCGACAAGATGAAAGCTGGAGTTGAGTAGTTGGAATTTTGATATTGGAAACAAGAGTAGTAGAAAACAATTACATTTTCATGAGTTCGATGAGTTGAGTTATGTAATGAGTGCTTAGAGATTGTAATGAATTCGTGAAATCAATAAAGTTAATGTGTCATGATTTCATACGTGGATTTTTTTGAGTTGTTACTCTGTGAACAAAGATTTTGACCATTTTCGAGGATATGAGAAATATGGTCTATGGATGGATTTGTGAATTTCATTTTAAGAGTGGTAGTACCCTGTGAAGAAGACTAGACTAATGGATAAGAAAATATATATTCCATGATTGTAGTTCAAGGAAAAAAAAGGTTGGAGTTTTGCTTTTGATATGATGGTATGAAGAAGCAGTACTACCGGATTTAAGGGAGGTGTAATATGGAACAAGAGAGTTACTCCAAGGATGAGTTAAAGCTGCACTAGTGTTGAAGTGGGCCATAACCCACAAGCCCAGGATTTTGAAAAGGAACAGATGTAACCTTGATGAAGGAAGAAATTTGGAAGAATCGGTGATTCAATCAGCATACGTTCCTTAGGAGGTTACGAAACCCCGAGAGTTGTGAAGTAATGATAGATGTTTCATTCAGCTTGCAGAATCAATGGAATTATCTGAACTAAGTTCGTTAAGAAGAGAAATTCTGCAACGCTTGCGAGAATGCCCGAGTGTTAGAAATACGATATTCGCTAAACCTTATACAGGGTAATGATTTGGGTGCGGAATGGATTGATCACCATACCGACTTACTCGTATCATTCGCTCTTGCTATATGGGATGGTAAATCTGAGTGACTTACCTATAGCAGAGACGACGATATTAAACCTTGTTTAAACCTTAGAATGGTATATGTATTTCTTTTCCCCTTGTACAAGGCAGTTGTTGCCAACCGTAGGAAATACGGTGAGACCCAACCCAACCCATTATTCCTGCAGGAGAAACCTGTAATGGTCGACCACCATGAGATCTCGATAGTTGTTTATTGGCGACAGACCTGTCAGCTAAGGAGACACAGTCTCGGAAGAACCTCACCAGGATGAAAGGACACGTATTTGAGGAAAAGGTTTTTTACCCTACCGGAAGAGCCCCAGTGTAGGAGTTACTTCGAAGTTGTGAGAAGACCGATAGTGTTCACCCTAGGGATGGAGTACCTGAGTTCCGTTGGAACCATAACCCTGCTTTTAAGTGTGGTAGCACACTAGACCATTCCGATCGACGGATTTGCTGGAAGACCCCCAAACCCTAACCTTTTCTTGCTGCCTCTTCGAATCTCGAGGACGAGATTCATTTTAAGTGTGGTAGATTTGTAACATCAAATAAATATTTATGCTTGTTTGTTTGATAGTGGTGTGGTTGCTTGTGTGAAATTGAGTGAAATTTGAAACTTTCTGAAAGTTGAATGAGAGGGAATGAAATGACTTTCCCAAACTTCCACCTTGCATTTATGATCTCCATGAATTCAAATTCTTTTCACCACAAAACCCTGGAGAGAAGATGACATGACTTCTTCCATTTATTTAAATGACAAGGGGTGTTGAAAATATTTGAATTTCATTTGGAAAGTATTTCCAATTCTGAAACTTTATGCAACTCAATGATTTTCACGAGAGAAGATAAAATGACTTCTTCAAATTAAATGAAATATGAGTTGGGAGTTTTAAAAGAATTAAATCCAAAGTTCTTTTGAATTTATTTCCAATTTGGAGTTATTTGAGTTTTATTCAAAATATTTTTCTCCAAAAACAAAATATATGGAAATTAGGGTAACATGATTCCCTACATCAGAAAATTGGAGAGAAATTAATTTGAAGTCATTTTGGTATTTTAAAATAATTTTGTTGGATTTTATTGGACTAGAAGCACTCTTTGCTTTATTTAAATTTGTGTGTATTTTATTTAACGCTAGAATAATGTTCATCATGTAGAAATCTTTTTCTGAAAATTTTGATATATTATATGCCTATATAATATTTTCATTTTATTTTTTTATCATTTTGTTTTCCTCTCTGTTTGTTTTAAAATATATATATATATTCATGGCGCCTTGGGCCAAAGGCCCAAGCCGCCAACCAGCCGGCCGCCAAGGCCAAGACCATCGCACGCACGCACCTAGGGAGCCAGGGAGCCAAGGTTTCCTATTCTTTTACAAATCCTAGTAGGATTTGATCCCGCTTCGTTATTCCGTTTTATTCCTAGGATTCCTAATCCTAGTCTATTTCTTGCCCCTACCCCAAGCAAAACCCTCCCTCCCCACTATAAATACCCAAGCACCCCCCTCCAACACATCAAACCAACACCTCTCCTCTCCTCTCATCTCCTCTCCATGCAGCAGCAGTGCAGCAAGACCACCGCCCGCCAAGTGCCGCCCGCCTCGACCTCTCCCGAGGTTTATATGATCTCCTCTCCACCGTCCCGTGATCTCCTTTCCTCTAGGATCAACCGCAACATCGGATCCGATCTTCTTCCCCAACTCCGACGACTACTCCGGTGAGATCCACGAAATCCTGTAATTCATTTTTTTAGAAAATAGCAATCTTAGAAAATTCATATCTTTTAGAGTTTTTAGTATTTTGAGTGATTCCAATTGCTATGTGTTACAAATTTGCGGAAGTTTCTGTTAGTGTCTCTGGATTTCAAATTTGAGTAGTTTAAATTTGAATTTGATAAATTTTGTTCAGATTAGTATTTTGGCCATAACTTGAGTTTAAAAATAGGTTTTAATTAATTCTTTTTGCTCCTGGTCACTTATGATATTTTTTAGCTGTAGGATTTAGTTTGGAAATTTTGGAGTACTTTAAATTAGATTTTAGTAAAAATAGTACTGTTTTGCATATATAGTTGTTTTAGTTATGTAATTATTGTTTTTAATTATTTTAGTTCATTCCTTTTGTAGATTTTCACTTGTTGTTATATGTTTATGTTTAGCTACAGTAGATAAATTTTTGTAGTTATTTATTAGTGTTTAGCTACTGTTTTTGTAATTGCTTGTTTAGTTCATAGTGATAGTGGATAAAGATAGTTTTATTAGTTTTAAAAGTAATTCTTTTCCACTTCAAGTTATATTGTTTTTGTTTCTGTTATTTGTGAACACATTAGTTGTTATATTTATTTAGTATAGTTTATTAATGTTTTAATAAATGAATTGCTGTTATAGTTGTCTTAGTGTTTTGCTAGTTGCTATATTTGTTCTACTATTAACTAGATGGTTATAGTAGTTTTATATTAGTTCTTTTTATTAGTTATTAAATTAGTAATTTATTTTCTGTTATTTTATTAGATTTATATTTTCTTTGATGTAGAAAAAATATTAGAGTAATTTAGTGATGTTATGTTAACATTTGTGTGAGTTGGTCACCACTAGTTTTTCCTTGAATTTTTCTTTCGAAGTTTTTCCTTTGGTTTTCGACTTGGTTTTCTTTGTTGCTTTTATTTTGATTGAGTATTGTTATGATTGATAGAATTGATTGCTAGGATGATTGCTTATATGATTGTCTGTTTAATATAGACTTTCAACGGAGTGACGAATAGTTCTACCAAGTCTTTATTCTGAGAGCGTTATTATCTTCATCAAGTAATACCAGGCAAGTTCACTTTGACCATGTTTTTCATACCTATGTGTTTTATTGCATCTAGTGTCATCTTCGCAACAATCCCTCCAGTAGTGATATTGAATCCTTGTAGTTGAGTAGTATGCATGAGGTAGGAACCCATCACCCTGTTACCAAGCCCGAGACGTTATTTATTTTAATGCTACGCTATAGTAGACGGGGTTGGTATGAGTGCTCGGGAGTGGTATGAGAATGGAGGATCTACGTCAATGACGACAACTCCATGATGGAATCTGCAAGGACTGCATCTTCAAGGCCTCAAGACTTCAAGACTCGAGACAAGAATTCAATACACACTACGGGGTGAAGGATGGTTGACGGGCACCCTGGAGAAACCAAAGGTTGGCGGGATGCATGGAGAAGCGCCATGACATCTTGCGGAAAGCTTCACCCAGACTCAAAGAGACGGAAGAATACTTCATGCCCGGAAGCTTACCTGTGCAACCGCAAGTCACTATGGGCTCTGGCTTGGTTGACCTTAGTTGTGACTCTGACTAGGACGGTGCTAGCAGATGTAGAACTACGATAGGATTGGATGAGCACCGGACAGTGGTCAGAGGAACTCTTCGGAAGACCATGTTTCGATCATCTTGTTCTCAAACACCCTAAAGGGCGAGAACGTAAAAAGAGGGATCGAATCTTGCGGGTAAAGTGTACAAACCTCTGCAGAGGGTTTAAACCTAATCGATTAGCCGTGTCCCCGGTTACGGACAACTTGAGCCTCTGGACCTGGATCTATCTCGGAACTCTCAACACCGGATTGATAACTTAATTGTGGGCAACTTATGATGATTTTGGGCTATGAGACATCGGTTGGCGGAACCATGTCATGATAGAAAACTCCATAGTACAGGCTTCATTTATTCCTTTGATGTAGGGAAAATAAAACCAGCTTTTATGCAAACAAAACTCAGATACAGAGCCACAAAGCCATACTGCATATAGTATAGTTTATCATCTGTTTTCTCTTATTGTGATCTTGCCGGTACATTCAATGTACTGACCTACACGGCTGCAACGTATCATGTTGCAGATATTTCCTCGACGAGTAAGAGTTACGATACAAGGTTACGGTCTACACTCAACTTTGCCGATGGCGTTGATGGGACTCCACACCGATTACTTGTTTCACGAGACTTATGAGGTATATATCAGTTTTACGTTAATTATACATGTGATTGCACTTTGATATATACATTGATGTACTGTGTGTGCCAGCATACTGATCCAGGGATGGCACAGAAACACAGAGGCTTGACCGTGTGAGGTCGGGTCGCTACATCGAGTGTTCTCAAATCCTTAAAGACTCAATCCGATAAGATAACTTCAAAGGGAAAACTCAATCCATTACAAGAGAGTAGAGGGGGAGAAACATCATAAGATCCAACCATAATAGCAAAGCTCGCGGTACATCTAGATCATGCCATATCAAGAACATGAGAGAGACAGAGAGATCAAACACATAGCTACTGGTACATACCCTCCGCCCCGAGGGTGGACTACTCCCTCCCCGTCATGGAGAGCGCCGGGATGATGAAGATGGCCACCGGTGATGGATCCCCCCTCCTGCAGGGTGCCGGAACAAGGTCCTGATTGGTTTTTGGTGGCTATAGAGGCTTGCGGCAGCAGAACTCTTGATCTAGGTAAGTTCTGGAAGTTTGATGATATATGGGACGTGTTGGCGTCGGGAACAAGTCAGGGGGTCCACGAGGCAGCCACGAGGTAGGGCGGCGCGCCTAGGGGGGTAGGGCGCGCCCTCCACCCTCGTGGTGGCCTTGGGACTCTTCTGGTTAATCTCCGATGCTCCGTGGGCTTCTTCTGGTCCAAAAGCAATCTCCATGAATTTTCAGGTCAATTGGACTTTGTTTGGTATTCCTTTTCTGCGATACTCAAAAACAAGGAAAACAGAAACTCGCACTGGGCTCTAGGTTAATAGGTTAGTCCCAAAATAATATAAAAGGGCATATTAAAGCCCATTAAACATCCAAAACAGATAATATAATAGCATGGAACAATAAAAAATTATAGGTAAGTTGGAGACGTATCAAGCATCCCTAAGCTTAATTGTTGCTCGTACTCGAGTAGGTAAATGCTAAAAATAGAATTTTTGATGTGGAATGCTACCTAACATTTTTATCATTGTAATTTTCTTTATTGTGGCATGAATGTTCAGATCCAAAAGATTCAAGACAAAAATTAATATTGACGTAGAAATAATAATACTTAAAGCATATATACTAACAAAGTAATCATGTCTTCTCAAAATAACATGGCCAAAGAAAGTTCATCCCTACAAAATCATATAGTTTGGCTATGCTCCATCTTCGTCACACAAAATATTCAAATCATGCACAACCTCGATGATAAGCCAAGCAATTGTTTCATACTTTAGCATTCTCAAAAAATTTCAACTTTCACGCAATACATGAGTGTGAGCCATGGACATAGCACTATAGGTGGAATAGAGTGGTGGTTGTGGAGAAGACAAAAAGGAGGAAGATGGTCTCACATCAACTAGGCGTATCAATGGGCTATGGAGATGCCCATCAATAGATATCAATGTGAGTGAGTAGGGATTGCCATGCAATGGATGCACTAGAGCTATAAATGTATGAAAGCTCAACAAAAAGAAACTAAGTGGGTGTGCATCCAACTTGCTAGCTCACGAAGACCTAGGGCATTTTGAGGAAGGCCATGATTGGAATATAAAAGCCAAGTTCTATAACAAAAATTCCCACTAGTATATGAAAGTGACAAAATAAGAGACTCTCTATTATGAAGATCATGGAGCTACTTTGAAGCACAAGTGTGGAAAAAGGATAGTAGCATCGTCCCTTCTCTCTTTTTCTCTCTGTTTTTTTGTTTGGCTTCTTTGGCCTCCCTTTTCTTTTCATTGGCTTCTTTGGACCTTTTTTGTTTCCTCACACAGGACAATGCTCTAATAATGATGATCATCACACTTTTATTTATTTACAACTCAAGGATTACAACTCGATACTTAGAACAAAATATGACTCTATATGCATGCCTCCGGCGGTGTACCGGGATGTGCAATGAATCAAGATTGACATGTATGAAAAAATTATGAATGGTGGCTTTGCCACAAATACGATGTCAACTACATGATCATGCAAGGCAATATGACAAAGATGGAGCGTGTCATAATAAACGGAACCGTGGAAATTTGCATGGAAATATATCTCGGAATGGCTATGGAAATGCCATAATAGGTAGGTATGGTGGCTGTTTTGAGGAAGGTAAATGGTGGGTTTATAGTACCGGCGAAAGTTGCGCGGTACTAGAGAGGCTAGAAACGGTGGAAGGGTGAGAGTGGGTATAACCCATGGACTCAACATTAGTCATAAAGAACTCACATACTTATTGCAAAAATCTACAAGTCATCAAAACCAAGCACTACGCGCATGCTCCTAGGGGGATAGATTGGTAGGAAAAGACCATCGCTCATCCCCGACCGCCACTCATAAGGAAGACAAACAAAGAAACACCTCATGCTTCAAATTTGTTACACAATGGTTACCATACGTGCATGCTATGGGACTTGCAAACCTCAACACAAGTATTTCTCCAATTCACAATTAATATACTAGCATGAATCTAATATCACCATCCTCATGTCTCAAAACAATCATCAAGAATCAACTTCTCATATTATTCAACCCACTTTATATGAAAGTTTTTATTATACCCATCTTGGATGACCATCATATTAGGACTAGTTTTATAGCCAAAGCAAATTACCATGCTGTTCTAAAAGACTCTCAAAATAATATAAGTGAAGCATGAGAGATCAGTAATTTCTACAAAATAAAACCACCACTGTGCTCTAAAATATATAAGTGAAGCACTTGAGCAAACGATAAACTACTCCGAAAGATATAAGTGAAGATCAATGAGTATTCGAATAATTGTGCAACTATGTGAAGACTCTCTAACATTTAAGAATTTCAGATCTTGGGATATTATTCAAACAACAAGCAAAACAAAAGAAAATAAAATGACACTCCAAGCAAAACGCATATCATGTGGTGAATAAAAATATAGCTCCAAGTAAGGTTACCGATGAACGAAGACGAAAGAGGGGATGTGTCGGGGAAGCTGATCGTGCCCACGAACACCTATGGGACCTGGTCCCTTGTGGTTCAGAGGGGGGCGGAGAATGCACGAAGAGCGGATCGAGGTGATGTACACAAGCAGATTTACCCAGCTTCGGAGCTCTCCGGAGAGATAACACTCCTACTGCTGCTTGGTGGATTATATTGTGTTCTTGCTAGGGAGCAATGGGAGCTACAAAACCTAGCCTGAGAGAGTGTGGTCTCGAAAGAGTCGAATGAACTGAGCTGGGGCCGAACCCTTTCTACGTTGCACTTGGGCCTCCTTTTATAGGCACAAGGGGTCACCACAGGTGGCAAGTAGACAAGGGTAAAATAGGAAAAACAGAGGTTGGTACACCGCTTTATACAAAGGTACAAAGATCTATACCTAACTCGACGGCAAGGGACAAGAGTCATAAATGTCCGTCCCTATCGCTGAACAAAGGCAACAGGGACCGCTGGTCGCCTCCGCTTGCCACGATGGTAGCTTGTCGCCGCTTATCGCTGCTCCCCGCTGGCTGCACAGCCCATTGACACGCGTGCCTGGGAAAGCCCCATGGCGACACGTTGGAGGATGAGCTGGAGCGGAGATGAAAAGAGGTTGCCTGCCGCGGCAAGGTCCTTCTCGCTCGGGAGCTTGTCGCCACCAGCCTTCCCGGCAAGCTCCTCTTGCCGGGTCTTGTTTCTTCGTGCCTTGAGTGGCCTTCCCGGCAAGCTCCTCTTGCCGGGCCTTGATTACTTTGTTCTTGAAAGGCTCCAAAGGAGCCGCCGAGGACCTTGGCGGTCACCAGGCCAGCCCTTCCAGCGAGGTGTTATGATCGTCCGTGCGAGTTCGGGGTACTAGGGTACCCTACTCTAGTACACCGACAGAGCCCCCGGCTGGGCCACACACGGCGCCAAGCTCTGTTGGGCCAGCCCAAAATAGTGCACGGCACGCCTGCCCGGATCGCGCGATTATTATTCGCCGGACCCACCACGCCCCCACGAACGGCACGCCCGGACGTGGCGTCGTGGGAGAGATCGTGGGGCTTCCTTTAATGGGAAAATCGAACGCCCGCCTCCTCTCCTCCTTATAAACAGGGGGAACAGGCGTAACGCCCACTTGCCATTGCCGTCACATCGAAACCACCACCGCTCCCCCTTTCCTCAAGTCCACAGAGAGCGACGCTCCGCCCCCCATTGCCACCGGCGCCACCAACGCCGTCGACCTCCTCCACCACCTCCCCCATGGCTCAAAGCCGACAAGGTGAAAGGCGTGAATCGCCGAGGCGCAGCGGCTCATGGCGCCATGGAAGGAGCGGGCCCTCTTGGATCCCCGCTGACAGAAGGAGCTGCGGAGCTGTATTACCTTTTCGTCGACGGAGACGCGGCGCACTCCGCAGACGAGGGTGATCTCCGCCGCCACATCCGAGAAGGTTTCCATCGGGTACCCTTTCTTCGCGCTTTTCTTCCACTGCGGGCTCTGCCCGCCCTTTTCCGAATTCTTTTGCGATGTCATGAACACATATGGCCTCCGCCTCCTTGATTTCACCCCCAACGCCGTCCTCACCATGGCCGTTTTCGCACACCTCTGCGAGAACTTTGTCGGGGTCCACCCAAATGTCGCACTTTTCCGCCATTACTTCACGCCCCGCGTAGAAAGAGGAGAGCCGCTTGCCGGAGGAATTGCATGGACCTCCAGGATCGGCAAGAAAGAAGCATATCTTGACGGAGAGCTGCGTAGCAAATGGGAGGAGTGGAGAGCTGACTGGTGTTGGATCTTAGAGGAGGAGCCACAACCTTTTACTGCCCTGCGCCAAACTCCCATAGTGCGCGGCAACGATTGGAGCAACTTGGCGCCGGAGGATGCCAAGTTGAAGATTGCCGTGACTAGGATCTTATGCCTCAGGCATGCCGGGCTTACCGTAGGAGCAGTTGGCGCGGACTTCCTTCGCCGCCGCATTGCGCCCTTGCAGGAGAGGGGGAGGCCTGCTTGGGAGTTCCAAAACGCAGCGGACATCATGAGGCTGCGCCCGGTCTGAATCGAACTTTCTTGTCTTGGAGCTGGGCGGCATGCTGCGGGAGCTGTTCAAGCTCGATGCGATCACCCCGAGTGGTTCATGCTGCCGAGGGAGTCGTGCCCTTGTGCAACAACTGTCGCTGACCGCATCCGCGTGATGATGCCGCCAGCGATTCCCATGGAATCGTTCCAACTTGGCAGGAGCCCGCCGACGACGTCGTGCAGCAGTTCTTCGACGACTTGGAAGAAGTGCCGATCCGTGCCGACGAGCAGAAGCGGCTCACCCGCGACACCACTGAGCAAGAGATGGCACGCATTGCCACAAGGATGGAGGAGGCGGCAGAAGCTGCCGCTGCCGGCGCGTTTGGGTTCACCGTCGAGGAGGCGGAAACAGCCGAGGCGGCCAGCCTTGCCGACCGAGAAGAGTTCGCCGGTGAGGAGGAGCAGGCCGAGCCCGACGCCGACCCGAACGAGCCTGCCGGGGGCGCCTCCCCTCCGCCGTCAAGTAGCTTGCCGCGGGAGGAGCCCGCGGCCCCGCCAAGAAGACGCCTCCGCAAGACCGGAGAAGTGGCGGGGTGGCAGACGGCCCAACAGCCGCCTCGCCGCCCGACGAGCTCCACCGCGGCAAGCACTGTTGCCGCGGGAGTGCCTCCTGCCGCCACAGCAACGGGAGCGGGGCCTTCTGGAGCAATGGCCCCTGCACCCGCCAAGCGTCCGAGGGAGCCTACTCTTCCAGCTTCCGCACCGAGCGACTTGACTTCTCCGCCTCACCTCGAGGAAGAAGAGGAAGAGTAAGTTCTTGCCGCTGCTACTTGTAATTCTTCAATTTACTACTTTGTCTTGTACTTGACTTGCTTCATTCTGAGCTCTTTCCTTCTTTAGGACGCTGGCTCAGAGGGCGTCGAAGAGGGCCAAGACCCCGGTGGTTGTCGTCTCAGATGATTCCCCTGTGGCGGCAGGAGGCACGTCTGAGACTCCCTTGCCGGATCCGGCAACCCTTCAACAGAGCAGCCCCAAAGACAGCCCCCAACAGAAGTATTTGATTCATTTCTTACGGTTAGGTGTGCTTGGGTGCTCTTTCCTCACCGATATCGACTTGTTGAATTATGTAGGAGCAGAGCAGCCTCATCAGAAGCACCGAGGCCACTCCCGAAGTTCTGCTTGCTTCAACTCGCCGCCAAGGGAGAAGTCTCCGCCAAGGAGCGCCTCCGGCAAGGGAGGCCTCTCCAGACAAGGGAGTCTCCGACAAAGGGCAGCGCCGACGACCCTCCGGTGGTGGAGACCGCGGCAACAGATCCCATTGCAGGTAATCTTCTTGACTGAAAATTTCCCTTGGGTTCTTTTTCTTCTGTTCTTCTGTTAGAACATTTACTTGACTGTCCTTTCTTTCTCTGATCATCAGATCCATCTGCCGGAGAGCCGATGGAGACTGAGGTTGCCGGCGAGGAGGACGCTCGCGGCAACAATGACGACGCCGCCAACATGGAGGAGGAGGCCGGCGCCGACGGGTCCGCTGCACAGGAGGCCGCCAAGGCTGCCGGGCGCAGAGGTGGGGAGGGTCCGCGATCGATTGACGGCCCGAGGCTGCAGGAGCGCCAGCGCTGCACCGACCGCCGATCCCCGCCACCGATGCCGCACTGGACTCAAGAGCCCCAGCCCGCGCCTATCTCAAGGCCGCGAAGGTGTCTTCATCAAGCTTCCATGGGCATCGAGCTCCAGGCGCCGGTCGAGGAGAGACCTTCGACGTGGAGTTGCTCACCTCACTGGGCTGTCGCTGGTTGACGCGCCAAGCAGCAGCGATGGCGAGCTGAGCGGAGCAGCTGCTGAAGAAGCTCTCGTCGCTCTACCGCGCCTCGACAAGCTAAGCCGAGTCGCGGAAGCGCTTGTCGCAAGGGCGGAGCTGACATGGAGAAGCGCCAGAGGAGCTCCGCCGCCAAACAAGGAAACTCTCCGGATATAGCGAGCGCGGGAGCAGCTTGTCGAGGAGCGCACGGCCTTCATCTTGGAGAAGGCCGAGGTCGAGGAGCAGCGAGAGCTTGCCGCGAGAAGCTCTCCGCGCAAGAAGGTGATCTGACGCAGCGGAAGATCAACCTCGACAGCTATGAGGAAGATCTTGCCGCGCGCGAGCAATCAATTGGCGGGGCACTCCAGGAGGCAAAGGACGCCGCCGCGGCTGCCGAGGCCGCCAAGAAGGAATTGGAAACGAGGGTGGCGCAGCTGGAGGCCACCCTCCAGAAGAGCGGCGAGGAGGTCACCGGGCTGAAGCGCGTGCGTGAGAAAGACGCCTACACTCTTGGTGAGTTGCAGGGTCGTTTCGCTGAAAAGATCAAAGAGCTCGACGCCGCCAAGGACTCCAAGGCAGATCTGGAGCTGAAACTGACCACTCTGACAGAGACGCTGGACGGCGCCAAGGAGCGAGAAGCGGGCCTATTGGAGAAGATCAAAGCCAACGAGGAACTGCTGTCGAATGCTGTGACTGCCCAGAATAATCTCAGAGATAGCATAATGCATTGGACAGAAGGTCTTGTGGACACTGCCGCCGCCATCCATAATGAGCTGATGGAGCTGGGGATGGTGGATCTTGGGTACTCCACCGACGAGAACCTCCAACCCAGCGCCAAGCTCAGCCTATTCTTCAAGGGCGTGCTAACGGGTCTCCAGCGGCTCCGGGAGGAGGTCCCAAAGTAGCTGGCCGACGTGTCGCGCCAAATCTGCGCCGGGGCCCTCCAGAAGGTGCTGATGAAGGTGGCCTTCCGCAACCCAGGCGTCAACTTCACCAACGTCCTCAAGTCCCTGCCTCCATCTGCTGACGTTGAAGCGCTCAAAGCCCTTGTCGCACCCATCGTGGACAGGGTGAGCGGAGTCAAGAGGCTCGATGGCGACCGCGTGGACTAGGCCGCCAAGTTTATCTTTTCCTTGTCGCTGCTGATCATTTTTAGAAACAATTTATTAGATCTGCGACAAGTCATTTTTGTAATATACTCTATCTTAGGCATCAATTGCAATGTTATTCCCTTTACTTGATTTCTTCCCTTGTATGTTTGTGCCCTACGCTTTTAGGGAACTTGTCGGCGAGCACCTTTGCATGGCCGAGTCTTGAACGTCGACAGCTTCAAGGCGATGCCGCCTCCGACAAGCAACCTTGTCGCAACTAGTTGCAGCGCACTTAAGTTGTTGAGCGGACTCGAAACAAAGTAAGGGTGCGACTAGCTACGAGTTGGTTCCTCCGCGCACAGGTTTTCCATACAAAGTACTATCGTTCGAGGAAGATAACTTGAAAATTTAGAAACCGATTGCTTAAACTTAGCAACTTAGCTTTTCTGTCGTTTGCTTCCCGGCAAGGCGATACTTCCTCGAGCGACAACTTGGTGGCCCACACCATTATCTTCTCCTTCCCCCCCGGTTAACTTGTGGGTGGATGAACCTTCCTCTCTTTTGAGAAGAAAGAAGAGAAAATAAAGTTATGGAGCCTAGTGGCTCGTTATTGCTTACCGGATGTGGATGCTGCACGAAATGTCAGATAATACATGCATAATAATGATGAAAGCATGAAATTGACAAATTGTGCGCAACATATGAGCTTTACTGATGCACGGGGTCTGCGCCCGGCTTTGTACAAAGGATTACATGCAACAGCGGCAAGACTTGTACAAAGGGTGGTTGCTTGAACAGGTTCCGCAACCGCGCCTCTATGGGTAAAACTTATGATGATGCTCTATATTCCGTGAGTTGCTCACGGAACGCCATCTTCGGTCTCCAGCGGACAGCGCCAGCCTAGTGACTTCGTTTCACCCGATAGGGCCTTCCCACTTCAAGTCAACTTGTTAGAATTCTTGGCGGATTGAACGCGCCAAGAACAAGGTCGCCTTCCTCGAAGCTTCGGCATTAACTGCGGCTATGGTAGCGGCGCAAAGCTTGTCTGTAGCGAGCAGCTCGTCTGACTGCTCAAGACGATCCTCCTCGAGGAGCAGCGTCATCTTGTCGCAGCTGCTCTTGCTCAAGCTCATCATAGCGAGTACTCGAGGTGACCCGTATCTGAGTTCCGTGGGGATAACTGCCTCGCTCCATAGACTAGAGCGAAGGTGTCCGCCGGTGGCTCGATTTGGCATCGTCCCGATCGACCAAAGAACCACCGCAGCTCCTCAATCCAGTTTCTTCCGCACTTGCGCAGCTGTCAAAAGTTCGGTCTTGAGTCCTCACAGCACTTCAGCATTTGCCCTCTCTTGACCATTGCTTCTCGGGTGAGCAATGAAGCAAAGCAGACCTTGGCGCCAAGATCTTGGGCGTATTGCATGAAGGTGCGACTTCGTGAATTGGGTGCCGTTGTCGGTGATGATCCGTTAGGTATCACAAAGCGGCAAACAATTGACTGAAGAACTTGATCGCCGATCGTCTTGTCACCTTCCTCATCGCTTCCACTTCCGACCACTTTGTGAACTTGTCGATTGTGGCGTACAAGTACTCAAAGCCCCGACAACTTCGGGGAAAGGGCCGAGATGTCGAGCCCCGCATCGAAAATGGCCAGGATAAAGGGATTATCCGAGAGCCTGAGCTAGCTGGTGTATCTGTTTTGAATGGAACCGCACGCTTCACACTTGGTTACTTGTGCAGTTGCATCACGGAGGGCTTCGTCCAGAAGAAACCTTGCCGGAAAGCTTTGCGGCAAGTGCTCTTGCGCCAATGTGGTGACCACATATGCCTCCATGTATCTCTCGCCAACAGCTTACATCCATCTTCCCGCAAATACACTTCAATTTCACTCCGTTGAGTCTTCTTACATACAGGATGTTGTCAACAAATTGGTA
Organism: Aegilops longissima; assembly: GCA_021605205.1. Taxonomy (NCBI): domain Eukaryota; kingdom Viridiplantae; phylum Streptophyta; class Magnoliopsida; order Poales; family Poaceae; genus Aegilops; species Aegilops longissima. The sequence continues at coordinate 174,450,232 of CM038682.1, forward strand.
CATACTTGACCGCCGGGCTACTATTTCCGCTTCTTCTTGCTCTTGGGAAGTTCTCTGTCATGCGAAGGAAATGGACGATCTGCTTTGTGCCCATGTTGGAGCCTCGCGGCTCGACAACAAGGACTAAAGGCACATCTGCCGCTGCGGGAACATCAGCTTCCACGGCAAGAACACGTGGTTCTGCCGAGTTGATGATCCCGACAAGCTTGCCGGAGCAAAACTTGTCGGGGCGTGCGCTTCAACGAAACAAACCCTAGGGCTTGTCGGAGCGCATGCTCCTCGATGATATTTATGTTGATTTTGGGGACCTTCTTGGCGGCGGCTTGTGGAGCTCTGCGGAAAGTAATCACCGAAACCAATTTCCTCTTCTTGCTCTGTCCAGTTGATGGCGTTACGGTTGGTTGAGTTAGCTTAAGCACAAAAATTCCTGGTTCCACAGGTAACTTGAGTGCAGCACACTTTGACAGCCATCAAGAATATCATTTTGAGCTCTTGGAACATGTTCCATTTGCGCACCTTCAAAGTGTTCTTCTAGCTTTCTCACTTCATCAACGTAGGCTTCCATCAATGGACTCTGATAATCTTTGTTTACTTGGCGGACGACAAGCTGCGAGTCCCCCCTGACGATAAGCTTCTTGATCCCAAGGTCCATTGCAATCCTGAGACAGGCAAGCAATCCTTCATACTCCGCAGTATTATTTGTTGCTTGCTCCTTGGGAAAGTGCATTTGGACTATGTACTTGAGGTGCTCTCCGGTGGGTGCGACAAGCAGCACGCCGGCACCGGCGCCTTGCAGCGAGAAGGCACCATCAAAGTACATCAGCCACTCTTTACTTGCTTCCTTGACGGGGATGCTCGTCTCTGGAATTTCTTCATCTGGCGTTGGCGTCCATTCTGCTATAAACTCTGCCAATGCTCTGCTTTGGATAGTTGAAGTGCTTTCAAACTTGAGGCCAAAGCTTGACAGTTCCAAAGGCCCACTCGACAATCCTGCTGTTGCTTCGGATTTTGCAAGATCCTCTTCATGAAAGCGAGTGACAACTGTTATCTCATGTGCTTGGAAGTAATGGCGCAGCTTTCTCGAGGCCATGAGGAGGCCGAAAAGCAGTTTCGCACACCGAGTACCTTGACCTAGCCCCTGCGAAGGGCCGACAAAGTAGACTGGGCGCTGCACCATCCTTTTCTGTATCTTGTCACAATCCTGCGCAGATCCGTCCTTGTCGGGACCAGAGCTTGACGGCGAAGCCCCCTGCTTGTCGCTGGATGCATCTGTCTCGGTCGTCGGCTCATCATCCGCCTCCCTCTCCGCTACTAACACAGCACTAACCACTTGATTGGTTGCCGCTATGTACAGCAGCAACTTCTCTTGTGGCCTAGGTGCGACAAGTATTGGAGTGGAGGACAGGTACCTCTTTAAGTCCTGTAGCGCAGCCTCCGCTTGGAGTCCATTTCATTGGACCTGCCTTTTCAAAATCTTGAAAATGGCAGGCGCTCAACTGACTTAGAGATAAACCTCTTGAGCAGCCACGCAACCAGCAAGCCTTCTTACATCCTTGACGCGCTTTGGTGCTTCAATCTGTTCAATGGCCTTGATCTTGTCGGGATTGGCTTCAATTCCCCTCTGAGACACGAAGAACCCGAGAAGCTTGCCGGAAGGAACTCCAAACACGCACTTCTCGGGGTTGAGCTTGAGGTTGATCTTGCACAGATTTGCAAAGGTCTCATCTAAGTCTTGAACCAGAGTTGCTTTGTCCTTACTCTTGACCACTATGTCATCCATGTAAGCTTCTACATTTCTGTGCATTTGTGGCTCAAAGGCGTCATGGACTACTCTTGCAAACGTTGAACCAGCATTCTTCAAACCGAAAGGCATCCGTATGAAGCAGTACGTGCCACATGGTGTAATGAATGCGGTTTTCTCTTCATCTTCTTCTGCCATGAATATCTGATGATATCCGGAGTATGCATCAAGAAATGAAAGCAAATCACATCCAGCTGTGGAGTCAACAATCTGGTCTATACGCGGCAAGGGGAATGGGTCTTTGGGACAAGCTTTATTAACATCCGTGAAGTCAATACAAAGTCTCCATTTCCCATTCGCCTTGCGTACAACTACCGGATTGGCCAACCACGTGGGATGGAGCACTCCTCTGACAAGGCCTGCTGCTTCCAACTTCTTGATCTCTTCTGCTATGAATTTTTGGCGCTCCACTGCCTGTTTCCTAACTTTTTGCTTGACAGGCCGCGCGTGAGGACAGACAGCTAGGTGGTGCTCAATTACTTTCCTGGGAACACCGGGGATGTCAGATGGTTGCCATGCAAATACATCGACATTCGCCCCCAAGAAAGCAACGAGCTCGCCTTCCTATTTAGGGTCAAGCGTGGCACTGATGGTGAAGGTACCACCAGTGCCGTCCTCCTTGGCGGGCACCTTCTTGGTCTTCGGCGGAGCTGCCATCATCTTCTTGCACTTGCCGGTGGAGCTCGATGGTGCGTCCTCGACGGTAGCGCAGCACTCCGAAGAGGTGCACTTGCCGGAGTGGGCATCAGAGCTCTTGCCGGACGAGGTGGTCTTCTTCTTCCCCCCGGGAGCTTCAGCGGCAAGTGGTTTGCTATCTGTCGTAGCTGCTGCATCCCGGTAAATCTTGTCGGCGCAGATAAGCGCATCCTTCTTGTCGCCATGAACAGAAATGACGCTTATCGGGCCGGGCATCTTGAGTAGGTTGTAGGCGTAATGAGAGGCCGCCATGAACTTGGCGAGTGCTGGACGGCCAAGTATCCCATTGTAGGGCAATGGGAAATCAGCAACGTCGAATGTGACCCTCTCAGTCCTGAAATTTAACTCACTGCCAAATGTTACCGGCAATGTGATCTTCCCTTTCGGCTTGCTCCTTCCTGGGTTGATTCCTTGGAAAGTGCCAGTCTCTTCCAGCTCGCTGTCAGGGATCTGAAGCTTCTGGAGCACTGCAGAGGAGATCAGATTCAGGCCGGCCCCGCCGTCACCCAACATTTTAGTGACCTTGAGGTTGCGGATAGTTGGTGAGACCAACATCGGCAAGCACCCGACCGCAGTTATGCGATCAGGGTGGTCCTCAATATCAAAAATGATGGGCGTGCTGGACCACTTCAAAGGTCTACGCGACTCCACGGATGGTTCTGCTGCATTGACTTCCCGCATCCATTGCTTGAGTTGGCGGTGCGAGGTATGCAGAGAAGCACCACCGTGAACGCAGAGAACTTCTGTTGCCTTCTGAAACTCCTGCTCGTCAGCTTCATCGTCTTCCATGTCTTCGTCATCATCTTCTTCTTCGTCCTTGTCGCGGCCGCGGGGAGGTCTGTCTCCTTGCCGCTGCTTGGCCTTGCCGCGGCGTCCTCCCCGGCCGGGTCTCTTCTTACTAGCTGCACCAGCACCTTCCTGGGCCTTCTCCTTGTCTCGCCGCTCGTACTCAGCCTTCTGTAGCTCAACAAGCTGCTCGACTTTCTAGCAGCTCTGGAGATCGTGGCCCTTGGTGCGGTGAATCTTACAGTACTGTTTGTTGGAGCTGTCAGGCTTGTCGGCGGCCGCTACAGCTTGACGATCGGTGTCAGTGGCAACCTCCTTGCCGGAGCTACCAACCTTGGCCTTGTTGGCGCCGCCTCCGTTGCCGGACTGCTCGACAACTAGTACTTCCTTATTCTTCTTCTTTCTGTTGTTCCGCCGCCGGCTCTTCCTTGCCGGGGCGGTCTCCTCACTGTCAGATTCTGCTCCCACATCCTCTCCTGGGAGTCTTCTTCCCTCCTCAGCGCGTGCACACTTGTCGGCCAAGGCATACAGCTCACTGACGTCCTTGACTTTGCACATCGCCATCTCCTCCCTCATCCACGGTTCCGCGTTCGATGAAACGCGCTGATCACCGCGGCAGGTGGACATCCGGGATGTTGTAATGCACACGGCTGAATCTCTGGATGAACTTGCGCAGGACTCTCCTCCTTCAGGCGGCAGGTGAAGGTCACTCTCTTGGCCATGAGGCTTGTGGTCACCGTGAAGGCGCCGACAAACCGATGGCACAAATCTGCCCAAGAAGATATGGAACTGTCCGGCAAGTGCATGAGCCAAGATCGGCGCTTGGCTTGAGCACCGAGAGGAAGTAGTTGGCAAGGATCTTGTCGCCTCGCCCCCGCAGCCTGCACCGCGATGGTGTAGATCTTTGAGGAACTCCGATGGGTGCATCCTGCCATCATACTTCTCGCACATCGGCTTGAAGTTTTTCTTGTCGGACACTTTGGACTTGCCGCAGCTCACGAGTGAACGCAGGGCAACCTACCGCGTACGGCAAGTCACCTGGTTCCCCTGGCGCATGCATGTCAACAGTAGGCCCAGCGCGCTGGTCGGACTGACGCCGCGCTTCTCTTCGGTGCTCGATGCGGGTTCGAGCGTCTTCTTGTTGCCGTTCCTTAAGAACTTGGCGCTGATCACGGCGAGCTCGTGGATCCGACGACACGGTGGAGTCGCTGTCGAGGTGGATCCGAGGAGCTGGTGATCTTGGCCTTCGGGAAGGGGAGTGCATGGTGGTGTCACCCCCGCAGGTCTCGTCGCCACCGGCTCATGCCTTGTCGCCTCGCCACGGCAAGGACGCAGTTGGTTGCCGCGGAACGTCGCCGTTGGCAAAGCCGATGAGACTCTGGATTGTGGCCCTCCATTCGCCGACCTTGTCGGCCGTTGGAGGGTAGTCTAAAGTAGCTGAGCTCGCCAAGGCTTCCGCTGGAGAGGTGGGTGGCAAAGGCATACGGAGCGAGGAACGGGATGTGCTCGAACTCCTAACCAAGTTAGGAGGAGCAGCATCCCGCCGACAGCGACTCCGCTTCGCTGCGGCATCTTTGGCGTGCATGCGGTCTCGAGGGCCTCGGGATCCTCCAGCTTGGCCTTGATCCAACGAGCGTATGGTGCTGCGAGCATCATGACGCTGTCGGTCCCGCGCTTCCTGAGATGGACGCGGTGCGGATTCGGACGCTGAAGCTTGCGCCGCCTTGTCCTTGGACCTGGCGGCGTCGTGGGCTCTCTCGACGACGCCCGTTCCTCCGCCAGCGTCTTCCCCACCACTCGTCAGCTCCGGTGGTGGTGGGTTCGACGCGGACGGCTCTGCTGCCGCCGAAGCCTTCTTCTTCGGTGGCATGTTGACGAAGATGATGAAGAAGCTGCTCGTGTGAACGCTGGATCGGGTTCACACAGCCTCGACGCCCCCTACCTGGCGCGCCACAGATGTCGGGGAAGCTGATCGTGCCCACGAACACCTATGGGACCTGGTCCCTTGTGGTTCGGAGGGGGGCGGAGAATGCACGAAGAGCGGATCGAGGCGATGTACACGAGCAGATTTACCCAGCTTCGGAGCTCTCTGGAGAGATAACACTCCTACTGCTGCTTGGTGGATTATATTGTGTTCTTGCTAGGGAGCAATGGGAGCTACAAAACCTAGCCTGAGAGAGTGTGGTCTCGAAAGAGTCGAATGAACTGAGCTGGGGCCGAACCATTTCTACGTTGCACTTGGGCCTCCTTTTATAGGCACAAGGGGTCACCACAGGTGGCAAGTAGACAAGGGTAAAATAGGAAAAACAGAGGTTGGAACACCGCTTTGTACAGTGTACAGTGATCTATACCTAACTCTGACGGCAAGGGACAAGAGTCATAAATGTCCGTCCCTATCGCCTGAACAGTGCAACAGGGACCGTCAAGTGCGCCTCCGTTTGCCACGATGGTAGCTTGTTAGCGCCGCTTATCGCTGCTCCCCGCTGGCTGCACAGCCCATTGACACGCGTGCCTGGGAAAGCCCCATGGCGACACGTTGGCGGATGAGCTGGAGCGGAGATGAAGAGAGGTTGCCTGCCGCGGCAAGGTCCTTGTCGCGCTCGGGAGCTTGTCGCTCACCAAGCCTTCCCGGCAAGCTCCTCTTGCCGGGGTCTTGTTTCCTTCATGCCTTGAGTGGCCTTCCCGGCAAGCTCCTCTTGCCAGGGCCTTGATTACTTTGTTCTTGAAAGGCTCCAAAGGAGCCGCTGAGGACCTTGGCGGTCACCAGGCCAGCCCTGCCGCGGGGTGCTGCGACTATCCGTGCACGAGTTCGGGGTACTAGGGTACCCCTACTCTAGTACACCGACAGGATGCCTTCCGGGGCATCCCCAAGCTTAGGCTCTTGGTTTTCCTTGAATATTACCTTGGGGTGCCTTGGGCATCCCCAAGCATAGGCTCTTGCCACTCCTTATTCCATAGTCCATCGAATCTTTACCCAAAACTTGAAAACTTCACAACACAAAACTTAACAGAAAACTCGTAAGCTCCTTAGTATAAGAAAACAAAACCACCACTTAGGTACTATTGTGAAGTCATTATAAATTCATATTGGTGTAATATCTACTGTATTACAACTTCTCTATGGTTTGAACCCTCCGATACTACTCATAGATTCATCAAAATAAACAAAAAACACATAGAAAACAGAATGTGTCAAAAACAGAACAGTCTGTAGTAATCTGTAACTCTTGAATACTTCTGTAACTCCAAATATCCTACCAAATTAGCAAAACCTGAGAAATTTTTGAACCAATCCAGAGCAAAAAGAATCAGATCAAAAGGACATTTCTGTGAATTATCAAAACTAATTTACTGGGCACAAAAGTTTCTGATTTTCAGGAGGATCAACACAACTATCACCGTAAGCAATCCTAAAGGTCTTACTTGGAAATTTATTGAAACAAAATCTATAAATCATGATTACCACAGTAGCATAATCATGTGAACACACAAAAACAGTAAGGGTAAATATCGGGTTGTCTCCCAACAAGCGCTTTCCTTTAATGCCTTTTTAGCTAGGCATGATGATTTCAATGATGCTCACATGAAAGATAAGAATTGAAACACAAAGAGAGCATCATGAAGCATATGACTAACACATTGAAGTTTAACCCACTTCCTATGCATAGGGATTTTGTGAGAAAATAATTTATGGGAACAAGAATCAACTAGCATAGGAAAGCAAAACAAGCATAACTTCAAGATTTTAAGCACATAGAGAGGAAACTTGATATTATTGCAATTCCTACAAGCATATATTCCTCCCTCATAATAATTTTTAGTAGCATCATGAATGAATTCAACAATATAACTATCACGTGAGGCATAATCTAATTGAAAATTAAATTCAAGATGACAAGTTTCATGGTTATCATTATTCTTTATAGCTTACATGTCATCACAATAATCATCATAGATAGCAACTTTGTTCTCATAATCAATTGGAACCTCTTCCGAAATAGTGGATTCATCACTAAATAAAGTCATTACCTCTCCAAATCCACTTTCATAATTATCACAATAAGATTCAACACCCTCCAAAATAGTGGGATCATTACTTCCTAAAGTTGACACTCTTCCAAACCCACTTTCATCAATATAATCATCATAAATAGGAGGCATGCTATCATCATAATAAATTTTCTCATCAAAACTTGGGGGACTAAAAATATCATCTTCATCAAACATAGCATCCCCAAGCTTGTGGCTTTGCATATCATTGTCATCATGGATATTCAAATAATTCATACTAACAACATTGCAATCATGCTCATCGTTCAAAGATTTAGTGCCAAACATTTTAATGCATTATTCTTCTAGCACTTGGGCACAATTTTCCTTTCCATCATTTTCACGAAAGATATTAAAAATATGAAGCATATGAGGCAACTTCAATTCCATTTTTTGTAGTTTTCTTTTATAGACTAAACTAGTGATAAAACAAGAAACAAAAAGATTCGATTGCAAGATCTAAAGATATACCTTCAAGCACAAACCTCCCTGGAAACGATGCCAGAAAAGAGCTTAGTTGACGGGGTGTTAGTGCCTCTTACCTAGCCTCCCCGGCAACGGTGCCAGAAAAGAGCTTGATGTCTACTACACAACCTTCTTCTTGTAGACGTTGTTGGGCCTCCAAGTGCAGAGGTTTGTAGGACAGTAGCAAATTTCCCTCAAGTGGATGACCTAAGGTTTATCAATCTGTGGGAGGCGTAGTACGGTCTCTCTCAATCAACCCTGCAACACAATAACAAAGAGTCTCTTGTGTCCCCAACACACCCAATACAATGGTAAATTGTATAGGTGCACTAGTTCGGCGAAGAGATGGTGATACAAGTGCAATATGGATGGTAGATATAGGTTTTTGTAATATGAAAATATAAGAACAACAAGGTAACAAGTGGTAAAAGTGAGCGTAAACGGTATTGCAATGCTTCGAAACAAGGCCTAGGGTTCATACTTTCACTAGTACAAGTTCTCTCAACAAGGATAACATAATTAGATCATATAACAATCCTCAACATGCAACAAAGAGTCACTCCAAAGTCACTAATAGCGGAGAACAAACGAAGAGATTATTGTACGGTACGAAACCACCTCAAAGTTATTATTTCCGATCAATCCGTTGGGCTATTCCTATAAGTGTCACAAACAGCCCTAGAGTTCGTAGTAAAATAACACACCTTAAGACACAAATCAACCAAAACCCTAATGTCACCTAGATACTCCAATGTCACCACAAGTATCCGTGGGTATGATTATACGATATGCATCACACAATCTCAGATACATTTATTCAAACCAACACAAAGTACTTCAAAGAGTGCCCCAAAGTTAACCCCTATGCATAAGTTCACAAGGTCACTGAACCAGCAAGTTGATCACCAAAACATACATCAAGTGGATCACGTGAATATCCCATTGTCACCACAGATGAGCACACGCAAGACATACATCAAGTGTTCTCAAATCCTTAAAGACTCAATCCGATAAGATAACTTCAAAGGGAAAACTCAATCCATTAAAAGAGAGTAGAGGGAGAGAAACACCATAAGATCCAACCATAATAGCAAAGCTCGCGGTACATCAAGATCGTGCCATATCAAGAACACGAGAGAGAGAGAGAGAGAGAGAGAGAGAGAGAGAGAGATCAAACACATAGCTATTGGTACATACCCTCCGCCCCGAGGGTGAACTACTCCCTCCTTGTCATGGAGAGCGCCGGGATGAAGATGGCCATCGGTGATGGATCCCCCTCCGGCAGGGTGCCGGAACAGGGTCCCGATTGGTTTTTGGTGGCTACAGAGGCTTGCGGCGCGGAATTCCAGATCTAGGTTATGTTCTGGAAGTTTGGGGATATATAAGAGGTGTTGACCTCGGGAACAAGTCAGGGGGGTCCACGAGGCAGCTATGAGGTAGGGGGCGCGCCCTCCACCCTTATGGTGGCCTCGGGACTCTTCTGGTCCATCTTCGATGCTTCGTGGGCTTCTTCTGGTCCAAAAACAATCTCCGTGAATTTTCAGGTCAATTGTACTCCGTTTGGTATTCCATTTCTGCGATACTCAAAAACAAGGAAAAAAACAAAAAATTGGCACTGGGCTCGAGGTTAATAGGTTAGTCCCAAAAATAATATAAAAGAGAATATTAAAGCCCATTAAACATCCAAAATAGATATTATAATATCATGGAATAATCATAAATTATAGATACGTTGGAGACGTATCGGTATTCTGCATGTGCAAAACTAGCTTGCACCCGTTGTATGTGAACGTAGAGCTTATCACACCTGATCATCACATGGTGCCTCGGCATGGCGAACTGTAGCAACGGTGCATACTCTGGGAGAACACTTACACCTTGAAATTTAGTGAGAGATTATCTTATAATGCTACCGCTGTACTAAGCAAAATAAGATGCATAAGGGATAAACCTCACATGCAATCAATATAAGTGATATGATATGGCCATCATCATCTTGTGCCTTTGATCTCCATCTCCAAAGAACCATCATGATCACCAGCGTCACCGGCTTGACACCTTGATCTCCATCGAAGCATCATTGTCGTCTCGCCAACTATTGCTTCTACGACTATCGCTACCGCTTAGTGATAAAGTAAAGCAATTATATGGCGATTGCATTTCATACAATAAAGCGACAACCATATGGATCCTGCCAGTTGCCGATAACTGATACAAAACATGGTCATCTCATACAACAATTTATATATCATCACGTCTTGACCATATCACATCATAGCAAGCCCTGCAAAAACAAGTTAGACGTCCTCTACTTTATTGTTGCAAGTTTTAAGTGGCTGCTACGGGCTTAGCAAGAACCGTTCTTACCTACGCATCAAAACCACAATGATTTTTCGTCAAGTGTGTTGTTTTTAACCTTCAACAAGGACCGGGCGTAGTCACACTCGATTCAACTAAAGTTGGAGAAACAGACACCCACTAGCCACCTGTGTGCAAAGCACGGCGGTAGAACCAGTCTCGTGAATGCGGTCATGTAATGTCGGTCTGGGCCACTTCATCCAACAATACCGCCGAATCAAAGTTTAACATGCTGGTAAGCAGTATGACTATTATTGCCCACAACTCTTTGTGTTCTACTCGTGCATATAACATCTACGCATAGACCTGGCTCTGATACCACTATAGGGGAACGTAGTTGTAAGGGAATTTCCCTACTTTGTGTTTTGTATGATGATGACAACCCTTTGTTGGTCTAACCGTGTGCTAAGTGCTTCAGGTTCTCCGTGATTAGGATTACAACGGTTAGTCATTCTCTTCGGAAGGAAAAGATCGAAGACAAGGTTTCTACACGTTTATCCTTTTGGTCATAGGAAACACGTACTATCAAGTGGGAATCCACTATGGAAGGAGTCGGGGAATCTTTTCACGTACACTTGCCTCACCCCTCTCTTGCCTTCCGTAGTTTTGAGAGAGAGTGCCTCCCTTCTTATCTTACTGCAGCTGTGTTTTCCCAGCGGTTGTACCGCTCGCTGGAGCGGTTGTACCGCTGGCTCTTGGCGCTTACCCAGTCTTGATTGAGCGATGGTACCACTGCTTCCGGGCGGTGGTACCGCCACCTTGCTCAACAGAGACTGCGGCGGTTGTTCCGGCCAAGTACCGCCCAACTACGTGTCAAACTTCTGTTTTGATGCGGTACGCGGGCGGTGGTGGCCCGGTTGGTCCGGTCGTTCTTAGCTTACCAGTAGCACCGCTGCCCTGAGCGTTCTACCGCTCAGGATTTAGCCGCCCAAGCTTCCAAGACCAAGCGGTTGCACCGGTCCTGTACCGCTCGACTACCGCACTCAGGGGTGACTCCCTACTTTTTCAATGCGGTGGTTGAGCGGTGGCTGGGCGGTTGTTCCGGTTGTTCTTATGAACCGGTACTACCGCCTGGTCGCCCGGTTGTACCGCCTGGAAGGTTTCTGCTGGTAAACCATGAGTCCCGGTTATACCGGGACAAGGACCGGTTGTATGATGTCTACTACGCAACCTTCTTCTTGTAGACGTTGTTGGGCCTCCAAGTGCAGAGGTTTGTAGGACAGTAGCACATTTCCCTCAAGTGGATGACCTAAGGTTTATCAATCTGTGGGAGGCGTAGGATGAAGATGGTCTCTCTCAAACAACCCTGCAACCAAATAACAAAGAGTCTCTTGTGTCCCCAACACACCCGATACAATGGTAAATTGTATAGGTGCACTAGTTCGGCGAAGAGATGGTGATACGAGTGCAATATGGATGGTAGATATAGGTTTTTGTAATCTGAAAATATGAAAACAGCAAGGTAACAAGCGATAAAAGTGAGTGTAAACGGTATAGCAATGCTAGGAAACAAGGCATAGGGTTCATACTTTCACTAGTGCAAGTTCTCTCAAAAATAATAACATAATTGGATCATATAACTATCCCTCAACATGCAACAAAGAGTCACTCCAAAGTCACTAATAGCGGAGAACAAACGAAGAGATTATGGTAGGGTACGAAACAACCTCAAAGTTATTCTTTCCGATCAATCCATTGGGCTATTCCTATAAGTGTCACAAACAGCCCTAGAGTTTGTAGAAAAATAACATCTTAAGACACACATCAACCAAAACCCTAATGTCACCTAGATACTCCACTGTCACCTCAAGTATCCGTGGGTATGATTATACGATATGCATCACACAATCTCAGATTCATCTATTCAACCAACACATAGAACCTCAAAGAGTGCCCCAAAGTTTCTACCGGAGAGTCAAGACGAAAACGTGTGCCAAACCCTATGCATAGGTTCATGGGCGGAACCCGCAAGTTGATCACCAAAACATACATCAAGTGGATCAATAGAATACCCCATTGTCACCACGGGTATCCCACGCAAGACATACATCATGTTCTCAAATCCTTAAAGACTCAATCCGATAAGATAACTTCAAAGGGAAAACTCAATCCATTACAAGAGAGTAGAGGGGGAGAAACATCATAAGACCCATCTATAATAGCAAAGCTCGCGATACATCAAGATCGTATCATCTCAAGAACACGAGAGAGAGAGAGAGAGAGAGAGAGAGAGAGAGATCAAACACATAGCTACTAGTACATACCCTCAGCCCTGAGGGTGAACTACTCCCTCCTCATCATGGAGAGCGCCGGGATGATGGAGATGGCCACCGGTGAGGGTTCCCCCCTCCGGCAGGGTGCCGGAACAGGGTCCCGATTGGTTTTTGGTGGCTACAGTGGCTTGCGGCGGCGGAACTCCCGATCTATTCCCCGAAGTTTTTAGGGTATATGGGAATAAATAGGTGAAAGAAGTACGTCAGGGGAGCCACGAGGGGCCCACGAGGGTGGAGGGCGTGCCCCCTGCCTCGTGCCTTCCTTGTTCATTCCCTGACGTGCACTCCAAGTCCCTTGGATTGCTTCCGTTCCAAAAATCACGTTCCCGCATGTTTTATTCCGTTTGGACTCCGTTTGATATTCCTTTTCTGCGAAACACTGAAACAAGGGAAAAAACAAAAACTGGCACTGGGCTCTGGGTCAATAGGTTAGTCCCAAAAGTGAAATAAAAGTGCATAGTAAAGCCCATAAAACATCCAAGATGGATAATATAATAGCATGGAACAATAAAAAATTATAGATACGTTGGAGACGTATCAGCATCCCCAAGCTTAATTCATGCTCGTCCTCGAGTAGGTAAATGATAAAAACAGAATTTTTGATGTGGAATGCTAATTGGCATAATTTCAATGTAATTCTTCTTAATTGTGGTATGAATATTAAGATTCGAAAGATTCAAGATAAAAGTTCATATTGACATAAAAGTAATAATACTTCAAGCATACTAAGCAATTATGTCCTCTCAAAATAACATGACCAAAGAAAGTTCATCCCTACAAAATCATATAGTTTTGTCATGCTCCATTTTCGTCACACAAGAATGCTCTCATCATGCACAACCCCGATGACAAGCCAAGCAATTGTTTCATACTTTAGTAATCTCAAACTTTATAAACCTTCACACAATACATGAGCGTCAGCCATGGATATAGCACTATGGGTGGAATTGAGTATAATGATGGGGGTTATGTGGAGAAGACAAAAAAGAAAGTCTCACATCAACGAGGCTAATCAATGAGCTATGGAGATGCCCATCGATTGATGTTAATTGAAGGAGTAGGGATTGCCATGCAACGGATGCACTAGAGCAATAAATATATGAAAGCTCAACAAAAGAAACTAAGTGGATGTGCATCCAACTTGCTTGCTCACGAAGACCTAGGGCCCTTTAGGAGGCCCATTGTTGTAATATACAAGCCAACTTAATGAAAAATTCCCACTAGTATATGAAAGTGACAAAACGAGAGACTCTCTATCATGAAGATTATGGTGCTACTTTGAAGCACAAGTGTGGTAAAAGGATAGTAGCATTGTCCCTTTTTATTTCTCTTTTTTTGGGCCTTCTTTTTTTATTTGGCCTTTCCCTTTTTTTGGGGCAATGCTCTATTAAATGATGATCATCACACTTCTATTTATTTACAACTCAATGATTACAACTCGATACTAGAACAAGGTATGACTCTATATGAATGCCTCCGGCAGGTGTACGGGATATGCAATGAACCAAGAGTGACATGTATGAAAGAATTATGAATGGTGGCTTTGCCACAAATACTATGTCAACTACATGATCATGCAAAGCAATATGACAATGATGAACGTGTCATGATAAACGGAACGGTGGAAAGTTGCATGGCAATATATCTCGGAATGGCTATGGAAATGCCATAATAGGTAGGTATGGTGGCTGTTTTGAGGAAGATATAAGGAGGTTTATGTGTGAAACAGCGATCATATCACGGGTTTGGATGCATCGCTAAGTTTGCACCAACTCTCAATGTGAGAAAGGGCAATGCACGGCATCAAGAGGCTAGCAATGATGGAAAGGTGAGAGTGCGATAATCCATGGACTCAACATTAGTCATAAAGAACTCACATACTTATTGCAAAAATCTACAAGTCATCAAAAACCAAGCACTATGCGCATGCTCCTAGGGGGATAGATTGGTAGGAAAAGACGATCGATCGTCCCCGACCGCCACTCATAAGGAGGACAATCAAAGAACACCTCATGTTTCAAATTTGTTACATACCGTTTACCATACATGCATGCTACGGGACTTGCAAACTTCAACACAAGTATTTCTCAAATTCACTACTACTCAACTAGCACAACTTTAATATCACTACCTCCATATCTCAAAACAATCATCAAGCATCAAACTTCTCTTAGTATTAAACACACTCATAAGAAAGTTTTTACTAGTCTTGAATACCTAGCATATTAGGATTAAGCACATTACCATGCTGTTTAAGACTCTCAAAATAATATAAGTGAAGCATGAGAGAATAATAGTTTCTATAAAACAAAACCACCACCGTGCTCTAAAAGATATAAGTGAAGCACTAGAGAAAAAACTATATAGCTCAAAAGATATAAGTGAAGATCAATGAGTAGTCAGATAATTATGCAACTATGTGAAGACTATCCCATTTAATAATTTCAGATCTTGGTATTTTCTTCAAACAGCAAGCAAATCTAAACAAAATAAAATGACGCTCCAAGCAAAACACATATCATGTGGTGAATAAAAACATAGCTCCAAGTAAAGTTACCGATGAACAGAGACAAAAGAGGGGATGCCATCCGGGGCATCCCCAAGCTTAGACGCTTGGTTATCCTTGAATATTACCTTGGGGTGCCCTGGTCATCCCAAACTTAGGCTCTTGCCACTCCTTATTCCATAGTCCATTGAATCTTTACCCAAAACTTGAAAACTTCACAACACAAAACTCAACAGAAAACTCGTAAGCTCCATTAGCGAAAGAAAACAAAACACCACTTCAAGGTACTGTAATGAAATCATTATTTATTTATATTGGTGTTAAACCTACTGTATTCCAACTTCTCTATAGTTTATAAACTATTTTACTAGCCATAGAGTCATCAAAATAAGCAAACAACACACGAAAAACAGAATCTATCAAAAACAGAACAGACTGTAGTAATCTTTAACAAACGCAAACTTCTGGAACTCAAAAAAATTTAAAATAAATTGGTGGACCTGAGGAATTTGTCTAGTAATCATCTTCAAAAAGAATCAACTAAATAGCACTCTCCAGTAAAAACTTTTAGCTAATCTCGTGAGCACTAAAGTTTCTGTTTTTTTACAGCATGATCATAAAGACTTCACCCAAGTCTTCCCAAAGGTTCTACTTGGCACAAACACTAAATAAAACATAAGACCTAATCTTAACAGAATCTAGATGGATTATTTGTTACCAAACAGAACCAAAAATCAAGAAACAAAAATAAAATTGGGTTGCCTCCCAACAAGCGCTATCGTTTAGCGCCCCTAGCTAGGCATGATGATTTCAATGATGCTCACATAAAACATAAGAATTGAAACATAAAGAGAGCATCATGAAGAATATGACTAGCACATTTAAGTCTAACCCACTTCCTATGCATAGGGATTTTGTGAGCAAAGAATTTATGGGAACAATAATCAACTAGCATAGGAAGGCAAAACAAGCAAATCTTCAAGATTTTCAACACATAGAGAGGAAACTTGATATTATTGCAATATGTAGGAGCATATGATACTCTCTCATAATAATTTTCAGTAGCATCATGAATGAATTCAACAATATAACCAGCACCTAAAGCATTCTTTTCATGATGCATAAGCATAGAATTTTTATTACTCCCCACATAAGCAAATCTATTCTCATCAATAGTAGTGGGAGCAAACTCAACAAAATAACTATCATGTGATTGAAACTTGAGATCAAGATGACAAGTTTCATGGTTATCATTATTCTTTATAGCATACGTGTCATCACAATAATCATCATAGATAGGAGGCATGCTTTTATCATAGTAAATTTGCTCATCAAAGCTTGGGGGACAAAAAATATCATCTTCATCAAACATAGCTTCCCCAAGCTTGTGGCTTTGCATATCATTAGCATCATGGGTATTCAAAGAATTCATACTAACAACATTGCAATCATGCTCATCATTCACATATTTTATGCCAAGTATTCTATGTAATTCTTCTTCTAGTACTTTGGCACAATTTTCCTTCCCATCATTTTCATGGAAGACATTAAAAAGGTGAAGCATATGAGGCATTCTCAATTCCATTTTTTTGTAGTTTTATTTTATAGACTAAACTAGTGATAAAACAAGAAACAAAAAGATTCGATTGCAAGATCTAAAGATATACCTTCAAGCACTCACCTCCCCGGCAGCGGCGCAAGAAACTGCTTGATGTCTACTACGCAACCTTCTTCTTGTAGACGTTGTTGGGCCAGCAAATGCAGAGGTTTGTAGGACAGTAGCACATTTCCCTCAAGTGGATGACCTAAGGTTTATCAATCCATGGGAGGCGTAGGATGAAGATGGTCTCTCTCAAACAACCCTGCAACCAAATAACAAAGAGTCTCTTGTGTCCCCAACACACCCAATACAATGGTAAATTGTATAGGTGCACTAGTTCGGTGAAGAGATGGTGATACGAGTGCAATATGTACGGTAGATATAGGTTTTTGTAATCTGAAAATATGAAAACAGCAAGGTAACAAGCGATAAAAGTGAGCGTAAACGGTATAGCAATGCTAGGAAACAAGGCATAGGGTTCATACTTTCACTAGTGCAAGTTCTCTCAAAAATAATAACATAATTGGATCATATAACTATCCCTCAACATGCAACAAAGAGTCACTCCAAAGTCACTAATAGCGGAGAACAAACGAAGAGATTATGGTAGGGTACGAAACAACCTCAAAGTTATTCTTTCCGATCAATCCATTGGGCTATTCCTATAAGTGTCACAAACAGCCCTAGAGTTCGTAGTAAAATAACATCTTAAGACACACATCAACCAAAACCCTAATGTCACCTAGATACTCCAATGTCACCTAAAGTATCAGTGGGTATGATTATACGATATGCATCACACAATCTCAGATTCATCTATTCAACCAACACATAGAACCTCAAAGAGTGCCCCAAAGTTTCTACCGGAGAGTCAAGACGAAAACGTGTGCCAACCCCTATGCATAGGTTCATGGGCGGAACCCGCAAGTTGATCACCAAAACATACATCAAGTGGATCAATAGAATACCCCATTGTCACCACGGGTATCCCACGCAAGACATACATCAAGTGTTCTCAAATCCTTAAAGACTCAGTCCGATAAGATAACTTCAAAGGGAAAACTCAATCCATTACTAGAGAGTAGAGGGGGAGAAACATCATAAGACCCATCTATAATAGCAAAGCTCGCGATACATCAAGATCGTATCATCTCAAGAACACGAGAGAGAGAGAGAGAGAGAGAGAGAGAGAGAGAGAGATCAAACACATAGCTATTAGTACATACCCTCAGCCCCGAGGGTGAACTACTCCTTCCTCTTCATGGAGAGCGCTGGGATGATGGAGATGGCCACCGGTGAGGGTTCCCCCCTCCGGCAGGGTGCCGGAACAGGGTCCCGATTGGTTTTTGTTGGCTACAGTGGCTTGCGGCGGCGGAACTCCCGATCTATTCCCCGAAGTTTTTAGGGTATATGGGAATATATAGGTGAAAGAAGTACGTCAGGGGAGCCACGAGGGGCACATGAGGGTGGAGGGCGTGCCCAGGGGTTGGGAGCGCCCCCTGCCTCGTTCCTTCCTCGTTCATTCCCTGACGTGCACTCCGAGTCCCCTGGATTGCTTCCGTTCCAAAAATCACGTCCCCGCATGTTTCAATCCGTTTGGACTCCGTTTGATATTCCTTTTCTGCGAAACACTGAAACAAGGGAAAAAACAGAAACTGGCACTGGCTCTAGGTCAATAGGTTAGTCCCAAAAGTAATATAGAATTGCATAGTAAATCCCATAAAACATCTAAGATGGATAATATAATAGCATGGAACAATCAAAAATTATAGATACGTTGGAGACGTATCATTGTACCGTTGTAGTACAGAAAACGCAGTAACGGTTGGATTTTTAGGGTTACTATATAAGGGTGGTTCTTCCACCTACCACATTCACCTCTTACCTCTCTCACTCCACCATTAATGCCACTCAAGCTCTCTTGCCCGATATCTCTCTCTAGACACTCAAACTTGTTGATTTGCTAGGGATTGAAGGAGGAGACCTAGATCTACACACCCACCTAAGGAAATTTGATTCCCCCATACTTTCTTGTGTGGATTTTGTTACTCTTGGGTGTTTGAGCACCCTAGACAGTTGAGGTCACCTCGGAGGCACATTCCATTGTGGTGAAGCTCCGTGGTTTCGTTGGGAGCCTCCAATTCAGTTGTGGAGAGAGCCCCAACCTTGTTTGTAAAGGTCCGGTTGCCGCCTCCAAGGGCACCAATAGTGGAATCACGGCATCTCGCATTGTGTGAGGGCATGAGGAGAATACTGTGGCCCTAGTGGCTTCTTGGGGAGCATTGTGCCTCCACACCGCTCCAACGGAGACGTACTTCCCCTCAAAAGGAAGGAACTTCGGTAACACATCCTCGTCTTCACCGGCTCCAGTCTTGGTTATTTCGTGCTCTTACTTGTGCAAGCTTATTTGTGTTATATCCCTTGCTTGCTTGTGTATTTCGTGTTGTTGCATCATATAGGTTGCTCACCTAGTTGCATATCTAGACAACCTACTTTCATGCAAAGTGTAAATTGGTAAAGAAAAGCTAAAAATTGTTAGTTGATGTCGGTGTCAAAACCGGCGGATCTCGGGTAGGGGGTCCTGAACTGTGCGTCTAGGCGGATGGTAACAGGAGACAAGGGACACGATGTTTTTACCCAGGTTCGGGCCCTCTCGATGGAGGTGATACCCTACTCCTGGTTGATTAATATTGATGATATGGGTAGTACAAGAGTAGATCTACCACGAGATCAAGGAGGCTAAACCCTAGAAGCTAGCATATGGTATGATTGTTGTTTGTCCTACGGACTAAAACCCTCCGGTTTATATAGACACCGGATAGGTTAGGGTTACACAGAGTCAGTTATAATGGTAGGAGATCTACATATCCGTATCGCCAAGCTTGCCTTCCACGCCAAGGAAAGTCCCATCCAGATACGGGACGAAGTCTTCAATCTTGTATCTTCATAGTCTTGGAGTCCGGCCGTGACGATAGTCCGGCTATCCGGACACCCCCTAGTCCGGGACTCCCTCAGTAGCCCCTGAACCAGGCTTCAATGACGACGAGTCTGGCGCGTTGATTGTCTTCGGCATTGCTAGGCGGGTTCCTCCTCCGAATACTTCATAGAAGGTTTTGAACACAAGGATAGTGTCCGGCTCTGCAAACAAGTTCCACATAACACCGTAGAGAGAATAATTTTTGCACAGATCTACTGACGTATTCCGCGGCGTGACATCACACCACGGCTAGGCCTTTATATGAATCGTTTTTTACCGTTCCACCTCAGCGCGTTTAGCGAGGCGGTTTCCTTGGCACGTCTTATCAAAGCATAGATCGTGCCCCCCTTATTCCGGGATTCTCATCAATACGAACGTGGGTAACCCATCCGCACCATTGATTACGGCGCTTGGGAGATAAGCGAGTTTTACCAGGCTGGTGAGGGACGCATAGCTCCGTCCGTCCATATAAGGGGATAAGGATCCACCCTTTCACCTACGCCTTCTTCCTCCTTTGCTTATCCATTTCCGCGCACTCGAGCTCTAGCGCCCAAGTCCGCACATTCCTCCTCAACCTTCTCCAACCATGTCAGGAGCGGGAGGCAGATGGATGGCCTCCTCCGTTACGGAGGGGCACATCACAAGACTGCGAGAGGCCGGATACTTGTCCGCGACATCACGCACTGAGCTGCCCGATCTTGCGGGCAGCTCATTCCAACCCCCGCCCCATGAGAGGGTGGTGTTTCTCCCCCACTTCCTCCACGGACTAGGTTTTCCACTTCACCCATTTGTCAGGGGGCTCATGTTCTACTACGGCCTGTACTTCCACGACCTGGCCCCGAATTTCATCCTCAACATCTCGGCGTTTATCGTCGTGTGCGAGGCCTTCCTCTGCATCCAGCCCCACTTCGGCTTATGGCTGAAGATCTTCAACGTCCGGCCGAAGGTAGTGGGCGGCCGTCAAGCGGAGTGCGGAGGCGCCATGGTTGGCAAGATGGACAAGGTCCTATGGCTCGAGGGCGCCTTTGTGGAGACAATAAAGGGGTGGCAATCGGGGTGGTTCTACATCACCGAGCCACGCGACCCCGAATGGGTGGCGGCCCCAATTCAGATCTGGCTTCCCACACGGCTCTCGCCATGGAAAGAGACGGGCCGACGTGGGGAATTCGGAAGAGCTATCCGGACTCGCACATGCGTCCGAAACCTGGTAGACAAGAATCTCAGGCTTGTCGACGTAATCCAGGTGATGCTCATCCGCCGGATTCTCCCATGCCAACAACGGGCCTTTAACTTGTGGGAGTTCGATCCGGCACAGCACCGAACCTTGAGCCGGCTCTTCGACACTACGTACGAAGATGCCTGGAAGGAGTTGTTCAAGGGCGCTGAAGCCCCAGCATCCGCTAACAAAGATCGCGGATACAGCTCGCGGCGTCCAGCCGGCGAGGTAAGTTATTTTACCCTTTACGGGACTCGTTTTTCATAGATTGACTCTATGTGGGATCTAAAAACTCCCTATTCTTTGACAGATCGGTTGAAGACGTCCGGACAGATTAACTGTCCGGCTCCTTTGCCAGAAGACCCAGCGGACGCCCGATTGGCGGGGCTGCTGGCTCCGGCGCCGCATGTGGTGCCGGAGAAGAAGGCCAAGAAGGAGGCCACGGGGACTCGAAGGAGCTCTCGACGCCAGGTGCTGTCAGATTCTGATGCAGAATCTTCTCCTGAGGACGAGGAGGAAGAAGAAGAAACTCCTCCCCCAGCGGGGGAGGAGAAGAAAAGGAAGGCCGCCCCAACTGGGGAGACTGGAGGGTCCAAGAAGGGAAGAACCCTTCCTCCGGACTTCTCCACCAACGTCGATAACGACGAGGAGGATTGGCCTACAAGGGCCAAGCCCCTGGCGTGATCGTAAGTGTCCGGATACCCATGGCTTTTTATTATCGCAGAGTGTTCTCTAATGTCGAACAACCGTGCAGCCCGCCCAAGGGTGAGTTCGCCAATTCATCGAGCGGGTCCCTGGGCTCGTCGGAAATGGAGAGTGCTTCGCTTCCGACCGCCTCCTCGCCTCACGCTGCGGACGACGCCGTGGTGGGGCCCCAAGGGGGGCTTGGTCAAGAGGAGGTAGTGTAGGAGGTGCCACAAAGCAACCTCCCGGACTCCAGGCGCGCGGGGGCAAGACCCCCAGGGGCTCTAAGCCCGACACTCGTCCGGACTCCATGCCGGAACCATCAGCGGTTCCGAAGTCCGGCCAGTGGATCCTTCGCAAGAAGGGTAAGACGCCGGTGTCCTCCGTCCAACCGGAGGCACCGGATAGTTAATGGAGGCGCCAACAGCGCCTCCATCGAGGAGGAGCACCACACTTATTATGAGTGTGGTGATCCGGACAGCCAGTCCGCCAAGAGCGGGCTGACTGAAGCCTGCACTCAGCCTTCTAACAGGCTTTGAGGTAAGTTTAGAATATGTAAAAATATTACCGCATAGACAAGAGTTCCTCGATGCTTAGTTCAGGCGTCAGAAGAAAAGCGGACTAAGGATCTAAAAGATATACGCAGGAGTCTAACATAAGTATGTCAATATGGGTATGCAAAGGCTGCCGACTGCCGACCTCTGCCGATCGCTGGGAGGTCAATGCATTGAAGCGTAACCTCGAGCAGTCCGAGAACGAGCTCGGCCAAGCCAAGAAGCAGCTCGAGGACAAGGAAGGTAAGTAGTACCTTGTTAAAGAAATACCTTATAGAAAAGGTTTTGGTTGCAAAAAATAACAGGAATAACTTGGGTACTACAGGGGCCACGAAGGAGGTGGCGACCATGAAGGAAGCGGTGTCCGTGGCCGAAAACAAAGCGGCTGCGAACGCACCGAGCGAGAGAAGGGGAGGCGAGCTGGCCAAGATGCGGCAAGAGCTCCAAGCTCGTGGAAAAACACGAGGGTTTGGGCGTGACTCAAGACTCGAGAGTCCGAGCTCGCCTCGGCTCTTGAGAGTGCCAAAGCTGCTAAGGCCGAGGCCCAAAAAGCCTCCAAGAAATTGAGTCGTTGAAGAAGATAGCGGCGGGTAAGGCATTCTTTATGCAAAGCAAGCATGTGAAAGTGAATTATCTATTACTTACCCGGATTCAGAGCTCTCCAGGAGCATTCGCAGATTTGCCCCGTAGTGTGTCTGATGCTGCCGCATTCTACCGCGCCAAGGAGGGAGCTCGACGGAAAAGGTGTTTTGGTCTCAAGATGCCGAGGCCGAACATCCGTGCCCTGAGCGACCAGCTGAAGCAGCTGGTCGAGCTCCAAAAGGTCGCCGAACAGGCCATGAAGGGCCTTATAGCGCGGCTGTGGCCATTGGAGGTCATGCCCGGGAGCTACTTCGGCTTGGTGCAGCGGCTGGTGGATGCCTGTCCACGGATTGAAGTCATCAAGCGCTCCGTCTGCATTGAAGGTGTCCGTCGGGCCCTTGCCCGTGCTAAAGTGCACTGGGGCAAGCTGGATGCGGAGAAGCTTGTGACGGACGGGCCACCGAAGGGCCATGAGCATCGCACGCCCGAAATGTACTATGAGGGCCTCCTGAAGGGTGCCCGCCGAATAGCGGATGAGTGCTCCAAAGATGTAGTTTTTGAATAAACTCGCATTTCTTATCTTGTACGCTGAAAACTTATTCATATGCGCTAAGCAACACTTATTAATTTAAAATATTACCTTCTGTGCGGCCGTTTATCAAATTTGAGAGATGGCAAGTCATTGGCTTCAAATTTCATGCCACGAGTCTGTGGGGTGTTCGGGATAAACTTGAGCACTCTTGTTCCCATTCTTGGGTCCATCTAGGAGGCGCCAACACAATGAACAAGGCAACCGGACTTACAATGCTTGAACACTCTCACTTAGCCATAGAATTCTATAATTTTAAATTTCGTGAAGCCCTAGTATTTGGAAGATCGAGTTCGGGCGCTATCCACGCCTTGGCGGACAATTCCGGTTCCTTGCTCTAAGCGGCATAAGTCTTTAGGGACCCAAAAACCTCTCGAACAGCGATCGCTCTCGCCCTATCATGACGGTCAGTTTTAGCTTTCTCCACTGAGGTGCTCGACCCAGCTCAACTGGGGCACAATCGCAGTGGTTCTCCCGGTGCTACCTTAGCCGATATAACGGAACGTAAGGTACCAAAACACGGGAGCCGGACAATCCCAACTATTGACCCAAGACATGATTCGGAGCCGATTCATATAATGCTATAAGTTCGGGGTGCCACACTTGTGAAAGTGTTCGGACTTATCACACCATAATTTTGGGATACTTAAGCCCCTGGTGTATTCGCGGTACCAAAGTGTACGGTTGCAACATGTCATGAAATGAACATATGTATAGATAAAGGAAGTGGTGCAATAAAAAGCAAAAGCTATGTATTGTTTATTCAAAAAGGTACTGGAATGAAAGCAGAACGATATAAATAGTGCAATAAGCAAGGGATGTGACTATCTAACATGTCCCCTTCCAGGGGTAAGCTGCGGGATGGTATGTAAAACGGGTATAATGCTCGTAATAGAGACCACCTGAACACTAGACGTGGCTTTCCGCTTCCCTGGCTGTTGCATCGTGAGTTCGGTGATTCAAGTGCCCCTGAAAGGAAGAAAAAGGAAGAAAAAAGGAAAGAAGAAAAAGAATGACACAATCGGGAGCCCCTGGTGCGGTCGAGCCACATTCTTGGCGTGCCGTGGTCTTGCCCCTCCCCATATGCCCATGGTATCTCCAGAGCGTAATTATGTACGTGTAATACTAGCTTCGCGATTTTGCGAGGGCGGGGGTTGGGTTCGGATTGCTACGCGTGCTTGAATCGTGCCAGGCGGTCTTGTTGTAGGTTACTCGGCGCTGCTTGATGTGTCCGGACGCTTAGTGGCCGGACTCGAGAATTGCTGTGAGAGGCTGCTTTGTACCTCCGCCGCGAGGGCCGCCGTGTGCTCCTCCGTTCGGAGAGAGTGTTCGGTGTTTCCATTGACCGTGATTACTCCTCGAGGGCCTAGCATCTTGAGCTTGAGGTATGCGTAGTGCGGCGCATTGAACTTTGCAAATGCGGTTCGTCCGAGCAGTGCGTGATAGCCGCTGCGGAACGAAGATTAACTCTTCGCTTCGGAAGTTATCCGGGGATCCGGAGACCACTTCGAGTGTAATCGAGCCCGCATAACCGGCCTCTACACCCGTATGACGCCTTTAAAGGTCGCCTTTGTAGGTTTAATCCTTGAGGGGTCTATGCCCATTTTGCGCACTGTATCCTGATAAAGCAGGTTCAGGCTGCTACCGCCGTCCATCAGGACTCTGGTGAGGTGAAATCCGTCGATAATTGGGTCAAGAACCAATGCGGTGAAGCCGCCGTGATGGATTCTAGTGGGGTGGTCCCTTCGATCGAAGGTCATCGGGCAGGAAGACCGTGGGTTGAACTTCAAGGCGACTGGCTCCATTGCATATACGTCCCTTAGTGCACGCTTCCGCTCCCTTTTGGGTATGTGGGTTGCGTATATCATGTTCACCGTCCGCACTTATGTAGGAAAACCCTTCTGTCCTCTATTGTTTGGCGGCCGGGGCTCTTCCTCGTCATCGCTATGTAGCCCCTTGTCATTGAGTTTGGCACTTAACTTGCCTGCTTGCTTGAACACCCAACAATCCCTGTTGGTGTGATTGGCTGGTTTTTCGGGGGTGCCATGTATCCGCATGCGATCGAGTATTCGGTCCAAGTTGGACGGGCCTGGTATTTCTTTTGAATGGCTTCTTCCGCTGACCGGGTTTAGAGCCTCTGAATCCGCATTGACGGTCAGATCTTCAGTATATCGCCAAGCACGCGGCGCTTTGTTCTTGTTATGGCGATGCGACCTGCCATTGCTGTCCTTGGTATCCGAACTATCGGGATGTTTGGCCAAGTTGTTGCTTCGAGCTAGCTGTTGTCCTCTCCCGCACAAAAGCGGTCATGAGTGTTGTGAGGGCTGTCATGGATTTTGGCTTTTCCTGTCCTAGGTGCCGGCAAGCCACTCGTCATGATGTTATGTTTGAAGGCTGCAAGGGCCTCTGCATCCGGACAGTCAACGATTTGATTTTTCTTTGTTAGGAACCGTGTCCAGAATTGTTTGGCCGATTCTTCTGGCTGCTGAATTATGTGGCTAAGGTCATCGGCGTCTAGTGGTCGCACATATGTGCCCTGGAAGTTATCAAGGAATGCGGCTTCCAAGTCCTCCCAACAACCAATTGATTCTGCTGGCAAGCTGTTGAGCCAATGCCGAGCTGGTCCTTTAAGCTTGAGTGGGAGGTATTTGATGGCATGTAGATCATCACCGCGGGCCATGTGGATATGGAGGAGATAGTCCTCGATCCAGACCGCAGGATCTGTGGTACCATCGTATGATTCGATGTTTACGTGTTTGAAGCCCTCGGGGATTTGATGATCCATTACTTCATCCGTGAAGCATAGTGGGTGTCGGCGCCTCAGATTGGGCTATATCACGACGTAGCTCATATGAGCTTTGTCTACTGTGTTCGGCCCGGCCGGGTTTGCTGTATCCGGCGCGACGGTAATCATCCCGCGTCGTTGGGTGCCCACGCGATCCGTAGATCGATCTTGTATGTTTTGCCCTATCCTACAATATATCTCACAAATCAGGCGCGTTTTCCCGTGCCTTGGTACTTTTTGAGCGGCGTCGGGGTGTGGCTTGAGCGGAGGGCCAAGAGGCTTCTCCGTCATGCCACGGGTGGCCGGTCTGCCATGTCGTGCGCTGGTGACTTGGGTGCTTCCTCCTCTGATCAAGGCAACGGCCTGCGTTTGGGGTAGCTTTTGGAGGGGCGTTCGAGTTCATACTCTTCGGCTGCAAGGACTTCGATCCATCTGTCTGCTAGCAGATCCTGGTCAGCTCTAAGCTGTTGCTGCTCTTTCTTGAGGCTGCTTGCCGTGGCTATAAGCCTGCGTTTGAAACGCTCCTGTTCGGCGGGATCCTCAGGCACGACAAATTCGTCATCATCGAGGCTTGCCTCATCTTCGGAGGGAGGCGATAATTATCGCCCTCGACCTCTCTTTTTCTGCCGACCGTCGTGCGGACTTGCTTCTCCTCCTCCCGCGTTGAGTCCTGCCGGAGGGGTTCTCTTGACCTTGTCCGGGGTGTTATTATCTCCCGTGCCGGAATCACCGTTTTTATTGTGGCGGGATTTAGAGCGGCGCCGCTGACGTCGACGCTTCGGCTGTTTCTTGGAGGGGTCATCCTCCGTTCTTCCATCGCCGTTCCCATCTTTTGGGATGTCCACCATGTATATTTCATATGACGAGGTGGCCTTCCAGTGCCCTGTAGGCGCTGGGTCTTGGTCGTCTCCGGCGTCGTCGTCCATACCGTCGACGTCTTCGGAGTCGAAGTCGAGCATGTCGGTTAAATCATCGATAGTGGCTACAAAGTGGGTGGTGGGTGGGCATTGAATTTCGTCGTCCGTATCCCAACCTTCCTGTCCGTAGTCCGGCCAGGGCTCTCCGGATAAAGAGAGAGACTTTAGCGAATTCAGAATGTCGCCAAAGGGCGAAAAGCTGAATGATGTCCGCGCCGTGAACTCCATAACGGGCGCCTAATCGGATTCGATTGGCAAGGGCGCGAGGGTTCGGAGTCCGAGAGGAGTCCGCACCACAGAGTCGAGGTCTTCGCAAAGGACAGGATGGAGTTCGCTCAATCGCTGTAGAGATTGTAGCCCCGAGGCAGTGTCCAACCACTCGTCCTCGATCGGGGAATCCGGCTCCGGATTAAGGGTCGGAGCGGATGCTGGTGCAGCCTCCAGGGCACTGTTCGGCTGCAGAGCTAGATCATGCCCATCGAGACAGTGCGGCGCGCTTGGTTGCGGCTCGAATCCGTCGAAGATCAAGTCTCCGCGGATATCGGCCGTATAGTTCAAACTTCCAAATCTGACCTGATGGCCAGGGGCGTAGCTTTCGATCTGCTCCAGATGGCCAAGCGAATTGGCGCGCAATGCAAAGCCGCCGAATACGAAGATCTGTCCGGGGAGAAAAGTCTCACCCTGGACCGCGTCGTTGTTGATGATCGAAGGAGCCATCGGGCCTATCGGCGACGACACAGAGGAACTCTCAATGAAAGCACCAATGTCGGTGTCAAAACCGGCGGATCTTGGGTAGGGGGTCCCGAACTATGCGTCTAGGCGGATGGTAACAGGAGACAAGGGACACGATGTTTTTACCCAGGTTCGAGCCCTCTCGATGGAGGTAATACCCTACTCCTGCTTGATTAATATTGATGATATGGGTAGTACAAGAGTAGATCTACCACGAGATCAAGGAGGCTAAACCCTAGAAGCTAGCCTATGGTATGATTGTTGTTCGTCCTACGGACTAAAACCCTCCGGCTTATATAGACACCGGATAGGTTAGGGTTACACAGAGTCGGTTACAATGGTAGGAGATCTACATATCCGTATCGCCAAGCTTACCTTCCACGCCAAGGAAAGTCCCATCCGGACACAGGACGAAGTCTTCAATCTTGTATCTTCATAGTCTTGGAGTCCGGCCGTGACGATAGTCCGGCTATCCGGACACCCCCTAGTCCGGGACTCCCTCAGTTGCCTATTCACCCCCCCTCTAATCAACTATATCGATCATTTGAATTGGTGTCAGAGCCTCGTCTCTTTGTTAAGGACTTTGCCGTCTGAAGAGTATGGTTGACACCGTAGACGGTGTGGAGGAGCACTCCGGTGTGAATCTGGTCTCGTCTACGGCCGATGGGGGAACCGCGGTCTCACGTGAGGAATTCAATGTGGCTTTGGACACATTGAAAACCTCCATGACGACCGAGGTTGAAAGCATGTTTAATAAATTCATTGAAGGGCTTAAATTATCCACCGCACCGTTGAAAGTGGGTGATCCCACCAACAAGGTGACGGATGCTAACTCCGACAAGTGGGAAGTTACTAGTGAAAATGAAGGAAATATGCCCTAGAGGCAATAATAATGTTATTATTTATTTCCTTATATCATGATAAATGTTTATTATTCATGCTAGAATTGTATTAACCGGAAACATAATACATGTGTGAATACATAAACCTACAGAGTGTCACTAGTATGCCTCTACTTGACTAGCTCGTTAATCAAAGATGGTTATGTTTCCTAACCATGAACAAGGAGTTGTTATTTGATTAACGGGATCACATCATTGGTTGAATGATCTGATTGACATGACCCATTCCATTAGCATAGCACCTGATCGTATAGTTTGTTGCTAGTGCTTTTCTTCATGACTTATACATGTCCCTATGACTATGAGATTATGCAACTCCTGTTTGCCGAGGAACACTTTGGGTGCTACCAAACGTCACAACGAATCGGGTGATTATAAAGGTACATTACAGGTGTCTCCGAAGGTACATGTTGGGTTGGCATATTTCGAGATTAGGATTTGTCACTCCGATTGTCGGAGAGGTATCTCTGGCCCTCTCGGTAATGCATATCACATAAGCCTTGCAAGCATTGCAACTAAATGTGTTAGTTGTGAGATGATGTATTACGGAACGAGAAAAGAGACTTGCCATGAACGAGATTGAACTAGGTATTGGATACCGACGATCGAATCTCGGGCAAGTAACATACCGATGACAAAGGAACAACGATGTTGTTATGCGGTCGACCGATAAAGATCTTTGTAGAATATGTAGGAGCCAATATGGGCATCCAGGTCCCGCTATTGGTTATTGACCGAGAGGTGTCTCGGTCATGTCTACATAGTTCTCGAACCCGTAGGGTCCGCACGCTTAACGCTTCGATGATGCTTATTATGAGTTTATATGATATTGATGTACCAAGGTTGTTCGAGTCCCGATGAGATCACGGACATGACGAGGAGTCTCAAATGGTCGAGACATAAAGATTGATATATTGGAAGCCTATGTTTGACTCGGAATCACTCCGGGTGAAATTGGGAATTTTACCGAGTACCGGGGTTACCGGAACCTCCGGGGGTCAATGGGCCTTGATGGGCCTTAGTGGGAAAGAAAAGGGGCCATAGTGCTGGTCGCACCTTCCCCCTTCCCTAGTCCTATTAGGACTAGGAGAAGGCGCCCTCTCTCTCTCCCTTCCCACTTGGGGAAACCTAGTTGGACTAGGATTTGGGGGAATCCTACTCCTAGTAGGAGTAGGACACCCCGCGCACCTCTCCTTGGCCGGCCAGCCCCTCCCTTCCCTCCTTTATATACAGGGGCAGGGGCACCCCATGACACACAAGTTGATCATTGAGATCGCTCCTCAGCCGTGTGCGGTGCCCCTTCCACCAAACTACACCTCGAATATACCGCTGCGGAGCTTAGGCGAAGCCCTGCGCCGGTGGAACATCATCATCGCCACCACGCCGTCAGGTCGACGAAACTCTCCTCAACACTCGGCTGGATCGGAGTTCGAGGGACGCCATCGAGCTGAACGTGTGCAGAACTCGGAGGTGCCGACGCTCGGTACTTGGATCGGTTGGATCGGGAAGAAGTACGACTACTTCCTCTCGCTGCGTCAACGCTTCGTTGCTGGTCTCACGAGGGCGTGAGACAACACTCTCATCTCGTTGCTATGCATCACCATGATCTTGCGTGATCGTAGGAAAAATTTTGAAATTACTACGCTCCCCAACAAAGGCATCCGAGCCTGGTTTTATGCGTTGATGTCATGTGCACGAGTAGAACACAAGTGAGTTGTGGACGATACAAGTCATACTGCCTACCAAATGTCATACTTTGGTTCAGCGGTATTGTGAGATGAAGCGCCCGGACCGACATTACGCCAGACGCTTACGCGAGACTGGTTTCACCGCTTGAGCACTCGTTGCTTAAAGGTGACCGGCGGTGTCTGCTCTCTCACTTTAGTTGAATCGAGTGTGGCTACGCCCGTCCTTGAGAAGGTTAAACGGAGTCTATTTGACGAAGTATCGCTGTGGTTTTGATGCGAGGTAAGAACGGTTCTTGCTCAGCCCGTAGCAGCCACGTAAAACTTGCAACAACAAAGTAGAGGACGCCTAACTTGTTTTTGCAGGGCATGTTGTGATGTGATATGGTCAAGACGTGATGCTATATTTTATTGTATGAGATGATCATGTTTTGTAACCGAGTTATCGGCAATCGGCAGAGCCATATGGTTGTCGCTTATTGTATGAAATGCAAACACCATGTAATTGCTTTACTTTATCACTAAGCAGTAGCGATAGTCGAGAAGCATAAGATTGGCGAGACGACAACGATGCTACGATGGAGATCAAGGTGTCGCGCCGGTGACGATAGGTGATCATGACGGTGCTTGAGATGGAGATCACAAGCACAAGATGATGATGGCCATATCATATCACTTATATTGATTACATGTGATGTTAATCCTTTATGCATCTTATTTTGCTTTGATTGACGGTAGCATTATAAGATGATCCCTTACTAAATTATCAAGAAGTGTTCTCCCGAGTATGCACCGCTATGAAAGTTCTTCGTCTTTGAGACACCACGTGATGATCGGGTGTGATAGGCTCTACGCTCAAATACAACGGTGCAAAACAGTTGCACACGCAGAATACTCAGGTTATACTTGACGAGCTATGCATATAAGATATGACCTCGGAACACGGAGACCGAAGGTCGAGCGTGAATCATATAGTAGATATGATCAACATATTGATGTTCACCATTGAAACTACTCCATCACACGTGATGATCGGTCATGGTGTAGTTGATATGGATCACGCAATCACTTAGAGAATTGAAGGATATTTTTCTAAGTGGGAGTTCTTAAGTAATATGATTAATTGAACTTTAATTTATCATGAACTTAGTCCTGGTAGTATTTTGCAAATTATGTTGTAGATCAATAGCTCGCGTTGTTGCTTCCCTATGTTTTCATATGTGTTCCTAGAGAAATTGTATTGAAAGATGTTAGTAGCAATGATGCGGATTGGATCCGTGATCTGAGGTTTATCCTCATTGCTGCTTGAAGAATTATGTCCTTAATGCACCGCTAGGTGACAGACCTATTGCAGGAGCAGATGCGACGTTATGAACGTTTGGCTAGCTCAATATGAGCGAATCTGACGTTATGAACGCTTGGCCAGCTCAATATAATGACTACTTGATAGTTTAGTGCACCATGCTTAACGGCTTAGAATCGGGACTTCAAAGACGTTTTGAACGTCATGGACCATATGAGATGTTCCAGAATTGAAGTTAATATTTCAAGCAAATACCGAGTTGAGAGATATGAAGTCTCCAACAAGTTCTATAGCTAAAAGATGGAGGAGAATCGCTCAACTAGTGAGCATGTGCTCAGATTGTCCGAGTACTTCAATCGCTTGAATCAAGTGGGAGTTAATCTTCCGGATAAGATAGTGATTGACAGAATTCTCTAGTCACCATCACTAAGTTAGTAGAACTTCGTGATGAACTATAGTATGCAAGGGATGACGAAAAGATTCTCGAGCTCTTGGCGATGCTAAAATCGGCGAAGGTAGAAATCAAGAAAAACATCAAGTGTTGATGGTTGACAAGACCACTAGTCTCAAGGAAAATGGCAAAGGGAAGAAGGGAACTTCAAAAGGAACGGCAAGCAAGTTGCTGCTCGAGTGAAGAAGCCCAAGTCTAGACCTAAGCATGAGACTGAGTACTTTTGCTGCAATGGAACTGGTCACCGAAGCGAACTACCCCTGAATATTTGGTGGATAAGAAGGATGGCAAAGTGAACAAGGTTATATTTGATATACAGGTTATTGATGTGTGCCTTACTAGTGTTTATAGTGGCCCCGAGTATTTGATACTCGTTCGGTTGCTAAGATTAGTAACTCAAACAGGAGTTACGAATAAACAGAGACTAGTTGAAGGGAAGTGACGATGAGTGTTGGAAGTAGTTCCAAGATTGATATGATCATCATCGCACACTCCCTATACTTTCGGGATTAGTGTGGAACCTAAATAAGTGTTATTTGGTGTTGAGCATAAATATGATTTGATCATGTTTATTGCAATACTGGTTATTCATTTAAGTAAGAGAATAAATTGTTGTTCTGCTTACATGAATAAAACCTTATATGGTTACACACCCAATGAAAATGGTTCATTGGATCTCGATCATAGTGATACACATATTCATAATATTGAAACCAAAAGATGCAAAGTTAATAATGATAGTGCAACTTATTTGTGGCACTTGCCGTTTAGGTCATATTGGTGTAAAGCGCATGAAGAAAACTCCATGCTTGATGGACTTTTGGAATCACTTGATTATAAATCATTTGATGCTTGCGAACCGTGCCTTT
This sequence comes from Aegilops longissima, assembly GCA_021605205.1. NCBI lineage: Eukaryota > Viridiplantae > Streptophyta > Magnoliopsida > Poales > Poaceae > Aegilops > Aegilops longissima. The sequence goes on from CM038682.1 coordinate 174,483,013, forward strand.
TGGGCAAGATGACTAAAACTCCGTTCTCGGAACAATGGAACAAGCTACTGACTTATTGGGAATAATACATACCGATGTATGCGATCCAATGAGTGTTGATGCTCGTGGCAAGTATCGTTATTTTCTGACCTTCACAAGATGATTTGAGCAGATATGGGTATATCTACTTGATGAAACATAAGTCTGAAATAGTTGAAAGGTTCAAAGAATTTCAGAGTGAAGTGGAAAATCATCGTAACAAGAAAATAAAGTTTCGCGATCTGATCGTGGAGATGAATATTCGAGTTACGAGTTTGGTCTTCAATGAAAACAATGTGGAATAGTTTCACAGCTCACGCCACCGGAACACCACAACGTTATGGTGTGTCCGAACGTCAGAACCGTACTTTATTATGATATGGTGCGATCTATGATGTATCTTACCGATTTACCACTATCGCTTTGGGGTTATGCATTAGAGACAGCTGCATTCACGCTTAATAGGGCAACCATCTAAATCCGCTGAGATGACACCGTATGAACTATGGTTTAGCAATAAAACCTAAGCTGTCGTTTCTTAAAGTTTGAGTTGTGATGCTTATGTGAAAAGGTTTTCACCGATAAGCTCGAACCCAAATCGGAGAAGTGCGTCTTCATAGAATACCCAAAAGAAAATGTTGGGTACACCTTCTATCACAGATCCGAAGGCAAGTTTTTGCTAAGATGGATCCTTTCTAGAGAAGAAGTTTCTCTCGAAAGAAGTGAGTGGGAGGAAAGTAGAACTTGATGAGGTAATTGTACCTTCTCCCTTATTGGAAAGTAGTTCATCACGAAATCAGTTCCAAAGATTCCTACACCAATTAGTGAGGAAGTTAATGATGATGATCATGAAACTTCAGATCAAGTTGCTACCAAACCTCGTGGGTCTTCCAGAGTAAGATCCGCACTGAGTGGTACGGTAATCCTATTCTAAAAGTCATGTTACTAGACCATGATGAACCTACGAACTATGAGGAAGCGATGATGAGCCCAGATTCCGCGAAATGGTTTGAGACCATGATATCTGAGATGGGATCCATGTATGAGAACAAAGTATGGACTTTGGTTGACTTGCCGATGATCGGCAAGCCATTGAGAATAAATGGATCTTCAAGAGGAAGACGGACACCGATAGTAGTGTTACTATCTACAAAGCTCGACTTGTCGCAAAAAGGTTTTGACAAGTTCAAGGTGTTGACTACAATGAGATTTTCTCAATTGTAGCGATGCTTAAGTCTGTCTCAATCATGTTAGCAATTGCCACATTTTATGAAATCTGGCAAATGGATGTCAAAACTACATTCTTTAATGGATTTATTAAAGAAGAGTTGTATATGATGCAACCAGAAGGTTTTGTCAATCCTAAAGGAGCTAACAAAATGTGCAAGCTCCAATGATCCATCTATGGACTGGTGCAAGCATCTCGAGTTGGAATAAACGCTTTGATAGTGTGATCAAAGCATATGGTTTTATATGACTTTTGGAGAAACCTGTATTTACAAGAAAGTGAGTGGGAGCACTACAGCATTTCGATAAGTATATGTGAATGACATATTGTTGATCGAAATAATGTAGAATTATTCTGCAAAGCATAAAGGAGTATTTGAAAGGAGTTTTTCAAAGAAGGACCTCGGTGAAGCTGCTTATATTGAGCATCAAGATCTATAGAGATAGATCAAAGACGCTTGATAAGTTTTTCAATGAATACATACCTTGACAAGATTTTGAAGTAGTTCAAAATGGAACAGTCAAAGAAAGAGTTCTTGCCTGTGTTACAAGGTGTGAGATTGAGTAAGACTCAAAACCCGACCACGGCAGAAGATAGAAAGAGAATGAAAGTCATTCCCTATGCATCAGCCATAGGTTCCATAAAGTATGTCATGCTGTGTACCAGATCTATTGCATACCCTACCACTAAGATTGGCAAGGAGTGTAATAGAGATCTAGGAGTAGATCAATGGACATCGGTCAAAATTATCCTTAGTAGAATAAGGATATGTTTCTCGATTATGGAAGTGAAAAAGGTTAAATCAGAAAAGGTTACGTCGATGCAAGTTTTAACACTAATCTAGATGACTCGAGTCTCAATCTGGATACATATTGAAAGTGGGAGCAATTAGCTAGAGTAGCTCCGTGCGAGCATTGTAGACATAGAAATTTGCAAAATACTTACGGCTCGAATGTATGAGACCTGTTGACTAAAATTATCTCACAAGCAAAACATGATCACACCTTAGTACTCTTTGGGTGTTAATCACATAGCGATGTGAACTAGATTATGACTCTAGTAAACCCTTTGGGTGTTGGTCACATGTCGATGTGAACTATGGGTGTTAACCACATATAGATGTGAACTATTGATGTTAAATCACATGGCGATGTGAACTAGATTATTGACTCTAGTGCAAGTGGGAGATCAAGGAAATATGCCCTAGAGGCAATAATAATGTTATTATTTATTTCCTTATATCATGATAAATGTTTATTATTCATGCTAGAATTGTATTAACCGGAAACATAATACATGTGTGAATACATAAACCTACAGAGTGTCACTAGTATGCCTCTACTTGACTAGCTCGTTAATCAAAGATGGTTATGTTTCCTAACCATGAACAAGGAGTTGTTATTTGATTAACGGGATCACATCATTGGTTGAATGATCTGATTGACATGACCCATTCCATTAGCATAGCACCTGATCGTATAGTTTGTTGCTAGTGCTTTTCTTCATGACTTATACATGTCCCTATGACTATGAGATTATGCAACTCCCGTTTGCCGAGGAACACTTTGGGTGCTACCAAACGTCACAACGAATCGGGTGATTATAAAGGTACATTACAGGTGTCTCCGAAGGTACATGTTGGGTTGGCATATTTCGAGATTAGGATTTGTCACTCCGATTGTCGGAGAGGTATCTCTGGCCCTCTCGGTAATGCACATCACATAAGCCTTGCAAGCATTGCAACTAAATGTGTTAGTTGTGAGATGATGTATTACGGAACGAGAAAAGAGACTTGCCAAGAACGAGATTGAACTAGGTATTGGATACCGACGATCGAATCTCGGGCAAGTAACATACCGATGACAAAGGAACAACGATGTTGTTATGCGGTCTGACCGATAAAGATCTTCGTAGAATATGTAGGAGCCAATATGGGCATCCAGGTCCCGCTATTGGTTATTGACCGAGAGGTGTCTCGGTCATGTCTACATAGTTCTCGAACCCGTAGGGTCCGCACGCTTAACGCTTCGATGATGCTTATTATGAGTTTATATGATATTGATGTACCAAGGTTGTTCGAGTCCCGGATGAGATCACGGACATGACGAGGAGTCTCGAAATGGTCGAGACATAAAGATTGATATATTGGAAGCCTATGTTTGGACTCGGAATCACTCCGGGTGAAATTGGGAATTTTACCGAGTACAGGGTTACTGGAACCTCCGGGGGTCAATGGGCCTTGATGGGCCTTAGTGGGAAAGAGAAAGGGGCCATAGTGCTGGTCAGCACCTTCCCCTTCCCTAGTCCTATTAGGACTAGGAGAAGGCGCCTCTCTCTCCCTTCCCACTTGGGGAAACCTAGTTGGAGTAGGATTTGGGGGAATCCTACTCCTAGTAGGAGTAGGACACCCTGGCGCACCTCTCCTTGGCCGCCAGCCCCTCCCTTCCCTCCTTTATATACAGGGGCAGGGGCACCCCATGACACACAAGTTGATCATTGAGATCGTTCCTTAGCCGTGTGCGGTGCCCCTTCCACCAAACTACACCTCGAATATACCGCTGCGGAGCTTAGGCGAAGCCCTGCGCCGGTGGAACATCATCATCGCCTCACCACGTCGTCTTGACGAAACTCTCCTCAACACTCGGCTGGATCGGAGTTCGAGGGACGCCATCGAGCTGAACGTGTGCAGAACTCGGAGGTGCCGTCGCTCGGTACTTGGATCGGTTGGATCGGGAAGAAGTACGACTACTTCCTCTACGTTGCGTCAACGCTTCCGTTGCTGGTCTACGAGGGTACGTAGACAACACTCTCATCTCGTTGCTATGCATCACCATGATCTTGCGTGATCGTAGGAAAAATTTTGAAATTACTACGTTCCCCAACAGAAAAGACTCCTTCTAGTGGTAAAAATGGCACTGGCATCTTTGCCCATGTGGAACCTCCACTTGTTTATGGTGGACCGATTCCTTCCACTCATTTGAATCATGTTGGTACCCCCCTAAGATTGTGAAAAATGAGGACTTTGATTCTTGGGTTTACCGCTTTAAGCATCATTTAAATCATGTAAATATTAATCTTTGGATAATCATTGAAGAAGGTTTCTATCCGCATGACCGAAGCAACTTCACCCCTAGAGAAGCCGCGGATAACCAATTCAATGAGAATGCTCTCTTCATCATCCAAGATGCAATTCCACCCGAAGATCTCCCTCATCTTTGGCCCTTCGCCATGGCCAAAGATGCATGACATTGTGTTGTTTCCCTCTATAGGGGAAGCGCAATCATTCAACGCTCCAACTATGAAGTGGTGCAAGATGAAGCCGATGAGTTTGCAATGAAAGAAGATGAAGAACCTCGTGAGCTTTATCAGAGAGTAACCAAACTCGCGGTCTCACTCCGAGATCATGGGAGCAAGGACACGGATGAAAATAGGATCAAGCGCAAATTCCTCAAGGAAATGATGCCTTACCACAAAGCCATGTCCTCCGTCATTCGTCAAAGGTCGGACTTCCACACATTGTCCTCAAGTGAAGTATTGGATGAGTTTGTGGCTATGAGCATCTTGGACAAGACCGCCGACAATGCGGTGCTACGTTCTCAAAGAGCTAAGAAGCCCAACCTTGAATTGAAGGCCAACGTTTGTGTGGAAGAAGAAGAAGAAGTGGAAGAAGATCAAAGCAACCCTGAAGTTACAAAGTATGCTTATCATGAACAGATGGCTCTTGCTTCAAGGAAATTTTTGAGCAAGAAGAACACAAGGCCCAACTTCAACAAGAACAACTCAAGTAGCGCGAAGGTCAAGCAACGAGTGAGGACTTGCTATAATTGTCGAAATGTGAGCCAGTTTGTTGCGGAATGTCCCTATGAGAAGAGGGAAGACAATGGTGGCAAGCTCATCCGAAAGGACAATGCCAAGTCTTTCCAGAACAAGAGCAACTTCACCAAGAAGACCCCTCCCAAGGCGTTGGTGGTCCAAGAAGAGTACAATGAGGATGATGATGATGATGAAGATGGTGAGTCGGTTGCCATGGCCTCCGTTGCCATTGCGACAATTCCACGGGTGTCTCTCTTCGATTCACCCAATGAGAGCATCACCGCCAAGTGCCTCATGGCTAAATCCACCAACAAGGTAACCCCCAACATCAAAACTACCATCATTAATAATCCTTGTTTGACGGATTGCGTTGATGAACATGAGGGTTCTAGTGTGGAGGAGAATGAGTTTGAGTCTTTTATGAGTAAACACAAGGGTAAATCCAAGAAGCACTTTGTTGCTCTCTTGGAATAACTTGGTGAAGCCAATGACATGATAGAGGCTCACGAAGATACCATCTCTAAGATGGAGGGGCATAGTCGTGACTATGCCGATGAGATCTGGGATCTTTCCAATGCTCTTGAGGAAGAGCGTGGTCTTCGTTTGGCTCTTGAGGAGCCACACAAATGATGATCATGCTAAGTTAAAGAAAGATCTTGATCATGCTCTTGTTGTCTCTCGTGTGATAACCTCCGAGAAGGCCAAGCTTGGGGTTGATCTTGCTAGACTCAAAGAGGAGTTTGACTTACTTGACAAGGCTCACAAGGTCTTGAAGGGTTCTCATGCTAGCCTCAAAGAGTCTCATGATCAACTCCAGGTAAAGCTAACCAAGGAGAAAGCCACATTTCCTCATATGGTCTTGATTGATAATGCAAATGCCACTAACCCGTGTTGTGAGCATGTGCATCTTGTTGAGAGAATACTAAGTTGAAGGGGCAACTTGAGAAAGGCCTTGTGTCTTACATACAAGGCGAGAAGAACCTCAACGACCTTTTGAGCAATCAAAAGGAAGTTGTGGCCAAGGAAGGGATTGGGTACGCGCCCAAGTCCAAGAACAAAAAGAAGAATGACAAGGCGAAATGACCTCCTCCTCTCAAGCAAACCTTTGTGAAGGAGGGAGAGGGTGCTACTAAGGAGAAGAAGAAGAAAACCATGAAGGGTGGTGATGCCAAGAAGGGAAACACTTCCCTTCCCAACAAAGCCGGCTACTTTTACCCTTCTTATGTGTTATGCCGTGCTAGTGATGGACATGTTTATGCCAAATTTGTTGGTTCTTCTTATGAGTACATTGAATGGTCTATTTCGGTTCATAAGACCCTTGTTACTAACATCAAAGGACCCATTACAAAATGGGTACCTAAAACCAAGAATTGATTTCTTGTAGGTGTTTGCTTCCGGTGGGGATCATGGTTGCTCGATAGTGGAGCAACTAATCATATGACCGGAAGCAAGGACTTGGTGGTGGATGTTCACAAGATTCCATCGATTCCCACCAATGTCGAGTGGGGTGATGCCTCGTCCTCTAAGGTATTGGGACTTGGCAAGGTTGTCATTTCTCATGATCTCACGGTCGAGAAGGTCATGCTTGTTGAGTCCCTTGCATACAATTTACTTTCCGTTCGACAACTTGCACTCATGGGCTTTGCCACTTTCTTGATGTTGATACCGTGGCCCTCTTGTGGAGCAAGACTCTTAAAGTAGCCTTTGTTGGGCATGTCGAGAATGGTCTCTATGTGAATAACTTTTCGGAGTGACCCACTAAGACCGTGACATGCCTAATGGCTAAAGTTGATGTGGGATGGCTTTGGCATCGCCGTTTAGCCCATGTCAATATGAGATCTTCGCAAAGTCTTCTCAAGGGGACCATGTCCGTGGACTAACAAATGTTAGTTTTGCTAAAGATCGTGCTTGCAGTACTTGTATCGAAGGAAAGCTGCATGAAAAGGCTCACCCTCCCACGACTATCATTTACTCGAAGAGGCCTTTGGAGCTCCTTCATTTGGATCTCTTTGGGCCTCCATCCTTTGATAGTCTTGGGGGTAGAAAGTATTGCTTGGTGATTGTGGATGAGTATTCAAGATACACTTGGGTATATTTCTTCAAGAGGAAGAGCGATACCCAACAAACCGTCATTGACTTTTCAAATGAAGCCCAACGTCAACACAATGCAAAGATCTTGACAATAAGAAGTGACAACGGCACCGAGTTCAAGAACTACACCTTGGATGAGTTTCTTAGTGATGAGGGGATCAAGCATCAATATTCCGTGCCTTACACCCCTCAACAAAATGGTGTAGCAGAGAGGAAGAACCGGACGTTGATGGATGCGGCAAGGACCATGATGGCAGAGTTCAAGTCTCCATACAACTTTTAGGCCGAAGTCATCAACACCGCATGTCATGCATCAAATCGGCTCTATCTCCACAAAGTCTTGAACAAGACTCCATATGAGATACTCACCGGTAACAAGACCAACCTCAAGTACTTTCGAGTGTTCGGGTGTAAGTGTTTCATTCTCAAGAAAGGTGTTAGTTTGTCTAAATTTGAGGCTAGAGCTTATGAGGGCATATTTGTTGGTTATGCTACAAACTCTCATGCTTACCGTGTCCTCAATAAGTCCATGGGACTTATTGAGGAGACATGTAACATGGAGTTTGATGAGAATAACGGCTCCCAAGTGGAGCAAAGTGGCACTTGTGATGTAGGTGATGAAATTCCTCCTCAAGCCATAAGAAGAATGGGAGTTGGTTTTATCCTACCCATTGAGGAACCCCTTGTGGCCGAAGGAGAAGGACAATGCTCCACTCAAGTGGAGCCATCACCAACCCAAGGCCCACACGCTTCCGAAGAACAAAGTGAAGGCCCTCGACCTCAAGAACAAGACCAAGGGCAAGATCAATCTCAAGATGGTGTTGAAACATCAAGTGATGCCCAAGGTCAAGTTATCTCCTCCGAGCAAGTTCAAGATCAAGAACTTCCCCGAGATCAAAAACAAGCTCAAGACGACGCTCAAGATGATCAAGTGACTGCTCATCGACTCACCCCCGAGGAGGAATTGGAGCGTCGTGCCGCCAAGATTGCATCCAAGCTCTCCACCAAGGGTCATCCCATGAAGAATGTGCTTGGAAGCATTAAAAAGGGGGTAAGCACTCGTAGACAATTGGCAAACTATTGTGAACATCACGCGTTTGTCTCTTGTGTTGAACCCCAAAAGGTCTATGAGGCGCTCGAAGATCCGGATTGGCTCAATGCCATGCATGAAGAACTCAACAACTTCGAGTACAACTAGGTGTGGAGATTGGTGCCACGGCCAACGGGGAACCACAATGTCATTGGAACCAAGTGGATATTAAAGAACAAGCAAGATGCTCATGGGACCATAGTTCGCAACAAGGCAAGATTGGTAGCACAAGGCTACTCCCAAGTTGAGGGTATCGACTACGGTGAAACCTTTGCTCCCGTTGCTCACCATGAATCCATTCGTTTGTTGATTGCTTATGCTTCCCATCATAACTTTAAGTTACAACAAATGGATGTGAAGAGTGCTTTTCTTAATGGTCCTATTAATGAGTTGGTATATGTTAAGCAACCCCCTGGTTCGAGGATCCCTACTTCCCCGATCATGTGTATCAACTCGATAAGGCACTCTATGGCCTTAAGCAAGCCCCACGTGCATGGTACGACCACCTTACCGAGTTGTTGCAAGATCGTGGATTTGAAGTTGGGCAAATCGATCCCACTCTTTTTACTAAGAAGCTCAAAGGGGAGTTGTTTGTGTGCCAACTATATGTTGATGATATTATATTTGGTTCCCCTAACAAAGCTTTCAATGAGGAATTTGCCGCTCTCATGACCTCTAAGTTCAAGATGTCTTCAATGGGAGAGTTGAAGTTCTTCCTTGGATTCGAAGTCAAACAAAGAAGAGAAGGAACCTTCATCAACCAAGCCAAATACACTCAAGACATGCTAAAGAGATTCAAGCTAAGTGATGTCAAGCCGGCTTCCACTCCAATGCCCACCAAGTGCCAACTTGACATTGATCCCAATGGTAAAGCAGTGGATCAAAAGGTATATCGCTCCATGATTGGCTCCTTGCTTTACCTTTGTGCATCTAGACCGGATATCATGTTGAGAGTGGGAATTTGTGCACGGTTTCAAGTCGCACCTAAGGAAAGTCACTTTGTGGTGGTCAAGCGAATCTTTTGATATTTGGCTCATACCCCAAACTTTGGCTTATGGTACCCACGAGGAGCTGTAACATCCCAAATTTTCAATTTGGCGTGTTATACACAGGTCATCCATGCATATCATATTTTATTGCATTCGCATTTGCTATCCTCGAAATCCTAAGCAACTCAAGGACCCTCGGAGAGAGTTGGGGATTTTCCGAATTTCATATTTGAATTTTATCAAATAATGAAAGGCGAGGATTTTGGATTTTATTATTTTTCTCTTCGGAAAAATATTTCAAGTTTAAAATAAACGAGAGGAGATAATATGACTTCTCCAAAAATAATTGAAATACCGGAGGAAAAATGTTAAAATCATTATTTGGGATTTTATTTCACTTATTTGGAATTTTATTTGCCTAGAGAAAAATTTGCATATATTTAAAATTTGCATTTTAGGGGCCAAGAAAAGTTCATCTTGTTCTAAATATTTTATTTAGGCAAAGAAAAATTGTTTTGGCATTTTAGATTTTTATTTATTTTTCTAGGATTTTTACAATTTTCGCGAATGTTAAAAAAGAACTGCTACCGATGGGCTAACAGCCACCGAAAGCAGCAGGCCCAAGTTGCCGCCGCCTCCTCACTGCTGTGCTGCTGCCACTTGCGGACTGGAGTCCGAGCCGACTCCTCCCGCCGCCTTGCCCCCTCCTCCAAGCCACCGCCTCTCTTATATACCGCCCCCTCTCCTTAGCCACCACCACCACCGCCGCCCACTGACCCGACCCGAGCCGAGCCCGAGCCGCCGCCGCCCTTGGCCGTCGCCGCCGCCTCCGCGCCGTCGCCCCTCGCCGAGCCGCCGCCCCTAGCCGCCTCGCCGAACCCCACGAGTAGCCGCCGCCTCGCGGACCCTCGCCGGAGGTAGCCCCGTCGCCGGTTTTTTTTTTAAAATAACCCTTCGGTTTTTTTTGAAAAACCCTAGCCCGTTTTTTTCTATATTAGATCGATTTTATTTCCCGGTTTATTTATTTGAGAACGTTCACCCGTTCGTTCGTTTTTACGAACTATTCGTCGTTTAGTTTCCGCTAACGAACGTTCGTTCGTTTAGCCGTTCGTCGTTTTCTTTTATCGGTTTTATTCCGCGATTATTCCGATTTCGATTTCTGAACCGATGTTCAAATTAGTATAACTTTTCGCTCGTTTATCGGAATCAAGCAATTTAAGCTCCTGGAGTTTCATCTTGAAACCCTCTTTCCGAATAGCCAACTTAAACCAGTTTTTGTCTTTGTAAAATTTGACTCTAGTTCAGATTAGTAAACGGATCTTGTTTCTCTCGCCGTTTGAGTTTCGTTGTTTCGTTTGGTTTGATTCTTTTTGCAAACCGGAGTTCTTAAGTTGAACTCTCCGGTCAACCTCTTTCAGTTGAAGTTTCCTTTGTGCATCTTTGTTTGTTGCTTATGTATGTATTGTTTGCTTGCGATGGAATTCCCGGAGTGCGAAGCGTGTTACTACGAGTCTCTAGGATTCACGGATCGTCAGCAAGGCAAGTAACACTTGATCATACCCTTTTCATACCCAGTTTTATGCATTAGCTCAATCCTCAAACATTGCATGATTAGGATGTCATTAATTTGTGGGTTGGGAAGTAGATGATGAGGTAGGAACCTATTGCCCTGTTACTATCAAACCCTTGGGAGTTACTTCTACGTGTTGCTTATATTGCTATGCTATGCTCGTAGACGTGGTTTGGGTTTGAGAGATATTCACGACAGAGGTGAGATTGTTAATTAATGGTTTACTTTAAGGTGGCAACTTAAATACACATCTGGGTGGATTGAGGCACCGGGGAACCCAAGTTGTCTGTTTTATTTTTGGAAAATCCGGGGTACCGTGTGATCTTCCTATGGACCGCCACCTGTGCTCAAAGGAACTGAGATTATTCATGCTAGAAACTTCCGTGTGCAGCCACAAGCTATTATGGGCTCTAGCATAGTTGAGTAAGTTACGTGAAGCTCTCAAGAGGTAGATCAGCAGGTAGTGGGTTTTATAGGTTTGGTATGATCTATCCGGAGTAGAGAGTTAATGTTTCGAAAGATCGTGTCTCGGTCATCCGCTTCTCAAACACCATGTAGTCGAGAAACCAACGGAGGCGATCGAGTCTTGTGGGGAAAAGTGCGCAAACCTCTGCAGAGTGTACAATCTAATCATGGTTAGCCGTGTCCTCGGTTATGGACAAATCTGAGTATCTAGTACTTGAGTATTCACATGTATATCATCACTCTAAATTAATATTGCTGGGTTGTTAATCACTTTAATTGGGATTGAGTTGGGGTTATACCTTCTCAATGATGTTTCAACCACCATGATAGTTAAATAAAATTTATTCCTTTGATATAGGGAAAAATTGGCTTTATGCAAAACTGTAACCATAGAGCTATTCCACCAGCCATATATGCATGTAGCATAGCTTATTCTTTCATTACTCTCTATGTGTTACATTGCCAGCATATTCCATGTGCTGACCCGTTCTCGGGCTGCAACTTATTATGTTGCAGACTTTTCAGACGAGGAGTAAGGATTGGTAGGTCGTTGCCGTGCAGCTCAGTTATGCCGTTGGAGTTGATGAACTCACTTTATCTTCCAAGCCTTCCGCTGTTCTAGCATTAGATGGCCTTAAGCCATATTATTGTAATAAGTTCTCTTTTGAGATATTCGATGTAATAAGTGTGTGATTGCTACTCTATTATAAATCCTTCGAGTACTGTGTGTGTCAGCATTACCGATCCAGGGATGACACAGAAGCACAGAGACTTGACCATCTGAGGTCGGGTCGCTACAAGATGGTATCAGAGCACACGCTTAGTGTAGGACACGACCACTAAGATAAAACCATAGGTCACTCCTCTCTACTCATTTCTGACCCCTCTCCATTTTTCCACTCTTTAGGATGACGGAGATGAAGTACAAGTTTGCACAACCGGATGAAGACACGCCTTTTGGACGCCACTTGAAGGAAGTCACTAGGTACCTGAATATTGGAATACCAAGCTTCACCGGGACGTACAACGCCACCTTACCAGAAGAAGAATGCTGGAAGATTCAAGCTCTAGTTCCCGGAAGGACGTTTGCGCCAAGCACGGAGCCCATAGTATGTGTTTTCAATGCACCAACATGGAGTTTGGGAAAGAGTATGGAAGCTCACATTACCATGGGACGCATTGGAGAAGTCTACAATAAGGAGCTTAAAGACACCATATACCAAATATGTGGGCGCCGAGACGAGCAATGGGAAGTAATCAGCACCAAGAAGGATAGATCCATTGCAGCCTACATCCAGGAGCCAAACCAGCACATTCGACGTCATGAGAACCAGATGTGCGCAGACATGATGGATTTGAAGAAGGCGAAAACTAAGATCATCGAGCTGGAGGAAGAACTCAAGTCTACACGCGATGGATATGAGGAAGAAATCAAAATACTACTGGAGAAGAACGACGACCTAGTCAAGAAGATCGAAGTCTTCATGGGAGGAGCAGCACCCAATGAAGAGGAGCAAGAAGAGGAAGAAGATCCCGCTTGTCCAGACAACTACATCATCATCGACGACACCGACTCAGATCCAAGTGATGATGACTATGAAGACGAAGCTGGAGCAGACATCATGGAGTCTTCCACCGATCAAAATTTCTAGATGACCACCATATAATAGTAGTATTACCCCCATGTAACTAGTAGTAGTTGAGCACTTATGCGATAGTCCTAGATCGTTTTGTATGCCCTTGCTTGCTTGATTGAATGAATGTGTGTTTGCCTCATGTGCATATGGGTAGTGTTTTCTCACTAGACCTCTTTCTATTCTAATCTCTCCCATCTAAACCTTCAGATGCCTCCGAGACGTGACCCCGGTTTTGTTTTCCCACGGAGCTCACTCGCTTGATCCAACAGCGAGAATGCCTTGATGCAATTGCTAGTTCGTAACCAGGGCAATACCAACGACAACAACAACAACAACCCGCCGCCAGTGGACAATTTAGCCCATTTTCTAAGGTTACAACCGCCGGTGTTTTCCAGTAGCACCGAGCCAATAGTTGCAAATGACTGGTTACACCGTATTGGAAGGGAGTTAACCACCGCAGGATGCACGGATGTTTGAAAGAGTGCGTTTTGCACACATCAATTGGATGGACCAGCAGCCGCATGGTGGGAGAATTACACGCTACTTTTCCTATAGCCAATGTCACTTGGGACTAGTTCCAACAAGCTTTTCGCACGGCCCATGTTTCAACTGGAGCCATGCAGATAAAGAAGCGAGAGTTCCGCAACTTACGCCAGGGGAACCGTACTGTGGCCCAGTACGTGGATGAGTTTAGCAAGTTATCACGCTATGCCCCTGATGATGTGGCCAAAGATGCTGCAAAGCAAGAGAAGTTTATGGAAGGGCTGAATGATGAGATGAGTATGCAGTTGATGGTGGCAACTTTCAACAACTACCAGGAGTTGGTAGATAAGGCCCTAATGATTGAAGGAAAGCAGCAGCAAATTGAGAATCGTAAGAGGAAATATGGACAAGGGAAGTATAACTCAGGAGCTCACCAGAAGCCTCGTTTAACCCCGAACTCGGGAGGACTTATTCATAACCATGGAGGACATAACCATACTGGAGGAGGATCGCATAATGGTGCGAAGAATGGGAATGGAAATGCAACCAACAATAATCAGAATCGCTCTAACCCAGCTACACCCGCCAAGAGGGACTTAAGCCAAGTTATTTGCTTTAAGTGCGGGAAGACAGGGCACTATGCCAACGACTGCCCTGAAGGAAAGAATGGAAACGGAAATGGAAGCGCCGGGAAGAAGCCCAATCCATTCAACAAAGGACAAGTGAACCACGTTAACGTGGAGGAAGTTGAAGAGCAGCCGGACGCGGTAATAGGTAAGTTTTTGGTTCACCATTTACCGCTATTCTTCTTTTCGATCTTGGTGCATCGCATTCATACATATCAAGGGATTTGTGGATAAGTTTAAGTTACCAACCTGCACTTAGGACCCTCTTTAGTGAGCTCGCTTTGGAGCAGAGTACATGGCTAGCAAGTGGTGCACCCAGATACCCCTAATCATTGGCACGCATGTTTTTCCGTCTGACCTAATTATCTTGGAGTCGCAAGGATTGGATGTGATATTAGGTATGGATTGGATGTCAAAGTTTGGAGGAAGTATTGACTGTGCTAGCAAGTCAATTTATCTTACCACCCCGGAGGGAAAAAGGATTAAGTACGTATCTAGGCATATGCCTAGGAGGAGCCAAGTGAATACCCTCACGGGAGTTGTACAAGAGGAAGTGCCTGTAGTGAAGGATTATCCAGATGTTTTTCCAGTAGAGTTACCAGGCATGCCATCGGATCGAGACATCGAGTTTCTAATAGAACTAATGCCAGGTACAGGACCAATATCAAAGAGACCCTATCGGATGCCCGCAAATGATCTGGAGGAAATTAAGAAGCATATCAAGGAGCTATTGGAGAAAGGTTACATTCGTATAAGTTCATCACCCTGGGGAGCCCCAGTACTTTTGGTGGAGAAGAAGGATAAATCCCTAAGGATGGTTGTTGATTACCGAGCTCTGAATGAAGTAACGATAAAGAACAAGTATCCCTTACCGATGATTAATGATCTGTTTGATCAGTTGCAAGGAGCTAAGGTGTTTTCTAAGATTGATCTACGATCAGGATACCATCAGTTGAAGATCCGAGAGAAGGATATACCCAAGACAGATTCACCACACGATATGGATTATATGAGTATACTGTCATGTCATTTGGACTGACTAAACGCCCCTGCCTATTTTATGAGTATGATGAACAACGTGTTCATGGAGTATTTGGACAAGTTTGTGGTGGTGTTTATCGATGATATTATGGTTTACTCGAAGAACGAAGAGGAGCACGCAGAACACCTATGTTTGGTTCTTGAGAAACTCAGGGAACACCAGTTATACGCCAAATTTAGCAAGTGCGAGTTTTGGCTGAAGGAAGTTGGATTTCTTGGGCATGTTATATCAGGAGAGGGTATAGCAGTAGATCCCAGTAAAATTCAATCAGTCACTGAATGGTTGGCACCCACTTCAGTCAGCGAGATTCGCAGTTTCCTTGGACTGGCAGGATATTATCGGAGATTCATTGAGAATATTTCCAAGATTGCTAAACCAATGACAGAATTGCTAAAGAAGGATACCAAGTTCAAATGGATGATGATTGTGATACAAGCTTCCAAGAGTTGAAGAAGCGGTTGACTACAGCCCAAAGGTGACATTGCGGATATACATAAGGAGTTTCAAGTGTATTTGTGATGCCTCTCGCTTGGGACTTGGATGTGTTCTTATGCAGGACGGAAAAGTTGTTTCGTATGCCTCACGACAACTGAAGCCACATGAGTTGAACTATGCCACGCATGATTTGGAGTTAGCAGCTGTAGTACATGCATTGAAGACCTGGAGACATTATCTCATGGGAAACCGTTGTGATGTGTACACGGATCATAAGAGTTTGAAGTACATTTTCACACGTATGAGTTAAACCTCGATGAGGAGATGGCTGGAGCTTATAAAGGATTACGATATGAAGCTACACTACCATCCAGGAAAGGCCAACGTCGTAGCAGACGCTTTGAGTCGGAAGAGTTATGCCAATATCCTTGAAAGTAGAGGACTGCCAAAGGAGTTAGCAGAGGATATTATGGAACTTCGGTTGGAGATTGTTCCAAGAGGTTTTCTTGCAATAATGGAGGTTCAGTCGACCTTGTTAGACAAGATTCGAGACGCTCAAAAGGAGGATAAAGAGATTGCTGAGATAAAAGAAAAGATGGGCAAAGGAAAAGCCAAAGGTTTTCGCGAGGATGAGCACGATACCTTGTGGTTTGAGGACCGGATTTATGTGCCCAACAACTCGGAGATCAGGAAGATAATACTTCAAGAGGCCCATGACTCACCATACTCGATTCACCCCAGAAACACCAAGATGTATTTGGACTTGAAGGAACGTTTCTGGTGGACTGGTATGAAGAAGGATATTGCCGAGTATGTAGCCGTTTGCGATGTATGTCAGAGAGTGAAGGCAGAGCATCAAAAGCCTGCAGGACTGTTACAGCCTATGCCAATACCGAATGGAAGTGGGACAAACTTGGCATGGATTTTATCACCGATTACCCGAACCAAAGCAGGATATGATTCGATATGGGTAGTTGTGGATCGTTTGACCAAAGTAGCTCACTTCATCCCAAAGAAAACAACTTATACAAGTGCCAAGTTGGCCAAGATATATATGACCAGGATCGTATGTTTGCACGGAGTTCCGAGGAGCATCGTGTCGATAGAGGAACACAGTTTACTTCAAAGTTTTGGCATCAACTACACGGACTTTGGGTACCAGATTGGAATTGATCTGCAGCTCCCACCCACGCAGACGGATGGATGAGACAGAGAGAGTTAACCAGATCCCGGAGGATATGTTAAGAGCTCGTGCGCTAGATTATGGATCTAGTTGGGATGACAATTTGCCGTCGCAGAATTCTCATATAACAACAGCTACGGGACAGTTTGAAGATGGCACCGTTCAAGCTCAGATGGACGCAGATGTAGAACACCATTGATGTGGGATGAGGTCGGAGACCGTCGGTTATTTGGACCAGATTTGATCAAAGACTCAGAGGAGAAGGTTAAGCTGATCGAGAGATGACTAAAGATTGCTCGGTCTAGATGTAAGAGTTACGCAGATTCAAAACGCAAGGAAGTAACCTATGAAATTGGAGACAGAGCCTATCTGCATGAGTATCACCCCGAGGGGAGTGAAACGTTTTGGAGTAAAGGAAAGTTAGCCCCAAGATTTGTAGGACCGTATCGTGTTTTGGAGCGAATGGGAGAAGTTGCCTACAAGCTGGAGTTACCCGAAGGACTGTCAGGAGTTCACGATGTATTTCACGTATCACAACTGAAGGAGTGCCATGCTGAGATGGCCGACATACCATTAAAGGATACAATGCCCCTAGAGGCGTCTGAGTTGGATAGTAATTTGACTTATGAGGAGAAGCCAAGAAGATTTTGGACTTGACAGCGAGTCACTCATGACAAAGTTATCAAGTTTTGTAAAGTTCAGTGGAGCCACCATACCGAGGAGGAAGCCACCTGGGAGTGAGAAGATGATATTCGCAAGGACCATCCGCACCTATTTTCTAGCCAACCCGAATCTCGAGGGCGAGATTCCTCTTAAGGGGGGTAGGTTTGTAACATCCCAAATTTTCAATTTGGCATGTTATACACAGGTCATCCATGCAATATCATATTTTATTGCATTCGCATTTGCTATCCTCGAAATCCTAAGCAACTCAAGGACCCTCAGAGAGAGTTGGGGATTTTCCGATTTTCATATTTGAATTTTATCAAATAATGAAAGGCGAGGATTTTGGATTTTATTATTTTTCTCTCCGGAAAAATATTTCAAGTTTAAAATAAACGAGAGGAGATAATATGACTTCTCCAAAAATAATTGAAATATCGGAGGAAAAATGTTAAAATCATTATTTGGGATTTTATTTCACTTATTTGGAATTTTATTTGCCTAGAGAAAAATTTGCATATATTTAAAATTTGCATTTTAGGGGCCAAGAAAAGTTCATCTTGTTCTAAATATTTTATTTAGGCAAAGAAAACTTGTTTTGGCATTTTTAGATTTTTATTTATTTTTCTACGATTTTTACAATTTTTGGCGGAATGTTTTTTTTTAGGAACCGCGCCGATCGGGCTAACGGCCCACCGAAAGCAAACCGGCCCAAGTCGCCGCCGCCGCCTCCTTGCCTTGGGACCTGGAGTCCGAGCGGACTCCTCCCGCCGCCTTGCCCCTCCTCCAAGCCACCCCCCCTTTATATACCGCCTCTCCCTTAGCCACCACCGCCACCGCCGCCGCCTTTGCCGGATCCGGACCCGAGCCGAGCCCGAGCAGCCGTCGCCCCTCGCCGAGCCGCCGCCCCTAGCCGCCTCGCGGACCCCGCCGGAGTAGCCGCCGCCTCGCCGGACCCTCGCCGGAGGTAGCCCCGTCGCCGGTTTTTTTTAAATAACCCTTCGGTTTTTTTTTTAAAAACCCTAGCCCGTTTTTTTTCTATATTAGATCGGTTTTTTTCCCGGTTTATTTATTTGAGAATGTTCACCCGTTCGTTCGTTTTTACGAACCGTTCGTCGTTTAGTTTCCGCTAACGAACGTTCGTTCGTTTAGCCGTTCGTTGTTTTCTTTTATCGGTTTTATTCCGCGATTATTCCGATTTTGATTTCTGAACTGATGTTCAAATTGTATAACTTTTCGCTCGTTTATCAGAATCAGGCGATTCAAGCGCCTGGAGTTTCATCTCGAAACCCTCTTTCCAAATAGCCAACTTAAACCAGTTTTTGTCTTTGTAAAATTTGACTCTAGTTCAGATTAGTAAACGGATCTTGTTTCTCTCGCCGTTTGAGTTTCGTTGTTTCGTCTGGTTTGATTCTTTTTGCAAACCGGAGTTCTTAAGTTGAACTCTCCGGTCAACCTCTTTCAGTTGAAGTTTCGTTTGTGCATCTTTGTTTGTTGCTTATGTATGTATCGTTTGCTTGCGATAGAATTCCCGGAGTTCGAAGCGTGTTACTACGAGTCTCTAGGATTCACGGATCGTCAGCAAGGCAAGTAACACTTGATCATACCCTTTTCATAACCAGTTTTATGCATTAGCTCAATCCTCAAACATTGCATGATTAGGATGTCATTAATTTGTGGGTTGGGAAGTAGATGATGAGGTAGGAACCTATTGCCCTGTTACTATCAAACCCTTGGGAGTTACTTCTACGTGTTGCTTATATTGCTATGCTATGCTCGTAGACGTGGTTTGGGTTTGAGAGATATTCACGACAGAGGTGAGATTGTTAATTAATGGTTTACTTTAAGGTGGCAACTTAAATACACGTCTGGGTGGATTGAGGCACCTGCGGAACCCAGTGTTGTCTGTTTTATTTTTTTGGAAAATCCCGGGGTACCCATGTGATCTTCCTATGGACCGCCACCCAGGCTCAAAGGGAACTGAGATTATTCATGCTAGAAACTTCCGTGTGCAGCCACAAGCTATTATGGGCTCTAGCATAGTTGAGTAAGTTACGTGAAGCTCTCGAAGAGGTAGATCAGCAGGTAGTGGGTTTTATAGGTTTGGTATGATCTATCCGGAGTAGAGAGTTAATGTTTCTGAAAGACTGTGTCTCGGTCATCCGTTTCTCAAACACCATGTAGTGCGAGAAACCAACGGAGGCGATCGAGTCTTGTTGTGAAAAGTGCGTAAACCTCTGCAGAGTGTACAATCTAATCATGGTTAGCCGTGTCCCCGGTTATGGACAAATCTGAGTATCTAGTACTTGAGTATTCACATGTATCTCATCACTCTAAATTAATATTGCTGGGTTGTTAATCACTTTAATTGGGATTGAGTTGGGGTTATACCTTCTCAATGATGTTTCAACCACCATGATAGTTAAATAAAATTTATTCCTTTGATATAGGGAAAAATTGGCTTTATGCAAAACTGTAACCATAGAGCTATTCCACCAGCCATATATGCATGTAGTATAGCTTATTCTTTCATTACTCTCTATGTGTTACATTGCCAGCATATTCCATGTGCTGACCCGTTCTCGGGCTGCAACATATTATGTTGCAGACTTTTCAGACGAGGAGTAAGGATTGGTAGGTCGTTGCCGTGCAGCTCAGTTATGCCGTTGGAGTTGATTGACTCACTTTATCTTCCAAGCCTTCTGCTGTTCTCGCATTAGATGGCCTTAAGCCATATTATTGTAATAAGTTCTCTTTTGAGACATTCGATGTAATAAGTGTGTGATTGCTACTCTGTTATAAATCCTTCGAGTACTGTGTGTGTCAGCATTACCGATCCAGGGATGACACAGAAGCACAGAGACTTGACCATCTGAGGTAGGGTCGCTACAGGAGCAAACTTCAAGCTTGTAGGTTATTCGGACTCGGATTGGGCGGGAGACAAAGTGGATAGGAAGTCCACTTCCGGAGGGTGCGAATTCCTTGGTTGCTCTTTGGTAAGTTGGTCCTCTAAGAAGCAAAGTTGTGTATCTCTCTCATCCACCGAAGCGGAGTATGTGGTGGCCGGTAGTTGTTGTGCACAAATTTTATAGATGAGGCAAACTTTAAAGGATTACGGTGTCATTTGTGACAAAGTGCCTCTTTGGTGTGACAATGAAAGTGCCATCAAGATTTCTCTCAACCCGGTGCAACACTTCAAGATGAAGCATATTGAGATTCGGTATCACTTCATCTGGGATCACATTAGGCGAGGGGAGATCGAGCTCAACTACGTCAACACTCATGATAACCTTGCAGATATTTTCACGAAGCCCTTGGATGAAGCAAGATTTCGCGAGTTAAGGCATGAGCTAAATATCATCGATTCGAGCAATGTTGCTTGAACCCTTGCGCACCCCACCATACTCAACTTGTTATCTTGTTTAGGTGTAGGCATGGACATATGGGGAGTGTTGTTCTCTCAATGAACTCTCCCTCCCCCCCATTATGCATAAATTGATCAACTTTTCACATTAGCCATTGTTGATGGTACTTGTGCTTCAAAGACGAGTTTTGTCATGGGCCCAAGGATAATTCTTCGCGGTGCCATACCAATTGACTCATACATAGGTGGCTTCGGCCACCGACCTCCTTGGAAGAGTTTGTGCTTTGTGTTTGTACTTTTTGCCTTGCCTTAGTTTGTGTTCTTAGGCTCTAGATGTTGGGGTCTCCAAGTGTGGTTTTCCTTTGTTGTCTTCGTTTTAGGCTCTTGGAGATCCTCACACTTTATTCCAGTGTCTTCTCTATCCCAAGCCTTCCCTTTCCTATGAACCATCTAGTCCAATTGCACACACTTGATCTTGTCTTAGGTGATGGTGACCGGGCGGTACAACCGGTGTTACGGGCGGTTCTACCGCTGGTACACTCGGGCTGTCCCGCCCCAGGCGGTCTCCCAGCGGTGCTTTAGCGGTTCCACCGCTCAACCACTAGGTGCCCCTCTGGCCGGTACTACCGGTTGGTTACGGCGGTACTACCGCTGCCTACTTGGCGACGGAAGTACCGCCCGCAACCACTGGCTCGTACCAGGCAGCGGTACAACCGCTCCCTTGAGCGGTACAACCGCCTCGCGACTTTGGGCCTATATATACCCGACGGGGATGAAGGGTGTTTCTTTTTCCCCTCATCCCCGGCCCTTCCCATCTTGTGCCCTAGCCGCCGGTCGCCATTGCCTCGGCCCCGGAGTGCTTCTCGCGCTTCGGATCCGTGGGGTCTCCGTGGATCCTCTCCAAGGAGGCCTCCTCCTTCCCGATTTCTTCCCATGGATGCTGGTAATCCCCCATGTCCTTTGTTCCTTGTTCTAGGGTTCTTTACCTACTCCTAGGGCATTTCTTGGCATTCCGCGTTTATTGTGTAGACTATTGGGTGGAAGAGATCTATTTTCCTCCTGTGTAGATTGCATTTCTTAGAGGTTAGAATATGGCTAGTGTGATTCGTATTTCGCGGTTAGATCTATGTCCTACTGGTAGTGTCACTGTTCAGCGGTTCTACCGCCTATACGGGCGGTACAACCGCTGGAGCGGTACTACCGGTAGGAGACCCGGTTCAACCGGGATATCAGCACCACGTAGCCCTGTTCTGTCTTCTATGTTTGTGCAATCTATATTTTCCTGTGCTCGTGTGTGCAATCCTCTCATCTTTGCTGGGTTTCGTGTGTTCTCCTCGTGTGTGTGCTCAGGTGGTTCTCGCTCTGCTCCTCGCAAGACCAAGAAGAGGGCTCGGAGGTCCCAGCGCCCGACCGCGTCTGATGAAGAAGAAGAAGTTGTAATCCCCACTGTCGGTGTCAAAACCGGCGGATCTCGGGTAGGGGGTCCCGAACTGTGCGTCTAGGCGGATGGTAACAGGAGACAAGGGACACGATGCTTTACCCAGGTTCGGGCCCTCTTGATGGAGAACCTACGTCCTGCTTGATTAATATTGATGATGTGTGTTACAAGAGTGGATCTACCACGAGATCAAAGAGGCTAAACCCTAGAAACTAGCCTATGGTATGATTGTTGTTCGTCCTATGGACTACAGCCGTCCGGTTTATATAGGCACCGGAGAGGGCTAGGGTTACACAAAGTCGGTTACAAAGGTAGGAGATCTACATATCCGTATCGCCAAGCTTGCCTTCCACGCCAAGGAAAGTCCCATCCGGACACGGGACGAAGTCTTCAATCTTGTATCTTCATAGTCTTGGAGTCCGGCCGATGATGATAGTTCGCTATCTGGACACCCCTAGTCCGAACTCCTCAAGAGCCCCGAACCGGGCTTGGCTGACAGCGAGTCCGACGCGTATATTGTCTTCGGCGTTGCAAGGCGGGTTCTCCTTCAAACTTCCTATTCCCATCGAATAGTGTCCGGCTTCTTTATAAATGTTGCGCTCCTTGGCTTCTACGCCCAATAATGGCCTTCTTCCACGTGTCGTACGAATGCGAAAGGCTGGGGTATTTTTACATTTTACCCCCTAGCCGTGCGAACGAGCCGCCTATAAGAGAGGCGAGGATCTAGATCCAGCTCACACCATCCTCCATCCGCAAGTTCTCAACGAAGCGCCTCTGACAAAAATGCATTCCATCATGGATAGCCGACGCGGCTCCTCCTCTCGCGCTCCCAGCCCTAAGCCAGGAGATTGGGGGAGATGCTCAGTTCCACACAGCGAGCTAGTGGCACTCCAAACCGAGGGATATCTTCCCCCAGCTTTCATGGTTCCGGTTCGAGCCGGACTAGCCACGTACAAGGGTGGAAAGCAGGCGGAGAGCGTCCCCAACCCTTCCAAAGGGGAGCGGGTATGCTTTGTCCCCTATCTAATAAGGGGACTCGGATTTCCCATACATCCGTTTCTCCGGGGGCTCCTGGAGTTCTACGGAATCCAGCTTCACCACCTCACGCCCGCCTCCATTTTGCATATCGCGGGCTTCGTAGCTCTTTGCGAGCTGTTCTTGGGCATCGAGCCCCATTTTGCGCTGTGGAAGAGATTATTTTGTCTTGTGCCCCGTTCTCATGAGGGGTCGATATATCAAGTGGGCGGAGCCGAAATATGGCGCATCGCTGGGACCGGATATCCATCCGGTACACCGAAGAAGGCGTCCGAAGACTGGCCTTCAGAATGGTTCTACATGGAGGACGCCCCTCTACCGGATCCAGTTCGGATCGGCCTCTCGGAGTTCAACAATGCTCCCTTGAAGAAACGCCTGAGTTGGCGCCCGCGGAGCCCTCAACGGGAAGATGATAGGAGCGTCCATTATCGATGGGCGGATTAGGTTCTCGGCCCACTCCGGATTGACCATGATTGGAGTCATGGCCACGTGCATTATGCGAGGGGGTGCAGCCACTCCAATATAGGGGCCACCCTATGTGGGATTTCAACGGGAAGATGACGCCACCCGTCTTGGCCGCAAAGGGCCAGGCTCGGCAACCGATCCGCAAAGATCCTGTCCGCTTGTAAAGGGAGAAGAGGAGGACTTCCTCCGCAAGAATCCGTTGAATGGATTTTCTATGAATAACCCTCGGAGCTGGGTAAGCGGATGTTCATCTACCCGATCCATACTTTTTTAAAGTCAAGTATCTTACTCTGTGATTTCGACGCAGAGCTGCGCCGGGGCGTGGAGGGCATCTGAAGCCTAACTCCACAGCCCGAGGATCCGAACGATCCTTGATCCGACCTCCAAGAAGATCCGGACATAAAGGTAGAGCTGATTGACGGGTGTTCCACCAACGTAGCATAGACAATGCCCTAGTCGCCATTACGGCTGACTACCCGGTTTGTTTCGGCCTCCCGGTGACTACGACCGAGGTCTTGACACCATCATTTGATCCGCTCAATTCTGACCATCCCATACCGATGGTGCTTGAAGGAGGTGCCTTTAAGGCGGGAAGCGAACCAGCGCGCCGACCAACAAGGGTCATCCGGCCCAGAGGCGGAAGAGGAGTCGGCGCGAACCGAACGTCGCCAAGAACGGTGCGGAGCACCGCTATTTTAAGGGAAGGATCCCGGGAGGTATATTAATGCTCATAACTTTTCCAGAAGAGCGCCACGGACAAGATCCGGAGAGGTTGCCAATCAAGCCTCCACTAGCCATGCTCCAACGCATGGTCCGGGGGGGGGGAGGCGAATATAAGGCATGAGTCGGACGCTCCTCCGACGGAGGATGCCGACAGGCTGTCCGCCACCCGGTCCGAGGTGGAGAGCGCCATGAATCACAAAGTCGCGGACAGTTCTTCGTGACGCTGTTTCTCCCGGAGGCATTAAATGCCTTTGATGCGGAAGCAGCGCACCTCCGTGCCGCTCAAGATGGGCTAACGAGCCACGGAGCAGTATGTGAAAGACATACGGGTAAGTAATTTTAATAGTTATATATGCCAAGAGCCCCGAGACTTAAAATAGTTGAAATAACTGATTTAAGGATCAATTATGATCTTGAGGATCTTACGGTGAAGAATACCCATCTGTCCCCTGAGCTCCAAGAGTGCGAGGCCCAACTTGAGGTCAAGATCCTTGGCCACCAGGGGAGCCACAGAGACCCCCACTGGTAAGGCGTACTTTGAAAAGATAATTATTTAACAAAGTGCGGCGTGAATCGACAATAATATTGCAGAGGCGCCGGACTAGATCCGGACAAGCAACAGCTACTGCGTCGCCTAAAGGCGGCGAGAGGGTGCTTATGAAGGTGCAGCAGAGAGAAACAAGCTCCAAGATGCCCACACCCAGCGAGGAGAAGAGCTGAAAGGTGTTCGGCCCAGCTGTCTCGCTCCGTGAAGGAGAATCAGCGGCTTCGTCGCGGCATTTATAGTAAGTGCTTGAACAAATTCCTTTGAAAAGAAGAATTGGCGAGGAAGTCGATTGACGTAAATATGTCTTTAGGTGTGCTCACAGTCGCCTCATGAGGAAATGCCTGAGTCAACGGGTGACCAACTTCCCGAGCTGGTGCAATTGCTCGAACGTGTTCGGCAGGCGATGAGTGGCGTCGTTCATGCTTTATGGCCATCCGTCTCCCTACCTGAGGGCCTTGGTGAGCTTGCTGAGAAGCTTCAGGGAGCACGGCGACGCCTCCGTTTGTGGAAGATATCGGCCTGCCGTCAGGGCGCCAGGGAGGCCTGGGCCATGGTGAAGACACGTTACCCGAAGGCTGACCCAAACCACATGGCCGAGGTCGGACCTGCGGGGCCTGATGGGAAGGATATCCCTGTGAGCTTGATGTACGGCCAAGTAGAACTGGCGGCGAAATATTCCCAACAGGACTGTAAATTAGACAGCCTATTAGATGGGATTGAGGAGGAGTACAATCAGTCGGTTTGACGATGTAATTTGAAATGACATGTAAAATGCCTTCTAGCCGGATTGTAGATCGTTTGTGTTTGCGGACCGTTTCGATTCAACCTCGGGACCCAACAGTCCGGAGTGTGTCCGAATACCCTTACGGTTATAAAAGAACCGGGGCATGCATGGAGACAAGGCGTCGGGGTCATAATTGCTTTATCAGACAAGTTCCCAACTAGTTATGTTATATTACATGGTTAGTAAGAAACATCTTCCGGGAGAATAGTTCCGTTAAGGGTTCCTTTCTCGGAGGCATGCCCTAAAGTGCAATGCAGACTGCGAAAATAGCGAAAAAGCATCCGGGGCAGATAAATAAGTAAGTAATAAATCATCTTTCAAGTCACCGACCGAATATTCTCTTAAGAACGCTAGCTTTCGGCTTCACCCGTCGAGGTACACATCCGCTGACCCGCAAGAGTAATCGCAGAGGTGCTCCTTTACCTCCTAGCCGAACAATCGGGAACGTGAGGGGTAAGCACAGAGCCAGCAACCCAGCTTGGCCAAAACTTAATTCATATCGATGCATACAATGGTGAATAAAAGGTACATGCGGAAGTATGACACATGTATTGGGCATGAAGCCCATATGAATAAGCTTCGTTAAAGAAGCCCCAGTATAATGAGTGCGTGAGCACATCAAGTGTGTGCGAACAAAGCGCAAATCAGCCTATAAAAGGTACTGAAAAAAAGTGGGAAGAAGGAGGGGGACAAGTGACAGTAAAAAATATGAAAAGGTGGACGGGGGAGTGAGACGAACTTGGAGTCCGGCGTTAGGCGTAGAATCTTCGGAGACGGGCTGCGTTCCATGGGTTCGGCTCGAGTCGGTTGTCGACATCGTTCGTGAGCGGTATGCTCCGCCGTCAGGACTTGGTCGATGATGAAGGACCTTCCCACTTGGGCTTAAGTTTGTACTTTTTCTTGTCCGCAGGCGTAGAACAAGTTCGCCAACATTGTAAGTTTTGGCCCGTACTTCTCTGCTTTGATATCTTCGAGCCTGCTGCTGATAAAATGCGGAACGAGCCTTTGCCACGTCCCGCTCCTCCTCTAAGGCGTCCAAACTATCCTGGCGATCCAACTCGGCTTCTCTTTCTTCGTACATGCGCACACGAGGTGAGTCATGAATTATATCGCATGGCAGAACTGCCTCTGCACCGTATACCATAAAAATGGTGTGAATCCAGTAGTTCGGTTTTGCGTGGTCCGCGGCCCCCAGAGTACGGAGTCGAGCTCCTCTACCCAGTGCGTGTTAGATTCCTTGAGGGACTGCACTAGTCTGGGTTTGATGCCGCACATGATTAGACCATTTGCTCGCTCGACTTGACCGTTAGTTTGGGGGTGATAGACTGAAGCGTAATCGAGCTTGATGCCCATGTTTTTGCACCAGAGTTTAACCTCGTCGGCCGCGAAGTTCGTGCCGTTATCAATGATGATGCTGTGGGGGACGCCAAAACGGTGTACTACCCCAGATATGAAGTCTATCACCGGCCCGGATTCTGCCGTTTTAACCGGCTTGGCCTCAATCCATTTGGTGAATTTGTCCACCATGTTCAATAAGTATTTGTGCTTGTGGGTTCCCCCTTTAAGGGGTCCAACCATGTCAAGCCCCGGACATGAACGGCGGGTAATGGGTATAGTTTTGAGGCGGTGGGTGGCATGTGGCTCTGATTAGCAAAGAGCTGGCAACCGACGCATCGTTGGACTAAGTCCTGAGCGTCTGCCAGGGCTGTCGGCCAATAAAATCCTGTATGGAAGGCCTTGCCTACAAGGGACCGGGCTGCAGCGTGGTGCCCGCCAAGTCCGGCTTGAATTTCAGACAGGAGATTTCGCCCTTCCTCTTTTTGGTCTTCGGGAAGTTCCTGCCGCATTAAGTAGGCTAGGAATGGTTCTGTCCACGGGGCAATTACTGCCATTATTTCGTGAGCTGAAGGTGTTATTTCATTGGCTGAGCCGCCGATTGTGTCAAAATGGTCTGAGTTAGGTGATGCAGCTGGCTCCGGATTGTTATTTGCGGACTCCTCTTCCCATAATACGGATGGCTTAAAGAGCCGTTCCAGGAAGATGTTTGGAGGGACGGCGTCTCGTTTCGCGCCGATGCGTGCTAACACGTCTGCTGCCTGGTTATTATCCCGGGCTACATGGTGGAATTCGAGTCTTCGAACCGAGCTGACATTTTTAGGACGGCATTGCGGTAAGCTGCCATTTTTGGATCTTTGGCGTCAAAGTCTCCATTTACTTGGGATATTGCGAGGTTTGAATCCCCGCGCACCTCTAGGCGTTGAATGCCCATGGAGATTGCCATCCGGAGGCCATGTAGAAGGGCCTCGTATTCGGCTGCGTTGTTGGTGTCCACGTACATTATTTGAAGTACGTATTGGGTCGTGTCTCCAGTTGGGGACGTCAGGACGACGCCAGCCCCCAAGCCAGCCAACATTTTGGATCCGTCGAAATGCATGATCTAGTTGGAGTACGCGCCGTACTATTTAGGGAGTTCGGCTTCGGTCCATTCGGCGACGAAGTCAGCCAGAACCTGCGACTTTGTAGCTCGCCGTGGTTTGTAGGCTATGTCAAATGGTAAGAGCTCGATAGCCCATTTTGCAATCCTGCCCGTTGCGTCGCGATTGTTTATAATATCGTTGAGAGGTACTTCGGAGGCCATCGTTATTGAACACTCTTGAAAGTAGTGTCGCAGCTTCCGGGATGCCATGAACACCGCATACACTATCTTTTGATAATGTGGGTACCGGGATTTGCATGGAGTTAGAACAGTGGATCGTAGTACACTGGTTTTGAAGAGGGAATCTGTGCCTTCGCTTCTCGTTCAACGACGAGTACCGCGCTGACAACTTGATGTGTTGCTGCGATATATAATAACATAGGTTCGCCCAGGTTGGGCGCGGCCAAAACCGGATTTGTTGCCAGTACGGCCTTTATTTCTTCGAGTCCGGCTGTGGCAGCATCCGTCCATTCGAAATGTTCGGTGCGCCGGAGGAGGCGGTAGAGGGGCAGAGCCTTTTCTCCCAAACGGGAGATGAAGCGACTTAAGGCCACTACGCATCCGGTTAGTTTTTGTATCTGCTTGAGGTCTTTTGGACTATCCAATTGTGACAGAGCTCGGATTTTGGCCGGGTTTGCTTCAATTCCTCTACCAGATACGATGAAGCCCAAGAGCTTTCCGGCTGGTACGCCGAAGACGCATTTTTCTGGATTGAGCTTAATGTCATATGCTCGGAGGTTGTCGAATGTCACCCTCAAGTCTTCTACTAGAGTTCCGACGTGTTTGGTCTTGACGACCACATCGTCTACGTATGCCTCTACTGTTTTGCCTATCTGGGTAGCCAGACATGTTTGAATCATGTGCTGATATGTTGAGCCGGTGTTTTTGAGTCCGAAGGGCATTGTGTTGAAGCAGAATGGCCCATATGGAGTAATGAATGCCGTTGCGGCCTGATCTTTTTCCGCCATCTTGATTTGATGGTATCCGGAGTATACGGCGAGGAAGCACAATGAATCGTGCCCTGCGGTAGCATCGATGATTTGGTCGATGCGAGGGAGGGGGAAAGGGTCCTTTGGACAGGCCTTGTTAAGGTCTTTAAAATCGACGCAGAGGCGCCAGGATTTGTCCTTTTCTGGTACCATTACTAGGTTGGCTAGCCAGTCCAGATGTTTTATATCTCTGATGAATCCGACTTCTAAGAGTTTGGCTAGCTCCTCTCCCATTGCATGTCTTTTGGGTTCGGAAAATCGCCAAAGAGCTTGTTTGACTGGCTTGAATCCTTTTAGGATATTTAGGCTGTGCTCTGCCAGCCTGCGTGGGATTCCTGGCATGTCTGAAGGGTGCCAGGCAAAAATGTCCCAATTTTCCCGAAGGAATTCTCGTAGTGCGGCTTCGACATCAGGACTTAATTGTGCCCCAATGGAGGCCGTCTTTGTGGGGTCCGTTGGATGGACCTGAAATTTGACTATTTCGTCTGCTGGTTTAAAAGAGGTGGACTTGGACCTCTTATCGAGTATCACATCGTCCCTATCCACCGTGGAGCGCAGCGTAGATAGTTCCTCTGCCGCTAGGGCTTGGACAATGCCTCTAGGGCGGTCATGATCGTCTTATTTTCAGCGCGAGTGATGTATCCGGATCATCGGCGAGTGATTATCCCATTGGGTCCGGGCATTTTGAGCTTCATGTACCCGTAGTGGGGTATAGCTTGAAGATTGTGAATGCCTCTCGCCCTAACAAAGCGTGATATCCGCTGCGAATGGGGCCACTTGGAACGTGACCTCCTCGGACCTGTAATTGTCCGGTGAGCCAAACACTACATCTAGTGTGATTTTTCCTGTGCAGCGTACTTCTCGACTAGGGATTATCCCTCCAAGGTTGTGCTGCTTCGCTCAATGCGGCTCCAGTCAATTTCCATTTTTTGAAGGGTTTCCTCATAGATGTGGTTTAATCCGCTGCCGCCATCCATGAGTACCTTAGTAAGACGAAAACCGTCCACTATCGGACTGAGGACCAATGCGGCTGGTGCTCTAGCTGTTCGAATTTAGGTTCGTCGCCGGCGTTGAAGGTGATAGCCGTGTCGCTCCATGGATTTGTTGTTGCTACTTGGTAGACTTCGCGAGGCTGCAGATTGTTCGTTTCGCATGTTATTTGACGCGAAAGTCTCAAGACTGTTAATACTGCTTCGGTACTGCTGGGTTGGTTGCCGGGGCTAAAAAGCCTCACGCCACCTTTGGCCACTGCCGTAGTATCCAACACGCCAAGGATGTGTGTTGGAGTGGCGCCCTCCGTCTTGTGGATTTTGCAGGTCCGTTGAGCCATCCCCGAAGACGGTTCCGCACTTTTAGGGGTTTTTGCTTTTGGTTTTAACCTGGTGCTTGAGTATGAAGCACCCTATTATTTCGGACTGGGTTTGTATTCGGGGCGGATTGTCCCAAAACCTAGTTTCGGTTTTCTGCACTCTCCATCGCGCAGTATTTTTGTACGATGGTCGCTAGGTCGGTGAGGCGTGAAACTTCGCGACGACTGATGGCGTTTACGATTCCCTTGTCCGTGCAATTTTTGCAGAAGATTGAGATCGCGCTTTCTTCACGGCAGTCCTTTATCCTGTTCATAACCAGGAGGAATCTGGCCCAGTAATGATGTGCTGTTTCATCGGGCTCTTGCCGTATTTGAGATAGATCACTTATGTTTGGGTGGGCGGGTGGAATTAAGTTCGAACCCGCCTGATCCGAGGCTCAGGCCAAGAAGCTTCGGATTCGAAGCTTGGTTTGCTGAGCGCTTTCCAAAAAACCTGGTCCGATGCCTGACTTTAGGTTCAGTATTTGATTAGCGTCCGTCCCTCTGCGGGAATCCGGCATGGAGGGATCCGGAATCCGGACATAGTTGGATTTTAACATAGAAGAAGAGTCGCCGCATTGTTCGTGTTCCACGACAATGTGGTGGGTAACCTGGGGAGAGTTAATTTCTCTCAGATCGGTTTTAAGCCCAATCAGATCATAGTCGGTAGCGACTCCCAGGGCGGCGATGCGATCCAAGAGCTCGTTTACGGAGGAGAGCTCGATCGGATCTAGCTGGTCGGCGAATTCCGAGCTGACGTGAAGATCGCTTTTAATGACTTGAGAGGTCATTGTCGGGGCGGTGGCCGAACAGGCGGTCATGAGAAAACCGCCTAGCCGGATAGTTCGGCCGGCGCCAAAGCTCCTTGACGACGGCGCCGTCTTTAAAGACGGAAAAGGCATCATTCCCGATGGTGACGCACGAGGAACTCTCAATGAAAGCACCAATGTCGGTGTCAAAACCGGCGGATCTCGGGTAGGGGGTCCCGAATTGTGCGTCTAGGCGGATGGTAACAGGAGACAAGGGACACAATGCTTTACCCAGGTTCGGGCCCTCTTGATGGAGGTAAAACCCTACGTCCTGCTTGATTAATATTGATGATGTGTGTTACAAGAGTGGATCTACCACGAGATCAAAGAGGCTAAACCCTAGAAGCTAGCCTATGGTATGATTGCTGTTCGTCCTATGGACTACAGCCGTCCGGTTTATATAGGCACCAAAGAGGGCTAGGGTTACATAAAGTCGGTTACAAAGGTAGGAGATCTACATATCCGTATCGCCAAGCTTGCCTTCCACGCCAAGGAAAGTCCCATCCGGACACGGGACGAAGTCTTCAATCTTGTATCTTCATAGTCTTGGAGTCCGGCCGATGATGATAGTTCGGCTATCCGGACACCCCCTAGTCCGGAACTCCCTCACCCACCAAGCCCACTCGCCGTGAGAAGTCTGCCGCTGCCAAGCAACGTGTGGTCTTGCCTTTGCACCGTTGGAAAGCCAAGGATTGGGAAGCTTTCCGCTCCAAGAATCCCTACGAGGTTCCCATTGCACCTCGTTGGACCACCGTTCAGTTCCAAAATGAGATGCAAGTACGGATTGTTCATGAACTCTTTGAGCACAACAAGAACAGGTACGCCAAGCAGTGGACCATTGATCTTGACCATTGGAGGAGCAACTTGGACTATTTTGGTGAGCCTTGGCTCTCTGTGAGGAGTTTGATCTTGTCAAGCTCATGTCAGTCAACTATGACTTTGATGTTCAACTCGTCCATCAGTTCTATGCAACTGTTCACTTTGGAGAAGATGACGAGTGCACTCTCACTTTCATGTGCCGTGATAAGCTCTTTCAAGTTCCCTAGAGGGCGTTTTGCAATGCTATTGGGTATGACGATACTGGTCTCGAAGGAAGGGGTGGCATTCGTCCTCACGGCCATCCTGAGTCCATGCCTAAGGAGAAGCTTGCCCCTCTGTACATTCGGGGCCGTGGTATTATTGGAGAATCTAAGGATTTGGTGAAGGTCTATGACATCATGCATCGAGTGTTTCGCAATGTGCTTCTGCCCAAGGTGGGGAATCAAGATGAGATTCATGGCTATCTTGTTGACTTGATGGTTGCAATGAAGACCAAGGTGGGCTCTGGGGAAACACTTGATGTGTCCAACTGGCTTTGGCACGAGATGTACAACATGGTCATCTTCAGGAAGGTTCCCATTTATGCTCTGTTTGTCATGTGCTTTCTGAACTTAGTTTTGGCTGTTCGCCGTCCTGGAGAGCTTCTCACTTCTCCAGATAATCTCACTGTCCATGAGGTCAAGCTTCTCAAGAAGAAGAAGCATGCCGAGCCTCGCTTTCC
The DNA here is from genome assembly GCA_021605205.1 of Aegilops longissima. NCBI lineage: Eukaryota > Viridiplantae > Streptophyta > Magnoliopsida > Poales > Poaceae > Aegilops > Aegilops longissima. The sequence goes on from CM038682.1 coordinate 174,515,864, forward strand.
TGCTAATGCTCCTGAGGATGTCTATGCCACTTCTGATGACGAGGACTTTGAGATGGAGCCATGGGCCAAGCCTTCTTGGGTGGACAAACTCACCGCCAAGGTGAAGGGACCTTCTGCCTCCAGTCTGACATTCAGAAGCGGATGTGTGACGCCCCCGATTCAATCGTACACTAATCATACACACAAACGTGTATGATCAAGATCGGGGACTCACGGGAAGATATCACAACACAACTCTAAAAGTAAAAATAAGTCATACAAGCATCGTAATAAACAAGCTAGGGGCCTCGAGGGATCGAATACAAGTGCTTGATCATAGACGAGTCAGCGGAAACAAAAATATCTGAGTACAGACATAAGTTAAACCAGTTTGCCTTAAGAAGGCTAGCAAAAACTGGGATACAGATCGAAAGAGGCGCAGGCCTCCTGCCTGGGATCCCCCTAAACTACTCCTGATCGTCGTCAGCGGTCTGCACGTAGTAGTAGGCACCTCCGGTGTAGTAGGAGTTGTCGTCGACGGTGGCGTCAAGCTCACTGGCTCCGGATCTGGTTGCGACAACCAGGTAGAATGGAAAGGGGAAAAGAGGAGAAAAGCAACCGTGAGTACTCATCCAAAGTACTGCAAGCAAGGATCTACACTACATATGCACAGGTATCTGTGTAAAGGGGCAATATCGGTGGACTGAACTGCAGAATGCCAGAATAAGAGGGGGATAGCTAGTCCTGTCGAAGACTACGCTTCAGGCCACCTCCATCTTGCAGCATGTAGAATAGAGTAGATGGTAAATTCACCAAGTAGCATCGCACAACATAAACCTACCCGGCGATCCCCTCCTCGTCGCCCTGTTAGAGAGCGATCACCGGGTTATATCTGGCACTTGGAAGGGTGTGTTTTATTAAGTATCTGGTTCTACTTGTCATAAGGTCAAGGTACAACTCCAAGTCGTCCTGTTACTGAAGATCACGGCTATTCGAATAGATAAACTTCCCTGCAGGGGTGCACCGCATAACCCAACATGCTCGATCCCATTTGGCCGGACACACTTTCCTGCCCAGCCTCGGAAGATCAACACGTCGCAGCCCTACTGACGGTGTCCTGGACTAGAGGGTACTCACCACGTCGTCCCCCAATCGGTTAGATTGGGCCGAGGACCCCCAGGGCCGCATACTCATGGGCCAGTCCGGACAGGTGCCGCATACAAGGAAGATTCCACAAGACTTGGCGATCAAGACAAGGACTCCTCCCCCACCGGCGTATTCGGCTAGGACTCTTGTTATCCAAGGCCTCTGTTGCATTATATAAACCGAGGCCAGGCTAGTCGATAGACAATCTCATATACAATATACAACAATCAGACAATAGGCTAGCTTATAGGGTTTAGCCTCTTTGATCTCGTGGTAGATCCACTCTTGTACTACCCATATCATCAATATCAATCAAGCAGGAAGTAGGATATTACCTCCATAGAGAGGGCCCGAACCTGGGTAAACATCGTGTCCCCTGTCTCCTGTTACCATCCGCCTTAGACGCACAGTTCGTGACCCCCTACCCGAGATCCGCCGGTTTTGACACCGACATTGCTGCTTTCATTGAGAGTTCCGCTGTGTGTTCGGCAAAAGGTCGATGGCTCACCTGTAGATCAACTGCGACTTCGGCATCTTCGTCACCAGCTCGACTGGTCACCTTGGTTCAACCAAGGACTGCGCCCTACCTCCGATCGTCATGATCGGATGAGGGCCTTCCTCAACATCAACTCCGATCTCTATCAAGATCATGCAGGAATCATCCAGGGAGCCCGGGGGCTCAACGTCAACATTGCCCTCGGGCGACCGTACTGTTTTTCTGGACAGCGGACTTGTGTCCGCCGCCACCGCCTCCTCAAGCGTCGTTTTAACGATTTCTTCGGTGGAATTGTGCGGAATTGAGTCTACAACAACCCTGGAAAATTTAAACCGAGTTCCGATGGAGGAATCTCGGCAATCTCCGATATACCGGAGCCGCATTGAATCTGGACAAGAATCCGGACGAGTTTAGGGCGTGGTGTCCAGCTTCTAGCTTGTACTTCCTTTGGAAGATCCAACCGTTGATCGGCTGCGGAATTCCTATATCTACCACCCCTCAAAATTTTAGCTCGATCCGACCGTCCAAACTCCGGGAACCTTCCGACTAGTGCATCACTTTTCGGATCTGTTTTATGCGCGAAAACGAATCCGAACCGAGTTCGTCTTTTTTTATGAACGGGATTTAGGACATCCTTTTTGAAGGAAGTTTTGTACGGGGTATTGTGTTTTGTTCCCGAACACATCCCACTAACTTTAAGATCTTTTGAACATGATCTTCAACATCATGCTGGTGTCAAACCAGTCCGGCAATATCGCTCCACGGCTGCCGACCTGCACTAGACACGTCGTCACTCTGTTGAGTCGAGCTCAACTTCTTCGGATCATCATCTCGGCAAGCCGAACAAGAGTCCGGCATCGCGAAGGATAAATCATCACCAACATCGCCGCCCCAAGGATTACACGGAGCGGGCATACCGGCATCGCCGCACGGTCGCTTCATCAAGCCGGCATCGACCACGTCACGACCTGCATCGGCAGGGCCGCACTATTGCTTCTTCAAGCTAGTGTCCATCACGCCGACCTACTTCGACATCTCGGCTGGACCGGGGGCTTCGCCATCTCTTCATCAACCTACTCCGGACACTTCGGCGTCACTAGCCGACCAGGCAATGGTTGCGCGGATCGAGTCCCAATTTTGGGAATCACCTTCCTTCGGATTGCTACAACAAATAAACCAAGTGCTATTAATCCTAGTATTTCTTTTGCTTGTTTGGGTTAATTTTTCCCAAGGAATTATTACTCTGGTTTGTCTATCATATGTACACAGGTCTATCAAATGGTGGCCGCATTATCGACGATCGCATGATGGTTCGGTCAGTTTCCGTACATAGTCCGGCGAACGCCGCATCCGGAACTCGGACCGACCTGTGAATCCAGGCTTTGCCACGCCTTTATTGCATTATGCCGACGACCTGCATCGACATTGACTTCGGCGCCAGGCCATATTTCTTTTATTACTCACTTTGCATAAATTATTTATTATGCAACATTTTTTTAATTCTTATTATTACTATTATCCCCGGTCTGCACTATTTTTTGTGCACAAGAAAATGATCCGGCCGGACTATATCCTTTGGCGTCACCTCGGTTGGACGGGGGGCTTCGTCAACACTTCATTACCCCATGCAGGGGACTTCGGCATCACCCTGCCGTCCTGCATTGACTGTGCTATGTCACCACTTCGGAGTGCCGAGCTCTTCGCTCCGCCACCTCGGACCGGCTTGGGGGATGGAACCTTGTCCCGCATCAAGCTCGGATCGCGTCATCAATACCGAACACTTTGACCAGCTAAGTTGCCTTCATGCTCAAAGTTTTAAATTTTTAACTTGTGTTCGGCTCGACCAAGCGTTATACTTTTTTGGGGAAAAGTTGCTTGTAAAAATTTTCCTTGTCCAAACTTTGTTTGTGACGCGCAAATTCAAATACCCCGTTTACTTGGGGGCTTCCTTCATAAAGCTTTTCCTCTTGCATATGATTATACTTGTACGACTTCGTTCCTTGTTCGTGTATTATGCCACAATATGCACCATATTGACTTAAGCGATTTGCAAGCTGGGTTGTCTGGCTCCTGTGTTTACCCCTACGTTCGCGATTGTTCGGCTAGGGAGTAAAGGGAGCACCTCTGCGATTGTCACGATCGGGTCACCCGAGCCGACCTCGACTGGTGAAGCCGAAGCTAGCGCTCTTCTGTTTTCAATAATGGTCGGCACACAACGGAACTCATGAGTACAAAAATCTATTGCACAAGTCTCATATTAACAATGAGCACCAAGAAAGGTATCGGTGGGGTACTATTTTCTTGAAGATGCTTCTTACACTTTATTAGTAATATAGCATAAGTTCCCGAGCGCTTTATCTCATTACAGCCTTATGACCTGATTGCTGGTTATTGGAAACACCGTCGATATTCTCGACAAATGGAGTACATAACACTTTTCGGTCCTTGACCAAAGAGGGAGAAGCCGAAGGTCGGTTAAGACGCGTTTAAAGTTCGGTTGAACATAGATATGATATAAGTACTTCGGTACATAGAATCATCCTTTTACCCAAGTCACTTGGGGGCTCTTATGTTTATTTGAGTCATTTTATAATAAGTGTTTTTCTTCTTAGTCATTGCAGAGTTTTTATTATTATTTATCACTCCTTTTCTCGACACGAGTGTGCGGTCACTAGCCGGGGAGCCTAATTTCTCTCTCAAAACTGCTAGAGTTTAGTTTTCTAAACTGGCCTAATGCCGTAGGCTGACCCGCTCGAAGTCTTGAGATAGGATGTGTCATGTTAAAGCACGGCAAAAGCACTTTTTTTCTAAAGTCCAATTTTCGGATTGGCACCGAACACTTGATCTTGTTCGGACGTCATGTTTTTACTGACGTTTTTTGGTTTTCCAAGCTTTTGGCACTTTTAAACTATTTGTGTGTTTTCAGCACAAGTCTCGCAGTGCAACGCCGGACACCTTTAGAGTTTCGGCAAAAACATTCTCGGATATTGCTATATATGCATCAGTTTCGAATTGTGTCTTCGGTCAATAGTTGGGTTGCCCGACTCCCGCGCTTGCCTCCTACGTTTCGCTTTGTTCGACTAGGTGTGCAAAGGGAGAACCACTGCGATTGTGCTTCCAGCTCGCATGGTCAAGCACCTCAGTGGAGAAAGCCGAAAACTGACTTTCATAATAGGTGTAAACTGGTCAGCGATGCGATGACTATATTAAATGACGGGCCATTCATAAAATTGGCCGAAGTGTTTACGGCTTGACCTCGACTGTCGCCGAACACTACCGGGGGCTAGTAACTGGCCTCCGAAACTAAATCCTCAATATTTTGCTCTTACATTGGAGCTGAGGTTTCATGATCATGCTTAGCATGACAACCCAAAGAAAGGAACCGATAAGCGGGACTATTTTCTTTGGAAGACATCTTACATTAAACAGAATATAACATATCTCTCTGCGTACCTTTGTTTATAAAACCGTATGGCCAGATTGCCTTGTTTGTCGTAAATCTTTGCCCTCATAAAGGCTTTATAAAGTAGGACAAACACTCCTTGGCTACTAGCCGAGGAGGTTGAAGCCGATGGTCGGTCAACAAAGTTTTGTACAATGCGGATCCGAGCATTAATGACATAAAGTACTTAGATACATTGAGTCATTACACATAATTTGTGATTTTACTATGGATATCGATCCTTAATTCGGCCACCCGTGCCCGCATTAAGGCTCGGGGCTACTTAACCGGGGCTTATTATTTACAAATATTAAAGGGCACATCAATCCCGATCCGGTGTTGCCACCCGACCAGTGTCTCGGGCTACTCTTGCATTGCCTGTTCTATGCGAGAAAATTTTAAGTGCAATACAGTTTCGAGGAGATTTTGATCCTCGGGTTGGTCGGCCGCACCCAACCCGAGTCTCGAGGACTGAGCACGCCGCTTTTGGTGTCCCAAGTATTCTGCCGAAGCTAGGGCGTGATCCTCGGGCCGATTTTGCAAATCAACCCGAGTCTCACGGCTCATCGGGATCAGCGGTCTTCGTCATCCTTCAGGTGCATCTCGGGTTTTAGACCGATACACACCTTGTGGGCTACTGGCTATGTATCTCGGCAGAGAATAAAATTGCACCAACAAAAAATATCGACAAAAATCGGCCCACATTCGGGGTGGTGCACCACCTCGGAAACAGTCCGGCATAAAGCTCGGACGCTAGTGGCTGGCTCCATAGAGGGCATTTCCAGCATTAAGCTCGGCTAAACTCCATCAAACTTCTTTGAACCAAGGTGATTTACGACACCTCGGATACAATCCGGCGTTGGAGCTCGGATACATAGTCCGGCGTTGGAGCTCGGATACATAGTCCGGCGATATAGCTGGGAAGCAGTCCGGCGTTGGTGCTCGGCTGCAAAAGATACCTCGAATGCAGTCCAGTGTTGGAGCTCGGACGCAAGAGGATGCTGCCGCCCGGGAACAACTTCAAACCCGAGGTGTGGCATAAAAATAACAAGGCATTGATAAAGGCCGGAAACTTAAAGGGGCTCCTCGGATACCCGACGTGTAAACTCGTCGAATGCATTTCGGCGATCCTCAAGATCGAAGATGAGAAGATTTGTTGAACCAGTTTTCAAGACCGACGCCGAAGATGAAGAACAGTTCGGAAGAATCGAGGAGCGTCCCCAACTTGAAGACCGGTTCAGGGGGCTACTGACGGTGTCCTGGACTAGGGGTACTCACCACGTCGTCCCCCAATCGGTTAGATTGGGCCGAGGACCCCCAGGGCCGCATACTCATGGGCCAGTCCGGACAGGTGCCACATTCTAGGAAGATTCCACAAGAATTGGCGATCAAGACAAGGACTCCTCCCCCACCGGCGTATTCGGCTAGGACTCTTGTTATCCAAGGCCTCTGGTGCATTATATAAACCGAGGCCAGGCTAGTCGTTAGACAATCTCATATACAATATACAACAATCAGACCATAGGCTAGCTTCTAGGGTTTAGCATCTTTGATCTCGTGGTAGATCCACTCTTGTACTACCCATATCATCAATATCAATCAAGCAGGAAGTAGGGTATTACCTCCATAGAGAGGGCCCGAACCTGGGTAAACATCGTGTCCCCTGTCTCCTGTTACCATCCGCCTTAGACGCACAGTTCGTGACCCCTACCCGAGATCCGCCGGTTTTGACACCGACACCTACCTAGGCACAATAGAGAGGTCAGCACGCCGGTCTAATCCTAAGCGCGCAGGGGTTTGGGCCCATCGCCCATCGCACACCTGCATGTTGTGTGGGCGGCCGGAAGCAGACCTAGCAACCTCCATTACAAAGGAAGTCACGTTACGCGGCCCAATCTGGCGCGCGCCGCTAAGTCGCTGACATCACGAAGGCTTCGGCTGATACCACGACGTCGAGTGCCCATATCTTTCCCACGCAGTTGGTTAGTGCGTATATACCAAATGGTCAGACTCAGATCAAATACCAAGAACTCGTTAAGCGTGTTATTTTGAAGTAACCGCTGACGCCGACCAGGGCCAGGCCCACCACCTAGGTAGTCTCAACCTGCCATGTCGCTCCGCCACAAAGATCCACCCAGAGGGCCGTCGGGACAAAGGTCCTTTCAGCCCCCAATCCGTGAATCACTCGCGGGTACTCCTCGAGCCGACCCGACTTTAGTCACCACATGTATCATGTATAAAGTATATAGTATAGACCCGTGATCACCTCCCTAGTGATCACGGCCCGATAGTATAGCATGGCAGACAGGCAAGAATGTAGGGCCATAGATGGAATACTAGCATCCTATACTAAGCATGTAGGATTGCAGGTAAAGGTAACAACAGTAGTGGCAAAGACAGGCTATGCAGCAGAATAGGATTAAAAGAAAGCAGTAACATGCTACACTATTATAATGCAAGCAGTATAGAGAAGAATAGGCGATATCTGGTGATCAGGGGGGGCTTGCCTAGAAGCTCAGCCGAGAAGGAGGGGTCGTCAACACCGTAGTCGTACTGGGTAGCAGCGGCGTCGGTCTCGTAGTCTACCGGAGAGAAGAGGGGGAAGAAACAATAAATATAATGCAAACATAAGCATGACGATGCATGACATGACAATGAGAGGTATTAGGTGTTCCCTAACACGGTGGAAGGTGATACCGGCGAAGGGGGGAAACATCCGGGAAAGTATTCCTGGTGTTTCGCGTTTTCGGACAAATGAACCGGAGGGGGAAATTTGCGAGTTTGTTATGCTAGGGAGGTGTGGCGGATGAACGGGCTGCGTATCCGGATTCGTCTCGTCGTTCTGAGCAACTTTCATGTACAAAGTATTTTCGTCTGAGCTACAGTTTATTTTCTATGATTTATCAAAGTTTTAGGCATTTTTGAAATTTATTTAATTATTTAAATCGAACATTATCCAGAACTGTGAAAGGTGATGTCAGCATGACATCACCATGACGTCAACAGGTTAAGCCCAGCTGACCAGAGTCAAACTTGGCATGTGGGTCTAGTGGGACCCACCTGTCATTGAGACAGAGGTGAAATATTAGTTAAGTGTGGGCCCCATTAGTCAGTGACATATTAGTGTGTTAATTAACTAATTAGGTTAATTAATCAGGGTTAATTAATTAATATATTATTTTTGTTTTCATTTTTTTATTATTTTTATAATTCTTCTTCTTCTTTTTTAAGGCGGACCCTACGTGTCATAGACACAAGGGCCTACCGGACAGGGTTAGCGGGTAGCGGGCGCTGGCGAAACGGGGCAAGGCCGTGGGGTGCGGGTGTAGCCTGCCCAGGCGGCGCGGGAGAGCTGGCGCTGGCGCGCCCGCGGCGGGCCACACGAAGTCGGCCGAACAGACGGCGGGGTGGAGGAGACCAGAGCCGTGGGCGCCGAGCGGGGCTGGCGGAGCTGCGATGCGGGTGTGCGAGCAAGGCGGGGAGGCGTGGGGCAGGTCGGGCCCAGAGGCTACAAGAATCAGGGCGCGGGCGCTGGACGACGCCTGGGGCGATAGCCCACGACGCGAAGCGGCGAGGTGGTCGCGGGCATGCGGCTAGAGGCGGGCTGTGGCGGACAGGCGCGACGCAGTTGGGAGCTGGCGCTGGCAGACGAGGCGCGACCCCGGGTAGTAGCAGGCGTGGGCGAACATGCCCGTGCGGGAGCGCGCCGGTGGCGACAGCGTGCGGCGGTGATGCTTCGGATAGACGCCTCCGGCGTCCAATTGGACGACCGCGAGATCGTAAGGGCAGCGGGCGTCGAGAGAGAGAGAGAGAGGGGAGGAAGCGAGGGCTCACGTTGAGCCTGTAGAGGTGCAAAGCGGGCTCGGGGGAGGCTCGGCGGCGACGAAATTGGCGATGGTGTGTGGTGGCCGTGGGTTGAGGAAGACGACGTAGGGGACGATGCAGAGGCGTTCCTGTTCGGGTGATTCGTCAGGGAGGAAGAGGAAGTCAAAGCGGTCCGGCGAGGGCTGCTGGTCGGCGACGTGGCTCCGGGCGACGGCGACGGCGTCAGGTCAAGTCCGTGCCCTCGATCTTGATCCAGATCGGGGGGAGAGAGTGAGTGGGGGGGGGGGAGTGGGTGCACTGGGGGTTAGGGTTAGGCTGCGGGTGGGGTTATCCGACCGATGGTGGGCCAGCTGGGCCGCGTGGGTGTCCTGCTGGGCCTGTTGGCCCAGTTGGCCGGGGTGTCCTTTTCTTTCTATTTTTATTTTGTTTTGTCTTTCTCTTTTCTTATTTTTATTTGTTGTTTTGTTTTAGATACACACTAATTTTAGTTTAGTAAAATATGATAAAAACACCTAAAATAATGTTTCAGAACCACCCACGGTCATAAAAGTTTTACCCCGAAATAAATTAGTTTAGAGTTTTATTAATTGACAAAGGTATTTACTTAATTGTTTTTGTTACTGTTTAAATCACTTTAGAGTATTAAAGCATTATATAAAAGTGTGGTTTCTTCGCCATAATTACCTACGCATTATTTGGGTCACTCCGAACATTTTAGTTTTAATATTTGAAAAGCTTTATTGTCTGCTTGATTTTAAATTTGGATTTGAATCGATTTCGAACTAACGCGAGATTAGCAACAGTAATTGAGGTGACGTGGCATCATTAGCAGAGGTTACTGTAGCTTGATTATCCGGGCGTCACAGGATGTATGAGGCCCATGTCAATGAGAAGCATGCCCAGCGTCGTCAAATTGCAATGATGAAGCACCTCAATATGCCTGTTCAGAGTGGTTCTGAGAAGAGCATCACACCGGAGGAGCGATGGATCTCTACCCACAACACTTGGTGTGATGATGAGGCTCCTCACCAGCCCTCCACCTCCTTTGCTGCAGCTGATGACATCATGGAAGACTCTGATCGGGACAATGGTGACGAGTCTAATGATGATGAGGATCCGGATGCTACCGAGGAGTCAGAGGAGGACGACTGAGCTCTGGGGCGCTAGCTTTGCTCTTTTCCTTTTTGGTGTCTTGATGCCAAAGGGGGAGAGAGTGAGTTCTATTAGGTCTCGGGATTTGCATGGGTTTTTTACTTGCTTTGCTGTGCTTGGGTTTGTGTTTTGTCGTGTGGAACCTTAGTTTGTGAACCTTGTTGCTTATCTCATCGTGCATAGTGTAAGACATGTGCTTATCTAGCTATTTATCTCTATTATCGGTGATATTGTTGTTTTATTCTGTTATTATCATTACCTTCATATTATGTGTTTATTGCTTATCTTCGCATATCTTCTTTTCTAGTAGGAGTGGCGTGTCTATAAAATCTAGGGGGAGTCTCGCCCTTGATATGTGAATAGCCATCTCAGTTTGGGGCACACATCTAGGGGGAGTCCCGTCTATATTTTCTAGACTTCTCTCTTGCAAATCGTCTTGTTGTCATCATCCACCAAAAAGGGGGAGATTGTAAGGGCATTTCACTACTTTGTGTTTTGGATGATGATGACAACCCTTTGTTGGTCTAACCATGTGCTAAGTGCTTCAGGTTCTCCGTGATTAGGATTACAACGGTTAGTCATTCTCTTCGGAAGGAAAAGATCGAAGATGAGGTTTCTACGCGTTTATCCTTTTGGTCGTAGGAAAGCCGTACTATCATGAGGGAGTCCACTATGGATGGCGCCGAGGAATCTTTTCACGTACACTTGCCTCACCCGTATCTTGCCTTCCGTAGTTTTGAGAGAGAGTGCCTCCCTTCTTATCTTACTGCTGCTGTGTATTCTCAGCGGTTGTACCGCTGGCTCTTGGCGCTTACCCAGTCTTGATCGAGCGGTGGTACCGCTGCTTCTGGGCGGTGGTACCGCCACCTTGCTCAACAGAGACTGCGGCGGTTATTCCGACCAAGTACCGCCCAACTACCGGTCAAACTTCTGTTTCGATGCGGTACGCGGGCGGTGGTGGCCCGGTTGGTCCGGTCGTTCTTAGCTTACCGGTACCACCGCTGCCCTGAGCGGTTCTACCGCTCAGGACTTAGCCGCCCAAGCTTCCAAGACCAAGCGGTTGCACCGGTCCTGTACCGCTCGACTACCGCACTCAGGGGTGACTCCCTACTTTTTCAATGCGGTGGCTGGGCGGTTGTTCCGGTTGTTCTTATGAACCGGTACTACCACCTGGTCACCCGGTTGTACCGCCTGGTAGGTTTCTGCTAGTAAACCATGAGTCCTAGTTATACCGGGACAAGGACCGGTTGTACCGCTGCAGTACAGAAAACGCAGTAACGATTGGATTTTTAGGGTTACTATATAAGGGTGGTTCTTCCACCTACCACATTCACCTCTTACCTCTCTCACTCCACCATTAATGCCACCTCTCTTGCCTGATATCTCTCTCTAGCCACTCAAACTTGTTGAGTTGCTAGGGATTGAAGGAGGAGACCTAGATCTACACACCCACCAAAGGAAATTTGATTCCCCCATACTTTCTTGTGTGGATTTTGTTACTCTTGGGTGTTTGAGCACCCTAGATGGTTGAGGTCACCTCGGAGCCACATTCCATTGTGGTGAAGCTTCGTGGTTTCGTTGGGAGCCTCCAATTCAGTTGTGGAGAGAGCCCCAACCTTCTTTGTAAAGGTCCGGTTGCCGCCTCCAGGGGCACCAATAGTGGAATCACGGCATCTCGCATTGTGTGAGAGCGTGAGGAGAATACGGTGGTCCTAGTGGCTTCTTGGGGAGCATTGTGCCTCCACACCGCTCCAATGGAGACGTACTTCCCCTCAAAAGGAAGGAACTTCGGTAACACATCCTCATCTTCACCGGCTCCACTCTTGGTTATTTCGTGCCCTTACTTGTGCAAGCTTATTTGTGTTATATCCCTTGCTTGCTTGTGTGTTTGGTGTTGTTGCATCATATAGGTTGCTCACCTAGTTGCATATCTAGACAACCTACTTTGATGCAAATTGTAAATTGGTAAAGAAAAGCTAAAAATTGTTAGTTGCCTATTCACCCCCCTCTAGTCAACTATATCGATTCTTTCAGTAGTATTTCAAAAAAAATTCCTACGATCACGCAAGATCTATCTAGGAGAAGCATAGCAACGAGCGGCGAGAGTGTGTCCACGTACCCTCGTAGACCGAAAGCGGAAGCGTTTAGTAACGCGGTTGATGTAGTCGAACGTCTTCGCGATCTAACCGATCCAAGTACCAAATGCACGGCACCTCCGCGATCTGCACACGTTCAGCTCAGTGACGTCCCTCGTACTCTTGATCCAGCTGAGGGCGAGGGAGAGTTCCGTCAGCACGACGGTGATGATGAAGTTACCGACGCAGGGCTTTGCCTATGCACTACGACAATATGACCGTGGTGGAAAACTGTGGAGGGGGCACCGCACACAGCTAAAGATCAACTTGTGTGTCTATGGGGTGCCCCCTCCCCCGTATATAAAGGAGGGGAGGAGGAGGCCGACCGGCCACAAGGGGTGCGCCAAGGGGGGAGGAATCCTACTCCTAGTAGGAGTAGGTTTCGCCCTTTCCTAGTCCAAGTAGGAGAAGGGGGAAGGAGGAGGAGGAGGAGATAAGGAAGGAGGGGGCACCGCCCTCTCCCCTTGTCCAATTCGGATTGGGGCAAGGGGGGCGCACGCCACCTCCTGGCCAGCCCTGTCTTCTCCACTAAGGCCCATGAGGCCACTAGCTTCCGGGGGGTCCGGTAACCCCCGGTACTCCGTAACTTATCTGATACGACCCGAACCATTCCGGTGTCCGAATATAACCATCCAATATATGCATTTTTATGTCTCGACCATTTGACTCGTCGTCATGTCCGCGATCTTATCGGGGACTCCAAACAACCTTCGGCCATCAAATCACATAAACTCATAATACAAATCGTCATCGAACGTTAAGCGTGCGGACCCTACGGGTTCGAGAACTATGTAGACATGACCGAGACACATCTCCGGTCAATGACCAATAGCGAAACCTGGATGCTCATATTGGCTCCTACATATTCTACGAAGATCTTTATCGGTCAAACCGCACAACAAAATACGTTGTTCCCTTTGTCATCGGTATGTTACTTGCCCGAGATTCGATCGTCGGTATCATCATACCTAGTTCAATCTCGTTACCGGCAAGTCTCTTTACTCGTTCCATAATGCATCATCCCGCAACTAAGTCATTAGTCACATTGCTTGCAAGGCATATAGTGATGTGCATTACCGAGAGGTCCCAGAGATACCTCTCCGACAATCGGAGTGACAAATCCTAACCTCGATCTATGCCAACTCAACAAACACCATCGGAGACACCTGTAGAGCATCTTTATAATCACGCAGTTACGTTGTGACGTTTGATAGCACACTAAGTGTTCCTCCGGTATTCGGGAGTTGCATAATCTCGTAGTCATAGGAACATGTATAAGTCATGAAGAAAGCAATAGCAATAAACTAAACGATCATAGAGCTAAGCTAATGGATGGGTCTTGTCCATCACATCATTCTCTAATGATGTGATCCCGTTCATCAAATGACAACACATGTCTATGGCTAGGAAACTTAACCATCTTTGGTTAACGAGTTAGTCTAGTAGAGGCATACTAGGGATACTCTGTTTGTCTATGTATTCACACATGTACTAAGTTTCCGGTTAATACAATTCTAGCATGAATAATCAACATTTATCATGACAAAAGGAAATATAAATAACAACTTTATTATTGCCTGTAGGGCATATTTCCTTCATTACTAACCGCAAGGAAATTCCGCATTTCCTATAATGGTCTGTATCGCCATGGGGTGGAACCCAGGAGCACAGGACAAAGGCCGGATGGGATAAGGGAGGGTGTGAAACCTAGTAGCCCTGTTCTGCAGAAAAGGGAATGGTAGAGAGAAAGGACATACCATTCTGTACAGAAATTTGGACAAGCTTTGTGTAGGTAATGTTCAATATTAATGTGCGAACAAAAATGTTAAAAAATTTCAACATGATAACTGCCATGGTGTACTGACCGGGAACTACTTACTTACTGAAGATCACATAGGTGCGACTTTTGGCATTTAATGAAGAAGAATGTATTCACAATCAGAGAGGTATGTTCCGGTTCTTGAATGATTATGGGTTATAATTTGACCGTTCTTACCATGGGTTATAAAACCGAAAACGTTATTAATTATATGCATAAAATAAATAAATAAATGTGAAATTTCATTGTAAATTCATCTTTGCCACTTCATGTAATCGGAAACAAAAAAAATTATAAACACGTTGATGCATAAGACAAGCGATGGTCTTGAGGCAGGAGGGTCAGAGGAGGGCGACGTGACCTAGACTGTCTCCACTGTGGTCTTCTCGTATGGTCCTATGGCAATACGACGTAAATCCAATGGTGAAAAGTAATCAAAGTGGGTGCTCCCTAAATCCAATTGTCCAAATCAGAATATCAAACAAATTTAATTACAAAGTTCTACAGATTAAAGATAACTGACAGACATTAGTACAAGAGCATATTTATTTGTTGATGGCAACTATAATCTGAAATCCAAAAGCTTAAATAACCTCAAAGTTGAAATACTACATCCTTGCAGCTATGTCTCCACTGACAAATTGACTTCTTTCTAATAAGGAAGCCCAACGATTGGTGGTAAGCAACACAAATGTCCGCAATATGGTTACTGCACTGATACTTTCTTTTTATCGTATGCCCACAGTATCGTACAGTAACACACTGGTAGTATCCACTTTATCTGCAAATAGCAGCAATAAAATTTTGCACGAAAGAGCATAATTTACATATGACAAATTGTATCGGTTGTACAATCTTTTATCTTGAGGCAAACATTATACAGTTTGTACTCTGTACTACTTGCCAATTCACAAGATATACAGTGCAGTAGCAGCAATCGATCATCATTCTCTGTTCATTCTCTTTCTCGGGACCAGAGCAAGCATACTGCCAGTCAATCAACCTTATATAAGGCCCTAATGAAAAGTGAAAACTGGGAAGAAAGAGCGTCGCCTACAATAGTTAGTACTAGCTTAGCCCGCGCGGCGACACGCCGCGCCTGTCGATAAGTCGCGACTATGTAAACTGTGGTCCAAACAATAGAGTAATAAATAGTTATTCGCTGTCAATTAAAGAGAGGCATAACAATATGTAAAAGAGTTGAATATGACAACATTATTTATTACAACCATGCAAATGCATGGTCACAAACAGAGCGGTAAACATTGGCACGCCTCTAATAAAACTATTTATTAAAACCATATGCAGTTCACGCTATATAATGGCCCATATACGGGATACTAACGTACTGCAGTAAGAAGTCGCAAAGATCATTCTGATATAGCCTCTGCAGGATTACTGTTGATGTTGGTGAACTAACCATGCGCCGTGGACGCCCTCGGTCCTTTGACGACGACCTCGATAGGAAGCTATCTACCTTACCTTACTTGAGGACGCTGTTCAGTCCCTGCCTCCATGGTCCCTGCAGGTACACGACACCGTGCGGTTCGCATGCACGGCCGAGAACATCTGCTGGTACAGAATCTAGGTGCCTTGCCGAGGTCCTTGATATACCACTCACCCACCCACCCACCCCCCCCACACACACACACACACACACACACACACACACACGGAGAGAGAGGAGACAGATGGCCAGCGCCGGTAATAGAGATGGGGACCTGGCAGTGGCCTCCGGCAAAGAACTGCCGTGGGCGCAAATGAAATTTAAGAGACGGATGCACTATGCACGGATGAGCGGTAGAAGCGAGATGAGAACCATTGATGGAGAAGGCGAGCCCTTTTATGGACCAGTACGACGGTGAAAAGGTGTGCAGGGGAAGAAATCCGGCGTCGAGAGGCATCCAGATTGCACGAAATCAGCGGTGGCCGGCACGTGAGAATTTGCATGGAGCACGTGGTCACATCATTCTACAGAAACTTCCTATATACACTAAAAAAAGAAAAATATAGAACATTAGTGTGAGTTTCAATTATCAAACGTACTCCTGTTATAGTTTGC
Organism: Aegilops longissima; assembly: GCA_021605205.1. NCBI lineage: Eukaryota > Viridiplantae > Streptophyta > Magnoliopsida > Poales > Poaceae > Aegilops > Aegilops longissima. Next base: position 174,531,920 of record CM038682.1, read on the forward strand.
GCATGAGAGCCGCAATACAAACATTAAGTAGAACAACATACCTGCATATACTACAACCTTTTTACTACCATAAGCACACCATAATTTTCAAGAGAACTATATCCATTAGAACGTTTTGTACTTGATACTGAAACTGAGCAAGAGAGTTGAAACAACACTGGTATCACTAAAAAACAACACTTTATTGCCTTTTTTTTTGGAACAACACTTCATTTCTGATGACATTTTGTTTTAACCATCTGCCGAACAAATATAATAATTTCTCAACATAAATCTGAAAGGAGCTTGAATTATCTAGCTAACATACTTTACAATTTCTAACCCCCTTCATAACTGGTTGGATAGTTATTATCTGCTCTAGCATGACCAAATATTAGTCAAATAAATCATGCATAATATTAAATCACAATGGAAACTTTGAGAGTGGGAATAAACTTATCAACATGGAACAATACATGGCGCCAGATCACATGCATGGATATGCTAACTTTGACAGGGGGAATAAACTTATCAACATGAAACAACTATTTGGACTGTCCTTTCTCGATTACCGCACCTCGTATGTCAAACACCCTACAATTTTAATCAGATATATACTTGACATGCTTTAGATTCCAAGTACAGTTTAGACATAATATAAAGCTACAGCTAGGTCTAGCGCTACTAAGCAACTACGAAGTAATAATTAATATGTTGGACGTCCCTGCTGCCTGTCGATGAAGAACTTGTACACGGTGGCCTTAGCCTCCATACACTTGCGCAGCGTTGCTGCCGCCTTCGCACGCCTCCATTGGCGGCATCTTCCGAGAGCCGATTCTGCCGAGCTCACAGGCCGCCGGTCAGGAGAAGATGACGACGACGACGATTCACCCTTCACAACACAGATCGTTCACGTTGTTTTGCCCATGACGACGCTGATAGGTGATCCAACTATCGCGGGCGTGTAGATTGTCTCTGGCCGAAACTATGAATGATTTACACACGTACGTGCACTTTTCGCTTGTAAGCGCCGGCGGATTGGCGGGCTCGAAGACACCACACATGGTCCTACGCCACCCTGAACCGCGCTCCCGCCACGACTCACTCATGACGTGCACTTTTCGCTTGTAAGCGCCGACGGATTGGCGGGCTCGAAGACACCACACATGGTCCTACGCCGCCCTGGACCGCGCTCCCGCCACGGCTCACTCATAATGCTCCGCCTCCGCCTCGGCGAGCTCCACACCACGGACCGTGGCCTCTCCCGGTCATCGGCCACCTGCCCCACCACCTCCGAGCACTGCCACACCACGCTCGCACAGGTCAGGAAGAAGCAATCGCTCCTTTGCCACATATATTCACCATGGCTGCCCGGGCGCCATACGTCGCGGGCTCGCGGCCCTCCATGGTGCCGTCGTCGTCGGGGTGGGCATAAGCGCACGACCACCATAGCTGCTGGCCTGATCAATCCCGAATCTCCCTCGAGCCGCTGCAATCCGAGGCGCTCTGCGAGAGATCATAAATACCAAGGACGCGTCCTCAAGCCTCTGAAATTCATGCGACAGATGATGTATGGCGACGCCGAGGGCGTCATCTTCACATCCTAGGGCGACGCATGGCGGCAGCTTCGCAAGATATGCAACCCCTCAAGATTGTGCTCCGCTCCCGCCGCGTCCAGTCCTTTTGCCCCGCTGACAAGGAGGAGCTCGGCCGCCTTCTCCACTCCGTCGCCCCGACGTCGGCCTCGTCTTCACCGGAGAACCTGCCTTACCACACATCGGTGTACGTCGTGGACTCCATGGAGTGCGCCATCGTAGGCACCAGTTCAAGCAGCTAGATACGCACCTGAAGGGGCTAAGGACAGGACAGAACCGAGGCAGGATCGAGCCTTGGTCTCGACTGCATCAGCAAGCGCGGGCTAGTGATCGACATCCATGACGGCGGCAGCAACGACGCTTCCTGCCATGGTGTCCCCGTCCTTGCGCATCGTGTCCAAGAGCATCATCAGGAACACCGGGGCGCCGCTCTTCGCGTCTCCTCGCCGGCCACATCACGTACCTCCCAAAGCTTCACCAAAAGACGGAGGCGTGAGGGTGGCACTAGGAGGCGAATTACCAGAACTCGACGGCGCAGACAGGACGGGGAGGAGGTGAAATTCATCGCCAACAGCCTCCCCCATTAATGCAAAACGATCAGGTAAATACAAACGCAACTGAGCAGGTACCATATACCGTGATGGAAGGAGCAGCAGCAGGAAACGCCCGTATTTATAGGAGCCTCGAGGGAAAGCCAATTCGAACACGATCATGTGGACGCGAAACAACCAGAGCACGCGATTGAAGCGGCAACCGCCTATGTACGTGAAACAAACTACACACGTGATGCGGATGGAAACCAAATTGTAAACGAACGCTAATGTGGCACCCTCCCAAAAGTACTCCCTCCGGTCCTTTTTACTCTGCACATTGAATTTGCCGAAAGTCAAACTTTGCTAAATTTGACCAAATTTATATTAGAAATTATTAGCATCTATAATATCTAATAAATATAATATGAAAATATATTCCAAGATGAATCTAATGATATTAGTGTTGTTATGTGAATGTTTATAATTTTTTATATAAGCTTCGGCAAAGTTGGATGAGATTGACTTCGGACAAACCTAATATGCAGAGTAAAAAGGACTAGAGGGAGTATGGTCGAACACGCGAGAAAAACGAACCGACCTCCCGACGGGAACGCACGTCATGCATGTACAACAATGCGTGGAAAGTACAAAGGTCAACTGGGATGGCCACGCATGCCGAAAACGGTAGGTGCACACACGAACATGCAGTCCACGTTAAGAAAATTTACACCGGAAACCTAGAGTCACAAGCGATTTCTACCCCCCATCCCAAATAAATACACGTGGCTGCAACCCACAACTTCTCAAGTTGCTTTCACCCAAGTGGTGAAACGTGAAGGCAAAAACTTGGTTAGATATAGAGGTTTTGGTATTCTGATCATCTGATGCAGACTTGGGTACGAGCCGTGGCAGTAGAATTTTCAATGTCAACGTCGACAACAGCCCAACTGAAACAGCATAACTAATTGTTGAGTAACGTGATTGTATAGAAAAGCTAGGATAGTGTAGGATATTATTCTACCTTGTCTTGTACTCCAAGATAATCATGTACTTCTATATATATGTCCACGAGGCTCAAGCAATACAACAACTATTCCATCAATCCCTCTCTCCCTTCTAACATGGTATCTATCGCAAGTCGATCCTAAACCTTAGCCGCCGCCGCTTCCGCACCTACGCGCCGCCCCCGGGGCAGTCGGCCTCGATGACCGCCGCCGGGGGCCGCGCCGCCCGTACCTAGGGTTCGTCCGTCGGCCGTGTTGGCCGGCTGCCCTAAAGAGTCTTTTCCCGATCCTTTGATCCGGGTTTTCTCTCTCTCGCCGGTCGCTTTGATCGGCGTCTACTTTTTGGTTTTCCGGTCTTTGTGATCCGGTTTGCGTCGCCCATCGCCGTCGTCGACCCCGTGTGCCTCTACTCCGACTTCGGCGTCGACTACACCGGCGTCTTCACCGACCCGGCGGCCTCGCGCGTCGTCCGCGCATCTGCCCGCCGGTCGCCCCGACCCGGCGTCCTCGCGTCATGCGGCGGCCCTTCACCGCCGTCGTTCGCGCGCCGGCCCGCCCGTCGATCTACGCCGGCCGTCACCGCCATGCTCCGACCGGGACTCCTGCATCACCCCGACCCGGCGGCCTCGCGTCATGCGGCAGCCAATCATAGCCGCCCTGCCGCCCGCCGTCGCCGGCTTCATCTCGGACTCCGCCGCCACCCCGCCTCCACCGAGCGGCGTCCCCGACCTCGCGCGCGATCGGATTGATCACCCGCCCGCCGCCGCGATCCACCTCAGCTACGCCGTGCGACCGACCTGGCCCGTCGGTTGCACGCGCCTCCGCAGGCCCCGTGAAGACCGTCCTGAGTTCAGCGCCCCTCTACCGATCGAGCAACGGGCTGCCGCTGCGTCGCCCCGTCGGGCCGCAGTGCCGCCGCCCCGTGGTTCTTCTCCCGGCTGCACCGACCCGCGTCACCGCTGCGTCGCCCCTTCGGGCCGTAGTGCTGCGGCCCGCGGTCCACCGCCGCCCCTGGGCCGTCCGCTCCAGGCCGTCCCATGGCTGCACCGACCCTCGCGCCGCCGCTGCGTCGCCCCGTCGGGCCGTAGCGAGCGTGGCACGCGGTCCACGCCGCCGTCCCGAGGCCGTCCCCGCGGTTGCACCGACCCGCGCTCCTCCGCCGCGCCGCCCCTTCGGGTTGTCGTGACGCGGCCCGCGGTCTCCGCCGCCGCCCCGAGGTCTTCCCGCCGTCGCCCTGACCTGCCCGCCGCCACTACGTCGCCTCTTCGGGCCATAGCGCCACGGCCCATGGTCCACTTCGCCGTCACCGCGCGTCGACCTCCCGTGGTATGCGCCGCGCCGTCTCCCTTGGCGTGGGAACGCCACCGTCCGCGCCGGTCTTCGTCACGCTGTCAGGGTTCTTCGCCTACTTCGAGCACCGCCGCCGCACTCCTAACCTAGCTGCCGCCGCCGCCGTCAGGCCGCCGCCGCCGCTCTTCTTTGGCCGCTGCCGCCGCTACCTTCGTAGCCGCCGCCGCCGCCCGTCCACCCCCTTCGTCTTCGTCCAAGCACCAGCCCGTCGCCAGCGTCGCCGTCATCTACCCCGACCACTTCGTCTACTCCGACCACCGTTGGTGACGTCGGCCCCGCGCCGATGGACGCCGCAATCGTCGTCGAGTTCTTCTCTGCTGGCCCTTTCGACTTCTCCGACATGGCGTACAGCTCGTGCAGGTCCCTCGTCTACGCATGCCCGGTGCTGGCAACACCGATGCGTGCCTTCGTCCATGACGTGTCCCCGGGCCTGGCAAGCCTGGTGCGGCACTTCATCAACTTCGTCTTCGTCCGTCTACGCATGCCCGGTGCCGGCAACACCGACGCCTGCCTTCGTCTACGATGTGTCCCCGGGGTTGGCAACCCCGGCGCGACGCGTCGTCAACATCATCTACTTCCTTGCGCACCACTACTTCGACACCACTGCTCCCACGGCTAACTCGGTGCCTCCTTGCACCCGCGGTTCCACGACGACTTCCTCGACACCGGCTACCCCGACTCGACATCGACCACGGAATTCTTCGCACGGCTACCTCGACCACGGCTCCACCACACACACTCTCGGCTACATCGACAAACGGCACAAAGGGCTACCGCCTGCTTGAGCAACCTCGTTGGTTTCCACTCCAGCCACGACTCCGCGATGCGTTAACCGTTACGACTGTGGGGGGGTGTCCCTCGGCTTGCCTTCGGATTCTTCTCCAGTCTCACCGTCTGCGTCGCTACCGTTGTGACTGCGGGGGGATGCTGAGTAACGTGATTGTATAGGAAAGCTAGGATAGCGTAGGATATTATTCTACCTTGCCTTGTACTCCAAGATGATCATGTACTCCTATATATATGCCCACGAGGCTCAAGCAATACAACAACTATTCCACCAATCCCTCTCTCCCTTCTAACACTAATCAATATATTTATTGGGTGTCATACAACTTAGAATAATTTTAAAGTACTTTTCATGTTTTCATAACAACCCAATTGAAGCAGCATGAGTAATCAATAGATTTATTGGAGCTAGCAAAGCGGTGCATATATATCTTACACGTGCTATTTTTCACAGTTGATCGTGTCTTGTTACTATTAATTAAACGATGTTCTCTCCTTCATTATCATGGAGAGTACGTACGTCAGTGCAATCTCAAGGAATCCTAGGATCATGCAGAAATTCTCATCCACTTCTAGCTTGCGTGCTTGGTGTAAAATATAGCACAAGGTCTGCAGGTAAGCGATTATCGGAATCTAGTAGATATAAACCATCGTCGCCCACAAAGAAAAGTTTATTAGAATTTAGAAAGCCTGACCTCGGCAGAGCTGATATTGGTTGCGGATCCACGAGAAGCATGCCAACACAGCGGAAGCGGCATCCATGTCGGTTCGTGACGAATGGCGGCGACGTCGCCCACCTCCTTACAGGATGAGGCAGCTCTCACCTCGTGGCAGCGGTCGTCCGTCCTCAAGATTGAGTTGACTCCCGTGTCCTTGCCAGAGGAGGTCCTCAGATGCGGCAGATACATGGGGAATCAGTGCACCATAGTGATAGAGAGGCCACCATCGACGACGCTCTACACGATCTGCACGGCCATGGCCACAGAGATGCTCGATGTGACAGAGGCAAAGGTGACCACGACTCTTAACCGGACAACGCCGGATCAGACCGAGCTCTTGGAACCCTTGATACCTAGCGAAGGTGCTGACGACACGATGCCAAGGAGGATGGTGGTAGCCTACGGGGAGCGGCCGAGCGGCCCATCCCCTGCGTGAGTGTGCACAAGAGACAGTGAGTGAGGTAGAGGGAGGAATCCGGGATGGGGTAGGGCATGAGGCTACATGGTGGCGGCGGCGCTCGGACTCTTTGAGCGGTAGGGCAGAACGACGGAAGTGAGATGAGGCGTCCGTTTTTTTTGTTGCTGCCATTGGATAATATTCGATTACAAATTAAATAGGTACATAAATACTTTAATAATGAGATACTCCCTCGGTTCCTAAATATAAGTCTTTTTAGAGATTCTAATAAGATACTACATACGGAGCAAAATAAGTGAATCTATACTCTAAAATACGTCCATATTCATCCGTATGTAGATATTTATTGCAATCTTAAGACTTACATTTAGGAACAGAGGAAGTAATATTCCATTACAAATTAAGTAGGTACATAAATGCTTTAATAATGAGATTTCTTAAAACTGGTTATTTGTTTCCTAATTAATGTGATTGAACGATTTAAGGTAATTACTTTAGATTTGATCTTTAGAAATTGATCGTGATTGATTCTTTCACATAAAAATATTACTAAATAACTTGTGTCAGTATGGAAAGTTCTGATCTGTCTAGATTTTTTTCGTTGTGTGAAAGGGTGATGTGAAACTAAACCGTTTGGGTGGGGGAGGGGATGAAAAAAACCAGCAAAATAAAACGGTTGAAAGTGGTAGGACAAAAATAAACCGTAGATACTATTCAACCAACTCAGACATTAAAAATAGAGATGAAGCAAATAACAACCTCCAACTTTAGAAAGCAAATCACTCGTAAGTAGTACATCAAGGAACAAGTTCTCTTGCCTTGCGCACCACAGCAGATCAATAAATACGTTCATCCATGGCCCCAGATCGTACTACATCAAGCAGCACGAATCTTAAGGCTGTGGTCTCCCGATCATTCTGGAGGACTCGAGACCCCAACCAATCTCTCCAGAACCTTTTAAACCCAGTTCAGCATCCCCTCCCGCAAGAAAGCTTTCCCGCTCCTCCTTTACAAAACCTCCCTCCATTTCCCACCCCCTCTCGCTCAGCCACAAGAATCCAAAATCATCACAGCAGAGGGAGAGAGAAAGAAGAGAGAGAGAAGAGGGAGAGAGACCATGGCCTCCGCCGTCGTTTGCAAGGGCGAGGATTCCGCGCCGGCCAGCCTCCTCAAGTCCCGTGCTCCCGTTGCCTTCTGCCCGCTCCGCTCCCCCGCCGTCACCGCAGCCCGCCGCCCGTACAACACCCAGGCCAAGGAGGTCAGCCGCTACGACGACGACTACAACGCCCGCGACCTCGTCACCCCCAGCTTCTTCTCGCAGGGTATGCTTCCGTTCCTTTGCGTTCACCTGTGGCGCGCCGTTTCTTTAAGTTCGTGCTGAAGTCTCAACACCGTGAGTCAAATCAGCCCTTTGATCTGCTTTTGGTGTCCTTGGTGTTGATTCTGCAGACGTGCTCGACTCACTCGGCGCGCCGACCAGCATGGCCCGTCTGCTGTCTCTCATGGAGGACGTCGCATCTCAGACCGGCGGCCTCTCCTCCACTGCTGGGGCTGGGACGTCGCGGCTCGCACGCTGGGTGGCCAAGGAGGACGACGACGCGGTTTACCTCAAGGTGCCGATGCCGGGGCTGACCAAGGAGCACGTGAAGGTGCGCGCGGACAAGAACATCCTGGTGATCGAGGGCGAGGGCGAGAAGCAGCCCTGGGACGGCGACGACGACTCCGCGGTGCCGAGGTACAACCGCCCCATCGAGACGCCCGCCGACGCGTACAAGATGGACAAGATCAAGGCCGAGATGAAGAATGGCGTGCTCTGGGTCACCCTGCTCAAGGTCAAGGAGGAGGAGCGCAAGGACGTCTTCCACGTCAAGGTCGAGTAGGTAGTGCCGTCGTGGTAGTGCTCATGGAGGATGGCCGACGCGAGAGTGTGAGAGACGCCTTGTTGATGTGGTCATGTTTGGTGTCTTTCTTCCCTGTTTTGCTTCGTTGATCGTCTTGGATCCAGTAGGCAATGGTCTGGTGGTGAAGTTGGTCGCGAATAGGGCTGCAAGAAAAGCTCGATGCTCGTGAGCCGCTCGAGATCGACTCGTTTTTTGACTCGACTCGAGATCAACTCGAAATGAAACGAGCTGAGTTTGAACACCTTATGTAGCTCGACCGAGAAATGAGCCGATCTTGAGCCAATGTTGGCTCGCTCAATTTTAACTTGATAGCTTGACCGAATATCATTATGTTAAATGAGCATGCCATATATTAAATGGAAATAAGATAATTTATTACCATATATGTTTTCTATAATTTTTCTCCATTTTATTTACCAACGAACATGGAAACTTAATTAAGTACAAACAAGATTTAGGCCTAATTATGTCACGTGGTCGACTATGTGTTAAATATCCTATTTCTTTGGAAAAGGTTCCCAGCATATTCACCTTAATTTTTTTTGTTTTTATCTATAGATTTATAATTTTTACCATCTCATTTAGCTCAAAACTAGCTTGAGATCGACTCGAGATCGTTACAAGATGAGCATGAGTCATGTTCTACAGCTTGATCACGAGCTTCACTCAGTTTCGGCTCGCTTGAATTTTCATATAAGTTGAGCTGAGCCAACTCCAACTCGCTCGAGCTCGACTCGTTTGCAGCCCTAGTCGCGAACTCTGTTAAGTTCCTCTAGTTCGGCTTGTGTGATGAACTTGCTTTGGTGGTGAAATTGGTCATGAAATTCTGTTGATTTCCTCAAGTTTGGCATATGATGAACTGATTTTGTGCTGAAATTGGTCATGAAACCATGTTGATCTCCTTAAGTTTGGCGTGCTGGACTAATTTGGTGCTGAAATTGGCCATGAACTTTATAGATTGTCTCAAGTTTGGCCTGATGAACTACTTTGATTGTCTTAAGCTAGTCTCGCCTGCCTATCTTTCCTCATTCTTGATCTGTATTGCTTTAAGCTTTCTGTAAAAAGCTGAGCATTCATGCCTATCCTCTAGTTTGACGTCATTCAGTTGGTGAACGGGCGGTTACAGGTTGATGATTTTTGCTTGCTTTTCCGTGAATTTTTTGCGGAAAGGTGTGTTTGGTCCTTATTGTTTTTGTGCTTATCCTTGAATTGTTTTTGTGAAATTTTTCCTTGTCTGATCTCCTAGAATTTTGTGTGCTTATCCTTGAGTTTAACTTCTTGTAACAACTGTAATTATTCCAGTTTGTAGTTGTAGGGTTCTTGTAACAACTGTAACAGTCACATGAGATAGGCGTTTGCTTGTTTATGTCCTGCTTCGTTGATTTTCTCAAGTATAATGTGATTAACTGATTTGGTGGTTCCCTGAATGTTCTGTGTTTATCCTACTATGTGTTTACTTCTTCATATTATCAACTATACTTTGATGGAGAAGTTGATCCTGAACTCTGCCGATTTTCCACAACAACAAAGAAAAAACGTATGATGAACTACTTTGCTGGTGAAAATTCGTCATTAAATTTTGTTGATTTCCTCTAGTTTGAGGCAATGAACTGATTTGGTAGTGAAACTTGTCATTAACTTTTTTTTAGAAATGGTCAAGAACTTGTTGATTTCTGGAAGTTTGACGCGATTACTTGATTTGTGGTGGATGTGTATGTGTTGTTTCTGATTGATGTTTGTTCCTCAATGTTCATCCATGTTCATCTGATCGCATCAGCCAGTTCCGTGGAGCGAACCCAATCAACTGGTGATGTTCGGGCATCTAGCAGCCGCTGCAAACTCTTGAGGAGCTAGTGAAGTTCCACAAGCTGGACCTCCAGCAGAAGATGCCGGCATGATCCGGGTGAAGAATGAAGAAGATTGTAACACCCTGAAACTTGGCCCCTTTTTTTTTCAAGATCAAGTTGGAGTTTCTTTTCTGAGATTTGGTTTGGATCTTCTTTCCCCTCATTTTCTTGGACTTGACCAAATCAAAAACATAACTCACATAACATACTCTGGTTATCACCAGCCCTAACCATCTGAACAGCTACTTCTCTCAAAATTTTCTCAATAGTTTTTCTTTTTCTAAAAAGGTTTTGAGCTTCCAAAAAGCAACTAGTTTTTGTGTTGCTCTAAAATTCGCAATAAATTTGTACAAATTCTTTGGATCAAACTAACACTAGAAATGCCAGTAACCTAGTTTCTGGACACCATTTTCTTCCACCACCATCCAGGAGCTTTTTCTTTTGAGCACACCATCTTCTTCAAGTTTCTGGACCCAATTCTGAATTCTACAGCAAGTACCCTGTACATGAGATATGCGTTTGTTTGTTTATGTCCTGCTTCGTTGATTTTCTCAAGTATAATGTGATTAACTGATTTGGTGGTTCCCTGAATGTTTTGTGTTACGTAGTGATACGCAAATTTCCTAATCTAACCTTCTCTCCCCCTGATTTTAATGGGGGTGGCCCCTTTCTCTCTCCATCTTCAATCATGACATACCATGTTTAGTGTTACGTACAATACGTAAAAACAATTACGTAGGTGTAGCATTGCTCTTACTTAAAAGGTTTAAGGGTGGCCGTTGTTTATCTCAGGCCAACTCATAAGCATGATCCCAAACGGACGCCTGTTTTGTCTGGATTTTATCCATTTGATGCGACAAAACGGACATATGCGTAAGCGGCCGCCCGGCTGCCGGTGCGCCCAACCGGCCGGCGCATCCCAAATTTTATCCGCTTTTGGACTTTCAAAATTAAGAGTAAATAGACATTCCAAATAATTTTAAAAACGATATATTTACAATAACGCCCACAAAAGTCTCAAGGCCGCACATTCAAAGTAAACTTGAAATTAAAATGACATAAAAAACTAGACAGGGCCGCCGGCAACGTGGCTGTCATCGTCGCCGTCTTCAGTCGACGCCGAGTTGATGGCGACTGTCCTCTTGTCGTCCTTGGTGAGGTCGATGTAGGGCGGCGGCTGCCACACGTAGGCAGGCGGCACCCGCGGCTGCTGCCAGGCGGGGTGGAGACGGAGACCATGCCTCAGCATCCACACACAAGGGCGGCATAGAGACATTCTCCATCCATGACCACGACTAGCCCACCAATGTCTTGGGGAACGTAGTTGTTGGGGAACGTAGTAATTTCAAAAATTTTCCTACGATCACGCAAGACCATGGTGATGGCATAGCAACGAGAGGGGAGAGTGTCCGCCCACGCACTCGTGAGACCGAAAGCGAAGCGTTATAACAACGCTGTTGATGTAGTCGACGTCTCCACGATCCGACCGATCCAAGCACCGAACGACGGCACCTCCGAGTTCGCACACGCTCAGCTCGATGACGATCCCGGACTCGATCCAGCAAAGTGTCGGGATGAGTTCCACAAGACGACGGGCGCAGGACGATGATGATGCTTCACTGACGCAGGGCTTCGCCTAAGCTCCGCGACGATATGACTTCTCCGGCGCAGGGCTTCTCCTAAGCTCCGCGACGATATGACCGAAGTGGAATATGGTGGAAGGGGGCACCGCACACGGCTAAGGAAAGATCCGTAGATCAACTTGTGTGTCATGGGGTGCCCCTGCCCCGTATATAAAGGAGACAAGGGGAGGTGGCGGCCCAAGGGGAGGCGCGACTAAGGAGGAGTCCTACTCCCACCGGAGTAGGACTCCCCCTCTCCTAGTTGGAGTAGGATTGGGGAGGGAAAGGGGAAGGCGCGCCCCTCTCCTTGTCCTATTCGGACTGGAAGGGGAGGGGGCGCGCAGCCCACCTTGGCCGCCCTTCTCCTTCTCCCTTGAGGCCCATGAAGGCCCATATACCCCGGGGTTCCGTAACCCCCGTGTTCGATAATATCCTGTTTTCACTCGGAACCATTCCAAGTCCAAACTTAGGCTTCCAATATATCAATCTTTATGTCTCGACCATTTCGAGACTCCTCGTCATGTCCGTGATCACATCCGGACTCAACAAACTTCGTGCATCAATACTTATAAACTCATAATGAACTGTCATCGAACGTTAGCGTGCGGACCCTACGGGTTCGAGAACTATGTAGACATGACCTAGAACCATTCTCGGTCAATAACCAATAGCGGAACCTGGATGCCCATATTGGTTCCTACATATTCTACTGAAAATCTTTATCGGTCAAACCGCATAACGACATAATGTTGTTCCCTTTGTCATCGGTATGTTACTTACCCGAGATTCGATCGTCGGTATCCAATACCTAGTTCAATCTCGTTACGTAAGTCTCTTTACTCGTTCCGTAATACATCATCTCACAACTAACTCATTAGTTGTAATGCTTGCAAGGCTTAAGTGATGTGCATTACCGAGAAGGCTCGAGATACCTCTCCGACAATCGGAGTGACAAAACCTAATCTCAAATACGCCAACCCAACAAGTACCTTTGGAGACACCTGTAGTACTCCTTTATAATCACCCGATTCGCCAGACGCTTTGGTAGTACCAAAGTGTTCCTCCGTAAACGGAGTTGCATAATCTCATAGTTATAGGAACATGTATGGGTCATGAAGAAAGCATTAACATACTAAACGATCAACTGTTAAGCTAACGGAATGGGTCATGTCAATCAGATCATTCAACTAATGATGTGACCTTGTTAATCAAATAACAACTCCTTGTTCATGGTCAGGAAACATAACCATCTTTGATTAACAAGCTAGTCAAGTAGAGGCATACTAGTGACATACTGTTTGTCTATATATTCACACATGTATTATGTTTCCGGTTAATACAATTCTAGCATGAATAATAAACATTTATCATGATATAAGGAAATAAATAATAACTTTATTATTGCCTCTAGGGCATATTTCCTTCATCTCCCACTTGCACTAGAGTCAATAATCTAGATTACAAAGTAATGATCCTAACACCCATGGAGTCTTGGTGCTGATCATGTTTTGCTCGTGGAAGAGGCTTAGTCAACGGTCTGCAACATTCAGATCCGTATGTATTTTGCAAATCTCTATGTCTCCCACTTGGACTTGGTCCCAATGGAATTGAAGCGTCTCTTGATGTGCTTGGTCCTCTTGTGAAATCTGGATTCCTTTGCCAAGGCAATTGCACCAAGATTGTCACGAAGATCTTCATCGGTCCCGATGCACTAGGTATAACACCTAGATCGGAAATGAACTCTTTCATCCAGACTCCTTCATTCGCTGCTTCGAAGCAGCTATGTACTCCGCTTCACATGTAGATCCCGCCACGACGCTTTGTTTAGAACTGCACCAACCGACAGCTCCACCGCTTAATAAAAACACGATCCGGTTTGCGATTTAGAATCGTCCGGATCAGTGTCAAAGCTTGCATCGACGTAACCATTTACGACTAGCTCTTTGTCACCTCCATATACGAGAAACATATCCTTAGTCCTTTTCGTATTTCAGATGTTCTTGACCGCTGTCCGATGATCCACTCTGGATTACTTTGGTACCTTCCTGCCAAGCTTACAGCTAAGCATACGTCAGTCTGGTACACAGCATTGCATACATGATAGAGCCTATGGCTGAAGCATAGGAATATCTTTCATTTTCTCTATCTTCTGCTGTGGTCGGGCATTGAGTCCGACTCAATCTTACACCTTGCAACACAGTAAAAACCTTTCTTTGCTGATCCATTTTGAACTTTTTCAAAACTTTATCAAGGTATGTGCTTTGTGAAAGTCCAATTAAGCGCCTTGATCTATCTCTATAGATCTTGATGCCCAATATGTAAGCAGCTTCACCGAGGTCTTTCATTGAAAAACTTTTATTCAAGTATCCTTTTATGCTATCCAGAAATTCTATATCATTTCCAATTAATAATATGTCGTCCACATATAATATCGAAATGCTACTGAGCTCCCACTCACTTTCTTGTAAATACAGGCTTCTCCAAAAGTCTGTACAAACCCATATGCTTTGATCACACTATCAAAGCGCTTATTCCAACTCCGAGAGGCTTGCACCGCACCATAAATTGATCGTTGGAGCTTGCACACTTTGTTAGCACCCTTTGGATCGACAAAACCTTCTGGTTGCATCATATACAACTCTTCTTCTAGAAATCCATTCAAGAATGCGGTTTTACATCCATTTGCCAAATTTCATAATCATAAAATGCGGCAATTGCTAACATGATTCGACAGACTTAAGCATCGCTACGGGTGAGAAAGTCTCATCGTAGTCAACCCCTTGAACTTGTCGAAAACCTTTTGCAACAAGTCGAGCTTTGTAGACAGCTACATTACCATCGGCGCCAGTCTTCTTCTTAAAGATCCATTTATTTTCAATGGCTTGCCGATCATCGGGCAAGTCAACCAAAGTCCATACTTTGTTCTCATACATGGATCCCATCTCAGATTTCATGGCTTCCAGCCATTTTGCGAATCTGGGCTCACCATCGCTTCTTCATAGTTCGTAGGTTCGCCATGGTCAAGTAACATGACTTCCGAATAGGATTACCGTACCACTCGTGCGTATTTTACTCTGGTTGACCTCACGAGGTTCAAGAGCAACTTGATCTCAAGCTTCATGATCATCATCATTAGTTTCCTCACTAATTGGTGTAGTTGTCACAGAACCATTTCTTGTGATGAACTACTTTCCAATAAGGGAGCAGATACTGATTATCTCATCAAGTTCTACTTTCCTCCCACTCACTTCTTTCGAGAGAAACTCCTTCTCTAGAAAGGATCCGAATTTAGCAACGAAAATCTTGCCTTCAGATCTGTGATAGAAGGTGTACCCAACAGTCTCCTTTGGGTATCCTATGAAGACACATTTTTCCGATTTGGGTTCGAGCTTATCTGGTTGAAGTTTCTTTACATAAGCATCGCAGCCCCAAACTTTAAGAAACGACAACTTTGGTTTCTTGCCAAACCACAGTTCATAAGGCGTCGTCTCAACGGATTTTGACGGTGTCCTATTCAACGTGAATGCGGCCGCCTCTAAAGCATAACCCCAAAACGATAGCGGTAAATCGAAATAGACATCATAGATCGCACCATATCTAGTAAAGTACGATTCGACGCTCGGACACACCATTTCTCTGTGGTGTTCGGGTGGCGTGAGTTGCTAAACTATTCCACATTGTTTCAAATGTAAACCAAACTCGTAACTCAAATATTCTCCTCCACGATCAGATCGTAGAAACTTTATTTTCTTGTTACGATGATTTTCCACTTCACTCTGAAATTCTTTGAACTTTTCAAATGTTTCAGATTTGTGTTTCATTAAGTAGATATACCCATATCTGCTCGAATCATCTGTGAAGGTGAGAAAATACTCGACCATTTCGAGACTCCTCGTCATGTCCGTGATCACATCCGGACTCGAACAAACTTCGTGCATCAATACTTATAAACTCATAATGAACTGTCATCGAAGCGTTAGCGTGCGGACCCTACGGGTTCGAGAACTATGTAGACATGACCTAGAACCATTCTCGGTCAATAACCAATAGCGGAACCTGGATGCCCATATTGGTTCCTACATATTCTCTGAAAATCTTTATCGGTCAAACCGCATAACGACATCGTTGTTCCCTTTGTCATCGGTATGTTACTTACCCGAGATTCGATCGTCGGTATCCAATACCTAGTTCAATCTCGCTACGGTAAGTCTCTTTACTCGTTCCGTAATACATCATCTCACAACTAACTCATTAGTTGTAATGCTTGCAAGGCTTAAGTGATGTGCATTACCGAGAAGGCCGGAGATACCTCTCCGACAATCGGAGTGACAAAACCTAATCTCAAATACGCCAACCCAACAAGTACCTTTGGAGACACCTGTAGTACTCCTTTATAATCACCCGATTCGTTGTGACGTTTGGTAGTACCAAAGTGTTCCTCCGTAAACGGAGTTGCATAATCTCATAGTTATAGGAACATGTATGGGTCATGAAGAAAGCATTAACATACTAAACGATCAACTGTTAAGCTAACGGAATGGGTCATGTCAATCAGATCATTCAACTAATGATGTGACCTTGTTAATCAAATAACAACTCCTTGTTCATGGTTAGAAACATAACCATCTTTGATTAACAAGCTAGTCAAGTAGAGGCATACTAGTGACATCTGTTTGTCTATATATTCACACATGTATTATGTTTCCGGTTAATACAATTCTAGCATGAATAATAAACATTTATCATGATATAAGGAAATAAATAATAACTTTATTATTGCCTCTAGGGCATATTTCCTTCAGTCTCCCACTTGCACTAGAGTCAATAATCTAGATTACAAAGTAATGATCCTAACACCCATGGAGTCTTGGTGCTGATCATGTTTTGCTCGTGGAAGAGGCTTAGTCAACGGTCTGCAACATTCAGATCCGTATGTATTTTGCAAATCTCTATGTCTCCCACTTGGACTTGGTCCCGAATGGAATTGAAGCGTCTCTTGATGTGCTTGGTCCTCTTGTGAAATCTGGATTCCTTTGCCAAGGCAATTGCACCAAGATTGTCACGAAGATCTTCATCGGTCCCGATGCACTAGGTATAACACCTAGATCGGAAATGAACTCTTTCATCCAGACTCCTTCATTCGCTGCTTCGAAGCAGCTATGTACTCCGCTTCACATGTAGATCCCGCCACGACGCTTTGTTTAGAACTGCACCAACCGACAGCTCCACCGTTTAATAAAACACGTATCCGGTTTGCGATTTAGAATCGTCCGGATCGGTGTCAAAGCTTGCATCGACGTAACCATTTACGACTAGCTCTTTGTCACCTCCATATACGAGAAACATATCCTTAGTCCTTTTCGTATTTCAGGATGTTCTTGACCGCTGTCGATGATCCACTCTGGATTACTTTGGTACCTTCCCGCCAAGCTTACAGCTAAGCATACGTCAGGTCTGGTACACAGCATTGCATACATGATAGAGCCTATGGCTGAAGCATAGGAATATCTTTCATTTTCTCTATCTTCTGCTGTGGTCGGGCATTGAGTCGACTCAATCTTACACCTTGCAACACGGTAAAAACCTTTCTTTGCTGATCCATTTTGAACTTTTTCAAAACTTTATCAAGGTATGTGCTTTGTGAAAGTCCAATTAAGCGTCTTGATCTATCTCTATAGATCTTGATGCCCAATATGTAAGCAGCTTCACCGAGGTCTTTCATTGAAAAACTTTTATTCAAGTATCCTTTTATGCTATCCAGAATTCTATATCATTTCCAATTAATAATATGTCGTCCACATATAATATCGAAATGCTACTGAGCTCCCACTCACTTTCTTGTAAATACAGGCTTCTCCAAAAGTCTGTACAAACCCATATGCTTTGATCACACTATCAAAGCGTTTATTCCAACTCCGAGAGGCTTGCACTGACCATAAATTGATCGTTGGAGCTTGCACACTTTGTTAGCACCCTTTGGATCGACAAAACCTTCTGGTTGCATCATATACAACTCTTCTTCTAGAAATCCATTCAAGAATGCGGTTTTACATCCATTTGCCAAATTTCATAATCATAAAATGCGGCAATTGCTAACATGATTCGAGACAGACTTAAGCATCGCTACGGGTGAGAAAGTCTCATCGTAGTCAACCCCTTGAACTTGTCGAAAACCTTTTGCAACAAGTCGAGCTTTGTAGACAGTTACATTACCATCGGCGTCGGTCTTCTTCTTAAAGATCCATTTATTTTCAATGGCTTGCCGATCATCGGGCAAGTCAACCAAAGTCCATACTTTGTTCTCATACATGGATCCCATCTCAGATTTCATGGCTTCCAGCCATTTTGCGAATCTGGGCTCACCATCGCTTCTTCATAGTTCGTAGGTTCGCCATGGTCAAGTAACATGACTTCCGAATAGGATTACCGTACCACTCTGTGCGTATTTTACTCTGGTTGACCTCACGAGGTTCAAGAGCAACTTGATCTCAAGCTTCATGATCATCATCATTAGTTTCCTCACTAATTGGTGTAGTTGTCACAGAACCATTTCTTGTGATGAACTACTTTCCAATAAGGGAGCGAATCTGATTATCTCATCAAGTTCTACTTTCCTCCCACTCACTTCTTTCGAGAGAAACTCCTTCTCTAGAAAGGATCCGAATTTAGCAACGAAAATCTTGCCTTCAGATCTGTGATAGAAGGTGTACCCAACAGTCTCCTTTGGGTATCCTATGAAGACACATTTTTCCGATTTGGGTTCGAGCTTATCTGGTTGAAGTTTCTTTACATAAGCATCGCAGCCCCAAACTTTAAGAAACGACAACTTTGGTTTCTTGCCAAACCACAGTTCATAAGGCGTCGTCTCAGCGGATTTTGACGGTGTCCTATTCAACGTGAATGCGGCCGTCTCTAAAGCATAACCCCAAAACGATAGCGGTAAATCGAAATAGACATCATAGATCGCACCATATCTAGTAAAGTACGATTCGACGTTCGGACACACCATTTCTCTGTGGTGTTCGGGTGGCGTGAGTTGCTAAACTATTCCACATTGTTTCAAATGTAAACCAAACTCGTAACTCAAATATTCTCCTCCACGATCAGATCGTAGAAACTTTATTTTCTTGTTACGATGATTTTCCACTTCACTCTGAAATTCTTTGAACTTTTCAAATGTTTCAGATTTGTGTTTCATTAAGTAGATATACCCATATCTGCTCAAATCATCTGTGAAGGTGAGAAAATAACGATACCCGCCGTGCCTCAACATTCATTGGACCACAAACATCGGTATGTATGATTTCCAATAAATCAGTTGCACGCTCCATAGTTCCGGAGAACGGCGTTTTGTCATCTTGCCCATGAGGCACGGTTCGCAAGTACCAAGTGATTCATAATCAAGTGATTCGAAAGCCCATCGGATATGGAGTTTCTTCATGCGTTTTACACCGATATGACCTAAACGGCAGTGCCACAAATAAGTTGCACTATCATTATCAACTCTGCATCTTTTGGCTTCAACATTATGAATATGTGTATCACTACTGTCGAGATTCAACAAGAATAGACCATTCTTCAAGGGTGCATGACCATAAAAGATATTACTCATATAAATAGAACAACCATTATTCTCTGATTTAAATGAATAACCGTCTCGCAATAAACAAGATCCAGATATAATGTTCATGCTCAACGCCGCACCAAATAACAATTATTTAGGTCTAAAACTAATCCCAAGGTAGATGTAGAGGTAGCGTGCCGATCGCGATCACATCGACTTTGGAACCATTTCCAACGCGCGATCGTCACCTCGTCCTTAGCCAATCTTCGCTAATCCGTAGTTCCTGTTTGAGTTGCAAATATTAGCAATGAACCAAGATCAAATACCAGTACTACTGCGGTATTAGTAAGGTACACATCAATAACATGTATATCACATATACCTTTGATCACCTTGCCATCCTTTTATCCGCCAAATACTTGGGGCAGTTCCGCTTCGAGTGTCGATCTGCTTGCGAAAAAAACACTCAGTTTCAGGCTTAGGTCCAGACTTGGGTTTCTTCTCTTGATCAGCAACTTTCTTGCTGTTCTTTTGAAGTTTCCTTCTTCTTCCTTTGCCCTTTTCTTGAAACTAGTGGTCTTGCTGACCATCAACACTTGATGCTCTTTCTTGATTTCTACCTCCATGCTTTCAGCATCGCGAAGAGCTCGAGAATTGTCTTAGTCATCCCTTGCATATTATAGTTCATCACGAAGCTCTTGTAGCTTGGTGGCGTGATTGGAGAATTCATCAATGACACTATCATCCGGAAGATTAACTCCCAGCTGAATTAAGTGATTGTTATACCGGACATTTTGAGTATGTGCTCACCGATGAACTATTCTCCTCCATCTTGCAGCTATAGAACTTATTGGAGACTTCATATCTCTCAATCCGGGCATTTGCTTGAAATATTAACTTCAACTCCTGGAACATCTCATATGCTCCATGACGTTCAAAACGTCGTTGAAGACCCGGTTCTAAGCCGTAAAGCATGGCACACTGAACTATAGAGTAGTCATCAGCTACCTTTGCCAGACGTTCACAACTTCGCTCAAGATCTGCAGCAGGCTGTCACCCAGCGGTGCTTCGGGGCGTAATTTTACGTGCAGCAATGAGGATAATCCTCAAATTACGGACCCAGTCCGTGTAATTGCTACCATCATCTTTCAACTTTGCTTTCTCAAGGAACACATTAAAATTCAACGGAACAACAAAGACGAGCCATCTATCTACAAAGAAACATAGACAAGCAAAATACTATCGGTACTAAGTTCATGATAAATTTAAGTTTAATTAATCATATTAAAAACTCCCACTTAGACAGACATCTCTCTAGTCATCTAAGTGATTACGTGATCCAAATCAACTAAACCATGTCCGATCATCACGTGAGATGGAGTAGTTTCAATGGTGAACATCACTATGTTGATCATATCTACTATATGATTCACGCTCGACCTTCGGTCTCGTGTTCGAGGCCATATCTGTTATATGCTAGGCTCGTCAAGTTTAACTCTGAGTATTCGCGTGCGCAACTGTTTTGCACCCGTTGTATTTGAGCGTAGAGCCTATCACACCCGATCATCACGTGGTGTCTCAAAGACGAAGAACTTTCATAGCGGTGCATACTCGGGAGAACACTTCTTGATAATTTTAGTGAGAGATCATCTTATAATGCTACCGTCAATCAAAGCAAGATAAGATGCATAAAGGATAAACATCACATGCAATCAATATAAGTGATATGATATGGTCATCATCATCTTGTGCTTGTGATCTCCATCGCCAAGCACCGCCATGATCACCATCGTCACCGGCGCAACACCTTGATCTCCATCGTAGCATCGTTGTCGTCTCGCCAACTATTGCTTCTCGACTATTGCTACTCCTTAGTGATAAAGTAAAGCAATTACATGGCGTTTGCATTTCATACAATAAAGCGACAACCATATGGCTCCTGCCAGTTGCCGATAACTCGGTTACAAAACATGATCATCTCATACAATAAAATATAGCATCACGTTTTGACCACATCACATCACATCATGCCCTGCAAAAACAAGTTAGACGTCCTCTACTTTGTTGTTGCAAGTTTTACGTGGCTGCTACGGGCTGAGCAAGAACCGTTCTTACCTACGCATCAAAACCACAACGATATTTCGTCAAATAGACTCCGTTTAACCTTCTCAAGGACCGGGCGTAGCCACACTCGATTCAACTAAAGTGAGAGAGACAGACACCCGCCGGTCACCTTTAAGCAACGAGTGCTCGGGCGGTGAAACCAGTCTCGCGTAAGCGTCTGGCGTAATGTCGGTCCGGCCGCTTCATCTCACAATACCGCTGAACCAAAGTATGACATGCTGGTAGGCAGTATGACTTGTATCGCCCACAACTCACTTGTGTTCTACTCGTGCACATGACATCAACGCATAAAACCAGGCTCGGATGCCATCGTTGGGGAACGTAGTAATTTCAAAAATTTCCTACGATCACGCAAGACCATGGTGATGGCATAGCAACGAGAGGGAGAGTCGTCCGCGTACCCTCGTGAGACCGAAGCGGAAGCGTTATAACAACGCTGTTGATGTAGTCGACGCCTCTCCACGATCCGACCGATCCAAGCACCGAACGTCGGCACCTCCGAGTTCTCGCACACGTTCAGCTCGATGGCGATCCCGGACTCCGATCCAGCAAAGTGTCGGGGATGAGTTCCGTCAAGACGACGGCGTGGTGGCGATGATGATGCTTCACCGACGCAGGGCTTCGCCTAAGCTCATGACGATATGACTTCTCCGGCGCAGGGCTTCTCCTAAGCTCATGACGATATGACCAAGTGGAATATGGTGGAAGGGGCACCGACACGGCTAAGGAAAGATCCGTAGATCAACTTGTGTGTCATGGGGTGCCCCTGCCCCAGTATATAAAGGAGACAAGGGGAGGTGGCCGCCCAAGGGGCGCACAAGGAGGAGTCCTACTCCCACCGAGTAGGACTCCCCCTCTCCTAGTTGGAGTAGGATTGGGGAGGGAAAGGGGAAGGCGCCCCCCCTCTCCTTGTCCTATTCGGACTGGAAGGGGAGGGGCGCAGCCCACCTTGGCCGCCCTTCTCCTTCTCCCTTGAGGCCCATGAAGGCCCATATACCCCCGGGGTTCCGTAACCCCGGTGTTCCTAATATCCTGTTTTCACTCGGAACCATTCAAGTCAAACTTAGGCTTCCAATATATCAATCTTTATGTCTCGACCATTTGAGACTCCTCGTCATGTCCGTGATCACATCCGGGACTCGAACAAACTTCGTGCATCAATACTTATAAACTCATAATGAACTGTCATCGAAGCGTTAAGCGTGCGGACCCTACGGGTTCGAGAACTATGTAGACATGACCTAGAACCATTCTCGGTCAATAACCAATAGCGGAACCTGGATGCCCATATTGGTTCCTACATATTCTACGAAAAATCTTTATCGGTCAAACCACATAACGACATCGTTGTTCCTTTGTCATCGGTATGTTACTTACCCGAGATTCGATCGTCGGTATCCAATACCTAGTTCAATCTCGTTACGGTAAGTCTCTTTACTCGTTCCGTAATACATCATCTCACAACTAACTCATTAGTTGTAATGCTTGCAAGGCTTAAGTGATGTGCATTACCGAGAAGGCCTCGAGATACCTCTCCGACAATCGGAGTGACAAAACCTAATCTCAAATACGCCAACCCAACAAGTACCTTTGGAGACACCTGTAGTACTCCTTTATAATCACCCGATTACGTTGTGACGTTTGGTAGTACCAAAGTGTTCCTCCGTAAACGGAGTTGCATAATCTCATAGTTATAGGAACATGTATGGGTCATGAAGAAAGCATTAACATACTAAGCGATCAAGTGTTAAGCTAACGGAATGGGTCATGTCAATCAGATCATTCAACTAATGATGTGACCTTGTTAATCAAATAACAACTCCTTGTTCATGGTCAGGAAACATAACCATCTTTGATTAACAAGCTAGTCAAGTAGAGGCATACTAGTGACATACTGTTTGTCTATATATTCACACATGTATTATGTTTCCGGTTAATACAATTCTAGCATGAATAATAAACATTTATCATGATATAAGGAAATAAATAATAACTTTTATTATTGCCTCTAGGGCATATTTCCTTCAGTAGTAATTTCAAAAATTTGCTACGCACACGCAAGATCATGGTGATGCATAGCAACGAGAGGGGAGAGTGTGTCCACGTACCCTCGTAGACCGAAAGCGGAAGCGTTAGAACAACGCGGTTGATGTAGTTGTACGTCTTCAAGGCCCGACCGATCAAGCACCGAAACTACGACATCTCCGAGTTCTAGCACACGTTCAGCTCGATGACGTCCCTCGAACTCCGATCCAGCCGAGTGTCGAGGGAGAGTTCCGTCAGTACGATGATGTGGTGACAATCTTGATGTTCTGCCGTCGCAGGGCTTCGCCTAAGCATCGCTACAATATTATCGAGGAGGACTATGGTGGAGGGGGGCACCGCACATGGCTAAGAGATCAAGAGATCAATTGTTGTGTCTATGGGGTGCCCCCCTCCTCCGTATATAAAGGGGGGAAGGAGGAGAGGGCCGGCCAAGGGGAGGAGGCGCGCCCAAGGGGGGCAATCCTACTCCAAGTAGGATTCCCCCCTCTTTCCTAGTCCAAGTAGGAGAGGGGAAGGAAGGGAAGGAGAAGGAGAAGGAAGGAGAGGGAGGAAAAGGAGGAAAGAGGGGCCGACCCCCTAGTCCAATTCGGTTTGGGCTAGGGGGGCTGCGCGCCCTGCCTCCTCTCTTCCACCACTTGGCCCATGAGGCCCATTGCTTCTTTCTCATATTCCCGTAACTCCTCTGTACCCCCGAAAATACCCGAATCACTCGGAACCTTTCCGATGTCCGAATATAGTCATCCAATATATCGATCTTTACGTCTCGACCATTTCGAGACTCCTCGTCATGTCCCCGATCTCATCCGGGACTCCAAACTCCTTCGGTACATCAAAAGTCATAAACTCGTAATAAAACTGTCATCGAAACCTTAAGCGTGCGGACCCTACGGGTTCGAGAACTATGTAGACATGACCGAAACACGTTCCCGGTCAATAACCAATAGCGGAACCTGGATGCTCATATTGGCTCCTACATATTCTACGAAGATCTTTATCGGTCAAACCGCATAACAACATACGTTGTTTCTTTTGTCATCGGTATGTTACTTGCCCGAGATTCGATCGTCGGTATCTCAATACCTAGCTCAATCTCGTTACCGGCAAGTCTCTTTACGCGTTCCGTAATACATCATCCCGCAACTAACTCATTAGTTACAATGCTTGCAGGGCTTATAGTGATGTGCATTACCGAGTGGGCCCAGAGATACCTCTCCGACAATCGGAGTGACAAATCCTAATCTCGAAATACGCCAACTCAACATGTACCTTCGGAGACACCTGTAGAGCTCCTTTATAATCACCCAGTTACGTTGTGACGTTTGATATCACACAAAGTGTTCCTCCGGTAAACGGGAGTTGCATAATCTCATAGTCATAGGAACATGTATAAGTCATGAAGAAAGCAATAGCAACATACTAAACGATCAAGTGCTAAGCTAACGGAATGGGTCAAGTCAATCACATCATTCTACTAATGATGTGATCCCGTTAATCAAATGACAACTCATGTCTATGGTTAGGAAACATAACCATCTTTGATTAATGAGCTAGGCAAGTAGAGGCATAACAGTGACATTAAGTTTGTCTATGTATTCACACATGTATTATGTTTCCGGTTAATACAATTCTAGCATGAATAATAAACATTTATCATGAAATAAGGAAATAAATAATAACTTTATTATTGCCTCTAGGGCATATTTCTTCAGTCTCCCACTTGCACTAGAGTCAATAATCTAGTTCACATCGCCATGTGATTTAACACCATTATTCATATCTGTATATGATTAACACCCATAGTTCACATCGTCATGTGACCAACACCCAAAGGGTTTACTAGAGCCAATAATCTAGTTCACATCTCTATGTGATTAACACCCAAAGAGTACTAAGGTGTGATCATGTTTTGCTCGTGAGAGAAGCTTAGTCAACGGTCTGTCACATTCAGAGCCATATGTATTTTGCAAATATTCTATATCTACAATGCTCTGTACGGAGCTACTCTAGCTAATTGCTCCCACTTTGAATATGTATCCAGATTGAGACTTAGAGTCATCTGGATCGGTGTAAAAGCTTGCACCGATGTAACTCTTTACGACGGGCTCTTTTATCACCTCCATAATCGAGAAATATTTCCTTAGTCCTCACTAAGGATATTCTTGACCAATGTCCAGTGATCTACTCCTAGATCACTATTGTATTCCTTTACCAAATTCAGAACAAGGTATACAATAGGTCTGGTACATAGCATAGCATACTTTATAGAACCTATGACTGAGGCATAGGGAATGAATTTCATTCTATTTTCTATTTTCTGCCATGGTCGGGATTTGAGTCTTACTCAATTTCACACCTTTGCAACACAGGCAAGAACTCTTTCTTTGACTGTTCCATTTTGAACTACTTCAAAATCTTGACAAGGTATGTACTTATTGAAAAACTTATCAAGCGTCTTGATCTATCTCAATAGATTTTGATGCTCAATATGTAAGTAGCTTTACTGAGGTCTTTCTTTTAAAGAACTCCTTTCAAATACTCCTTTATGCTTTCCAGAATTTTTTTACATCATTTCTGATCAACAATATGTTACTCACATATATTTATCAGAAAGGCGGTAGTGCTCCCACTCACTTTATTGTAAATACAGGCTTCACTGCAAGTCTGTATAAAACTATATGCTTTGATCAACTCATCAAAGCGTATATTCCAACTCCGAGATGCTTGCACCAGTCAATAGATGGATTGCTGGAGCTTGCAAAATTTGTTAGCACCTTTAGGATTGACAAAACCTTCTGGTTGCATCATATACAACTCTTATTTAATAAATCCATTAAAGAATGCAGTTTTGATATCCTTTTGCCAGATTTCATAAAATGTGGCAATTGCTAACATGATTCGGACAGACTTTAAGCATCGCTACAGCTGAGAAAATCTCATTGGAGTCAACACCTTCAACTTTGTCGAAAACCTTTTTGCGACAAGTCAAGCTTTGTAGATAGTAACACTACTATCAACGCCCGTCTTCCTCTTGAAGATCCATTTATTTTCTATGGCTTGCCGATCATCGGGCAAGTCCACCAAAGTCCACACTTTGTTCTCATACATGGATCCTATCTCAGATTTCATGGCCTCCAGCCATTTCGCGGAATCTGGGCTCATCATTGCTTCCTCATAGTTTGTAGGTTTATCATGGTCTAGTAACATGACTTTCAGAACAGGATTACCGTACCACTCTGGTACGGACCATACTCTGGAAGACCTATGAGGTTCTGTAGTAACTTGATCCGAAGTTTCATGATCATCATCATTAACTTCCTCACTAATCGGTGTAGGCATCACTGGAACCGATTTCTGTGATGAACTACTTTCCAATTCGGGATAAGGTACAAATTACCTTATCAAGCTCTACTTTCCTCCCATTCACTTCTTTCGAGAGAAACTCCTTCTCTAGAAAGGATCCATTCTTAGCAATGAATGTTTTGCCTTCAGATCTGTGATAGAAGGTGTACCCAACAGTTTCCTTTGGGTATTCTATGAAGACGCACTTCATCGATTTGGGTTCGACCTTATCAGGTTGAAAACCTTTTTCATATAAGCATCGCAACTACAAACTTTAAGAAACGACAGCTTAGGTTTACTGCTAAACCATAGTTCATACGGTGTCGTCTCAACGGACTTAGATGGTGCCCTATTAAACGTGAATGCAGCTGTCTCTAATGCATAACCCCTAAACGATAGTGGTAAACCGATAAGAGACATCATAGATCGCACCATATCTGTTGGGGAACGTTGCAGAAAATTAAAATTTTCCTACGGTTTCACCAAGATCCATCTATGAGTTCTACTAAGCAACGAGTAACTAGAGAGAGTTTGCATCTACATACCACTTGTAGATCGAGTACGGAAGCGTTCGAGAGAGTGGTGATGATGAAGACGTTCCCAACGTGATTCCGATCACCGATGACCAAAGTGCTGAAAGGACAGCACCTCCGTGTTCAACACACGTACGGGACGATGGCGTCTCCTCCGTCTTGATCCAGCAAGGAGGAAGGAGAGGTTGAGGAAGACAACTCCAATGGCAGCACGACAGCGTGGTGCAGTTGGTACGGCAGTTCTCCGGCAGGGCTTCGCCAAGCTTGCGTGGAGAAAGAGAGGTGTTGGGGAGGGGAGGGGCTGCGCCTTCAAAATGGTGTATGCAGCCCTCTCCCCACCCCTCTATTTATAGGAGGAGAGGGCAAAGGGGGGCCGGCCCTCTAGGGAAAACCCTAGGGGGGGCGGCGGCCAAGGGAGAGGAGAGGAGGGTGGCTTGCCCCCAAGCTGAGGCGCCCCTTTAGGGTTTCCTCCTCCCCAAACCCTAGCCGCATGGGCCTAGGTGGGGAGGCGCGCCCAGCCCACCAGGGGCTGGCTCCCTCTCCCACTTAGCCCATGTGGCCCCCCGGGAGGGGTGGCCCCTCCCGGTGGACCTCCGAACTCTCCCTGGTGGCCCGGTACATTACCGTATACCCCAAACTTTCCGAGTCCGTTTAACCACTTTCCATATATAAATCTTTACCTCCGGACCATTCCGAACTCCTCGTGACGTCCGGGATCTCATCCGGACTCGAACAACATTCGGTAATCACATACTTGTCTTCCTATTAACCCTAGCGTCACCGAACCTTAAGTGTGTAGACCCTACGGGTTCGGGAGACATGCAGACATGACCGAGACTACCTCAAGTCAATAACCAACAGCGGGATCTGGATACCCATGTTGGCTCCCACATGCTCCTCGATGTTGTCATCGGATGAACCACGATGTCAAGGGTTCAAGCAACCCGTATTCTATTCCCTTTGTCGAGCGGTATGTTACTTGCCCGAGATTCGATCGTCGGTATCCCAATACCTCGTTTAGTCTCGTTATCGCAAGTCACTTTACTCGTACCGTAATGCATGATCCCGTGACCGGACACTTGATCACTTTGAGCTCATTATGATGATGCATTACCGAGTGGGCCCAGTGATACCTCTCCGTAACACGGAGTGACAAATCCCGCTCGATCCGTGTCAACCCAATGGTCACTTTCGGAGATACCTGTAGTGCACCTTTATAGTCACCCGATTCGTTGTGACGTTTGATACACCCAAAGCACTCCTACGGTATCCGGAATTGCACGATCTCATGGTCTAAGGAAGAGATACTTGACATTGGAAAAGCTCTAGCAAAACGAACTACGATCTTGTGCTATGCTTAGGATTGGGTCTTGTCCATCACGTCATTCTCCTAATGGCGTGATCCCGTTGTCAATGACATCCGATGTCCATAGTCGAAACCATGACTATCTGTTGACCAACGAGCTAGTCAACTAGAGGCTTACTAGGGGCGTATTGTAGTCTATGTATTCACACGTGTATTACGATTTCCGGATAATACAGCTTATAGCATGAATAAAGACAATTATCATGAACAAGGAAATATAATAATAATGCTTTTATTATTGCCTCTAGGGCATATTTCCAACAGTCTCCCACTTGCACTAGAGTCAATAATCTAGTTTACATTGTGATGAATCGAACACCCATAGAGTTCGGTGTTGATCATGTTTTGCCCATGGAAGAGGTTTAGTCAGCGGATCTGCGACATTCAGATCCGTATGCACTTTACAAATTTCTATGTCTCCATCTTGAACATTTTCACGGATGGAGTTGAAGCGGCGCTTGATGTGCTGGTCTTCTTGTGAAACCTGGGCTCCTTGGCAAGGGCAATAGCTCCAGTGTTGTCACGAGAGAGTTTGATCGGCCCGACGCATTGGGTATGACTCCTAGGTCGGTGATGAACTCCTTCACCCAAATTGCTTCATGCGCTGCCTCCGAGGCTGCCATGTACTCCGCTTCACATGTAGATCCCGCCACGACGCTCTCGCTTGCAGCTGCACCAGCTTCTCGCTCCACCATTCAACATATACACGTATCCGGTTTGTGACTTAGAGTCATCCAGATCTGTGTCGAAGCTAGCGTCGGCGTAACCTGTTACGACGAAAACATGTCCTTTGTCCTTTTCAGTACTTCAGGATATTCTTGACCGCTGTCCGGTGTTCCTTGCGGGATTACTTTGGTACCTTCCTACCAAACTTACGGCAAGGTTTACATCAGGTCTGGTACACAGCATGGCATACATAATAGATCCTATGGCTGAGGCATAGGGGATGACACTCATCTCTTCTTTATCTTTTGCCGTGGTCGGGCATTGAGCTGAGCTCAATCTCACACCTTGCAATACAGGCAAGAACCCTTTCTTGGACTGATCCATTTTGAACTTCTTCAAAATCTTTTCAAGGTATGTGCTTTGTGAAAGACCTATGAGGCGTCTCGATCTATCTCTATAGATCTTGATGCCTAATATATAAGCAGCTTCTCCAAGGTCCTTCATTGAAAAACACTTATTCAAGTAGGCCTTAATGCTGTCCAAGAATTCTATATCATTTCTCATCAAGTATGTCATCTACATATAATATGAGAAATGCTACTGAGCTCCCACTCACTTTCTTGTAAACGCAGGCTTCTCCATAAGTCGCATAAACTAAACGCTTTGATCATCTCATCAAAGCGAATGTTCCAACTCGAGATGCTTGCACCAGCCCATAAATGGATCGCTGGAGCTTGCATACTTTGTCGACATTCTTAGGATCGACAAAACCCTCCGGCTGCATCATATACAGCTCTTCCTTAAGATATCCGTTAAGGAACGCTGTTTTGACGTCCATCTGCCATATCTCATAATCATAGTATGCGGAAATTGCTAACATGATACGGACGGACTTAAGCTTCGCTACGGGAGAAAAAGTCTCATCGTAGTCAATCCCTTGAACTTGCCGATAACCCTTAGCGACAAGTCGAGCTTTATAAATGGTGACATTACCATCCGCGTCCGTCTTCCTCTTAAAGATCCATTTGTTTTCTATCGCTCGCCGATCATCGGGCAAGTCACCAAAGTCCACACTTTGTTTTCATACATGGATTCTATCTCGGACTTCATGGCTTCTAGCCATTTGTTGGAATCTGGGCCCGCCATCGCTTCTTCATAGTTCAAGGTTCACCGTTGTCTAACAACATGATTTCCGTGACAGGGTTGCCGTACCACTGCAGTGCGGAACGTGTCCTAGTGGACCTCTGAAGTTCAGTAGCAACTTGATCCGAAGTACCTTGATCATCATCATGAATTTCCTCTTGGTTGGTGTAGGCATCACAGAACATTTTCTGAGCTGCACTACTTTCCTGTTCAAGAGGTAGTACTTCATCGAGTTCTACTTTCCTCCCACTTACTTCTTTCGAGAGAAACTCTTTTCCGTAAAGATTCCGTTCTGGCAACAAAGATCTTGCCTTCGGATCTAAGGTAGAAGGTATACCCAAAGGTTTCCTTAGGGTATCCTATGAAGACGCATTTTTCCGACTTGGGTTCGAGCTTTTCAGGTTGAAGTTTCTTGACATAAGCATCGCATCCCCAAACTTTTAGAAACGACAGCTTAGGTTTCTTCCCAAACCATAATTCATACGGTGTCGTCTCAACGGATTTAGCGGTGCCCTATTTAAAGTGAATGTAGCTGTCTCTAGGCGTATCCCCAAAATGATAGCGGTAAATCGGTAAGAGACATCATAGACCGCACCATATCCAATAGAGTGCGATTCTGACGTTCGGACACACCATTTCGCCGAGGTGTTCCAGTGGCGTTAGTTGTGAAACGATTCAACATTTTCTTAAGTGTGTACCAAATTCGTGACTTAAATATTCTCCTCCACGATCTGATCGTAAGAATTTTATCTTTCGTTCACGTTGATTCTCTACTTCATTCTGAAATTCCTTGAACTTTTCAAAGGTCTCAGACTTGTGTTTCATCAAGTAGACATACCCATATCTACTCAAGTCATCTGTGAGAGTGAGAACATAACGATATCCTCCATGAGCCTCAACGCTCATTGGACCGCATACATCGGTATGTATGATTTCCAACAAGTTGGTTGCTCGCTCCATTGTTCCGAGAATGGAGTCTTGGTCATCTTGCCCATGAGGCATGGTTCGCATGTGTCAAATGATTCATAATCAAGAGACTCCAAAAGTCCATCAAGCATGGAGCTTCTTCATGCGCTTGACACCAATGTGACCAAGGCGGCAGTGCCACAAGTATGTGGGACTATCGTTATCAACTTTACATCTTTTGGTATTCACACTATGAACATGTGTAACATTACGTTCGAGATTCATTAAGAATAAACCATTGACCATCGGAGCATGACCATAAAACATATCTCTCATATAAATAGAACAACCATTATTCTCAGATTTAAATGAGTAGCCATCTCGCATTAAACGAGATCCAGATACAATATTCATGCTCAAACTTGGCACCAAATAACAATTATTAAGGTTCATAACTAATCCCGTGGGTAAATGAAGAGGTAGCGTGCGACGGCGATCACATCGACTCTGGAACCATTCCCGACGCGCATCGTCACCTCGTCCTTCGCCAGCTCCGCTTATTCCGCAGCTCTGCTGTGAGTTACAAATATGAGCAACGGCACGGTATCAAATACCCAGGAGTTACTACGATTCTTGGTAAGGTACACATCAATTACATGTATATCAAATATACCTTTGGTGTTGCCGGCCTTCTTGTCCGCTAAGTACTTGGGGCAGTTCCGCTTCGAGGACCCTTCCCTTGCAATAAAAGCACTCGGTCTCGGGCTTGGGTCCATTCTTTGACTTCTTCCGGCAACTTGCTTGCAGGCGCGGCAATCTCCTTGCCGTCCTTCTTGAAGTTCTTCTTACCCTTGCCCTTCTTGAACTTAGTGGTCTTATTGACCATCAACACTTGATGTTCTTTCTTGATTTCAACCTCGGCTGACTTCAGATAGAGAACACTTCAGAATGGTCTTTACCATCCCCTGCATGTTGTAGTTCATCACAAAGCTCTTGTAGCTTGGTGGGAGCGATCGAGGATTCTGTCAATGACCGCCTCATCGTGGAGGTTAATATTCAGCTGGGTCATACGGTTGTGCAACCTGGACATCTTGAGAATGTGCTCACCGACGTAACTGTTTTCCTCCATCTTACAACTATAGAACTTGTCGGAGATGTCATATCTCTCGACCGGCGTGAGCTTGAAAACCAGTTTCAGCTCTTGAACATCTCATATGCTCCGTGATGCTCAAAACACTTTTGGAGCCCGGTTCTAAGTCTGTAAAGCATGCCGCCTTTGAACGAGGGAGTAATCATCAAGACGAGACTGCCAAGCATTCATAATGTCTTGGTTCTGCAGACGGAGCGTCACCTAGCGGTCCTTCTAGGACGTATTGTTTCTGGCAGCTATGAGGATGATCCTCGGGTTCGGACCCAGTCCGTATAGTTCTGCCGTCATCTTTCAGCTTGGTTTTCTCTAGGAACGCGTTGAAGTTCAAGTTGACATGGCGTTGGCCATTTGATCTACAAGACATATCATTCAAAAGTTTTAGACTAAGTTCATGATAATTAAGTTCATCTAATCAAATTATTAATGAACTCCCACTTAGATTAGACATCCCTCTAGTCATCTAAGTGTTACACGATCCGAGTCGACTAGGCCGTGTCCGATCAACACGTGAGACGGACTAGTCTGCGTCGGTGAACATTCTCATGTTGATCGTATCTTCCATACGACTCGTGTTCGACCTTTCGGTCTCCGTGTTCGAGGCCATGTCTTCACATGCTAGGCTCGTCAAGTTAACCCTAAGTGTTTCTGCGTGTGTAAATCTTGCTTACACCCGTTGTATGTGAACGTAAGAATCCATCACACCCGATTAACACGTGGTGCTTAGAAGCGACGAACTGTAGCAACGGTGCACGCTTAGGGGAGAACACTTCTTGAAATTGTTCTAAGGGATCATCTTATTTACTACCGTCGTTCTAAGTAAACAAGATGCATAATCATAATAAACATCACATGCAATTATAAAGTAGTGACATGATATGGCCAATATCATATAGCTCCTTTGATCTTCATCTTGAGGCTCCATGATCATCCTGTCACCGCATGACACCATGATCTCCATCATCATGATCTCCATCATCGTGCCTCCATGAAGTTGTCACGCCAACGACTACTTCTACTTCTATGGCTAACGCGTTTAGCAATAAAGTAAAGTAAATTACATGGCGTTCTTCAATGACACGCAGGTCATACAAAAAAATAAAGACAACTCCTATGGCTCCTGCCGGTTGTCATACTCATCGACATGCAAGTCGTGATTCCTATTACAAGAACATGATCTCATACATCACAATATATCATCATTCATCACAACTTGGCCATATCACGTCACATGACAATTGCTGCAAAAACAAGTTAGACGTCCTCTAATTGTTGTTGCATCTTTTACGTGGCTGCAATTGGGTTCTAGCAAGAACGTTTTCTTACCTACGAATAACCACAATGTGATCTTGTCAACTTCTATTTACCCTTCATAAGGACCCTGTTCATCGAATCCGCTCCAACTAAAGTAGGAGAGACAGACACCCGCCAGCCACCTTATGCAACTAGTGCATGTTAGTCGGTGGAACCGGTCTCACGTGAGAGTACGTGTAAGGTTGGTCCGGGCCGCTTCATCCCACAATACCGCGGAAGCAAGAAACAACTAGTAACGGCAAGTAAGTTGACAAGATCCACGCCCACAACAAAATTGTGTTCTACTCGTGCAAAGAGAACTACGCATAGACCTAGCTCATGATGCCACTGTTGGGGAACGTTGCAGAAAATTAAAATTTTCCTACGG
Organism: Aegilops longissima; assembly: GCA_021605205.1. NCBI lineage: Eukaryota > Viridiplantae > Streptophyta > Magnoliopsida > Poales > Poaceae > Aegilops > Aegilops longissima. Next base: position 174,566,189 of record CM038682.1, read on the forward strand.
TTTCACCAAGATCCATCTATGAGTTCTACTAAGCAACGAGTAACGAGAGAGTTTGCATCTACATACCACTTGTAGATCGAGTGCGGAAGCGTTCGAGAGAGTGGTGATGATGAAGACGTTCCCAACGTGATTCCGATCACCGATGACCAAAGTGCTGAAAGGACAGCACCTCCGTGTTCAACACACGTGCGGGACGATGGCGTCTCCTCCATCTTGATCCAGCAAGGAGGAAGGAGAGGTTGAGGAAGACAACTCAATGGCAGCACGACGGCGTGGTGCAGTTGGTCTGCAGTTCTCCGCAGGGCTTCGCCAAGCTTGCGTGGAGAAAGAGAGGTGTTGGGAGGGAGGGGCTGCGCCTTCAAATGGTGTATGCAGCCCTCCCCCACCCCTCTATTTATAGGAGGAGAGGGCAAGGGGGCCGCCCTCTAGGGAAAACCCTAGGGGGGCGCCCAAGGAGAGGAGGGGAGGGTGGCTTGCCCCCCAAGCTAGGGGGGCGCCCCCTTTAGGGTTTCCCCCTCCCCAAACCCTAGCCGCATGGGCCTAGGTGGGGAGGCGTGCCCAGCCCACCAGGGGCTGGCTCCCTCTCCCACTTAGCCCATGTGGCCCCCCGGGAGGGGTGGCCCCTCCCGGTGGACCTCCGGAACTCTCCCGGTGGCCCCGGTACATTACCGGTATACCCCCGAAACTTTCCGGAGTCCGTTTAACCACTTTCCATATATAAATCTTTACCTCCGGACCATTCCGGAACTCCTCGTGACGTCCGGGATCTCATCCGGACTCGAACAACATTCGGTAATCACATACTTGTCTTCCTATTAACCCTAAGCGCCACCGAACCTTAAGTGTGTAGACCCTACGGGTTCGGGAGACATGCAGACATGACCGAGACTACCTCAAGTCAATAACCAACAGCGGGATCTGGATACCCATGTTGGCTCCCACATGCTCCTCGATGTTGTCATCGGATGAACCACGATGTCAAGGGTTCAAGCAACCCGTATTCTATTCCCTTTGTCGACGGTATGTTACTTGCCCGAGATTCGATCGTCGGTATCCCAATACCTCGTTTAGTCTCGTTACCGGCAAGTCACTTTACTCGTACCGTAATGCATGATCCCGTGACCAGACACTTGATCACTTTGAGCTCATTATGATGATGCATTACCGAGTGGGCCCAGTGATACCTCTCCGTAACACGGAGTGACAAATCCCAGTCTCGATCCGTGTCAACCCAATGGTCACTTTCGTAGATACCTGTAGTGCACCTTTATAGTCACCCAGTTACGTTGTGACGTTTGATACACCCAAAGCACTCCTACGGTATCCGGGAATTGCACGATCTCATGGTCTAAGGAAGAGATACTTGACATTGGAAAAGCTCTAGCAAAACGAACTACACGATCTTGTGCTATGCTTAGGATTGGGTCTTGTCCATCACGTCATTCTCCTAATGACGTGATCCGTTGTCAATGACATCCGATGTCCATAGTCGAAACCATGACTATCTGTTGACCAACGAGCTAGTCAACTAGAGGCTTACTAGGGGCGATTGTAGTCTATGTATTCACACGTGTATTATGATTTCCGGATAATACAGTTATAGCATGAATAAAAGACAATTATCATGAACAAGGAAATATAATAATAATGCTTTTATTATTGCCTCTAGGGCATATTTCCAACAATATCTAGTAAAGTACGATTACGACGTTCGGACACACCATTACATTGTGGTGTTCTAGGTGGCGTGAGTTGCGAAACTATTTCACATTGTTTCAAATGAAGACCAAACTCGTAACTCAAATATTCGTATCCACGATTAGATCGTAGAAACTTTATTTTTCTTGTTACGATGATTTTCCACTTCACTCTGAAATTCTTTGAACTTTTCAAATGTTTCAGACTTATCTTTCATCAAGTAGATATACCCATATCTGCTCAAATCATCTGTGAAGGTCAGAAAATAACGATACACGCCGCGAGCATTAACACTCATCGGATCGCATACATCGGTATGTATTATTTCCAATAAGTCATTTGCTCGTTCCATTGTTCCGGGGAATGGAGTTTTAGTCATCTTGCCCAAAAGGCATGGTTCGCAAGCATCAAATGATTCATAACCAAGTGATTCCGAAAATCCATCTTTATGGAGTTTCTTCATGCGCTTTACACCGATATGACCCAAATGGCAGTGCGACAAATAAGTTACACTATCATTATTAACTTTGCATCTTTTGGCATCAATATTATGAATATGTGTGTATCACTACGATCGAGATCCAATCAAACTATTTCCATTGGGTGTATGACCATATGAAGGTTTTATTCATGTAAACAGAACAACAATTATTCTCTAACTTTAAATGAATAACCGTATTGCAATAAACATGATCAAATCATATTCATGCTCAACTCAAACGCCAAATAACATTTATTTAGGTTTAACACTAATTCCGAAAGTATAGGGAGTGTGCGATGATGATCATATCAATCTTGGAACCACTTCCAACACACATCATTACCTCACCCTCAACTAGTTTATTCTGTAACTCCTGTTTCGAGTTCCTAATTTTTAGCAACCAAAAAAGTATCAAATACTCAGGGGCTACTATGAACACTAGTAAGGTACACATCAATAAGCTACATATCAAATATATCCTTGTTCACTTTGCCATCCTTCTTATCTACCAAATATTCAGGGCATTTCTGCTTCCAGTGACCATTTCCTTTGTAGTGTAAGCACTCGGTTTCAGGCTTTGGTCCAGCTTTGGGCTTCTTCGCGGAAGTGACAACTTGCTTGTCATTCTACTTGAAGTTCCCTTTCTTTCCCTTTGCCCTTTTCTTGAAACTAGTGATCTTGTTAACCATCAACACTTGATGCTCTTTCTTGATTTCTACCTTCGTCGATTTCAACATCACGAAGAGCTCGGGAATCGTTTTCGTCATCCCTTGCTTACTATAGTTCATCACAAAGTTCTACTAACTTGGTGATGGTGACTAGAGAACTCTGTCAATCACTATCTTATCTGGAATATTAACTCCCACTTGATTCAAGAGATTGTAGTACCCAGACAATCTGAGCACATGCTCACTAGTTGAGCGATTCTCCTCCATCTTTTAGCCATAGAACTTGTTGGAGACTTCATGTCTCTCAACTCGGGCATTTGCTTGAAATATTAACTTCAATTCCAGGAACATCTCATATGGTCCATGACGTTCAAAACGTCTTTGAAGTCCCGATTCTAAGTCGTTAAGCATGGTGCACTAAACTATCAAGTAGTCATCATTTTGAGCTAGCCAAACGTTCATAATGTCTGCATCTGCTCCTGCAATAGGTCTGTCACCTAGCGGTGCATTAAGGACATAATTCTTTTGTGCAGCAATGAGGATAAACCTCAGATCACGGATCCAATCCGCATCATTGCTACTAACATTTTTCAACACAATTTTCTCTAGGAACATATCAAAATAAACATATGAAAGCAACAACGCGAGCTATTGATCGACAACATAATTTGCAAAATACTACCTGGACTAAGTTCATGATAAATTTAAGTTCAATTAATCATATTACTTAAGAACCCACTTAGAAAGACATCTCTCTAGTCATCTAAGTGATCACGTGATCCAAATCAACTAAACCATGTCCGATCATCACGTGAGATGGAGTAGTTTTCAATGGTGAACATCACTATGTTGATCATATCTACTATATGATTCACGTTCGACCTTTCGGTCTCCGTGTTCCGAGGCCATATCTGTATATGCTAGGCTCGTCAAGTTTAACCTGAGTATTCCGCATGTGCAACTGTTTTGCACCCGTTGTATTTGAACGTAGAGCCTATCACACCCGATCATCACGTGGTGTCTCAGCACGAAGAACTTTCACAATGGTGCATACTCAGGGAGAACACTTCTTGATAATTAGTGAGAGATCATCTTAAAATGCTACCGTCAAACTAAGCAAAATACGATGTATAAAAATAAACATCATATGCAATCAAAATATGTGACATGATATGGCCATGATCATCTTGCGCCTTTGATCTCCATCTCCAAAGTACTGTCATGATCTCTATCGTCACTGACACGACACCATGATCTCCATCATCTTGATCTATATCAATGTGTCGTCACATGGTCGTCTCGCCAACTATTGCTCTTGCAACTATTGCTATCGCATAGCGATAAAGTAAAGCAATTATTTGGTGCTTGAATCTTATGCAATAAAGAGACAACCATAAGGCTTCTGTCAGTTGCCGATAACTTCAACAAAACATGATCATCTCATACAACAATTTATATCTCATCACGTCTTGACCATATCACATCACAACAAGCCCTACAAAAACAAGTTAGACGTCCTCTACTTTGTTGTTGCAAGTTTTACGTGGCTGCTACAGGCTGAGCAAGAACCGTTCTTACCTACGCATCAAAACCACAACGATATTTCGTCAAGTTAGTGCTGTTTTAACCTTCACAAGGACCGGGCGTAGCCACACTCGGTTCAACTAAAGTTGGAGAAACTGGCACCCGCTAGTCACCTGTGTGCAAAGCACGGCGGTAAAACCAGTCTCGTGTAAGCGTACGCGTAATGTCGGTCCGGGCCGCTTCATCCAACAATACCGCCGAACCAAAGTATGACATGATGGTAAGCAGTATGACTTGTATCGCCCCCAATTCACTTGTGTTCTACTCGTGCATATAACATCTACGCATAAAACCAGGCTCTGATGCCACTGTTGGGGAACGTAGTAATTTCAAAATTTCCTACGCACACCCAAGATCATGGTGATGCATAGCAACGAGAGGGGAGAGTATGTCCACGTACCCTCGTAGGCCGAAAGCGGAAGCGTTAGAACAACGCAGTTGATGTAGTCGTACGTCTTCACGGCCCGACCGATCAAGCACCGAAACTACGGCACCTCCGAGTTCTAGCACACGTTCAGCTCGATGACGTCCCTCGAACTCCGATCCAGCCGAGTGTCGAGGGAGAGTTCCGTCAGCACGACTATGTGGTGACGATATTGATGTTCTACCGTCGCAGGGCTTCGCCTAAGCACCGCTACAATATTATCGAGGAGGACTATGGTGGAGGTGGGCACCGCACACGGCTAAGAGATCAAGAGATCAATTGTTGTGTCTATGGGGTGCCTCCTGTCGTGGTTCTAAGTTGACAGTAGAATGGGGGGTAGGTATGGAGAGGCAAGATCCTAGCTATGGAGTAGTTGTATACGCAAGGGATTTACGAGTTCAGGCCCTTCTCGGAGGAAGTAATAGCCCTACGTCTCGGAGCCCGGAGGCGGTCGATAGGATTATATGCGTATGAGTTACAGGGGTGCGAACCCTTCTACCTGTGGAGGGGGTGGCTTATATAGAGTGCGCCAGGACCCCAGCCAGCCCACGTAGTAGAGGGTTAAGGTGCGTTAAATCTAGGCGTTACTGGTAACGCCTTACATAAAGTGCCATTAAGATCATAAAGACTATTTAACTACAGATTGTTTGGGCACCGAGTGGCTCTTGGACTCCTGGTGGTCGAGTGGGTCTTCATGGTCGAGTGTCTTTGAATCTGTCGAGTGGAAACCTACCAGGTCGACTGGAAGGCTGCTTCTCTTGCGAGTGTCCTTGTGGAGGGTACCTTTGGGCAGGTCTATGACCCTACCCCAGGTACATGACTTCATCATTAGCCCCCGAATGGATCGAGGTTTGAGTGAGGAAGGAGTTGATAATCTTTCCGACCTGTTCTTCGTGTTGTGAGTGCGTCTTACTCTGGATCGACGACCTTTTAGTGATGGCATCAACTTCTCTTTCAGTCGCCTTGATCCATTCTTCACGTTTGTCGAGTGAAGTCCGTGAACTTGAGGATTTTCGAGCGACGGATCGGAGGAAATCTGCTATCTGACGAGTTTCTCTGCGATTAGCGGATTTCACGGGATCCGAATTTTGGGAAGCGCGCGAAGCGGAGAAAAACTGCGTGTAACGCCCTGGATTCGATGCGCCAGGTGTTTGCCAGTTATTTGCGGTCATTGCCATGTCATCTGCTTGCGTGTTGCACTTTGCCATGTCATCATCTGCATTTCATATCATGTCATCATGTGCATCGCATTTGCATGCGTGTTCGTCTCATGCATCCGAGCATTTTCCCCGTTGTCCGTTTTGCAATCCGGCACTCCTATGTCTCCGGCGCCTCTTTTACCTCTTTTCGTGTAAAGGGTGTTAAACTTTCTCGGAATGGCCCGAGGTTTGTCAAGCGGCCTTGGTATAGCACCGGTAGACCGCCTGTCAAGTTTCGGGTCATTTGGAGGTCGTTTGGTACTCCAACGGTTAACCGGGTAACCGTAAAAGCCTCCTTCTCCTTGCAGCCCAACACCCCTTTCAAAGTGGCCCAAAACCCACCAAACTCCCCTCCATGCTCTCGGTCGTTCGATCACGATTGCGTGGCCGAAAACCGCACCTCATTTGGACTCTCCTAGCTCCCTCTACCTATAAAACTAGATCCCACCCGAAATTCGCGGATCATTTCGCAGACAAAACCCTAAAATCCCCAAGACGCAGCGGACATGTCCACCCGGCGGACGCGCGCCGCCCCCCGCCTGTCGGGGCTCGACACCTGTCCCCGGCCGCCTCCCACCTCCCGCGGCCCACGGGGCCGGATCTAGCCTGCGGGCCGAACGCCGCCGCCACCGCCATGCGCGCCGAAACCCGCGCCGCCCGCCTCTCTCCGCCGCCCGGCCCTGGCCGCCGCCAGCGCCCAGCGCCGCCAGCGCCGGCCGCCCGCCAGCAGCGACCCTCCTCATCCGCCGCCCGGCTGCCTCCCCAGCGGCTCGGCCGCCACCCAGCATGCTCGGCCGCCTCTGCCGCCGCCACAGCGCGCCCTGCCGGGCCATCTCCGGCCGCCGCCCGTCCGGCCACGGATCCGGCGCCCCTCGCCGCCCCGCGCCCCGGGATCCGGCCGGCCCCATCTCCGGCGCCCCCTTCTTCCTCCCCGGCCTCTTCTCCGGTGAACCTCGCAATCCGTGCCGATGGTTGACTTTCCTCTCCCCTCCAAATCCACTAAGTCGCCGTTTCTGTTAACATTTTGTTGCATTTTCATTGCATCGTAACTCTGCATCCGTAGGTCCGTTTTGTGCGTATAATATGTCAAATTGTTCGTCTCGATGAGGAGATCATTTCATCTCATTGCATCATTTTCATTTGAGCTCATCTTGATGCCCTAAATGCTGTTAGAAGAGGGATATGTGATGTTAGTTTCTGATTTTTATCAGAACATGCACTTTTGTCATTTTTGCCATGATTGATGTGTGCACCCTATGGACTTGAGTCCTACATGTGTTTTGTAATATGCCATGCCATCTTTCCAGGGGTGTATGTCATGTATTTTTGTGATCTCTGTGGTGACTAGCACAAGCATGCAAACTAGGCTTCATGATGTTGCTGATTTCAGCCCCTGTTCTGCTGATATTTTTGTGCCATGTTAACTTGATGCTACAGAGAGTTCCATGCATATTTTGAGATACTTCAGTAAGGATGTTTTGTTATACATGTCTTGCTCTATCCATCCATGCCCTTGTTTGCAATTATGGAGTGCCATAGCTTGAGTCAATCGAGCTCTACTTTTGCTATAAAATGTTTCCTGGCAGATTGTTTACATGTTATTCAATTTTGCCAAGGTTGTTGTGGTTGATCCGTGTATGCTATGATGTTGTTCTTGCCATGTATAGCTTCTATGCCATGTCTTCTTACTGTTGGGTGCCTTGACATGCCATGTATTGCTCTGTGGTGAGTGGTTCAAGCTCACCAACATGCCTACTTATCGTTGTTCCTGCCATGTTCAAATGTGTCATATAACTTGCCATGTTTACATGGGTGCCATCATATTTTCTGATCCTTTTTGGCTTATGGTCAGTAAGGGACTTTTGTTCTATGCTTTGAGTAGATTCATGCAATGCCTTTGTTTGCCATGATAAGTTCATGTAGCATGTTGTTTGATAGCTCTAAACATTGCAACCTGATGTTATTTCTGCTAAAGTCTGAAACTGTTATTATTTGCAATCTTGCCATGTCCTTTTGAGCATGTTTTAGTCATTTCTGGAGATAGCTCAGTGTTCATGTTTTATCATGCTTTACCTGTACATCATGCCCATGCCTTTTGTTATCATGTTGAGGTCCTGTAGCATATTGTTCTGATGCTTGCAATATGCCTAGTTGTTGTTTTGGACAGATTGTTATCATGACTTGTATAGGGTGTATGTGTTGAACCGTTGCTCCGTTTTGAGCGTGCTCTATATGAAACTTGCTTTATTTTGCATGTAGTTTCATATTATCATATTGCATCCTTGTTTTGATGTGTTTTCTTGATGTTTGGGTGCATTTTGCATCAATGCCATGCTTATCTTGTTTTGCTCATATCTTCTAAGCCGTAGCTCCGAATCTAATGAACTTTATATGTAACTTGACTAGAATTTCGTGTAGATCATCGTGGTGCATCTTAACTTGCTGTTTAACAACTTGAACATAAGGTTTATTCAGATCTGGACCAATTTCGAAATTAGCATATGAGGACTTACTGGAATTGTTATATGTTGTTCCCGGCCTCATTTAAGCTTGCCTTGATGAGTTGCTCTTGTTTGCATCATCTCTTGCCATGAGTAGCTTCATCTAGCTTTGTCATGCATCATATTTGTTGTGCATCTTGTCATGTTCAAGTGTGGTGTGTTTACTATGTTGTGTGCTTCTTCTTGTTAGTTCATGTTTCGTTGCGATCGTGAGGATTCGTTCGTCTACGCTTGGTTCGGCTTCATCCGTTCATCTTCTTCACGGACTCGTTCTTCTTCCTTGCGGGATTTCAGGCAAGATTACCGCTACCCTGGATCTCACTACTATCATTGCTATGCTAGTTGCTTCGTTCTATCGCTATGCTGCGCTACCTATTACCCGTTTATCAAGCCATCCCAAATTGCCATGTCAGCCTCTAACCTTTGTCACCCTTCCTAGCAAACCGTTGTTTGGCTATGTTACCTCTTTGCTCAGCCCCTCTTATAGCGTTGTTAGTTGCAGGTGAAGATGAAGTTTGTTCCTTGTTGGAACATGGAGATGTTGTTCCTTGTTGGAACATGTTTACTTGTTGGGATATCACAATATATCTTGTTTAATTAATGCATCTATATACTTGGTAAAGGGTGGAAGGCTCGGCCTTATGCCGGGTGTTTTGTTCCACTCTTGCCGCCCTAGTTTCCGTCATATCGATATTATGTTCCCGGATTTTGCGTCCCTAACGCGGTCGGGTGATTTATGGGACCCCTTGACAGTTCGCTTTGAATAAGACTCGTCCAAGAAGGCCCAACATTGGTTTTACCATTTGCCTCACCACCACCTACTTTTCCTTGGGAGTCGCTCTCTCGAGGGTCATCTTTATTTAGCCCCGGACCAGGTGCTTCTCTAAGTGCTGGCCCGAACCGAGTAGATCTGCGGGCCCCTCATGGCAACTCGAGGTTTGGTTTTACTCGTAGGATGTCTCATCCGGTGTTTCCGAGAACGAGATATGTGCAGCTCCTATCGGGATTGTCGGCGCATCGGGCGGCTTTGCTGGTCTTGTTTTATTGCTGTCGAAATGTCTTGTATCCGGATTCGAGATTGATCGGGTCTTCCCGGGAGAAGGAATATCCTTCGTTGATCGCGAGAGCTTATCATGGGCTAAGTTGGGACACCCTGCAGGGTATAAACTTTCGAGAGCCGTGCCCATGTTATGTGGCAGATGGGAATTTGTTAATATCCGGTTGTAGTAAACTTGAAGCAAACTCTTCTAAAATACACCAACCGTAGCGTAATCGTGAGTGTATCTTTTCGGGTTGATCGAGAGGAGAACACGGTTTCTGGGTTATGTCTGACGTAAGTAGGAGTTCAGGATCACTTCTTGATCATTACTAGTTGACGACCGTTCCTTTGTTTCTCTTCTCGCTCTCATTTGCGTATGTTAGCCACCATACATGCTTAGTCGCTGCTGCAACCTCACCACTTTACCCCTTCCTTTCCCATTAAGCTTTGCTAGTCTTGATACCCATGGTAATGGGATTGCTGAGTCCTCGTGGCTCACAGATTACTACACCACCAGTTGCAGGTACAGGTTGCGATGATCATGACGCGAGAGCGATGTTTATTTGTGTTGGAGTTCTTCATCTGCTTCATCGATCAGGGGTTAGGTTCCAGGTCGGCAGCCTGGGCTAGCAGGGTGGATGTCGTTTGAGCTTCTGTTTATGTTTCATCCGTAGTCGGATGTTGATCTTGTATATAATGTTGATGTATTCTTGTGGCATTTGTGCCTTTTGTATGTATCCCCACTATTATGTAATATTGATGTAATGATATCCACCTTGCAAAAGCGTTTCAATATGCGGGTCTATCCTTGGTGGGACCGTCGAGTTCCTTTAGGATAGGGTCGCATATTGGGCGTGACACTGCGGCACTCGGATGGGATAAGACGATGACGCCTCGATCTTCGCGCCGCCTTTTTCGCCACGTATCGTAGCGCTACTTATTATGGGATTGTGACGGGATTGCCTGGGCCTACCGGTCAGCCACTCGGAAGCGGCTCCATATAAAGCGTTGGACAGGGTATTTTGAACAGTGCGACCCCAATCTTCTCCTCCCTCTGCCTCCAAACCTTCTCGCTGCGCTCTTCGCCTGTCCAGCGCCGCAGCTCGGTACTTGCTTCGCCGGCGACCATGGTGAAGGAGAAGACCGCAGCCTGGAGCGGGTGAAGAAGGCGGCGGCGAAGGCCAAGGGAGAGCGCCACCGGGCGGATCCTCTTCATGGTCCAAGCTGCCGCAAGGCTGGGTCCAAGGAGATTGATCCGCCGACCATCACCGAGAAGGATCTCGCCGATCTGGCCAATGAAGGACTGATCCCCCATGGGTCGGCGAGGCTTCCGGGTACGGAGTGGCAACCGCAGCCTGAAGAGGGTGAGTGTGTCCTCCTGGCCACCCACGTAGATCGGGGGTTTTCTCTGCCGCCAAATCCTTTTTTCCAAGGGTTTTTGAACTTTTTTGGAGCGCAACTCCATCATTTCACTCCAAACTCCATTGTCTATCGTGCTGCTTTCATTTTGCTATGCGAGAACTTCTTGGGTTGTCGACCGCACTGGGGTCTCTTCAATCACATATTCACCTGTCGCTCTCAAACGGTGAAGAAAACGAACCCGAATGACGAGAGGACCCAAGTAATCCAGATGTGTGGGGGACTCGGGGTCCAGATGAGGGGGAAGAGCGCCTTTCCAGCTATGACTCTCCCTGACTCGGTTAGAGGGTGGCAGTCGACCTGGTTCTACTGCCAAGACCAGCCGACGGCGGGGCAGTCGACTGGGCTCCCTCCTTTCTCCATGAGTCGAGTGAACAAGCCATCTTCCCTGAAGGTGTTACCAGAGGATAAGGCCCAAGTAAAGTTGCTGATGGAGCGTGTAGTCCGGCTTATTCGCGACGGGGTGATCGGCATGGATCTCCTAGAGGTTTTCCTCCGACGGTGTATTCAGTCACTCCAATACCGAGGTCATCCGATGTGGATGTACTCTGGTACGGATGATACCACTCGGGTCCATCCAGAGGAGGTCGATGACGCCACGCTGGAGAAGTGGATGACTGCCATCACAGGAAACAAAGACAACCCTTGCGGAGCTAGGAGGATTCCACCACTCGACCAGAGTTACGAACCAGACAAGGTATAACCACTTATCTCCGACTGTGATTCTGCTGCATTCATTCTGTTTTGATGTCAATTCGTCGACTGACTTTCACATTGTTTTGTTGTCTTCTAGGTCACCACTGAGATGTACTCGATGCCCAATGGGGCGCAGGAAATAGTCGAAGAAGAAGAAGGAAGTGGAGGTGAAAGTCCGGAGGAATGGGAGTCCAACGGCGAGGAGGATGAGGAGGATGATAGCTCTGATTACGAGGAGGAGGAGGAGGAAGAGGAGGAAGACGTCGATCCTCCTCGCTCGGAGGGAAGGTCCAAGTTGACGCATGACCCGGCACCCGGGCGCGGTAAAGCTGTTGTGCCCACTGGGCAGTCGACGAAGCGACCTAGGACAACTTCCCCTGCGCCGACTGAGAAACTGCCGAAGCAACCTCGGGCGACGTCGTCAAAGCCGGCGAAGGCCCTGCCAAGATGCGAATGGTCATCCCCACCATCTCTGGGTAACCAACAGAACCTTGTATTTCCTTATTCAACATGAGTGAACTTTTGGTCGACTTGATGACTGATCAGCCGATTCTTGAAATCTACAGTGCCGCTACCTCCGAGACTTCAGCCAAGCACGAAGATCAGGAAATGGAGGATGCTGCCACCTCCAACCTTGGTAAGATCTCTGAGGTTTCGCTTTTAGTCGACTGGAGCTTTTAGTCGATTGGACTTCCATGTTTACTTCTGAATCTTTCTTGTAGTTCCGCCTCACGTCATTAATCTCCCCGATAATGACGAGGAAGCGCCATTGAGGAAGAGGAAGAACAATAAAATGCCTGCTGGCAAGGCTGCTCCAGTCACGGCGATTCCTGAGACGCTGATTTCGAGGAGGCAACCCCACCGGACTTCGTGTCTTTCGCTATACCACGACAAGTGCCCGACCCACTTCGTCGATCGCTGATCCACCATCTCTCTTTGCTATACACCACGCCCCTAAGATCAAGTGAGTGCTGCTAAGGAGGCCATACGCCAGGCAGGGATCATGATGGAGCAAGTGAAAGCGGTCCGAGAGGCTAGTCAGGCAGCCTATGATGCTAGTTCAGCTCTCCAGAGCAATGTCCAAGTAAGTCAATCGTTGCTTGCTTTGTTAGGATATGCTACCTGAAACTGCTTCCTTTTGGAGATTTCCATATCTGTACACCCACTGGGTGGGTGTGTCGATTGAACTTTTGTGGGGGCACGCTGAGTGCACCCACTGGGTGTAGTCCCCGAGACTATGGTCGACTGCGTGCAGTCGGCTATAGTCTTTATGCTGTGAACTTCTTCACTTGACCTGGACGGACCAAGTCGAATGGAATCGTAAACCGGTGGGGGCACGCTAAGTGCACCCACCGGTGTAGTCCCGAGACTATGGTCGATCGCTTGCGATCGACTATAGTCTAAAGAACTGTTTTTTTACCGTGGCTGACCACGACAATTAGCCATGGTTTTAGAATCATAACCTTTTTGCCTCTTTTGGTCGATCGGTCGAACCAAATTGGTAAACCAGTGGGGGCATCGCTGAGTGCACCCGCCGGTGTAATCCCGGACTCTTGTCGAATGTTTTGATTCGATTGTAGTCTTAGAAATGGTACTATTTTTCCTTAATCACTTTCGGAAGTGATCTGTCTTTGATGTCTTTCGTTGGTTGACTCTTTGTAGAAATCTTGCGAGCTTGTGGCTCGCTATACTGAGTTAGAGAACAAGCAGATCCAGCTCAACCTCGATTTGAAGCTTGCTCGGAGAATTTGCGTAAGGCAAAGGATGAAGCAAAAGGTATGGCTGGTGAGAATTTTGACGATCGTCTTTGTTTTTCTGTTCATTCTCAACTCTGTTCTCATTGTTGCTTTGCGATAAACCGGAAGAGACTTTGAAGAAGAAGGACCTTGACCTTGCAGAGAGCCGGAAGGCGGCTTTGGAGAAAACAAAGCTCGCTGAAGAGAAGCTTGCCTCAGTCGACAAACTTGAAGATGAAAATGCCAAGTTGAAAGCCGCTCTTGACGCGGCTAACAAGGAAGTTAGTCGACTGAAGAACGACAAGATTGTTCTGTCTGACAAGGCTGGCCAACTGGCGGGGAAGCGAAACGACCTGGAGATTTATCTTGGAGAGCTCGCCAAGAAGCTGTTTCTCATGCTTGAAGGTAATCTCTTTTACCCGACTGTCTTGCTCTCACCGGCTCATCACATGGTTGTTATTTTGAGTCTGAGTTGTGTTTTCAGAATTCTGCCAAAACTTTGAAGAAGAAACCAGTCGAGTGGAAACCAACTTGGACCCCATCAACTCTCCTGTGAAGGACGAAGCTGCTATGAATGTGCTCCGACTGGAGTCTCGCGTTGCTATCGTGGTGGATTATCTTGCTCGATTGAAAGTTGCAGTGTCGCGGATCGACTCGACTCTCTGGCCAGAACAGACTCTTCAGAATGACCTTGAATCCCTGATGACTCGACTGAATGGGATTCCAAGTCGAGTGCAAGAATGGAAAAAGTCTTCTGCCAGGTGTGGTGCTGATGTTGCTCTATCTCTGGTTCGTGTCCACTACAAAGAAGCGCAAGAGGACAAGCTGGTGTCTCTCAAGGTTGCTAATACCAGGAAGCACGACTTCAGATCTTTCATGGAGACTTTCATCGCTGCTGCTACCAGACATCGATTTAAATCGACCTCGACCAGTTTGTTGCACCTTCCAGTCCTCCACCGGAGGAGTAAAAAACTTCTAAGTCCCACTTTAAATTTGCCTCGGAATGCCGAGTGGTTTTGTAACCGATAAACTTTAACAGGCTTAACGCCTGAGCACCTTTGGATCCGTGGGGACGCTTATCGAACTTGATTTATCCTTTAACATGCTTTGTTTGCCTTCAAGAGAACTTTATTCCTCATTCGAAGATATTCCGTTGAAATTTAGTCGACTTGTGCTTCATCTATCCTGCGGTAGAGATGGAACACAGATCGCGATCGACCTTGTCGCCCTTATGGATTGGGATGAACCGCATGTTGTACTTGTGGCGAAGCTCCGAAGGAGGAGGTAGCAGTCGGCCTGCACCTCGTCGACCTTATGGATGGGATGGACCGCACGTTGTACTTGTGGCGAAGCTCAAGGAGAAGGTAACAATCGACCTGCACCTCGTCGTCCTTATGGATTGGGATGAATTCCTTACTTAGGCGAGCACTGGGCTGCAGCTAAGCCTCCAAGTGGGAGGTTTGCTCTCCACTCGGTAGGATTTTTATTACTTAGGCGAGCACTAGGCTGCAGCTAAGCCTCCGAGTGGGAGGTTTGCTCTCCACTCGGTAGGATTTTTATTACTTAGGCGAGCATTGGGCTGCAGCTAAGCCTCCGAGTGGGAGGTTTGCTCTCCACTCGGTAGGATTTCTATTACTTAGGAAAGCGCTGGGCTGCAGCTAAGCCCCCGAGTGGGAGGTTTGCTCACCACTCGGTAGGATTTCTATTACTTAGGCGAGCACTGGGCTGCAGCTAAGCCCCCGAGTGGGAGGTTTGCTCACCACTCGGTAGGATTTCTATTACTTAGGCGAGCACTGGGCTGCAGCTAAGCCCCAGAGTGGGAGGTTTGCTCTCCACTCGGTAGGATTTTTATTATTTTGGATGTTAAGGCGAATCCTTGGGCTGTTGTAAGCCCCCGAGTGGGAGGCTGGCTCACCACTTGGTGGGATTTTAATACTTAGGCGAGTACTTGGACTGCAGCTAAGCCTCCGAGTGGGAGGCTGGCTCACCACTCGGTAGGATTTTGAATACTTAGGCGAGTACTTGGACTGCAGCTAAGCCTCCGAGTGGGAGACTGGCTCGCCATTCGGTAGGATTTTGAATACTTAGGCGAGTACTTGGACTGCAGCTAAGCCTCCGAGTGGGAGGCCGGCTCGCCACTCGGTAGGATTTTGAATACTTAGGCGAGTACTTGGACTGCAGCTAAGCCTCCGAGTGGGAGGCTGGATCGCCACTCGGTAGGATTTTGAATACTTAGGCGAGTACTTGGACTGCAGCTAAGCCTCCGAGTGGGAGGCTGGCTCGCCACTCGGTAGGATTTTGAATACTTAGGCGAAGCGGATTCGTAGCTAAGCCCCCGAGTGAGAGACTGGCTCGCACTCGGAAAGGATTTTTTTGACAACCTTAGGCGAATCGGATTCGCAACTAAGCCACCCACTGGGGGAAATTTCAACAAAAAGCAATAAAAATCACTGGGAAAATTATAACATTCTTGTCTTAGATAAACAAACTACAAAAGTACTTTTATTACATCTCAACCGAGTGAGTTTTAAGTGTAAAAGGGGCGGAGCAGCTCCGCGTTCCAAGCTCGAGGCTCGTCGATCTGGCGATCAACGTTGTAGACATGATTTGCTCCGTTGTGGAGGACTCTTGTGACGATGAAGGGACCTTCCCAAGTGGGGGCGAGCTTGTGTGGTTTATGTTGATCCACTCAGAAGACCAAATCTCCCTCTTGGAAGGCTCGACTCTTCACATTTCTGGCATGGAATCGACGCAAGTCTTGCTGATAGATAGTCGAGCGGATCAGGGCCATTTCTCTCTCCTCTTCCAAGAGGTCGACTACATCTTGCTGGGCTTGTTCCGCTTCTTCTTCAGAGTATAGCTCGACTCGAGGCACATTGTGAAGCAGGTCACTCGGCAGAACTGCTTCAGCTCCATAGACCAGAAGAATGGAGTTCTCCCAATGACCGATTAGGAGTTGTCCTCAATCCCGGAGAACTGATGGAAGTTCGTCGACCCAAGCTCCCTGCGTGCTTGAGATCACGATCAGCCGTGGTTTCAGCCCTTTGAGAATGAGGCCGCTTGCTCGCTACGCTTGTCCATTCGACCGAGGATGAACCATCAAGCATAGTCGACCAGCGTGCCTTGAGAGGCGCAGAAGGCTTTGAACTTGTCATTATCGAAGTTTGACCCATTGTCGGTGATGATGCTATGCGGAACTCCATATCTGAATATCAACTCTCGATGAAACCGATAGCGAAGGCATGCATCGAGGTTCTTGATGGGCTTGGCTTCGATCCACTTGGTGAACTTGTCGATCGCTACTAGCAAATGAGTG
Source organism: Aegilops longissima (assembly GCA_021605205.1). Taxonomy (NCBI): domain Eukaryota; kingdom Viridiplantae; phylum Streptophyta; class Magnoliopsida; order Poales; family Poaceae; genus Aegilops; species Aegilops longissima. Next base: position 174,582,950 of record CM038682.1, read on the forward strand.
AAGCCGCTTCGCAGTTCTCAACGGTCCAATCATGTCCAATCCCCAAACAGCGAAGGGCCGACGAGTGGAATGGTCTTCAAGGCTGAGGCGGCTTGTGCGACATGTTGGAATAGAACCGACATCCTTCACACTTGTCAACTATTTCTTTTGCCATTTCATTTGCTTTCGCCAAGAAAATCCCGCTCGGTATGCTTTAGCCACAATGGTCCGAGAGGACGCATGATGGCCACAGGTCCCCGAGTGGATATCTGACCTTCTTCTGGCGTGATACACTTCTGGCCGACTCCAGTCACGCTTTCTCTGAACAACTGTCCCTTGATTACTGTAAAGGCCTTGGATCGTCGGATGATCTGTCGAGCCTCTTCTTCATTCTCTGGGAACTCTTTCCTTAGGATATATGCGATGTACGGCACTGTCCAGTCGGGAGTGATGACCACCACTTCCATAATTAGGTCGACCACGGCTGGGACCTCAACTTCAGTCCGATCATTGGCACTCTTTTGCTGCGGGGCTTCTTCCGTGAAAGGATCCTCCTGCACTGAAGGTGCATGAATGTGCTCCAAAAATACATTACTGGGAATGGCTTCCTTTGATCCCATCTTCGCCAAATCATCCGCAGCTTGATTTTTCAATGGGTATATGATGAAGCTCTAACCCTCGAATTTCTTCTCCAAATTTTCTCACTGCATTACAATAACCTGTCATAGCTGGGCTTCGACATCCCACTCCTTCATCACTTGATTAACAACCAGATCCGAGTCGCCAGAGACCATAAGGCGACGGACGCCGAGTGAAATGGCCATGCGCAACCCATACAGAGTGCTTCATATTCTGCTTCGTTGTTGGAAGAATCAAAGTGAATCTGGAGAACATACTTGAGCCTATCTCCTCGGGGAAACCAATACAACCCCGCACTGAACCGTTCAGCATCTTGGAACCGTCGAAAAACATAGTCCAGTGTTCCGAGTGAACTTGAGTCGGAAGCTGCTGTTCAGTCCACTCGGCGAGGAAATCTGCTATTGCTTGGGACTTGATGGCTTTCTTTGCCTCGAATTTGATATCAAGGGGAAGGAGTTCAATCTCCCATTTTGCCACTCGACCAGTTGCATCTCTGTTATGAAGAATTTCCGACAAAGGGGCGTCGCTGACGACTGTAATGGAATGATCAGAGAAATAATGAGCAACCTTCTTCGTGGTCATAAAGATCCCATAAACAAGCTTCTGATAGTGAGGGTATCTTTGCTTTGATGGGGTCAGTACTTCAGAAAGATAATAAACTGGGCATTGAACTTTGAAGGCTTTTCCTTCTTCTTCCCGCCGACCGTAAGCACGGCATCGACGACTTGTCCAAAGGGCTGCAATGTAAAGCAGCAAAGGCTCTTTGCTGATTGGAGCAGCAAGCACCGGTTGGTGGAGAGCGAGCTTTGAGCTCGCAAACGCTGCATCAGCTTCTAGAGTCCACTCGAACTTGTCCGACTTCTTCATCACCGGTTAAGAGGCAATGCTTTTTCACCGAGGCGAGAGATGAATCGACTTAAAGCGCCAAGCATCCAATAAGTTTCGACATCGTGCACGCACAGGCGCCATTCGAGTATGGTACCAACCTTTTCGGTTAACATCGATTCCTCGCCGTAAACGAAAACCGAGCAACTTTCCACCAGAACTCCAAATGTACACTTTGATGGGTTAAGCTTGATATCATACCTCCGGAGATTGGCAAATGTTTCAGCAAGGTCACCAACAGGTCGTAACCCTTCGTGACTTGACCACTATATCATCCATGTACGCTTCCACATTCCGACTGATTTGAGTGAGCAAACACTTCTGAATCATCCTCATGAATGTGGCTCCGACATTCTTTAGACCAAATGGCATGGTGACATAACAGAAGCACCCGAATGGAGTGATGAACGCTGTTTTAATCTCATCGGGTCCATACAGACGGATCTGATGGTACCCAGAATAGGCGTCTAAAAAATACAACCTCTCACATCCCGCAGTTGAGTCGACTATTTGGTCGATGCGAGGAAGAGGGAAATGATCTTTCGGGCAGGCCCGATTGATATGCTTGAAATCGATGCACATTCGCAACGACTTGTCCTTCTTGGGGACCATGACGACATTGGCGTGCCACTCGGAGTGGAGATCTCTCAGATGAACTCTGCTGCTAAGAGCCGAGCCACCTCCTCGCCAATGGCCTTTCTCTTCTGGACCGCGGACCGCCGAAGATACTCATTAACCGGTTTGAATTTTGGGTCGACTCGTAAGCGATGCTCAGCCAGCCCCCTGGGAACACCCGACATGTCAGCGGCTTCCATGCAAAGATGTCCCAGTTCTCACGGAGGAACTGGATGAGCGCTTCTTCCTATTTTGAGTCGAGTGTAGTTGAGATGTTGGTCGGAGCAGCATTGGGATCGGTCGGGTGAATGTGAACCTGTTTCGTCTCACCAGTCGACTGAAATGCTGACTCCGTAGCAGGCTTCTTAGCTCGCAACAAATCACTCGGATTTGCAGTTTTCTGATACTCTTGTAGCTCTACCACTGCCAACTGAGCATCGGCGATCTTAGAGCCTTTCTGGAAGCACTCTTTTGCTTTCTTTCGATTGCCCGTGACAGTGTTCACGCCCTTGGGACCAGGCATCTTCAACTTAAGATACACGTAACATGGTCGGGCCATGAAACGTGCATAAGCTGGCCTTCCCAGAATAGCGTGATAAGCGCTCTGGAAATCCACGACCTCAAAGGTCAACTTTTCTTTCCGAAAATGCTTCGAATCACCAAAAACTACATCAAGAGCAATTTGGCCGAGTGATTCATCCTTCTTTCCAGGAATGACTCCGTGGAAGCTCATGTTACTGGTACTGAGTCTGGACATCGAAATGCCCATCCCTTTCAATGTCTCCGTGTACAATATGTTCAAGCCACTACCACCATCCATCAGGACTTTGGTCACCGAGTGCCCTCAATAACCGGTCGACCACCAATGCTTGCCTCCCAGGGGTGGCAATGTGCGTCGGGTGATCAGACTGGTCGAATGTGATGGCGGTCTGGGACCATTTCAGATAATTGGGAGTCGCCGGAGCAACCAAGTTCACTTCCCAATTGATAACCTTCAATCGACTTTTGCTTTCGACGTCGGAAAAATCATCGTGTGGAATTGACCGGGATATCCACCATCACCGCCATCTCTCGTCCTCAACTTTGTCTGCTTCCTTATCCTTATCCTTGAGTTGTTTCCCTTGGAACCGCTGAATCAAGAGCCGACATCGTCGAGTGGTATGTTTCGGGTAAATGAGTTTACCCTCTTCATCTTTCTTTTTATGAATATGACATGGCAAATCCAACACATCGCTTCCATCCTGGTCTTTCACCTTCTTGGGGTTCCAAGGACCCTTGGGTTTCTTGAACTTTCCTCGGGTCACGCCAAGGCCTCTCCGGAGCGGCTGGCTCGGCTTTGCGCTCGCTCCGACCGAATTTCCTTCGCTGGCCTCATTGGTGGCCGATTTATTTACCACTCGGAGCCGATCCTCTTCTTCACCATTTGCATACTTGGTGGCAATCTCCATCATCCGACTCAGTGGTCATATCTCCGGTTCACCAAATTTCAAACTTAACTCTCGTTTTGACACCTTCTTTGAAGGCACAGATCGCCTGTGGTCGATACATTCTTAATCGTGTGGTGCAAAGTGATCCACCTCTGATATAATCTCTCAAAGTTTCACTCGACTTTTGCACACACGATCGCAACTCACAATCCTGCTGGTCGCTTGCAAGTTCATTCAATGTCCCGACAAACATTCGGCAAGATCTTCCCAAGTGTAAATATCGCTGGTGCTAATCGATTCAGCCACGCTCGCTGAACCCTCCAACATAAGAGGCAAATGCTTCATGGCTACTTCATCGCTGCCACCGCCGATCTGAACAGCCACTCGGTAATCTTCAAGCCAAGTGTCGCTTGGATTCACCAAAGAACTTATCGACTCCGATCGCCAACCTGAAGTTGGGAGGAATCACCACGGCTCGATGGCTCTGCTGAAACACTCGTCCCGAGACATGAACTCGCTGCTGGAAGGAACATCTCTATCATGGCCGCCTCGGTGAGCTCGTGTTCTGCCGACCAAACCTTGAACGATAATGGATCTCGCATCAAAGCCTGGTTCCTCGGGTTGATCGAACTCTTCGCCAAAGACTGCGGTCAAGGCGTCGTTGCCCTGCTGCCGAGGAGCGATGATCCACCCTTGGGGAGGAGGGCACTCGACGCCGATCGCTGCGATCGAATCGGTGCTCATACTGCTCGCGCCCTTGTATTGATCATCACGCCGCCCCCACGCTCCTCACGCCGGGGCGATCTCGACTATGGGCCGATCGACTGAATTCGCAGCAACGGATCGGCTGTGAACCCTGTTCCGCGACTGGGATACAACTGAGTTTTGATCTCCTGCCGCCCGGAGCAAATCCCTGATTTGCTGCAAACCTCTACCCACCTCCGACTGGGAAGGCTGAATTGACTCTGCTATATGGGCGGCAGCTGCTAAATTCTGAATCAGAGTTCGATATACTTGAGTTGGCGGTTGAAAGAGCTGACCTCGACTGGATTCTGGAACCCTTGGTCGCGTGCGCTCGTCGAGTACTTGCTGAAGATTCTCCAGTCGAGTGCGCTCAGCCAGGTTGGCCAAGCGCGCATCCTCCAAGGCACGAGCCTCGGGGTTTCTCCAATGATAGGAGTGTGAAGTGCATCCATGTTCGACGGGCGAAGCTCCTCCCTCCGGAGCGGCGTGGGGCTCGCAGGTACTCTTCGTGGGCTTGCTCAGATCGCTCTCCACCGCCACCTCCGCTGGTGCGGGTGAATCCGGGGACTGCATGGTCCATCGACCATCGTAACCTCTGCCGCCGGTCATCGCTATCGCATTCGGACGCAGTCTTCTGCGAGCCGCCGACAGTCGAACAGTCAGAGAGATTCGCGGGCTCGATCGCCGCGACTTGGGGGTGGCCGATCGGGCGGGCCATCGCATGCCTCACCCACCGCTGAAGCCTCGACCGATCGAACGCTTGTGCCGGTGGGAGATCGGGAGTGAAGACGGCGACGAGCCGACCCATACCGGGTCGACGGTTGCCGCAGGAGGACGCCGCGACACACGCGAAAGTGTGTCGCCTCACGGACGGGAGCGCGCCCACGCCGAGTGGAGCTTCCTGAAGCCAAGCGGAGTCGCCGGCGATTTAACGTGAGCGCACCGAGACGGATCTCGTGGCCGTCGACCAGAACTCTACCTGAAACCATGATGTAGGAGATCGAAAGAATCCCAACTTCTCCAACAAATCGCTAGAACACCTGCTCCAAGGTGGGCGCCAACTGTCGTGGTTCTAAGTCTGACAGTAGAATGGGGGGTAGGTATGGAGAGGCAAGATCCTAGCTATGGAGTAGTTGTATACGCAAGGGATTTACGAGTTTAGGCCCTTCTCGGAGGAAGTAATATCCCTACGTCTCGGAGCCCGGAGGCGGTCGACTGGATTATATGCGTATGAGTTACAGGGGTGCGAACCCTTCTACCTGTGGAGGGGGTGGCTTATATAGAGTGCGCCAGGACCCCAGCCAGCCCACGTAGTAGAGGGTTTAAGGTGCGTTAAAGCTAGGCGTTACTGGTAACGCCTTACATAAAGTGCCATTAAGATCATAAAGACTATTTAACTACAGACCGTTTGAGCACCGAGTGGCTCTTGGACTCCTGGTGGTCGAGTGGGTCTTCATGGTCGAGTGTCTTTGAATCTGTCGAGTGGAAACCTACCAGGTCGACTGGAAGGCTCCTTCTCTTGCGAGTGTCCTTGTGGAGGGTACCTTTGGGCAGGTCTATGACCCTACCCCAGGTACATGACTTCATCACCCCCCTCCTCCGTATATAAAGGGGGGAAGGAGGAGAGGGCCGGCCAAGGGGAGGAGGTGCGCCCAAGGGGGGCAATCCTACTCCAAGTAGGATTCCCCCCTCTTTCCTAGTCCAAGTAGGAGAGGGTAAGGAAGGGAAGGAGAAGGAAGGAGAGGGAGGAAAAGGAGGAAAGAGGGGCCGCCCCCCTAGTCCAATTCGGTTTGGGCTAGGGGGGCCGCGCGCCCTGCCTCCGCTCTTCCACCACTTGGCCCATGAGGCCCATTGCTTCTTCCTCGTATTCCCGTAACTCCCGTGTACCTCCGAAAATACCCGAATCACTCGGAACCTTTCCGATGTCCGAATATAGTCATCCAATATATCGATCTTTACGTCTCGACCATTTCGAGACTCCTCGTCATGTCCCATATCTGATCCGGGACTCCGAACTCCTTCGGTACATCAAAACTCATAAACTCATAATAAAAATGTCATCAAAACCTTAAGCATGCGGACCCTACGGGTTCGAGAACTATGTAGACATGACTGAAACACGTTTCCGGTCAATAACCAATAGCGGAACCTGGATGCTCATATTGGCTCCTACATATTCTACGAAGATCTTTATCGGTCAAACCGCATAACAACATACGTTGTTCCTTTTGTCATCGGTATGTTACTTGCCCGAGATTCGATCGTCGGTGTCTCAATACCTAGCTCAATCTCGTTACCGGCAAGTCTCTTTACTCGTTCCGTAATACATCATCCCGAAACTAACTCATTAGTTACAATGCTTGCAAGGCTTATAGTGATGTGCATTACCAAGTGGGCCCAGAGATACCTCTCCGACAATCGGAGTGACAAATTCTAATCTCGAAATACGCCAACTCAACATGTACCTTCGGAGACAGCTATAGAGCTCCTTTATAATCACCCAGTTACGTTGTGACGTTTGGTAGCAGACAAAGTGTTCCTCCGGTAAACTGGAGTTGCATAATCTCATAGTCATAGGAACATGTATAAGTCATGAAGAAAGCAATAGCAACATAAAAAACGATCAAGTGCTAAGCTAACGGAATGGGTCAAGTCACTCACATCATTCTACTAATGATGTGATCCCGTTAATCAAATGACAACTCATGTCTATTATTAGGAAACATAACCATCTTTGATTAATGAGCTAGTCAAGTAGAGGCGTACCAGTGACATTAAGTTTGTCTATGTATTCACACATGTATTATGTTTCCGGTTAATACAATTTTAGCATGAATAATAAACATTTATCATGAAATAAGGAAATGAATAATAACTTTATTATTGCCTCTAGGGCATATTTCCTTCACAATGTCCTATTCCAAGCCGCGGCAGTGGGCTCCTCCTTCTCCTCCTTGACCATGGCGTCCAGCTCCAAGATGGCGACATCACCGGCCACGAAGAGGGCAATCATCTCTTCGATTTCGAGGCCCTCCAATTGGGCCTCGTCGTGGGTACGAATGGAGTCCCCCATCACCCGCCTCATGAGCTCCGCCTCCTCCTTGGCGGTCATCGGAGGGGGTGGTGGCGGGGACTGCGAGGGAGAGGGCGTGGGCGTCAGGCGGCAAACCCGCGCACACCCGGAGCGGGTTGAAAGCGCGTGCGCGGCTGGGAGAGTATGACCGAAAATGTATGACTACAGCCGCAGGGCGTGCTTGTCCCGGAACCACGTGTCTCGGAGAGGCAAGTCTATGGTGTACCTGTGGTCATTGATGAGGTCGACTGGCAGGCGGGTGCAACGATGATACATCTCCTCGCGGCGAGCGCGGCCACTCAATGGGATCGGCGGCATGGGCACGCGATCTGCCGAGAGGTGACATTTGTTGGGGAGGTGCATGTCGCTCCACGAAAACGGCGTGCCCGTCTCCCAATACCTCTGGTAGATCATGGCATTCATGTATGACCGTTATCGAGGCGGGGCCGCCAGCGGGGAGATGTTGAATGATGCAGGAGGTGGATGAGGGGTGGATTGGCTACTACGGCGGTGGCCGGAGCACGACCTAGCCTCGTGGTCATGCTTCCCCTTGCGGCCGGGGATCCACTCCACACCATGGCCGACAACGAAGAGGTGGAGGAGAGGAGGTGGAAGAGCGATGGCTAGGGCTAGGGTTTGCTCGTATCGGGGCCCGAGGAGGCATTCGGCTCTGGAAGTGGAGGTCTGTGGACTGGCCGGTTCTCGGCTTCCACATTAAAAAGGACGACGAGGGTTGGATGGGTGGGTAGCAAGTGGGTCTGCCCATGCGTATGTCAAAACTATGGGTGGTGGGAGGTAGGTGTGCGGTCGAGAGGTGGGCTAAGAGCGGGTTGGTGGGCGTTCGTTCGATGTCCGTCTATACGTAAATCGGGAGCAAGTTTGCTCCGAAAACGGGTCGAGGCGAACACCAAATAGACGGAATTTGAGGATGGAGTCGTGCGTTGAGCCGCCGCATTTTTCCGTTTGGATCAAAACATACACACGCGGACAAGATGGGGTCGTGCATAGGAGTTGGCCTCATGCTTCCTGGTTTTCTTGGTGACAAACACAATCGGTGGTGGAGCCGCACCCACATGAAGAAGCGACATTGGGGGGGGATCTTCCCAGCAAATTGCAATGGTGAGGGTGCCAAATCCATGAACTGTCGCTTGTAGGCTGAGGAAGTAGTGAAGTTCCATGAGCTGGACCTCCAGCAGAAGATGCTGGCATGATCCGGGCAAAGAATGAAGGAGATTGAACACCCTGAAATTTGGCATTTTTTCAAGATCAAGTTGGAATTTCCTTTCTGGGATTTGGTTTGGATCTTCTTTGCACTGATTTTCTTGGGCTTGACCAGATCAAAAAGATTACTCACATAACATACTCTGGTTATCACCAACCCTAACCACCTGACCTAGCTACTTCTCTGAAAAATTTCTCAAGAGTTGTTCTTTTTCTAAAAAGGTTTTGAGCTTTCAAAAACCATTGAGTTGAGAAGTAACTAGTTTTTATGTTGCTCTAAAATTCCCAATAAATCTTTCCTACTTATAAAGGTTAGAGTTGGTGGTGAGTTCACACCTTGCGGGACCAACAACCTTTACTAATAAAAAATGCATGCTTACCCACATGTGGGATTAGCAACCTTCCATGAGACATGAATAAACAAATGCACTTTTAACTCACATGTTGGACCTAAAACAAATTAACAAGTACACTACTATTTTCATGTGAGACCAACAGTTGAATGCACAGATAACAAAATGCAAAAATGTGTCTCCACTCAAAATTATGCTCTTAAGTTGTGACCTGGCTCTTCATATTTTTGTTTTGTAGCCACACACAGGCATTGTGCTAGTTTGTATAAATTCTCTGGGTTAAACCAACACTAGAAATGCCATTAATCCACCCAAGAGCTTTTTATTTTGAGCACACCCATCTTTCAGTTTCTGGACCCGATTCTGAGTTGTACGGCAAGTACCATGTATATGGTTCCAAAGTGTTTGAAAATTCGTACACTTGTATACGCCTTAGTACGTCAACACCCCTAGACATCACCCACACACCGACCCTACCTAATTTTCTTTGTAGCTACTATCAAAGTTTGCTACAGCAAACTGTTTGGGCTTGCCAAATGCAGCTCAATGCACCTGGGGACACACGAAGACCACTCCAACGACCTATTATGCACGCCTCACACACTAGACACGGTACTGAGCATCGAAAATGAGCCAGGGCCCTTGGCGTCATGGTGATCACACCGCTGGCATGTAGAGAGCGCGCTCTGCACGCTAGCGCGGAACTGACCCAACCATTTCGTCGCTGAAAGTGCAACTATCCCTGGGTGGTTTTGGTAATTACTAACAACATATAGCTCATTGAGCTAATGCTATCTCAAGATAAATATTTCAGGAAAGCTCAACGATTGGCATGGCATGGATTAGGAATGTGGACCCCTCAAAATGCTAAGGACACATGTTGGTTCAAGCTCAAGACTCTACATTTTACTTGTAGTGATCCAAGATCACATTGAGTCCATAGGAAAAGCCAATACTATTAAAAGGGGATGAGGTGTTGCTTAATGAGGTTCTTGCTCAAAATGCTTAGTGATATGCTCCAAAATCCTCAACCACTTTCTCATATCCACATTTGTGCCAAACCAAAAGTCAAACTCGGCCATACCGAAACTTTTTATCTGGCGCCACCGAATTCTGTCGACATAGCCATTGCCACAAACTCTAGTCACTTCGGTCTCATCGAGATGGGATTGCAAACTCTCTGTTTCCCTTCGTAACGTTTTGGTCTAACCGAGATGAGTGATCGGTCCCACCGAGTTCGCAATGCAAACTCTCTGTTTCCCCTTCGTAACGTTTCGGTCCAACCGAAGTGAGCGAATCGGTCCCACCGAGTTTGCCTGACCAACTCTCTGGTTAGCTAATTACCAAAATTGGTCCCACCGAGTTTGTGTAATCGGTCTCAAAGAGATTACGTTATGCCCTAACCCTAATGAAATCGGTCCCACCGAGTTGACATGTCGGTCCCACCGAAATGCCTAATGGTCACATTATGAACTAAATCGGTCTGACCGAGTTTTCTGATTCGGTCCCACCGAGTTTGGTAAATTGTGTGTAACGGTTAGATTTTGTGTGGAGCCTATATATACCCCTCCACCCACTCTTCATTCGTGGAGAGAGCCATCAGAACATGCCTACACTTCCATCATACATTTTCTGAGAGAGAACCACCTACACTTGTGTTGAGGTCAAGATATTCCATTCCAACCACATTAATCTTGATCTCTAGCCTTCCCCAAGTTGCTTTCCACTCAAATCATATTTCCACCAAATCCAATCCTATGAGAGAGAGAGAGTTGAGTGTTGGGGAGACTATCATTTGAAGCACAAGAGCAAGGAGTTCATCATCAACACACCGTCTATTACCTTTTGGAGAGTGGTGTCTCCTAGATTGGTTAGGTGTCACTTGGGAGCCTCCGTCAAGATTGTGGAGTTGAACCAAGGAGTTTGTACAGGCAAGGAGATCGCCTACTTCGTGAAGATCTACCCTAGTGAGGCAAGTCCTTCGTGGATGATGGCCATAGTGGGATAGACAAGGTTGCTTCTTCGTGGACCCTTCATGGGTGGAGCCCTCCGTGGACTCGCGCAACTGTTACCCTTCGTGGGTTGAAGTCTCCATCAACGTGGATGTACGATTGCACCACCTATCGGAACCATGCCAAAAATCTCTGTGTCTACATTGCGTTTGCTCCCTCAAACTCCTCCCTTTACATTCATATGCAATTGTTTTACATTCGGCTGTTATACTCTTAGAATTGCATGTGTAGGTTGATTACTTGACTTGTGCTAAGTTGTTAAAATCTGCCAAGACTTAAAATTGGGAAAAGGCTAGATTTTTATTTGGTCAAGTAGTCTAATGACCCCCCTCTAGACGTACTTTCGAACCTACAAGTGGTATCAGATCTTTCGTCTCCATTTGCCTTGATTTCCATAGCTTTTGGTGATCATAGCCTTGGTTTCACAACCTAGGAGAGTATGGCGTCTAGCGAGGGAAATTACCACCGTAGAGGTCCCTACTTTGATGGTACTAATTTTGCTAGTTGGAAGCATACGATGAAAATGCATATTCTTGGACATAACCCCGCCGTTTGGGCAATTGTGTGTATTGGCTTGCAAGGTGAATTCTTTCATGGGGGAGAACTGAATCGTGAAGCTCCCGCGGAAGAGTTGAAGATGCTGCAATACAATGCTCAAGCTTGTGATATTCTCTTCAACGGATTGTGCCCCGAAGAATTCAACAAAATCAGCCGTCTTAAGAATGCAAAGGAAATTTGGGATACTTTGATTGATATGCACGAAGGTACCGACTCCATCAAGGAATCCAAATTGGATGTACTTCAAAGTCAGCTTGACAAGTTCAAAATGAAGGATGGTGAAGGTGTCGCTGAAATGTACTCTAGGCTTGCTCTCATCACAAATAAGATTGCCGGCTTAGGAAGTGAAGAGATGACCGACAGATTCATCATCAAGAAGATCCTAAGAGCCTTGGATGGAAAATATGATACCGTGTGCACATTGATCCAAATGATGCCCAATTACAAAGATCTCAAGCCAACGGAAGTCATTGGAACAATTGTTGCTCATGAGATGTCACTTAAGGAAGAGCTCCCACATCATCAAGTGAGAAACAAACCTTCAATGAAGAATTGAGCCTAATGGTGAAGAACTTCAACAAGTTCTACAAGAGTAGAAGCAAGGAGAGAAGTGATACGTCTCCAACATATCTATAATTTTTGATTGTTCCATGCTATTATATTATCCATCTAGGATGTTTTATATGCATTTATATGATTTTTGGGACTAACCTATTAACCTAGAGCCCAGTGCCAGTTTCTATTTTTTCCTTGTTTTTGAGTTCCGCAAAAAAGGAAAACCAAACAGAGTCCAATTGACCTGATATATGAGGGAGATTTTTTTGGACCAGATGAAGCCCACAGAGTATCGAGATGGGCCAGAAGAGTCCTGAGGCACCCATGAGGGTGGGGGGGCGCCCCTAGCTCGTAGCCGCCTCGGAGACCACCCTGACTTGTTCCCGATGCCAAAACCTCTTATATATGCCCAAACTTCCAGAACATAACCTACATCAGGAGTTCCGCCGCCGCAAGCCTCTATAGCCACAAAAAACTAATCGGGACCCTGTTCCGGCACCCTGCCGGAGGGGGAATCCCTCACCGGTGGCCATCTTCATCATCCCGGCGATCTCCATGATGAGGAGGGAGTAGTTCACCCTCGGGGCTAAGGGTATGTACCAGTAGCTATGTGCTTGATCTCTCTCTCTCTCGTGTTCTTGATTTGGCACGATCTTGATTGTATCACGAGCTTTGCTATTCTAGTTGGATCTTATGATGTTTCTCCCCCTCTACTCTCTTGTAATGGATTGAGTTTTCCCTTTGAAATTATCTTATCGGATTGAGTCTTTAAGGATTTCAGAACACTTGATGTATGTCTTGCATGTGCTTATCTGTGGTGACAGTGGGATATTCACGTGATCCACTTGATGCATGTTTTGGTGATCAACTTGCGAGTTTCGTAACCTCGTGAACTTATGCGTAGGGGTTGGCACACGTTTTTGTCTTGATTCTCTGGTAGAAACTTTGGGGCACTCTTTGAAGTTCTTTGTGTTGGTTGAATAGATGAATCTGAGATTGTGTGATGCATATCGTATAATCATACCCGCGTATACTTGAGGTGACATTGAAGTATCTAGGTGACATTAGGGTTTTGGTTGATTTGTATCTTAAGGTGTTATTCTAGTACGAACTCTAGGATAGATCGAACGGAAATAATACCTTCGTGTTATTTTACTACAGACTCTTGAATAGATTGATCAGAAATGATAACTTTGAGGTGGTTTCGTACCCTACAATAATCTCTTCGTTTGTTCTCCGCTATTAGTGACTTTGGAGTGACTCTTTGTTGCATGTTGAGGGATAGTTATATGATCCAATTATGTTCTTATTGTTGAGAGAACTTGCACTAGTGAAAGTATGAACCCTAGGCCTTGTTTCCTAGCATTGCATTACCGTTTACGCTCACTTTTATTACTAGTTACCTTGTTGTTTTTATATTTTCAGATTACAAAATCCCATATCTACCATCCATATTGCACTTGTATCACCATCTCTTCGCCGAACTAGTGCACCTATACAATTTACCATTGTATTGGGTGTGTTGGGGACACAAGAGACTCTTTGTTATTTGGTTGCAGGGTTGTTTGAGAGAGACCATATTCATCCTACGGCTCCCACAGATTGATAAACCTTAGGTCATCCACTTGAGGGAAATTTTCTACTGTCCTACAAACCTCTGCACTTGGAGGCCCAACAACGTCTACAAGAAGAAGGTTGCGTAGTAGACATCAAGCAGTTTCTGGCACCGTTGCCGGGGAGGTGAGTGCTTGAAGGTATATCTTTAGATCTTGCAATCGAATCTTTTTGTTTCTTGTTTTATCACTAGTTTATTCTATAAAATAAAACTAAAAAATGGAATTAAGGTTGCCTCATATGCTTCATCTTTTTAATGTCTTTCGTGAAAATGATGGGAAGGAAAATTGTGCTCAAGTACTAGAAGAAGAATTACATAGAATGCTTGGCATAAAATACGTGAATGATGAGCATGATTGCAATGTTGTTAGTATGAATTCTTTGAATACCCATGATGCTAATGATATGCAAAGCCACAAGCTTGGGGATGCTAAGTTTGATGAAGATGACATGTTTAGTCCCCCAAGTTTTGATGAGAATGTTTATTATGATGAAAGCATGCCTCCTATTTATGATGATTATATTGATGAAAGTGGGTTTGGAAGAGTGTAAAATTTAGGAAGTAATGATCCCACTATTTTGGAGGATGTTGAATATTATTGTGATAATTATGAAAGTGGATTTGGAGAGGTCATGACTTTATTTAGTGATGATTCCACTATTTCGGAAGAGGTTCCAATTGATTATGAGAACAAAGTTGCTATCTATGATGATTATTGTGATGACTTGTATGCTATAAATATTAATGATAACCATGAAACTTGTCATCTTGATTTTAATTTTCAATTGGATTATGCCTCACATGATAGTTATTTTGTTGAGTTTGCTCCCACTATTCCGAATGAGAAGAATTTTGCTTACGTGGAGAGTAGTAAAATTTATATGCTTGTGCATCATGAGAATAATGTTTTATGTGATGGTTATATTGTTGAGTTCATTCATGATGCTACTGAAAATTATTATGAGGGAGGAACATATGCTTGTAGGAATTGCAATAATATCAAGTTTCCTCTCTATGTGCTTAAAGTTTGGAAGTTATGCTTGTTTTGCCTTCCTATGCTAGTTGATTATTGTTCCCATAAGTTGTTTGCTCACAAAATCCCTATGCATAGGAAGTGGGTTAGACTTAAATGTTCTAGTCATATTCTTCATGATGCTCTCTTTATGTTTCAATTCTTATCTTTTATGTGAGCATCACTAAAATCATCATGCCTAGCTAGGGGCGTTAAACGTTAGCGCTTGTTGGGAGGCAGCCCAATTTTATTTTTGTTCTTCGCTTTTTGCTCCTGTTTAGTAATAAATAATTAATCTAGCCTCTGTTTAGATGTGGTTTTATTTTATAATTAGTGTTTGTGCCAAGTAGAACCTTTGGCAAGACTTGGGTGGAGTCTTTATGATCTTGCTGTAAAAAATAGAAACTTTAGCGCTCACGAGATTAGCTGCCATTTTTTTACTGGAGAGTGATTTTAGGTTGATTCTTTTTGCAGATGATTATTAGACAAATTCCTCAGGTCCAGAAATTTATTTAAGTATTTTTGGAGATCCATAAGTATACGTTTGATACATATTACTACAGACTGTTCTGTTTTTGACAGATTCTGTTTTCATTGTGTTGTTTGCTTATTTGGATGAATTTATGAGTCGTATCGGAGGGTGTCGGTGTCAAAACCGGCGGATCTCGGGTAGGGGGTCCCGAACTGTGCGTCTAGGTGGATGGTAACAGGAGACAAGGGACACGATGTTTTACCAGTTGGGGCCCTCTTGATGGAGGTAAAACCCTCGTCCCGCTTGATTAATATTGATGATGTGTGTTACAAGAGTGGATCTACCACGAGATCAAAGAGGATAAACCCTAGAAGCTAGCCTATGGTATGATTGTTGTTCGTCCTACGGACTAAAACCCTCCGGTTTATATAGACACCGGATAGGGTTAGGGTTACACAGAGTCGGTTACAAAGGTAGGAGATCTACATATCCGTATCGCCAAGCTTGCCTTCCACCCCAAGGAAAGCCCCATCCGGACACGGGACGAAGTCTTCAATCTTGTATCTTCGTAGTCTTGGAGTCCGGCCGATGATGATAGTTCGCTATCCGGACACCCCTAGTCCGTAACTCCTCAAGAGCCCTCGAACCAGGCTTCAATGACGACGAGTCCGGCGCGCATGTTGTCTTCGGCATTGCAAGGCGGGTTCCTCCTCCGAATAATTTATAGAAGATTGTGAACACCAGGATAGTGTCCTAGCTCTACAAAAATAAATTCCACATACCACTGTGGAGAGAATAATATTACACAAGATCAATCTGCTGACGTATTCTGTGGCGTGATGTCGCACCACTACCAAGCCTTTACTCATATTGTTTTTATTGTTCCACCTCAGCGCGTTTAGCGAAGCGGTTTCCTTGGCACATCTTGTCGAAGCAGAGATCGTGTTCCCCTTATTCCGGGATTCCCATCAATACGGACGTGGGTAACCCAACCGCGCCATTGATTGTAACGCTTGGGAGATAAGCGAGTTTTACCAGGCCAATGGGGACACATGTTTTTGTCCGCCCATATAAGGGGATACAGATCCAACCCTTTTACCTGCGCCTTCTTCCTCCTTGGCTTATCCATCTCCGCGAACTCGAGCTCTAGCGCCCAAGTCCGCACTTCTTACCTCAACCTTGTCCAACCATGTCAGGAGCGGGAGGCAGATGGATGGCCTCCTCCGTCACGGAGGGCCACATCACAAGACTGCGGGAGGCCGGATACTTGTCCGGCGATATCACGCACAGGTTGCCTGACGCGGGGCAGCTCGTGCCAACCCCCAGGCCCCATGAGAGGGTGGTATTTCTCCCCCACTTCCTCCGCGGACTAGGTTTTCCACTACACCCATTTGTCCGGGGGCTCATGTTCTACTACGGCCTGGACTTCCACGACCTGGCCCCGAATTTCGTCCTCAACATCTCGGCGTTTATCGTCAGTGCGTAGGCCTTCCTCTCAGATTCAGCCCCACTTCAGCCTATGGTCAAGACCTTCAATGTCAGGCCGAAGGTTGTGGGCGGCCGTCAAGCGGAGTGCGGAGGCGCCATGGTCGGCAAGATGGCCAAAGTCCTATGGCTCGAGGGCTCCTTTGTGGAGACAATAAAGGGGTGGCAATCGGGGTGGTTCTACATCACCGAGCCACGCGACCCTGAATGGGTGGCGGCCCTCAAATTCAGATCTGGATTCCCCACACGGCTCTCGTCATGGAAAGAGACGGTCCTGAAGTGGGGGGATTCGGACGAGCTATCCGGACTCCAAACGTACGTCCGAAACCTGGTGGACAAGAATCTCAGGCTTGTCGACCTAATCCAGGTGATGCTCATCCGTCGGATTCTCCCATGCCAACAACGAGCCTTCAATTTGTGGAGTTCGATCCGCACAGCACCAATTCTTGAGCCGCTCTTCGATACTACATACGAAGATGCAGAAGGTGCTGTTCAAGGGCGCTGAAGCACCGCATCCGCTAACAAAGATCGCGGATACAGCTCGCGCATCAAGCCGCGAGGTAAGTTATTTTACCCTTTACGGGACTCTTTTTCATAGATTGACTCTACGGGATCTAAAACTCCCTATTCTTTGGCAGGACTGGCTGAAGACGTCCGGACAGATTAACTGTCCGGCTCCTTTGCCAGAAGACCCAGCGGACGCCCGATTGACGGGGCTGCTGGCTCCGGCACCCCATGTGGTGCCGGAGAAGAAGGCCAAGAAGGAGGCCACGGGAACTCGAAGGAGCTCCCGACGCCAGGTGTTGTCGGATTCTGAAGCAGAATCTTCTCCTGAAGACGAGGAGGAAGAAGAAGAAGCTTCTCCCCCAGCGGGGGAGGAGAGGAAAAGGAAGTCCGCCCCATCTGGGGAGGCCGGAGGGTCCAAGAAGGGAAGAACCCTTCCTCCGGACTTCTCCACCAATGTCGACGATGACGAGGAGGATTGGCCTACAAGGGCCAAGCCCTTGGCGAGATCGTAAGTGTCCGGATACCCATGGCTTTTTATTATTGTAGAGTGTTCTCTAATGTCAAACAATCGTGCAGCCCGCCCAAAGGCGAGTTCGCCGATTCATCGAGTGGGTCCCTGGGCTCGTCGGAAATGGAGAGTACTTCGCTTCCGACCGCCTCCTCGCCTCACGCTGCGGATAACGCCGCGGTGGGGCCCCAAGGGGGGCTTGGTTATGAGGAGGTGGCGCAGGAGGTGCCACAAGGCAACCTCCCGGACTCCAGGCGCGTGGGGGGCAAGACCCCCAGGGGCTCTAAGCCCGACCCTTGTCCGGACTCCATGCCGGAACCTTCAGTGGTTCCGGAGTCCGGCAAGTGATCCCTTTGCAAGAAGGGTAAGATGCCAGTGTCCTCTGTCCAACCGGAGGCACCGGATAGCTTACTGGAGGCGCTCAACGGTGCCTCCATCGAGGAGGAGCACCACACTGTTATGAGTGCGGTGATCCGGACAGTTCAGTCCGCCAAGAGCGGGCTGACCGAAGCCTGTACCAGCCTTCTAACAGGCTTTGAGGTAAGAATTTCAATATATGTAAAATGGTACCGCATAGACAGTAGCCCCTGATGCTCGGTTCGGTGTTCGGAAAGAAAAGCCGGACTGAGGATCTTTAGAAAGATAAACGCAGGAGTCATGAAAAATATGTCAATATGGGATTGCAGGCTGTGCTGCTGACCACCGCCGCACTGACTGCGGAGGTCAATATTTTGAAGGAAAACCTCGAGCGGTCCGAGAACGAGCTCGGCCGTGCCAAGAAGCAGCTCGAGGAAAAAGAAGGTGAGTAATACCGTATGAAAATTGTACCTTAAAGAAAAGGATTTGGTTGTAAGAAAAATGACAAGGATAACGTGGGTATTGTAGGGGCCACTAACGAGGTGGCAACCCTGAAGGAGGTAGTGGCCGCGGCCGAACGCAATGCTGCCGCGGAGCGCACCGAGCGAGAGAAGCAGGAGGCGCGGGTGGCGGAGGTACAGCAAGAGCTCCAGGATCTCGTGAAAAAACATGAGAGCTTGGAGCATGACTCGAACACTCGAGAGTCTGAGCTTGCAACGGCTCTTGAGAGTGCCAAAGCCGCTAAGGCCGAAGCCTTCAAGGCCCTCCAGGAGGTTGAGGCGGTGAAGAAAATAGCAGCGGGTAAGGCATTTTTCATGCAAAGTAAGCATGTGAGTGTTAATTACCTGTTGCTTACCCGAATTCGGAGCTCTCCAGGGGCGTTCACAGATCTTCCTTGCAGCGTGTCCGATGCTGCCGCATTCTACCGGGCCGAGGAGGGGAGCTCGACGGAGAAGGTCTTCTGGTCTCAGTATGCTGAGGCCGGACATCCGGTGCCCCTTAGCGACCAGCTGAAGCAGCTAGTCGAGCTCCACAAGGCGGCCGAACAGGCCATGAAGGGCCTCATAGTTCGGTTGTGGCCTAAGGAGGCCATGCACAGGAGCTACTTGGCCCCAGTGCGGCGGCTGATGGATGCGTGCCGTGGTTGAAGTTATCAAGCATTCCGCTTGTATTGAGGGTGCCCGTCGGGCCCTTGCCCGCAAAAGGTGCACTGGGCAAGATGGATGCCTGTAAGCTCGTGGACGGACCCGCCACCGGAGGGCAAGGAGCATCGCACGCCGAGATGTATTATAAGAGTGTGTTTGAAGGGCGCCCGCACTATTGCAGTGAGTGCTCCAAAGATGTAATATTTGAGTAGACTCGCATTTTGTTATCCCGTCTGCCGAGAACCTAGTTCATATCGCTAAGCAACGCTTGTTAATTTAAAATATTACCTTCATGCGGCTGTTTATCAAATCGAGAGATGGCAAGTCGTCGGCTTCAGCCCCATGCCACGAGTGCTGGGTGTTCGGGATAAACTTGAGCGCTCTTGTTCCCATTTTGGGTCCATCTAGGAGGCGCCAACACAACGAACAAGGCAACCGGACTTATAATGCTTGAACACTCTCACTTAGCCATAGAATTCTATAATTTTAAATTTCGTGAAGCCCCTAGTCTTCGAAGGTCAATTTGGGGCGCTGTCACGCCTTGGCCGGACAGATCCGCCTCGCTCTAAGCGGCATAAGTCTTTAAGGACTCGCAAAAAACCTCTCGAACAGCGACCGGTCTCTCGCCTCATCATGACGGTCAGTTTTAGCTTTCTCCACTGAGGCGTTAACCCAGCTCAACTGGGGCGGAATCGCAGTGGTTCTCCCAGTGCTACCTTAGCCGATATAACGGAACGTAAGGTACCAAAACATGGGAGCCGGGAAAACCCAACTATTGAACCAAGACATGATTTGGAGCCGATGCATATAGTGCTATAAGTTCGGGGTGCCGCACTTGTGAAAGTGTTCGGACTCATCACACCATAATGCGGGAAACATAAGCCCCTGGTGTATATTAGCCGTACCAAAGTGTACGGATGCAACATGCCGTGAATGAACATATGTATGAAAAAGAAATGTAATTATAAGCAAAAAGGTGCTGCATTGTTTTATTCAGTAAGTGCTGCCATGAATGTAGAACGATACAAATAGTGCGATAAGCAAGGTATGGGACTGTTAAACATGTCCCCCTCCAGGGGTAGGCTGCAGATTGGTGTATAAAAATGCTCGTGATGGAGACCACCTGTATATTCGTTGTAGCCTTTATCCTTCCCTGGCTGTTGCATCGTGAGTTCGGCAGGTCTGCTGCCGGACAGGGCCTCTGACAAACGGAGTCCTGTGTGAAAAAATTAAAAGACAAAAAGAAAAGAAAAATGAACGACACACTTGAGAGCCCCTGGTGTGGTTGAGCCGCAGTCTGGGTTTATCGTGGTCGTGCCCCTCTCCCCGTGCCCATGGTATCTTTAGAGCGTAATGGTGTACGCTGGCGGACCTGCTTTGGCGTTTCGCAGAGCTGGGTTGGGGCCGCATCGCTCTGGCGTGCTCGGGCGTGCTGTGGTCTTGTTGTAAGTTACTCCGGCGCTTAGCTGTGTTCGCCGCTTAACGGCCGGACTCAAGAATTGCCTTAAGAGGCTGCATTGCACTTCGCCGCGAGAGCCGCTTATATGTTCCTCCGTGCGGAGAGAACGTTCGATGTTTCCGTTGACCGTGATGACTCCTCGAGGGCCTGGCATCTTGAGCTTGAGGTATGCGTGGTGCGGCATGCGTTGAACTTTGCAACGCGCACGTCCGAGCAAGGCATGATAGCCGCTGCGAACGGGACTATGTCAAGATTAACTCCTCGCCGAAGTTATCCGGGATCCAAGACCACTTCGATGTAATTGAGCTGTATAATTGGCTTCTACACCTGGTATGACGCCTTTAAAGGTCGTTTTGGTAGGTTTAATCCTTGAGGGTCTATGCCCATTTTGCGACTTTGTATCCCGGTAAAGCAGGTTCAGGCTGCTGCCGCCGCCCATCGGGACTCTTGTTAGGTGAAATCCATCGATGATTGGGTCTAAGACCAGTCTGGCGAATCCGCCGTGGCGGATGCTTTGGTGGGTGGTCCTTCGGTCAAAAGTGATCGGGCAGAAGACCATGGATTGAACTTCGGGCAACTGGCTCCATCGCGTAGACATCCTCGAGTGCACTTCCGCTCCCTTTTGGGTATGTGTGTTGCGATATCATGTTCACCGTCCGCACTTTGGGGGAAACCTTCTATCCTCTATTGTTCGGCGGTTGGGTCTCGTCCTCGCCATCGCTATGCAGCCCCTTGTCATTGTTTTCGCAATTAACTTGCTGCTCTTGAATACCCAACAGTCCCTGTTGGTGTGGTTAGCTGGCTTTTGGGTGTGCGTGTATCCGCACAAGCGGTCGAGTATTCGGTCCAAATTGGATGGACCCGGAGTAGTTCTTTTGAATGGCTTTTTCCGCTGACCGGGTTTAGAGCCTCAATCCGCATTGACCGATGTATCCTCAATATTGTCGCCGTTAATGTGGCGTTTGTTTTTGTTACGACGCGGCCTGCCATTTCGGTCCTTGAAGTCCGGACTGCCAGAATTTTTGCTGAGGTTGTTGCTGCGTGCTAGCCAGCTGTCCTCACCCGCAGAAGCGGGTCATGAGTGATGTGAGGGCTGCCATGGATTTCGGCTTTTCCTGTCCTAGGTGCGGGCAAGCCACTGTCATGGATGTTATGCTTGAAGGCGCGAGGGCCTCCGCATCCGGACGATCGACGATTTGGTTTTTCTTGGTTAAGAACCGTGTCCGAATTGTCGGCCAATTCATCCGCTGCTGAATTATGTGGCTTAGGTCATCAGCGTTTGGTGGTCGCACATAAGTGCCCTGGAAGTTATCGAGGAATGCGGCTTCCAGGTCCTCCCAGCTCCTATTGACTCTGCGGCAAGCTGTTGAGCCAATGCCGGGCTGGTACTTTAAGCTTGAGGGGAGGTATTTGATGGCGTGAAGATCGTCACGCGGGCCATGTGGATGTGAAGGAGATAGTCTTTGATCCAAACCGCGGGTCTGTTGTGCCATCATAGGATTCAATATTGATGGGTTTAAACCCTTCGGGATTTGATGATCCATTACTTGCCCGTGAAGCATAGTGGGTGTCTGCGCGCCTCAGATCGGGCGATATCACGACGGAGCTCGAAAGAGTTTTGTCTGCTTTTGTTCGCCCGGCGGACTTATCGTGTCCGCACGACGGTTGTCGCCACGCATCGTGGGGCGCCCACGCGATCCATAGATTGATCTTGATTGTCTTGCCTTGTCCTCCAATATATCCCACAGGTCCGGAGCGCCCCACGTGGCCGTGTGCTTTTGAGCGATGCCGGGTGCGGTTCTAGTGAAGGGCCTAGAGGCCTCCGTCGCGACCACGGGTGGTCGGTCAGCCGTATTGTCTCCTGGAGGTGCGGGTTCGTAAGCCTCCTCCTCTAATCGGGGGAGCAGCTTGCGTTTAGGGTAGCTTTTGGAGGGGCGTTCGAGCTCATGCTCTTCGGCCGCGAGGACTTCAGTCCATCTGTCGGCTAGCAGATCCTGATCAGCTCTAAGCTGTTGCTGCTTTTCTTGAGGCTGTTCGCCGTGGCCATAAGCCTGCGTCTAAAACGCTCTTGTTCGACGGGATCCTCAGGCACGACGAATTCATCGTCGTCGAGGCTTGCTTCGTCTCCGGAGGGAGGCATATAATCCTCTACCTCTTCTTCTGCCGCTCTCTCGTGAGGGCTGGCGTCTCCATCCTCCTCCGCCGGATCTTGCCGGAGTGGATTGTCTTCGCACCGTCCGTGTATTGTTATCTCGGTGCCGGAATCTTCATTCTTGCTGTGGCGGATTTAGAGCGGCGCCACGACGCCGGGCGCTTGGGCTGTTTCTTGGAGGGTCATCCTCCTCTGCTCCTTCGCCATTCCCATCCTTTGGGATATCCACCATGTATATGTCATATGATGAGGTGGCTTTCCAGTGCCCGGCAGGCGGTGGTTCTTGTTCGTCTCCGGCATCGTCGTCCATACCGTCGATGTCTTTGGAGTCGTAGTCTAGCATGTCGGTTAGATCGTCGATAGCGGCTACAAAGTGGGCGGTGGGTGGGCTTTGAATTTCTTCGTCGTCCGCATCCCAACCGTCCTGACCGCAGTCCGGCCAGGGCTCTCCGGATAAAGAGACTTTAGTGAATTCAGGATGTCGCCAAAGGGCGAGTGCAGGAAGATGTCCGCGGCCGTGAACTCCATTACGGGCGCCCAATCGGATTCGATTGGCAAGGGCGCGGAGGGTTCGGAGTCCGGAGAGGAGTCCGCACCACGAGTCGAGGTCTTCGCAGCGACAGGATGGAGTTCGCTCGATCGCCGTAGATTAGAGCCCTCGAGGCGGTGTCCAACCACTCGTCCTCGATCGGGGAATCCGGCTCCGGATTAAGGGTCGGAGCGGATTCTGGTGCGGCCTCCAGGGCACTGTTCGGCTGCAGAGCTAGATCCTGCCCATCGAGATAGTGCGGCGCGCTTGGCTGCGGCTCGAATCCGTCGAAGATCAAGCCTCCGCGGATATCGGCCGTATAGTTTAAACTTCCAAATCTGACCTAACGGCCAGGGCGTAGCTTTTGATCTGCTCCGGATGGCTGCGAATTGCCCGCGATGCAAAGCCGCCGAACACGAAGATCTGTCCGGGAGAAAAGTCTCACCGACCGCGTCGTTGTTGATGATCAAAGGATCCATCGGGCCTATCGGTGACGACACGAGGAACTCTCAATGAAAGCACCAATGTCGGTGTCAAAACCGCGGATCCCGGTAGGGGTCCCGAATCGTGCGTCTAGGCGGATGGTAACAGAGACAAGGGACACGATGTTTTACCTGTGTTCGGGCCCAATTGATGGAGGTAAAACCCTCGTCCTGCTTGATTAATATTGATGATGTGTGTTACAAGAGTGGATCTACCACGAGATCAAAGAGGCTAAACACTCTCGAAATCGAATTTGCCATCAGCCGACTCTTTGCCATCCGCCACCGATGGCAAAGAACATCTTTGCCATCTCGCTTATAAAAACAGATGGCAAAGAACTGACAGACGGCAAATAACATGGTTGCCATAAGCCAATTCTTTGCCATCTGCTAGTGGTTGGCAAATAATCTTTGCCATCTGCCAGCAGATGGCAAAGAGGTTGGCAAATCCTATGGCCGTCAAGAGTGTAACGGCATACTAGCCCCACCTCTTTGCCATCTGCCAGCAGACGGCAAAGATTCTTTGCCATCTGCTGGCAGATGGCAAAGAGATGGGTTATTTTTTCTAGATAAAGAAAAACTGTGGGGTTATTTCCCTAGGGTCCCACACCATCCGTATTCAATTGACACACCCCCTCAGCTAGCACACACACATCTTATCCATTCTCCACCCGACTCACGACAAAGAACCCTAGCGGCGGCGGGGCCGGGGCGCTGGGCCACAAGGGGCCCAAGGCGGCGGGAGGCGGGCGCCATGCTCACGGTTGTTCGCTCGCTCGCGCCTGGGCGCGACGCGGGCGGGGCCCAAGGCGGCGGAGGCGGCGCCATGCCCGCTGGCGATCGGCTGGCTGCACACGGCAAAGGGTTCATGACGGAGGGGAGCAGGCTCCCGCTGTTGGATCGTCTTCTGCTGCTCTGTGAAGCATCCATGGAGTCGCCAACCCCAAGTCGCCAGACGAGTGAGTTCCCGAGCCCCAGCGTCACGCCTGAACCTCATGCCCCAACATGTGCTGTTTGAAATATCCTTTTACTGTGCTGTTTTTACACAAACTTGTAGGTTGGAGCCAACGAATGAACTAGCCCTAGCGCACATCATCCCTTTTGCTAGGGTAAGTTCTTGTCGGCGATGGTTCTTGTAGATAAAGCGTCCAAGCCCTACTTTATTTCGTTAGTGTAGGCGGTAGGCGTAGGCTACTTTTTTGTTAAATGAAAATTCAAAATCTTACATCTGGGTGAAGTCCTTTTCTATTTTCTTATAGCTACAATTCTCGAGTTTGAATTGATTCAGATTATGTTTGTCTTATTAAACAGAAGGAATCATGCATCCGGGGAGGATGTATGATTTTGGTGCTTCAAAGCGAAGGAATAAACAAAAACTAGATATTTGGTTTCTTGTTTACTACAGATAGGCTACGATCCTTGGATTAGTTTCCTAAATATTGTAACAAATAAGATATATTTGAAGTTAAATAATTAACTGGGTATTTGTCTAGCTTTCCTTTTATCTTACTTTCTACTTGCTTTTCATCAAATACAGTTGTCATCACATGCGCAGATGAACTGGATCGATCTATTCAGTAATCCAATACTTTCGAAGGCAACAATGTGGTGAAACAGAAATAGATTTGCACAAAGAATTTCACAGCTCATGTGGATGTAGCACTAAATTTCTTTATGCGCCGAGCTTCAACAGAACTCCCTGGTTGAAGATGTGCGCTTAGCTTATTATTTTCTTGGAACAATGATTTATAATGATTCACTTGATTTTGGTTTGACGCAAACATATAGATAGATTTAACAAGGTAATAGCAAGCCCGTGTGACATTATATGCAATCTCTGTTTGTAGATGCTCTATATTATGACATTTATCTAATTAAAATTTACTAAAATAAAAACGGCTACGGTGTAACTTATAGATAATTTTTTTGTCGGTTAAATCTAGGAAATCGTATGTCGTCAAAAACTCTAACAAGCCATCAGATTGTTATGACAGTATCCTTACTGCAATGAAAAATCACTTCAAAAGATTCATATTCTCATTCTGATGACCAATACAAACAAAGTATATCGCAATTTCTGTGTGTTGGAAGGAGAAACTCACACACAAGAAAAGCTATGGTATTTCATGTTAAGCTTGCATGTACAGACCTGCAATGATTGAGTTAGTTCAAATTATTGTGTGCTATATTACTAACCTGCTCTTTGTAGTTTGTATTTATGGACATATATCATGCTGTTTTATGGTCATTTTAATAATGTTTCCCTTTTCAAATATTTGTTATGATGATGTATAATTAGGTTAGCTTGAAAAAGGGAGGATGATGCTATTAGCTATTCTTGAGCTAGGAGCTCCTAATTAAGTGTCCTTTTAGTTTCCGTATTACGGCTTTGTTGTACTGATAGAACAGTAGGTTGGCACTTCTTCTGTCATGTTATTTTTTTACCCATTGCCCTTTTCTAATAGTGTGGTACTATTATGTTACAAAGTAAATCTTTTCCGAGATCACACTTTCATATTTGGTTTCGAAAATAATTGTCTTTTGTGAAGATCCATCTCTGAATATTTTAGTTAATGAACAGCAGTCTTACTGCCTAATCTTAAACTAATTGTTTGAACTTTTCATAGAGATAAGAATTGTACATAGACAGCTGGTTATAAACTTATAATGAGTTGTCTTAGTACATCTTGAATAATTGATGACTGGATGTTTTGTACAAAACTCGCTTCAAAGACGGCTTCGGATGGTGAATAAATTAATGAAGAACGTTTCTTATGCATGTGGAATCACCTGGTAATTTTCTTAGGAATGTGGTTTTCCTATTCTACAGTGAAATCTGAGGTTGCCTTTAAACTACAACAAAGGAGCTGGTGATGCTGCCATTGTGTGGCCTCTTACGATATATTTTTGGACCTATTACTAGATGGCACACGCATTAGCTGCCATAAGAAAAAAATCATTTTTTATTTTAATATGTCAGATGAGACGCGTTTGACTACCTTCTTACTTATTATGCAGGGCACCAAGTAACGAATAATTGGATCTCAAAGCTCATATATGAAGAACCGATCTTGGTAGTGGCATAAATGGAAGATGAGATCTATGAATAACAAATACAATAATTACCTGTAGTTTCTATAATTTTCAAAGTTTGTATTCTCTTCAAGATTTTCAGTCATTCAAGCTCACAAATAAGATACATATGGGCATCAATTCTATCAGGTTTTTACACACATGCTTTATTTTTGAAGTAAAGAAGCAAGGAAAAACTCAGTAAATGCACCAAAATGAGATGTCATCAAAAGTGTTTAAGTTATTGCAACATCACTTTTTATGATTTTGTGTACATCTGAATTTGTATTTGTTAGCATTAATCATGGGAAAAATAAACAATTTTCTTTCCCTATATAAGCAATCATAAATTTGCATGTTTCCAATAAAACAAGTGGGTAAATGTAGTACTTTTATATTTTATATCTCTAAATATGGTTTATCAAATAAATGCTTTAGTACCTATATAGACTAGCCGCAAGGACGCACGGGTTGACGACTAGTCCTATTAATTACTAATACATCAAGGATCTTCATGTTGTTGGTTTTCTTACAAATCCACTCATTGGTAATGATGGTTTAATTTCTTTGATATTTTCTTCAGTTTAGGGACAGCAGCAGTTTTACCACCGATGGTGTTGCATGTAAGCTGGATGTTCTCATTGTTCTCTTGGCTCTGATCGGGTGAGTTCTTCCCTATTTCCTTTTACGGTAGTACGGTTGTATGCATATGCCTCTTGATATTTACCAGCTTTTCTTAGGATTGCCTAACTAGCATATATATTCTCAGAAAATTATCATGTACGGCCCATTGTCAGCTATACAACTTTTGAATTCTGTGAAGTTCAGTTCAGATTTGATAGCTATGTCAAAACTCAATATTGTATAACATGTTTTTGTATGAGTGATATCAGCTTTCGAGTCGTAATTTTATCGTAAGTGCTTAACTTGATGACTTTGTAAACTTGCAAGACAGAAATTTCATTCTGTAAGGAAGTGAAAGACCTTCTCATTTTCTGATTGTTCTACCTCTCTGATCAAACAGAACTTTCGGCAAAGAAAACACACACAGGGCAGGAAGGGAAAACATATAGAAGGAGTCTCTATTGGAAGGGAAAATATAATATTAGACACCATTTATTTTTCTGCTCACTGATGCATGCAATGTATCATTTGGCCTTGATTTAATGTACTGCACTTTTCTTCATTGCTCCTGTTCTTTAATAAGGCGACTCATATAGAACCTGATATTTCTTAGTGATGTCTTCAGATCCCATGAATGTCATTTTGCACCGAAGGTTTGTAACCATTGGGGAATGTTTTCTTGCTCTGATGTATCAAGTTGCCATGGGGGTGATCTAGAGGTGAAAGCTAGCAAGCCATCTCCTGATATTTTCCTTACTAGCAAGCTTAATGCGGAACACTTATATTTCAGTACTTGTTTGTTTAATTGTGTTACTTATGTGCAGGTCTCTTCCTTGTCCAAAGTATGTCATACCTAATCAAGACATGTTCATTTAATTTACCGGTCATGTAAATGACACAACATGATTCACTTGTGTATAGTGTAAACATATATTTATTTATGGCAAGCAGGTGTTCAAATTATAGTTGTGAAACGTGTATAGTGTAAGGATATAATTATTAAGGGAAGTGACGTCACAGTGGTCGTGCCTGGTCTTCTCCGAGTCTATGCTTGTGGTTTGTGTTCTTTAGATCTGTTCATGCCCTGATATTGCTATCTGATTTCATTGGAAGGTGAAAATGAATTGATATAATAAAAATAAAATTAAATGGGGCAATATAGTCACTTTGCCATCTGCTAGCAGATGGCAAAGAGCTTTGCCATTAGCTGGCAGATGGCAAAGAGGCCACGTGTCATCTACATGTAAAATTTGGGCTGGCCTATTTGGGCTCTTTGCCATCTGCCGGCAGATGGCGAAGCTCTTTGCCATGTGCTGGCAGATGGCAAAGCATGCAACCTTTGCTATCTGTTGGCAGACGGCAAAGAGCCTGCAGCCTTTGCCATCTGCTGGCAGACGGCAAAGTATGCCGTTAGCCTTATAACGTGGCTAACCCCGTTAAGAGGCTTTGCCATCTGCTAGCTGATGGCAAAGCCACAGGCTCTTTGCCATCAGCCAGCAGATGGCAAAGAAGCCTTTACCGGCAGGGTTTCAGACAAAGCCTTTGCCATCCGCTGACCATGCCTTTGCCATCTGCCATGGCAGATGGCAAAGTGCCAGATTCCAGTAGTGAAACCCTAGAAGCTAGCCTATGGTATGATTGTTGTTCGTCCTACGGACTAAAACCCTCTGGTTTATATAGACACCGGATAGGGTTAGGGTTACACAGAGTCGGTTACAAAGGTAGGAGATCTACATATCCGTATCGCCAAGCTTGCCTTCCACACCAAGGAAAGCCCCATCCGGACACGGGACGAAGTCTTCAATCTTGTATCTTCGTAGTCTTGGAGTCCGGCCGATGATGATAGTTCGGCTATCCGGACACCCCCTAGTCCAGAACTCCCTCAGAGGGTATGAACCATAGAGAAGTTGGAATACAGTAGATATTATACCAATATGAATTTATAATGAGTTCACAACAGTACCTAAGCGGTGGTTTTATTTTCTTATACTAACAGAGCTTACGAGTTTTCTGTTGAATTTTGTGTTGTGAAGTTTTCAAGTTTTGGGTAAAGATTCGATGGACTATAGAATAAGGAGTGGCAAGAGCATAAGCTTGGGGATGACCAAGGAACACCAAGGTAATATTCAAGGACAACCAAGAGCCTAACCTGGGGATGCCCCGGAAGGCATCCCCTCTTTCGTCTTCGTTCATCGGTAACTTTACTTGGAGCTATATTTTTATTCACCACATGATATGTGTTTTGCTTGGAGCGTCATTTTATTTTATTTTGTTTTGCTTGCTGTTTGAATAAAATACCAAGATCTGAAATTCTTAAATGTTAGAGAGTCTTCACATAGTTACATAATTATTTAACCACTCATTGATCTTCACTTATATCTTTTGGAGTAGTTTGTCATTTGCTCTAGTGCTTCACTTATATCCTTGTAGAGCACGGCGGTGGTTTTATTTTGAAGAAATAGATGAACTCTCATGCTTTACTTATATTATTTTGAGATTCCTAAACAGCATGGTAATTTGCTTTGGTTATGAAACTAGTCCTAATATGATAGGCATCTAAGATGGGTATAATAAAAACTTTCATATAGAGTGCATTGAATACTATGAGAAGTTTGATACTTGATAATTGTTTTGAGATATAAAGATGGTGATATTAGAGTCGTGCTAGTTGAGTAATTGTGAATTTGAGAAATACTTGTGTTGAGGTTTGCAAGTCCTGTAGCATGCACGTATGGTAAACGTTGTGTGACAAATTTGAAGCATGAGGTGTTCTTTGGTTGTCCTCCTTATGAGTGGCGGTCGGGGAGGAGCGATGGTCTTTTCCTACCAATCTATCCCCCTAGGAGCATGCACGTAGTACTTGGCTTTTGATGACTTGTAGATTTTTGCAATAAGTATGTGAGTTCTTTATGACTAATGTTAAGTCCATGGATTATACGCACTCACATTTCCATCATTGCTAGCCTCTTCGGTACCGTGCATTGCCCTTTCTCACCTTGAGAGTTGGTGCAAACTTCGCCAGTGCATCCAAACCCCGTGATATGATACGCTCTATCACACATAAACCTCCTTATATCTTCCTCAAAAAAGCCACCATACCTACCTAATATGGCATTTCCATAGCCATTCCGAGATATATTTCCATGCAACTTTCCACCGTTCCATTTATTAAGACACGCTTCATCATTGTCATATTGCCTTGCATGATCATGTAGTTGACATTGTATTTGTGGCAAGGCCACCATGCATAATTTTTCATACATGTCCCTCTTGTTTCATTGCCCATCCCGGCACACCGCCGAAGGCACTCATATAGAGTCATACCTTGTTCTAATATCGAGTTGTAATCTTTGAGTTGTAAATAAATAGAAATGTGATGATCATCATTAATAGAGCCTTGTCCCGAAAAAAAGAAAAAAAAGAAAGGCCAATTAAAAAAAGGGCCAAATAAAAAAATAAAAAAAGAGAAATAAAAGGGACAAAGCTACTATCCTTTTTCCACACTTGTGCTTCAAAGTAGCACCATGAACTTCATGATAGAGAGTCTCTTATATTGTCACTTTCATATACTAGTGGGAATGTTTCATTATAGAACTTGGCTAGCATATTCCAACACTGGGCTTCCTCAAATGCCCTAGGTCTTCGTGAGCAAGCAAGTTGGATGCACACCCACTTAGTTTCTTTTATTGAGCTTTCATACATTTATAGCTCTAGTGCATCTGTTGCATGGCAATCCCTACTCCTCTCATTGACATCAATTGATGGGCATCCCTATAGCCCGTTAGTTAGCCGCATCAATGTGAGACTTTCTCCTTTTTTGTCTTCTCCACACAACCCCCATCATCATATTCTATTCCATCCATAGTGCTATGTCCATGGCTCGCGCTCATGTATTGCGTGATAGTTGAAAAACTTTGAAAATACTAAAGTATGAAACAATTGCTTGGCTTGTCATCGGGGTTGTGCATGATGAGAGCATTTTTGTGTGATGAAAATGAAGCATGGCCAATAATTGCTTGGTTAGTATGCTTGGTTAGTATGCTTGGTTAGTATGCTTGGTTAGTATGCTTGAAGTATTATTGTTTTTATGTCAATAATAAACTTTTGTCTTGGATCTTTCGGATCTGAATATTCTTCCCACAATAAAGAAGATTACATTGATAAATATGTTAAGTAGAATTCCACATCAAAAATTCTGTTTTTATCATTTACCTACTCGAGGACGAGCAGGAATTAAGCTTGGGGATGCTTGATACGTCTCCAACTTATCTATAATTTTTGATTGCTCCATGCTATATTATCTACTGTTTTGGGCAATATTGGGCTTTATTATCCACTTTTATATTATTTTGGGACTAACCTATTAATCGGAGGCCCAGCCCAGATTTGCTGTTTTATGCCTATTTCAGTGTTTTGAGAAAAAGGAATATCAAACGGAGTCGAAACGGAACAAAATCAACTGGAGAAGTTATTTTTGGAAGGAAACCTACCGGATAGACTTGGACCCTACGTCAGGAGATGAGGGAGGTGCTCACGAGGGTGGGGGCCGCGCCCACCCCCCTAGGGCACGCCCCCTTGCCTCGTGGGGCCCCCGCAGCTCCACTGACGTACCCCCTGCACCCATATATACCTACGTATCGTAAAACTTCCAGAACAGAGATTAGATCGGGAGTTCCGCCGCCGCAAGCCTCTGTAGCAAGGAGAGAAGTGATACGTCTCCAACATATCTATAATTTTTTATTGTTCAATGCTATTATATTATCCATCTAGGATGTTTTATATGCATTTATATGATTTTTGGGACTAGCCTATTAACCTAGAGCCCAGTGCCAGTTTCTATTTTTTCCTTGTTTTTGAGTTTCGCAGAAAAGGAAAACCAAACGGAGTCCAATTGACCTGATATATGACGGAGATTTTTTTGGACCAGAGGAAGCCCACAGAGTATCGGAGATGGGCCAGAAGAGTCCCGAGGCACCCACGAGGGTGGGGGGCGCCCCCTACCTCGTAGCCGCCTCGGAGACCACCCTGACTTGTTCCCGATGCCAAAACCTCTTATATATACCCAAACTTCTAGAACATAACCTACATCGGGAGTTCCACCGCCGCAAGCCTCTATAGCAACAAAAAACCAATCGGGACCCTGTTCCGGCACCCTGCCGGAGGGGGGAACCCTCACCGGTGGCCATCTTCATCATCCCGGCGATCTCCATGACGAGGAGGGAGTAGTTCACCCTCGGGGCTGAGGGTATGTACCAGTAGCTATGTGTTTGATCTCTCTCTCTCTCTCTCGTATTCTTAATTTGGCACGATCTTGATGTATCGCGAGCTTTGCTATTATACTTGCATCTTATGTTTCTTCTCCCCCTCTACTCTCTTGTAATGGATTGAGTTTTCCCTTTGAAGTAATCTGATACGTCTCCAACGTATCTATAATTTTTGATTGCTCCATGCTACTTTATCTACTGTTTTGGACTTTAATGAGCTTTATTTTCCACTTTTATATTACTTTTGGGACTAACCTATTAACCGGAGGCCCAGCCCAGAATTGTTGTTTTTTGCCTTTTTCAGTATTTCGAAGAAACAGAATATCAAACGGAGTCCAAACGGAATGAAACCTTCGGAAACGTGATCCAGGAGACTTGGACCCTACGCCAAGGCACAGAAGAGGCGGTCATGAGGGTGGGGGCGCGCCCCCTGCCTCGTGGGCCCCTCGAAGCTCCACCGACGTACTCCTTCCTCCTATATATACCTACGTACCCCCAAATGATCAGAACAGGAGACAAAAACCTAATTCCATCGCCGCAACTTCCTGTATCCACGAGATCCCATCTTGGGGCCTGTTCCGGAGCTACGCCGGAGGGGGCATCCACCACGGAGGGCTTCTACATCAACACCATAGCCTCTCCGATGAAGTGTGAGTAGTTTACTTCAGACCTTCGGGTCCATAGCTAGTAGCTAGATGGCTTCTTCTCTCTTTTTGGATCTCAATACAATGTTCTCCCCTCTCTCTCGTGGAGATTTATTCGATGTAATCTTATTTTTGCGGTGTGTTTGTTGAGACCGATGAATTGTGGGTTTATGATCTAGCTTATCTATGAATAATATTTGAATCTTCTCTGAATTCTTTTATGTATGATTGAGTTATCTTTGCAAGTCTCTTCGAATTATCCGTTTGGTTTGGCCAACTAGATTGGTAGTTCTTGCAATGGGAGAAGTGCATTGCTTTGGGTTCAATCTTGCGGTGTCCTTACCCAGTGACATAAAGGGTTGCAAGGCATGTATTGTATTGTTGCCATCGAGGATAACAAGATGGGGTATTTATCATATTGCATGAATTTATTCCTCTACATCATGTCATCTTGCTTAAGGCGTTACTCTGTTCTTAACTTAATACTCTAGATGCATGCTGGATAGCGGTCGATGAGTGGAGTAATAGTAGTAGATGCAGAATCGTTTCGGTCTACTTGTCTCGGACGTGATGCCTATATACATGATCATACCTAGATAACCTCATAACTATGCTCAATTCTATCAATTGCTCAACAGTAATTTGTTCACCCGCCGTAGAATATTTATGCTCTTGAGAGAAGCCACTAGTGAAACCTATGGCCCCCGGGTCTATTCTCATCATATCAATCTCCATCACTTTTATACTTGCTTTGTTTTACTTTGCCTTTTACTTTTCACTATGCATCTTTATACCAAAAATACCAAAAATTTTACCTCTATCAGATCTCACTCTCGTAAGTGACCGTGAAGGGATTGACAACCCCTAATCGCGTTGGTTGCGAGTAGCTATCGTTTTGTGTAGGTACGAGGGACTTGTGCGTGGCCTCCTACTGGATTGATACCTTGGTTCTCAAAAACTGAGGGAAATACTTACGCCACTGTGCTGCATCATCCTCTCCTCTTCGGGGAAAACCAACGCAAGCTCAAGACGTAGCAAGAAGGATTTCTGGCACCGTTGCCGGGGAGTCTACGCAAAAGTCAACATACCAAGTACCCATCACAATCCCTATCTCTCGCATTACATTATTTGCCATTTGCCTCTCGTTTTCCTCTCCCCCACTTCACCCTTGCCGTTTTATTTGCCCTCTCTTTCCCAATCTCCTCCTCTTTTTCCCGTTGCCTTTTCCTCGTCCGTTTGTTTGCTCGTGTGTTAGTTTGCTTGCTTGTTGCTATGTCTGAAATTGGGGAAATTATCGCCAATATGGGCAATAATAATATGGAAAATTCTGAAGCTCCTGCTGAAGAATCCCCTACCTATCACACAAAAAGATTTCGGATCGGTAGTGGTAATATTATTGGAAAAGGAGTTATTCAAGATTTCTTTACTTGTGCTGGTGCTTTACCGTCTATGGGTGGTTCTATTCTCCATAGAACTAGTAGTCTTGCGGACGCTATTGCCATGCTCATCGTTGAACTTGAAAGGCAATCTATGCATATGCACCCTTCTATACAAAGAATTTTCCTAGAATTTTCGAATATTGAACACTCCTCTATTAAGCGTGCCGCTACTATCTTTTTGGCTCATGAATTCAGATTTATAATAAAAGAAGCCAAAGAAATCTTTACGCATTATAGGGTAGACGTTGGCCGTCCTCCCATAGAATCTATCCTTTTTGATCAAGAAGAAATAATGTGTTTTCAATCTATCGACTATGTTGCTTTCAATGAAAATCTTAGAAGAAAAGTGCCTACGAATATTTTAATTGATAGAATCTCCGAGCTTAATCATGATTTGGCTATTCGAAATAATGAGCTAGGATGCCCTCTCGAGTATAGGCTCACAAAGTTCTGTCAAAAGAATGCTTATAACGATAAATTGGTTGTGCAATATGAAGGGCCGAAAGAGGAACCTATACCTCCTAAAATTGATCTTGGGGACTTTTGTCCTATTAAATTTAGCCCTTTCGATTACTTTTGCTTGCCTCAAAGAAAAATTGCTGCCGAACGTATACAATATGAAATGAGTTTCACCGATATATCCTATTACTACGGCACTACCTAGATCTATCCTCGCTTTTATGCCTAGCTAGGGGCGTTAAACGATAGCGCTTGTTGGGAGGCAACCCAATTTTATTTTTAGTTTTTGTTTTTGTTTCTGTTTAGGAATAAATAATTCATCTAGCCTCTGTTTAGATGTGGTTTTATATTTTAATTACTGTTTGTGCCAAGTTAAACCTATTGGATCTTCTTGGATGATAGTTATTTGATCTTGCTGTAATTTCCAGAAACTTTGCGCTCAGTGCCCGAATTGTTAAAAATCATCAGAACGTGATAAAATACTGATTCCAATTTCTTCTGATCAATAAACAAATTTTCCAGGTCGTCTAATTTTTGTAGAATTTTTTGAGTTCCAGAAGTTTGCGTTAGTTACAGATTACTACAGAGTGTTCTGTTTTTGACAGATTCTGTTTTGCGTGTGTTGTTTGCTTATTTTGATGAATCTATGGCTAGTAAAATAGTTTATAATCCATAGAGAAGTTGGAATACAGTAGGTTTTAAGCCAATATAAATAAAGAATGAGTTCATTACAGTACCTTAAAGTAGTCTTTTGTTTTGTTTCTCTAACGGAGCTCACGAGATTTCTATTGAGTTTTGTGTTGTGAAGTTTTCAAGTTTTGGGTGAATTCTTTTTGATGGATTATGGAACAAGGAGTGGCAAGAGCCTAAGCTTGGGGATGCCCATGGCACCCCCAATATAATCCAAGGACACCAAAAAGTCAAAGCTTGGGGATGCCCTGAAGGCATCCCTCTTTAAATCCACTTCCATCGGTAATTTACTTGGAGCTATATTTTATTCACCACATGATATGTGTTTTGCTTGGAGCGTCTTGTATTATTTGCGTCTTTGCTTGTTAGTTTACCACAATCATCCTTGCTGTACACACCTTTTGAGAGAGACATACATGAATTGAAATTTGATAGAATACTCTATGTGCTTCACTTATATTTTTTGAGCTTGATAGTTTGCTCATAGTGCTTCACTTATATCTTTGAGCGTGATAAATTTTGCTCTAGTGCTTTACTTAGATCTTTTAGAGCACGGTGGTG
Source organism: Aegilops longissima (assembly GCA_021605205.1). Lineage (NCBI taxonomy): Eukaryota > Viridiplantae > Streptophyta > Magnoliopsida > Poales > Poaceae > Aegilops > Aegilops longissima. The sequence goes on from CM038682.1 coordinate 174,619,487, forward strand.
GATTTGTTTTAAGGAAACTTGATCTCTCATGCTTCACTTAGATTTATTTTGAGAGTCGTTAATAGCATGGTAATTTGTTTAATATTAATATACTTGGTATTCAAGATATGTGAAACTTTCTTTTGAGTGCGTTGAATACTAAGATAAATTTGATGCTTGATAATTGTTTTGAGATATGGAGGTGATAATATCAATGTCGTGCTAGTTGAGTAGATGTGAATTTGAGAAATACTTGTGTTGAAGTTAGCAAATCCCATAGCATGCACGTATGGTTAAAGTTGTGTAACAAATTTGAAACATGAAGTGTACCTGGCTTGTGCATCCTTATGAGTGGCGGTCGGGGACGAGCGATGGTCTTTTCCTACCAATCTATCCCCCTAGGAGCATGCGCGTAGTACTTGATTTTTGATGACTTCTAAATTTTTGCAATAAGTATATGAGTTCTTTTTACTAATGTTGAGTCCATGGATTATACGCACTTTTACCTTTCCGCCTTTGCTAGCCTCTTCGGTACCGTGCATTGCCCTTTCTCACCTTGAGAGTTGGTGCAAACTTCGCCGGTGCATCCAAACCCCGTGATACGATACGCTCTATCACACATAAACCTCCTTATATCTTCCTCAAAACAGCCACCATACCTACCTATTATGGCATTTCCATAGCCATTCCGAGATATATTGCCATGCAACTTTCCACCGTTCCGTTCATCATCATTATGACATACATTACTTTTGTCATATTGCCATTGCATGATCATGTAGTTGACATCATATTTGTAGCAAAGCCACCATGCATTATTTTTCATACATGTCACTCTTGATTCATTGCACCATCCCGGTACACCGCCGGAGGCATTCATATAGAGTCATACCTTGTTCTAGTTTCGAGTTGTAATCCTTATGTTGTAATCAATAGAAGTGTGATGATCATCATTATTAGAGCATTGCCCAAATAAAAAAAAGAGAAAGGCCAAAAAAAAGAAAATAAATAAAAAGGGCAATGCTACTATCTCTTTTTCCACACTTGTGCTTCAAAGTAGCACCTTGTTCTTCATGTAGTGAGTCTCATATATTGTGCTTCAAAGTAGCACCTTGTTCTTCATGTAGTGAGTCTCATTTATTGTGCTTCAAATTAGCACCATGTTTTTCATATAGTGAGTCTCATAAGTTGTCTTTTTATACTAGTGGGAATTTTTCATTATAGAACTTGGCTTGTATATTCCTACGATGGGCTTCCTCAAAATGCCCTAGGTCTTCATGAGCAAGCAAGTTGGATGCACACCCACTAGTTTTCTTTTGTTAAGCATTCATAGCTCTAGTGCATCCATTGCATGGCAATCCCTACTCCTCATATTGACATCAATTGATGGGCATCTCCATAGCCCGTTGATTATCCTCGTCAATGTGAGACTTTCTCCTTTTTTGTCTTCTCCTCACAATCCCCATCATCATATTTTATTCCACCCATAGTGCTATATCCATGGCTCACGCTCATGTATTGCGTGAAGGTTGAAAAAGTTTGAGATTATTTAAGTATGAAACAATTGCTTGGCTTGTCATCTGGGGTATAGAAGTTGGGAACATATTTGTGTGACGAAAATGAAGCATAGCCTAACTATATGATTTTGTAGGGATGAACTTTCTTTTGCCATGCTATTTTGAGAAGACATGATTACTTTGATTAGTATGCTTGAAGTATTATTATTTTTATGTCATATGAACTTTTGTCTTGAATCTTTCGGATCTGAATATTCATACCATGATTAAGAAGATTTACATTGAAATTATGTCAAAGTATCACACCGCACCAAAAATTCTCTTTTTATCATTTACCTACTCGAGGACGAGCATGAATTAAGCTTGGGGATGCCTGATACGTCTCCAATGTATCTATAATTTTTGATTGCTCCATGCTACTTTATCTATTGTTTTGGACTATAATGGGCTTTATTTTCCACTTTTATATTACTTTTGGGACTAACCTATTAACCGGAGGCCCAACCCAGAATTGCTGTTTTTCGCCTTTTTCAGTATTTCGAAGAAACAGAATATCAAACGGAGTCCAAACGGAATGGAACCTTCGGAAACGTGATTTTCTCACCGAACGTGATCCAGGAGACTTGGACCCTACGCCAAGGCACAGAAGAGGCGGTCACGAGGGTGGGGGGCGCGCCCCCTGCCTCGTGGGCCCCTCGAAGCTCCACCGACGTACTCCTTCCTCCTATATATACCTACGTACCCCCAAATGATCAGAACAGGAGCCAAAAACCTAATTCCATCGCCGCAACTTCCTGTATCCACGAGATCCCATCTTGGGGCCTGTTCCGGAGCTCCGTCGGAGGGGGCATCCACCACGGAGGGCTTCTACATCAACACCATAGCCTCTCCGATGAAGTGTGAGTAGTTTACTTCAGACCTTCGGGTCCATATCTAGTAGCTAGATGGCTTCTTATCTCTTTTTGGATCTTAATACAATGTTCTCCCCCTCTCTCGTGGAGATCTATTCGATGTAATCTTCTTTTTGCGGTGTGTTTGTTGAGACTGATGAATTGTGGGTTTATGATCTAGCTTATCTATGAATAATATTTGAATCTTCTCTGAATTCTTTTATGTATGATTGAGTTATCTTTGCAAGTCTCTTCGAATTACCCGTTTGGTTTGGCCAACTAGATTGGTAGTTCTTGCAATGGGAGAAGTGCATTGATTTGGGTTCAATCTAGCGGTGTCCTTACCCGGTGACAGAAAGGGTTGCAAGGCACGTATTGTATTGTTGCCATCGAGGATAACAAGATGGGGTATTTATCATATTGCATGAATTTATTCCTCTACATCATGTCATCTTGCTTAAGGTGTTACTCTGTTTTTAACTTAATACTCTATATGCATGCTGGATAGCGGTCGATGAGTGGAGTAATAGTAGTAGATGCAGAATCGTTTCGGTCTACTTGTCTCGGACGTGATGCCTATATACATGATCATACCTAGATAACCTCATAACTATGCTCAATTCTGTCAATTGCTCAATAGTAATTTGTTCACCCACCGTAGAACATTTATGCTCTTGAGAGAAGCCACTAGTGAAACCTATGGCCCCCGGGTCTATTCTCATCAAATCAATCTCCATCACTTTTATACTTGCTTTGTTTTACTTTGCCTTTTACTTTTCACTTTGCATCTTTATACCAAAAATACCAAAAATATTATCTCTATTAGATCTCACTCTCGTAAGTGACCGTGAAGGGATTGACAACCCCTAATCGCCCTTGGTTGCGAGTAGCTATCATTTTGTGCAGGTACGAGGGACTTGTGCGTGGCCTCCTACTGGATTGATACCTTGGTTCTCAAAAACTGAGGGAAATACTTACGCTACTGTGCTGCATCATCCTCTCCTCTTCGGGGAAAGCCAACGCAAGCTCAAGACGTAGCATAATCTTATCGGATTGAGTCTTTAAAGATTTGAGAACACTTGATGTATGTCTTGTCGTGCGTATCTGTGGTGACAATGGGATATCACGTGATTCACTTGATGTATGTTTTGGTGATCAACTTGCGGGTTCCGCCCATGAACCTATGCATAGGGGTTGGCACACGTGTTCGTCATGATTCTCCGGTAGAAACTTTGGGCACTCTTTGAGGTTCTATGTGTTGGTTTGAATAGATGAATTGAGATTGTGTGATGCATATCGTATAATCATGCCCACGGATACTTGAGGTGACATTGGAGTATCTAGGTGACATTAGGGTTTTGGTTGATTTGTATCTTAAGGTGTTATTCTAGTACGAACTCTAGGGCTGTTTGTGACACTTATAGGAATAGCCCAATGGATTGATTGGAAAGAATAACTTTGAGGTGGTTTCATACCCTACCATAATCTCTTCGTTTGTTTCCGCTATTAGTGACTTTGGAGTGACCCTTTGTTGCATGTTGAGGGATAGTTATGTGATCCAATTATGTTATTATTGTTGAGAGAACTTGCACTAGTGAAAGTATGAGCCCTAGGCCTTGTTTCCTAGCATTGCAATACCGTTTACGCTCACTTTTATCACTTGTTACCTTGCTGTTTTTATATTTTCAGATTACAAAAACCTATATCTACCATCCATATTGCACTTGTATCACCATCTCTTCGCCGAACTAGTGCACCTATACAATTTACCATTGTATTGGGTGTGTTGGGGACACAAGAGACTCTTTCTTATTTGGTTGCATGGTTGTTTGAGAGAGACCATCTTCATCCTACGCCTCCCACGGATTGATAAACCTTAGGTCATCCACTTGAGGGAAATTTGCTACTGTTCTACAAACCTGTGCACTTGCAGGCCCAACAACGTCTACAAGAAGAAGGTTGCGTAGTAGACATCAGACTCCAACGTATCTATAATTTTTTATTGTTCCATGCTATTATATTATCCATCTAGGATGTTTTATATGCATTTATATGCTATTTTATATGATTTTTGGGACTAACCTATTAACCTAGAGCCTAGTGCCAGTTTCTGTTTTTTCCTTGTTTTTGAGTTCCGCAGAAAAGGAAAACCAAACGGAGTCCAATTGACCTAAAATTTGACGGAGATTATTTTTGGACTAGAAGAAGCCCACGGAGTATCGGGGATGGGCCAGAAGAGTCCCGAGGCACCCACGAGAGTAGGGGCGTGCCCTACCCCCTGGGCGCGCCCCCTACCTCGTAGCCGCCTCGGAGACCCCCCTGACTTGTTCCCGACGCCAAAACCTCTTATATATACCCAAACTTCCAGAACATAACCTACATCGGGAGTTCCACCGCCGCAAGCTTCTGTAGCCACAAAAAACCAATCGGGACCCTGTTCCGGCACCCTGCCGGAGGGGGAATCCCTCACCGGTGGCCATCTTCATCATCCCGGCAATCTCCATGACGAGGACGGAGTAGTTCACCCTCGGGGCTAAGGGTATGTACCAGTAGCTATGTGTTTGATCTCTCTCTCTCTCTCTCTCTCGTGTTGTTGATTTGGCTCGATCTTGATGTATCACGGGCTTTGCTATTACAGTTGGATCTTATGATGTTTCTCCCCCTCTACTCTCTTGTAATGGATTGGGTTTTCCCTTTGAAGTTATCTTATCGGATTGAGTCTTTAAGGATTTCGGAACACTTGATGTATGTCTTGCATGTGCTTATCTGTGGTGACAATGGGATATTCACGTGATCCAATTGATGCATGTTTTGGTTATCAACTTGCGAGTTTCGTAACCTCGTGAACTTATGCATAGGGGTTGGCACACGTTTTCGTCTTGATTCCCCGGTAGAAACTTTGGGGCACTCTTTGAAGTTCTTTGTGTTGGTTGAATAGATGAATCTGAGATTGTGTGATGCATATCGTATAATCATACCCGCGGATACTTGAGGTGACATTAGAGTATCTAGGTGACATTAGGGTTCTGGTTGATTTCTATCTTAAGGTGTTATTCTAGTACGAACTCTAGGATAGATCGAACGGAAAGAATAGCTTCGTGTTATTTTACTAGGGACTCTTGAATAGATTGATCAGAAAGGATAATTTTGAGGTGGTTTTGTACCCTACAATAATCTCTTCGTTTGTTCTCCGCTATTAGTGACTTTGGAGTGACTCTTTGTTGCATGTTGAGGGATAGTTATATGATCCAATTATGTTCTTATTGTTGAGAGAACTTGCACTAGTGAAAGTATGAACCCTAGCCTTGTTTCCTAGCATTGCATTACCGTTTACGCTCACTTTTATTACTATTTACCTTGCTTTTTTTATATTTTCAGATTACAAAATCCCATATCTACCATCCATATTGCACTTGTATCACCATCTCTTCGCCGAACTAGTGCACCTATACAATTTACCATTGTATTGGGTGTGTTGGGGACACAAGAGACTCTTTGTTATTTGGTTGCAGGGTTGTTTGAGAGAGACCATATGCATCCTACGCCTCCCTCGGATTGATAAACCTTAGGTCATCCACTTGAGGGAAATTTGCTACTGTCCTACAAACCTCTACACTTGGAGGCCCAACAACGTCTACAAGAAGAAGGTTGCGTAGAAGACATCAAGAAGTTCCAAGTCAAGGTCCTACAATGACAAAAGATATTCAAGTCGTGAGCGAAATTTCTACAATTGTGGAAGACCCAGACACTACTCCAATGAGTGTACGGCTCCCTACAAAAGAAGAGAAGATTCTCCCAAAAGAAGGAGTAGGGGAGAAGAATCACCACCAAGAGAGAGAAGGAGTAGAGATGATCATTATGAACGAAGACCCTCTCGGAGAAGCAAGGATTCGGAAAGGAGGGACAAGTCGTCAAAGAGCTACACAAAACGAAGACATCAAGCTCATGTTGGTGAATGGATATCCGGCTCCGACTCCGACCATCACTTCGAAAGAAGTTATCACTCCGACTCCGAATATACTCAAGATGAAGGTGTTGCCGGTCTAGCACTTGTGTCAACCAACTCCTACGACATATTTGACTCACCAAATGAAGGAACTGGAAGATGCTTCATGGCTAAAGGCCCAAAGGTATCACACCCTGAGTATGTTGATTTCAATAGTGATGAAGATGATTTGCTAGGAGATGATGATTTACTGTTTGACAACTCTAGTTATGAAAACTATGATGAACTTGCTATTAATCATGCTAATCAAGATAAAACAAATGACGATGATAAGAAGGAGATTGAGCGTCTAACTAAAGAACTAAACACTCTTAAGTTAGATCATGAAACTACCTTGGAAGATCATCGAGAACTTTTAAAGACTCATGAGAAGCTACGCTTTGAAAAGCTCAACCTTGAGAAAGAGCATGAGTTCTTAAAGTCAATCAATGATGATCTTCGCAAGAAAAGTTCTTCTTAGATTGCCAAGCGTTTACTCTTGTCTACTTACATGCCACAAGTTAAATATAGCAACAAGAACAAGAAAGATCCTTCTTCTAGTAGTAACAATAATCATGCTAAAACCAATATTGTTGATTCTAGTAGTTCTCTTGATTCCACTAATGATTCTCTTAGCCAAGTTACACTTGAGCAATAAAATAGCTTATTGAAGGGAATTATAGAGAAAAGTGTTTACAAGAGCCTTGCCGGAAGTAAGCAATTTGAGGAGATTGTACGCAAGCAAGGAAGACACCGGAAGAATCAAGGTGTTGGTTTTGAACAAAAGTTCAATGCCAATGGAGTTGAGTGGGAAGAAGATCAATACCCCAAGACGATGTTTGTTCCTCAACAAGAGAAGTATGATCCTACTTCTTTCCAAGGAACACAAGATCAAGATGATCTTCCACCACTAGACCACAAGCAAAAGGGCAAGGACAAGCTTCAAGAGGAGATTGATGCATTTGAAGAAGCCCTTAAGGCATTGGTCAAGCGGGTTCCCAAGACTACATCAAGTTCTACTTCATCAAGTACGACTACAACTCCAAGGATTCCCATCAAGATGGTGTGGATCCCGAAGAAGAAGAACTAGAGAGTTCATGAGGATGAATCCGCCAACATACTTCACTCATATCATTTTGGCGAGGACAAGTGCAAACAATCTTTATATCTTGCACAAGTTCAAGGAGTCACAAACCCTCTTGTTGTTAAGACAAGGGACAAGGTAACCTAATGCTTTCATGGACATCATCCTATGTTAACATCACTCTATGTCTATGGATATCCTTGTTTGTTCCTTGTGGCACTAACCCGGGTAAGTATTGAAAGTGCAACTCACTCCAATGGATTGCTCCGAATGATCTACATCGACATTGAGCATCTACATCTTCGACACCTACATGAAGTCATCATCGACAAAACCCAAGGTTAGTTCATCCCTCTTAGGGGGGATATCACATCTAGGGGGAGCTTTACTCTAATCAATTGAGCTAAAGCAACTCTAACGATGTGAACACAACAATGCTTTATGTAAAAGTGGTAACCCTAGTTGTGCTTAAATGATGAGTATGACCTATGATCAAATGTTCTCGTTTGACTTCTAAGTCAATATACTCATATATTGATGACCTAGTCATTGCCAAACTGCTTGATAGATGCTAGAGTGATTGTGCATGCTTTGTCACATATTTCATTTGCCATCTTATTGTGTGAGCATGTTGAATGCATATTTTACTCATTCGAGGACATCCATTTGTTGCTTTGATTGTTTGGCTCTTTCTCTTTTGCCAAATGGATGGACAAGAATGCCTAAGGACTCCCTCTAGCTATCTATGCTTTTCTCGTCTCAAACTTTATTCATGCTACATCACAAAGTTTGATCAAGTCAGATTTGAACCACTCTGTGTGAGGAGCACTCGGAGTCCCCGATTCGTCATGGACTTAAACTTCCAAAACCTCTTTGTGCATTTCGGTATGACTGAGTCATCCACTTCGGTCACACCGAGTTCACTAAGTTGATCTAGGTTTTCAATCTCGGTGCAACCGATTTGAACTTTTCAGTCACACCGAGTTGTGCGATTCTACATCTCGGTGCCACCGAGTTGTTCCACTCGGTCACACTGACAGGGTCAGGATATATATACCCACGGGTGAGATTTTGGAAATTTCTTCAAACTCCTCAGCCCGTGCGTGTGTCCTGCTCTGCCTCCTTGGGTCTCCGGATCGTCTCCTCGCCGCCAGCGACCTCCCGCCGCTGGTTTCCATCGCCGTCAACGGAAATCTTCTCCGCCGTTGTCGCCGTAGCGAACTCCCGCCGAACTAGGGTATGGGTTCGACCTTTTGTGCTATTCTTTTACCTCTGACTCATAGCACATTGTTTTTCCATGATCCTTACCACATATGCAAACACTCTATCCACTGAAAACATCCTTTAGGTTAGATTTGATTTGAAAATTTAGGGTTAGGTCTCCGCCGAACTCATCTTGGACCGATCGAGTTGTAGAAATCGGTCTCACCGATTTGGATTATGCCATAGCACTTGCGATTTTTGGTCTGACCGAAAACTGCAAATCGATGTGACCGAGTTCGATTCTCTGTGAAAACCTAGCAATCTCGGTGCCACCAAACTGTGACTCGGTTTGACCGAGTTCACTAGTTTAGGTTCCAAATGTTGCTTCGGTATCACCGAGTTTACAAATCGGTAGCTCCGAAATGCTTTCTGTGGAGAACTAAAACTAAGTTTTTAAGTCATCTATTTTGCAAAATCTCTGCACTTTGTGATGCTCATCCACTCTACCTCATCTACATCTATTCATAGGGTCTGCTGTCAGTAAGTTTGCAAAGATGTCTGATCAGAGTGACAGTCAGAACAGGTCTGAGGAACATGTGCAACCGAGTGAGGGTTCAGATCCCTCAAGCACTTCTGATGATGGCAGCAGGAGTACCCCAAGCAACTTGCCAAAGGCAGCCACCAGAACTAGGAAAAAGAGAACCTCATATTCAGAGGATGAGGACTATGTGGCTACGGAGGAGGAGGTAAGCTCCAAGAAGAAGGTGCTGAAAAAGGAGTATGGCACAGTTGCTGCAACAAAGCCAGGCTTGAACAAGAAGGCACATGCCAGGAGGATCCTAATGTCAAAGCTAAGGAAGGTAGCAACAGGAGGAACAATGAAATTCACCATAGAATCAGATGATGGTGAAGCAGCAAGTGATGACCAGAAAAAGAAGAGGGCAAGAACCACTACTGCAAAAGTTCTTGGAAAGTCTACTATGGTAAGAGATTCAGAAGAGGAGGAGGAAGAGGATGCTCCAGCACCCAAAGCTCAGAAGCTTATGGGAGATGCTATAAAGTCAGGGGCTGCTCCATCAAAGCCCAAGTCTGCTCCCAAAGCTCAAACTCAGAAGTCTAGTAAGCCCAAGAGGAACACCAGAAGTATTCCTGCAGAAGAGAAGAACAAGGCCCAGTGCCTCAAGCTAAAGAAGAGGATGATGATTCTCTTATTTTGAGAAAATTGAAGCCCAAGATTCCAGACCACAATGATGCTCATCCAGTGGCTGAAGACATGCATATCAGAAAGGATGCTGGACTGATATTGTGGAGACAGTCTGATCCTTATGCTGTGAGGAGGAGGACTGCAGTTGACTACAGGTTTCATACAAAGGAACAGCAAGACTTCTATGAAACAATTTTGCTTGACAAGAAGCCAATTGTATGTGACATGAGATGGGTTGATTGGGAATACATCAAGGAGGAAGAAGATCACTTTCCAGGAGTTTATGACAGCTCAAAGCATGTGGAGTTGACAAAATTGTTGGGCAGAAGCTCACTGAAAGTGCAACTATCCCTAGGTGGTTTTGGTAATTCATAACAACATATAGCTCATTGAGCTAATGCTATTCCAAGACAAATATTTTAGGAAAGCTCAATGAATGGCATGGCATGGATGATGAAAGTGGATCCCTCAAAATGTTAAGGATAAAGGATTGGCTCAAGATCAAAAGCTCAAGACTCTACATTTTACATTTTAGTGATCCAAGATCACATTGAGTCTATAGGAAAAGCCAATACTATCAAGGAGGGACGAGGTGTTGCTTAATGAGCCTCTTGCTTCATGTGCTTAGTAATATGCTCCAAAACCCTCCACTACTTTCTCACATCCTCATATGACCTAAACCTAAAGTCAAACTCAGCCCTACCGATTCTTTCTATCCGGCGCCACCGAGTTCAAATGTCATATCCACTGCCACAAATCCTAGGCAAATCGGTTTCACCGATAGGGATCTCGGTCTAACCGAGATGGGATTGTAATCTCTCTGTTTCCCTTCGTAACGTTTCGGTCTAACCGAAGTGAGCGATCGGTCCCACCGAGATTACAATGTAAACTCTTTGTTTCCCTTTGATAACTTTTCGGTCTCACCGAAAGAGCGAATCGGTCCCACCGAGTTTACCTGACCAACTCTCTGGTTAGCTAATTACCAAAATCAGTCTCACCGAGTTTGTGTAATCGGTCTCACCGAGATTACGTTATGCCCTAACCCTATTCTTATGGTCCTACCGAGTTGCATGTCAGTCCCACCGAAAACCCTAACGGTCACTAGGTTTACTAAATCGGTCCGACCGAGTTTGATGATTCGTCCCACCGAGTTTGGTAAATTGTGTAACGGTTAGATTTTGTGTGGAGGCTATATACCCCTCCACCTCCTCTTCATTCGTGGAGAGAGCCATCAGAACGAACCTACACTTCCAACTTACCAGTTCTGAGAGAGAACCACCTACTCATGTGTTGAGGCCAAGATATTCCATTCCAACCACAAGATTCTTGATCTCTAGCCTTCCCCAAGTCCAAATCTTCTTTCCACCAAATCCAAATCCTGTGAGAGAGAGTTGAGTGTTGGGGAGACTATCAGTTGAAGCACAAGAGCAAGGAGTTCATCATTAACACACCATTTGTTACTTCTTGGAGAGTGGTGTCTCCTAGATTGGCTAGGTGTCACTTGGGAGCCTCCGACGATATTGTGGAGTTGAACCAAGGAGTTTGTAAGGGCAAGGAGATCGCCTACTTCTTGAAGATCTACCGCTAGTGAGGCAAGTCCTTCGTGGGCGACGGTCATGGTGGGATAGACAAGGTTTCTTCTTCGTGGACCCTTCGTGGGTGGAGCCTCCGTGGACTCACAAGAACCATTACCCTTCGTGGGTTGAAGTCTCCATCAACGTGGATGTATGATAGCACCACCTATCGGAACCACGACAAAAACATCCGTGTCTCCAATTGCGTTTGAATTCTCCAAACCCTTCCCTTTACATTCTTGCAAGTTGCATGCTTTATTTTCCGCTGCCTATATACTCTTTGCATGCTTTCTTGAATTGCGTGAAGATTGCTTGACTTGCTCAAAGATAGCTAAAATCTACCAAAGTCTAAAATTGGGAAAAGTATAAGTTTTTAATTGGTCAAGTAGTCTAATCACCCCATCTAGACATACTTCAAGGTCCTACAAGTGGTATCAGTGCTTTGGTCTCCATTTTCTTTGATTTACATAGCTTTTGGTGGTCATAGCCTTGGTTTCACAACCTAGGAGAGTATGGCGTCTAGCGAGGGAAATTATCATCGTAGAGGTCCTTACTTTGATGGCACTAATTTTTCTAGTTGGAAGCATAAGATGAAAATGCATATTCACCGACATAACCCCGCCGCTTGGGCTATTGTGTTTATTGGTTTGCAAGGTGAATTCTTTGATGGGAGAGAACTAAACCGTGAAGCTAGCGCGGAAGACTTGAAAATGCTGCAATACAACGCTCAAGCTTGTGATATCCTCTTCAATGGCTTGTGCCCCGGAGAATTCAACAAAATCAGCCGTCTTGAGAATGCAAAGGAAATTTGGGATACTTTGATTGATATGCATGAAGGTACCGACTCCGTCAAGGAATCCAAGTTGGATGTGCTCCAAAGTCAGCTTGACAAGTTCAAAATGAAGGATGGTGAAGGTGTCGCCGAAATGTACTCTAGGCTTGCTCTTATCACAAATGAGATTGTCGGCTTAGGAAGTGAAGAGATGACCGACAGATTCATCATCAAGAAGATCCTAAGAGCATTGGATGGAAAATATGATACCGTGTGGACATTGATCCCAATGATGCCAAATTACAAAGATCTCAAGCCAACGGAAGTCATTGGAAGAATTGTTGCTCATGAGATGCCACTCAAGGATAAGGAGGAACTTCACAACAAGTCAAGTGGTGCTTACAAAGCCTCATGTGAAGCCCCCACATCATCAAGTGAGAAACAAACTTTCAATGAAGAATTGAGCTTAATGGTGAAGAACTTCAACAAATTCTACAAGAGTAGAAGCAAAGAAAGAAGCTCCAAGTCAAGGTCCTACAATGACAAAAGATCTTCTAGTCGAGAGCGCAATTGCTGCAATTGTGGGAGACTCAGACACTATTCCAATGAGTGTACGACACCCTACAAAATAAGAGAAGATTCTCCCAAGAGAAGAAGTAGAAGAGAAGAATCACCACCAAGAGAGAAAAGGAGTAGAGATGATCGTTATGAACGAAGACCCTCACGGAAAAGCAAGGATTCGGAAAGGAAGGACAAGTCCTCAAAGAGCTACACAATACGAAGACATCAAGCTCATGTTGGTGAATGGGTATCTGGCTCCGACTCCGACAATCACTCCGAGAGAAGCTATCACTCCGACTCCGAATACACTCAAGATGAAGGTGTTGCCGGTCAAGCACTTGTGTCAACCAACTCCTACGACATATTTGAATCACGAAATGAAGGAATTGGAAGATGCTTCATGGCCAAAGGTCCTAAGGTAACACACCCCGAGTATGTTGACTTTAATAGTGATGAAGATGACTTGTTAGGTGATGATGATTTACTTATTGACAACTCTAGTGATGAATACTAGGATGAAACATCAATTAATCATGCTAATCAAGATGAAACGAATGACAATGATAGGGAGAAGATTGAGCGTCTAACTAAAGAACTAAACACTCTTAAGTTAGCTCATGAAACTATCTTCGAAGATCATCGAGAACTTTTAAGGGCTCATGAGAAGTTACGCTTTGAAAAGCTCAATCTTGAGCAAGAGCATGAGTTCCTAAAAGCGATCAATGATGATCTCCGTAAGAAAAGTTCTTCTTATATTGCCAGGCGTTTACTCTTATCTACTTACATGCCTCAAGTCAAGTCTAGTAACAAGAACAAGAAAGATTCTTCTTATAGTAGTAACAGTAACAATGCTAAATCCAATATTTTTGCTTCTAGTTGTTCTCTTGATTCCACTAATGATTCTCTTAGGCAAGTTACACTTGAGCAAGAAAACAGCTTACTGAAGGGAATTATAGAGAAAGGTGTATACAAGAGCCTTGCCGGGAGTAAGCAATTTGAGGAAATTGTACGCAAGCAAGGAAGGCACCGGAAGAATCAAGGTGTTGGTTTTGAACGAAAGTTCAATGCCAATGGAGTAGAGTGGGAAGAAGATCAATACCCCAAGACGAAGTTTGTTCCTCAACAAGTGAAGTATGATCCTACTTCCTTCAAGGGAACAAAAGCACAAGTTGATCTTCCACCACAAGACCACAATAACAAAGGCAAGGACAAGCTTCAAGAGGAGATTGATGCATTTGAAGAAGCACCTAAGGCCTTGGTCAAGTGGGTTCCCAAGACTACGTCAAGCTCTACTTCATCAAGCACAACTACTACACCAAGGATTCCCATCAAGATGATGTGGATCCCGAAGAAGAAGAACTAGAGAGTTCTTGAGGGTGACTCCGCCAACATTTTTCACTCATATCATTATGGCAAGGACAAGTGCAACCACCTTCCATATCTTGCACTAGTTCAAGGAGTCACAAACCCTCATGTTGGTAAGGCAAGGGACAAGGTAACCTAATGTTTTCATGGACATCATTTTGTGTGTGCATCACTCTATTTCTATGGATATTCTTGTTTCTTCCTTGTGGGACTAACCCATGTAAGTATTGAAAGGGCAACTCACGTCAAAGGATTGCTCCAAGAGATCTACATCAACATTGAGCATCCACATCTTCAACACCTACATGAAGTCATCATCGACTAAACCCAAGGTTAGTTCATCCCTCTAAGGGGGGATCTCACATCTAGGGGGAGCTTAACTCTAAGAATTGAGTCAAAGCAACTCTAATGGTGTGAACACATAAATGCTTTATGTAAAAGTGGTAACCCCAGTTGAGCTTAAACGTCGAGTATGACCTATGATCAAATGTTCTCATTTGACTCCTAAGTCAATATACTCATATATAGATGACCTAGTCATCGCCAATTGTTTGATAGATGCTAGAATTGGTTGTGCATGCTTTGTCACATATTTCATTTGTCATTTTATTGTGTGAGCATGTTGGATGCATCTTTTACTCATTCGAGGACATCCACTTGTTGTTTTGATTGATTGGCTTCTTTTTCTTTGGCCAAGTGGATGGACAAGAATGCCTAAGAACCTTCTCTAGCTATCTATGCTTTTCTCATCTCAAACTCTATTCATGCTACATCACAAAATTTGATCAAGTCAGATTCGAACCACTCTGTGTGAGGAGCACTCGGAGTCCCCGATTCGTCATAGACTTAAACTTCCAAAACTCCTTTGTGATTTTCGGTCTGACCGATTCCACCATTTCGTTCATACCGAGATCACTAAGTCGATCTAGGTTTTCAATCTCGGTGCAACCGATTTGAACTTTTCGGTCACACCGAGTTGCTGTAATTGTTAACAGTTATGCATCTCGGTGCCACCGAGTTGTTCCACTCGGTCACACCGACAGTATCGGGCTATATATTCTCACGGGCAAATTTTGGAAAACTTTCTCCAAAAATCCTCGCCCGCGCATAGCTTGCTTTGCCTACTAGGTCTACAGATCGTCGACTTCGTCGCCAGCTGCCTCCTGTCGCTGGTCTCCGCCGCCGTCAACGGAATTCATCTCCGCCGTTGCTGCCGTAGCGAGTTCACCGCCGAACTAGGGTATGAACTCGATCACAGTGCTATCCTCGTCTGATTCTCAACACATTGTGTTCGTAATGCATCTTGCCACGATTGAAACACTTCTATCTAGTCAAAACAATCCTTAGAATAGGTATGATTCGAAAATTTAGGGTTAGGTTTCCGCCGAAACCATCTCGGACCCACCGAGTTGAAAAACTCGGTCCCGCCGATTTGGCTAACGCCATTGCACTAGTAAGTCTCGGTCTGACCGAGAATTACAAATCGGTGTGACCGATTCTAGAACTTTGTGAAATCCTAGCAGTCTCAGTGCCACCGAACTGTGACTCGGTCTGACTGAGCTCACTAGTTTAGGTTCCAAAACTGCTTCGGTATCACCGAGTTTGAAAATCGGTAGATCCGAAATGCTTTCTGTGGAAACTAAAACTAAGTTTTTTGAATCATTCATTTGCAAAAATCTCTGCATTTTGTGATGCTCATCCACTCTACCTCATCTATAACTATTCACAGCGTCGTGATCGATTGTGTGCAGATGTCGCACCAAAGTGACAGCCAGAACAGGTCAGAAGAGCAGATTCACATGAGTGAGGGCACTAGTCCCTCTAGCAGCTCGGATGAAGGGAGCAGAAGCACTCCCAGCAATCTACCCAAGGCTGCCACAAGGAAAAGGAAGAAGAAGACCTCAGAGTCTGAGGATGAGGATTATGTGGCAGTTGAGGATGAGGCAAGTTCAAAGAAGAAAGTGCTCAAGAAGGAGTACAGCTCAACTGCAGTAAAGCCAGGCATGAAGATCAAAAGGCATGCAGGTAGACAACCAATGTCCAAAGCCAGAGTCTCCACTCAAGCTTCTTTGGAATACCAACCCAAAGAGCCTGCTGCTGCTGAAGGAAAGAAAAGGAAGGAAAGGGTCAAGAAGGCCATGGCTAGAGAGATTGGGAAGCCTTCTATGATGGAAGAAGAGGAAGAAGAAGAGGTTGCTGAACCAGCACCCAAGGCACAAAAGCTGATGGGTGATGCCATAAAATCAGGGGCTGCAACTTCAAAGCCCAAAGCTGCCCCCAAGCCCAAGAGTGCACCAAAGAGGAAACTCATGAGTATACCAGCAGCTGAGAAGAACAAGGCCCCAATGCCTGATGTTGCTGCTGAGGAAGATGAAGAAGGGCAGATCTCAAGGAAGCTCAAACCCAAGATTCCAGACCACAATGATGCTCATCCTGTGGCTGAGAACATAAAGATCAGGAGAGATCTAGGGTTGAGGCTATGGAGAGAGTCAGATCCATATGCCACCAGGAGAAGGACTGCTGTAGATTACAGGTTCCACACCAAGGAGCAGCAGGACTTCTATGAGACCATCTTATTGGATAAGAAGCCCATAGTTTGTGATATGAGGTGGGTCGACTAGACCTACATTCAGAGAATGCGAACACTATCCCGGAGTGTATGACAGCTTCAAAGTGTGTGTGGAGTTGCAGATTTTGTTGGGCAGAAGCTCACAAACTGGAATGACGAGCTCATTATGCAATTCTACTCCACAACACATTTCTATCCAGATGGCATGATAGTTTGGATGTCTGGAGGAACAAGATACTAATCAACCATAGAGGAATGGGCAAGTCTGATCAATTCCCCCAAGGAGAGTGAAAACGACTTGGACATTTATGCCAAGAAGAAAATGGATCATAACTCAATGTCACAGATGTACAAGGGGATCCCTGATGATGCACTTGAGACTTTCAAGTTTGGATCAGTTCATTTTCTTCCGTCAGGGCTGCCTACGATCAACTGGATCCTAAGGCACACTCTATTGCCTAAATCAGGTGACCACAACATGATCAGAGGGCATGCAATTAATCTGCTTCACATTTTTGATGTGCCCCAGAATTTCAAGGTCATGAGCCTCATAGTTGAAACTATCAAGAGGATAGCAGCAGACCAAAAGAGGAGCTGTGGATATGCCCCACAGATTCAGGAGTTGATTAACTCAAAGATGGGCACAGGGAAGTATCTGTTGGATAAGGAACACTTGGTTCTCTATCCTGAATCTGAGGACAATCAAGTTGTCATGACTGAGAATGAACCATCATCAGTACAAGCTCAAGAGAAGAAGGAGAAGGCAAGGAAAGAGAAGGCTGCCAAGATGCCAACTCAAGCAGAGGCATCTGAGTACTTTGAAGAACAAGCAGGAGCAGCTTGGTTACTTGATAGCATCAACTCTGCGGATTGAGAAGGGGTTGGCCACCCTAACTCAAAACCAGGAGAGCCTGGAAAGAATCATGGAAAAAAATTCTATGATCTTGATGTCAAAGTAATCGAGATTCAGCCATCTCATGGAGCAGCTTCTGGATGACGTGCAGGAGAGGAAGGGCAGGACAACAATCGATGCATTTGCCAGAGTGCCTCGAGCTCGAGATCAGCTGCAGAGCGATACCGACCATCGAGTTACTTCATCAGCTCCAGCGCAACCAGCTCCAGCACCAACTCCTTCAGCTCCTTCCACATCTACTGAAGTCTTCGTCCAAGGAGCCATCTCTACGCCACCAGCAGAAGACCAAGCCTGAGTGACGATACAGTCCTATGCATTTTCTAGGAACTTTTTGGTAACTTGTTGCCAAAGGGGGAGAAAAACGTATAGATCATAGGCTTCGAGAGAGAGATTTGCTGCTTTTGTTCTCTCTTGTCTTCTTGGTTGATGTCGGTGTCAAAACCAGCGGATCTCGGGTAGAGGGTCCCGAACTGTGCGTCTAGGCGGATGGTAACAGGAGACAAGGGACACGATGTTTTTACCCAGGTTCGGGCCCTCTCGATGGAGGTAAAACCCTACTCCTGCTTGATTAATATTGATGATATGGGTAGTACAAGAGTAGATCTACCACGAGATCAGAGAGGCTAAACCCTAGAAGCTAGCCTATGGTATGATTGTTGTCTGTCCTACGGACTAAAACCCTCCGGTTTATATAGGCACCGAAGAGGGTTAGGGTTACACAGAGTCGGTTACAATGGTAGGAGATCTGCATATCCGTATCGCCAAGCTTGCCTTCCACGCCAAGGAAAGTCCCATCCGGACACGGGACGAAGTCTTCAATCTTGTATCTTCATAGTCCAGGAGTTCGGCCAAAGGTCATAGTCCGGCTATCCGGACACCCCCTAATCCGGGACTCCCTCAGTAGCCCCCGAACCAGGCTTCAATGACGACGAGTCCGGCGTGTAGATTGTCTTCGGCATTGCAAGGCGGGTTCTTCTCCAAATCCTGTGTACCTGTTGAATAGTGTACGGCTTCTCGTAAATATCGTGCACCTTGGCTTCCACGCCCAATAATGGCCATCTTCCACGTGTTGAACGAATGCGAAAAGCCAGGGTATTTTTACATTTACCCCCCTAGCTGCGCAAATGAGCTGCCTATATAAGAGACGAGGATCTAGATCCGAATCACACCATCTTCCCTTCACGAGCTTTCATCGGAGCGCATCGTAAATCCATTCCATCATGGACACCGACGCGGCTCCTCCTCTCGCCCTCCCGTCCTCAGCCGAGATTGGGAGAGATGCTCCATCCGCACAATGAGCTAGTGACGCCCAAACCAAGGGATTTCTTCCCCAGCCTTCATGGTTCCGGTTCGAGCCGGACTCGCCACCTATAAGGGTGGAAAACAAGCGGAGAGCGTCCCCAGTCCCTCCCAAGGAGAGCGGGTATGCCTTGTCCCTTATTTGATAAGAGGGCTCGGATTTCCAATTCATCCGTTTCTCGGGGCTCTGGAGTTCTATGGCCTCCGTTGCACAACCTTCCGCCTGCCTCCATTCTGCATATTGCGGGCTTCGTGGCCCTTTGCGAGCTGTTTTTGGGCATCGAGGCTCATTTCGCTATGGAAGAGGTTGTCCTTCCTCGCACCCGTTCTCAGAAGGGGTCGATATATCAAGTGGGCGGAGCCGAACTATGGCGCATCGCCGGACCGGATATCTATCCGGAACCCCGAAGAAGGCGTCCGAAGACTGGCCTTCGAATGGTTTTATATAGAAGATGTCCCCTGCCGGACCCTGTTCGGATTGGCCTCCGGAGTTCAAGAATGCTCCTTTGAAGAAACGCCTAAGCTGGCGCCCACGGAGCCCTCGAGAGGAGAATGACAGGGGGCGCCCTTTACCGATGAGCCGAATAAGGTTGTTGGCTCATTTCGGACTGACCATGATCGGGTCATGGCCACATGCATTATGCGGGGTGCAGCCGCCCAAAGATAGAGGCCACCCATGTGGGATTTCAACGGGAGGATGATGCCACCCGCCATGGCCGAGGGGCGGGATCGATCGCCGATCGATGAAGACCTTGTCCGCATTGTACAAGGGAGAAGAGGAGGAATTTCTTCGCGTCAATCCACAAGACGGATTTTCTATGAACAATCTCCAAGCTGGGTAAGCGGACATTTCTTTTTGCCCATCCGATCCATATTCCCATAGTCAAGTATCTCATTTTGTGCTTTCAACGCAGGAACTGCGCCAGGCCGAAAAGGATATAAGCAGCCTGCCTCCACAACCCGAAGATTCGGAACGGTTCCTCGATCCGGCCTCCCAAGAGGATCCGGATATACCGGTGGAGCTGATCGATGGGGTATTTCACCAACTGAGCATTGATAATGCCCTGGTTGCCATTACGGCCGATTACCCCGGAATACTTCCAGCCTCACAGGTAACTGAGACCGAAGCCCCAATACTTTGAGAATGATTCACCCGTGCTTATTTTTTATCACCATACACCAACGGTGTTTTGCAGGGGGAGCCCTTGAGGCGGAAGGCCGAGCCTGCGGCGGCTAGCCAACAAGGGGCAGCACGGCCCATCAGGCTAAAAAGAAGTGTGGTCCGGATTGAAACGCTGGCGCAATGGTATGGCGTGTCACCTTATTCCCGGGTTTTATTCCGGAAGGCAAACTAACGCTCGTGCTCTCTTCAGGAAAAAGAGCGCTCGCCGGACTATATCCGGAGAGGTTGCCAATCGAGCCTCCGCCAGCCAGGCTCCAAAGCCAGGCCCAGAAGCGGAGGTGAACACGAGGCATGCGTTGGATGCTCCTCCGACAGAGGATGCCGATAGATTGTCTGCCACCAACTCCGAGGTGGAGAGTGCCATGAATCACAGGCGCCGCCGGACAATTCTTCGTGACACATGTTTCTCCCAAGAGGCATTGAACGCCTTCAATTCGGGAGATGCGCACCTCCGTGCCGCTCAAGATGGTCTAGCCAGAGCCACGGAGCAGTATGTAAAGACATGCGAGTGAGGAAATTTAACAGTTATATATGCCAGTAGCCCCCGAGACTTGAAATAGTTAGAATAATTGATTTAAGGATCATTTATTGTGCAGGATCTTACAAAAAAGAATACCCAACTGTCCCAGGAGCTTGAAGAGTGCAAAGCCCAACTTGAGGCCGCTGACAAGCGCGACAAGGGAAGCCAAAGAGACCCCTCTGGTAATATACGCTTTTAAAAGATAAGTATGTTGTGAAGTGGGCGTGTATAAATCGACAATAACATTGCAGATGGCGCTGGGTAGATCCGAACAAGCAACAGCTCTTGCACCGTTAAAGGCGGCGAGAACGCTTACGAGGGTGAGGCGGAGAAAATAATCTCAAGATGCCAACACCCAGCTGGGTGAGGAACTAAAGATGTTCATGCCCAGCTGTCCGACACCGTTAAGGAGAATCGGCGGCTTCGACGCGGCATTTTTAGTAAGTGCTTAAACGAACTTTGAAAAAGAGTTCGCAAGGAAGTCGACTAACGAGTTATGTCTGTAGGTATGCTCACAGCCGCCCCGCAGAGGACATGTCCGATTCTGGGTGACCTTCTTCCCGAAGTCTATAACTGCATTTAACGAGTTCGGCAGTGATGAAAGGCGCCGCCAGCCTTGTGGCCATCTGTCTCCCTGCCCAAGGCCTTGGGAGCTTGCAGAGAGGCTCGAGGAGCGCGTGGCGCTTCGATTATGGAAGATATCGGCCTGCCATCAAGGCGCCAGGGAGGCCTGGGCCATGGTGAAGACGCGGTACACGAAGGCTGACCCAAACCACATAGCCGAGGTCGGACCTATGGGGCCCGATGGGAAGGAGATCCCTGTGAGCTTAGTGTACGGCCAGGTAGAATTGGCCACAAAGTATTCCCAGCTGGACTGTAAACTAGACAGCTTGTTAGATGGCATTGAAGAGGAATACAATCAGTCGAATTGACTATGTAATTTAAGGTGACATGTAAAATTCCTTCTAGCCGGATTGTAGATCGTTTGTCATAGCGGACCTTTTCGCTTCAACCTCGGGACCCAGTAGTCCGGAGTGTGTCCGAATACCCTCGCGGTTATATAAAAACCGGGGCATGCGTGGAGACCAGGCGTAGGGGTCATTATTGCTTTATCATACAAGTGCCCAACTAGTTATGTTATATTACATGGTTAGTAA
This sequence comes from Aegilops longissima, assembly GCA_021605205.1. Classification (NCBI taxonomy): domain Eukaryota; kingdom Viridiplantae; phylum Streptophyta; class Magnoliopsida; order Poales; family Poaceae; genus Aegilops; species Aegilops longissima. The sequence continues at coordinate 174,641,262 of CM038682.1, forward strand.
GAAACATCTTCCAGGGAGAATAGTTCTGTTAGGGGTTCCTTTCCCTGGGAGGCATGCCCTAAAGTGCATGTCCGGACTGCAAAAAGCAGAAAAACATCCGGGGCAGATAAATAAATAGGTAAGAAATCTTCTTTTAGTTCACCGACCGAATATTCTCTTAAGAACGCTAGCTTTCCGCTTCACCCAGTCTGAGGTACACATCCGGCTGACCCGGCAGTAACAATCACAGAGGTGCTCCCTTTACCACCTAGCCGAACAATCGGGAACATAGGGGTAAGCACAGGAGCCAGGCAACCCAGCTTGGCCAAAACTTAAGTCATATCGATGCATATAATGGTGAATAAAAGGTACATGCGGAAGTGTGGCACATGTATTGGGCATGAAGCCCTTATAAATAAGCTTCTGTGAAAGAAGCCCCCATGTACAATGAGCGCGGATAGCGCGTCAAGTGTGTGCGCACAATGCGCTAACGAGCCTTCAAAGGCTGGAAAAAAAAGGAGGGAGAAGGAGAAAAATAGAAGACAGCTAAAATGTAAAATATGGACAGAGGAAGGAGACGAACTCAGAATCCGGCGCTAGGCGTAGAATCTTCGGAGACGGGCTGCGTTCCATGGGTTCGGCTCGAGTCGGTTATCCGATGCATCTCGCAGACGGTACGCTCCACCGGCAGGACTTGGTCAATGATAAAGGGACCTTCCCATTTGGGCTTGAGTTTGTCCTTTTTCTTGTCCGGCACGCGTAGAACTAGCTCGCCAACATTGTAAGTTTTGGCCCGTACTTCTCTGCTTTGATATCTTCGAGCCTGCTGTTGATAGAATGCGGAACGGGCTTTTGCTACGTCACGCTCCTCCTCCAAGGCGTCCAAACTGTCCTGCCGATTGAGCTCGGCTTCTCTTTCTTCGTACATGCGCACGCAAGGTGAATCATGAATTATGTCGCAGGGCGGAACTGCCTCTGCATCGTATACCATAAAGAATGGTGTGAATCCGGTCGTGCGATTCGGAGTGGTCCGCAGCCCCCAGAGTACGGAGTCGAGCTCCTCTACCCAGTGCGTGTTAGATTCCTTGAGGGACCACACTAATCTGGGTTTGATGCCGCTCATAATTAGACCATTTGCTCGCTCGACTTGACCGTTAGTTTGAGGGTGATAGACTGAAGCGTAGTCGAGCTTGATGCCCATGTTTTTGCACCAGAGTTTGACCTTGTCGGCCGTAAAGTTCGTGCCGTTATCAGTGATGATGCTGTGGGGGACACCGTAACGGTGTATGACCCCTGATATGAAGTCTATCACCGGTCCGGATTCGGCCATCTTAACAGGCTTGACCTCTATCCATTTGGTGAATTTATCCACCATGACCAGTAGGTATTTTTGCTTGTGGGTTCCCCCTTTAAGGGGTCCAACCATGTCAAGCCCCCAGACCGCAAAGGGCCAGGTGATGGGTATAGTTTTGAGGGCGGTGGGTGGCATGTGGCTTTGATTAGCAAAGAGCTGGCATCCGACGCATCGTTGGACTAAGTCCTGCGCATCTGCCCGGGCCGTCGGCCAATAAAATCCTGTACGGAAGGCCTTGCCTACAAGGGCCCGGGCTGCGGCGTGGTGCCCGCCGAGTCCGGCATGAATTTCAGCCAGAAGATTCCGCCCTTCCTCTTCGGAGATACACCTTTGAAGGACTCCGGTTGTGCTTTTCTTATAAAGCTCACCCTCATGGACCTTATAGGCTTTAGATCGTCGCACTATGCAGCGGGCCTCGCTTGGTCCTCGGAAGTTCCTGCCTGGTTAGGTAGGCTAGAATGGTTCTGTCCACGGGCAATGACTGCCATTATTACGTGGGCTGAGGGTGTTATTTCGCTGGCGTAACCACCAACCGTGTCGAATGTTTGGTGTGGGGCAGTGCGGTTGGGTCCGGGTTGTTATTTCCGGACTCTCCCTCCCATAATACGGATGGCTTGAACAGCCTCTCTAGGAAGATGTTGGGGACGGCATCGCGCTTATGCCGATGCGTGCCAACACGCTCTGCTGCCTGGTTGTTATCCCGGGCTATATGGTGAAATTCGAGCCCCTCAAACCGAGCTGACATTTTTAGGACGGCATTGCGAAAAGCTGCCATTTTCGGATCCTTGGCATCAAAGTCTCCATTTATTTGGGATATCGCGAGGTTCGAATCCCAGCGCACCTCTAGGCGTTGAATACCCATGGAGACTGCCATCCGGAGACCATGTAGAAGGGCCTCTTATTCGGCTGCGTTGTTGGAGTCCGTATACATTATTTGGAGTACGTATTGAACTGTATCTCCGGTTGGGGACGTCAGAACGACGCCAGCTCCCAGGCCAACCAACATTTTGGAGCCGTCGAAGTGCATTATCCAGTTGGAATATGCGCCGTACTCTTTAGGGAGTTCGACTTCGGTCCATTCGGTGACGAAGTCGGCCAAAAGTTGCGACTTAATAGCTCGCCGTGGCTTATAGGTTATGTCGAACGGGAGGAGCTCAATGACCCATTTGGCAATCCGGCCCGTCGCGTCATGGTTGTTTATAATGTCGTTAAGAGGTACTTCGGGGGCTACTGTTATCGAACACTCTTGAAAGTAGTGTCGCAGCTTCTGGGATGCCATAAACACCGTGCACGCTATCTTTTGATAATGCGGGTATCGTGACTTGCATGGAGTTAGGACAGTGGACATGTAGTAAACTGGTTTTTGGAGGGGGAACTTGTGTCCGTCCGTTTTTCGTTCGACAACGAGCACCGCGCTTACAACTTGATGAGTTGCCGCGATATATAATAGCATTGGTTCGCCCATGTTGGGCGCGGCCAGGACCGGGTTTGTTGCCAATATGGCTTTTATTTCTTCGAGTCCGGCCGTGGCAGCATCCGTCCACTCGAAGTGTTCGCTGCATCGGAGGAGGCGATAAAGGGGTAATGCCTTTTCTCCCAAACGGGAGATAAAGCGGCTTAGAGCCGCCACGCATCCAGTCAATTTTTGTATTTGTTTGAGGTCTTTTGGGATATCCAATTTTGACAGAGCTCGGATCTTGGCTGGGTTTGCTTCAATTCCTCTACCGGATACAATGAAGCCCAAGAGCTTTCCGGCTGATGCGCCCGGCGCATTTTTCGGGTTGAGCTTGATGTCATATGTTCGGAGATTATCGAATGTGAGCCTCAAGTCGTCTACTAGAGTTTCGACATGCTTGCTTTTGACGACCACATCGTCTATGTATGCCTCCACTGTCTTGCCGATCTGGTTTGCCAGACATGTCTGAATCATGCGCTGATATGTTGCGCCGGCGTTTTTGAGCCCGAAGGGCATTGTGTTGAAGCAGAATGGGCCGTATGGAGTGATGAATGCCGTTGCGGCTTGGTCAGGCTCTGCCATCTTAATTTGGTGGTAGCCGGAGTATGCGTCGAGGAAGCACAATGAATCGTGTCTTGCGGTAGCGTCGATAATTTGATCGATGCGGGGGAGGGGGAAGGGATCCTTTGGGCAAGCCTTGTTGAGGTCCTTGAAATCGACGCATAGGCGCCAGGATTTGTCCTTCTTTGGTACCATCACCAGGTTTGCTAGCCAGTCCGGATGTTTTATATCTCTGATGAATCCGGCCTCCAATAGTTTGGCTAGCTCCTCTCCCATGGCCTGTCTCTTGGGTTCGGAGAAACGCCGAAGAGCCTGTTTGACTGGCTTGAATCCTTTTAGGATGTTTAGGCTGTGCTCGGCCAGCCGGCGTGGGATTCCTAGCATGTCTGAAGGGTGCCAGGCAAAAATGTCCCAATTTTCGCGTAGGAATTCTCTTAGTGCGGCGTCTACATCAAGATTTAATTGTGCCCCGATGGAGGCCGTTTTTGTAGGGTCCGTTGGATGGACTTGGAATTTGACTATTTCATCCACCGGTTTAAAGGAGGTGGACTTGGATCTCTTATCGAGTATCACATCGTCCCTATTCACCTTGGAGCGCAGCGCAGTGAGTTCCTCGGCCGCTAGGGCTTCGGATAGTGCCTCAAGGGCCAGTGCGGCTGTCTTGTTTTCAGCGCGGAGTGCTATGTCCGGGTCACTAGCAAGAGTGATGATTCCGTTGGGCCCGGGCATTTTGAGCTTCATGTACCCATAATGGGGTATAGCTTGAAAAATTGTGAATGCCTCTCGCCCTAATAGAGCGTGGTATCCGCTGTTGAACAAGGCCACTTGGAACGTGACCTCCTCGGACCTGTAATTATCCGGCGTGCCGAACACCACATCCAGTGTGATTTTTCCTGTACAACATGCTTCCCGACTGGGGATTATTCCTCTAAAGGTTGTGCTGCTTCGCTCAATGCGGCTCCAGTCTATTTCCATTTTTCGGAGGGTTTTCTTGTAAATGAGGTTCAGTCCGCTGCCACTGTCCATGACTACCTTGGTAAGGCGAAAGCCATCCACTATCGGACTGAGGACCAATGCGGCTGGTGCTCAGGCTGTTCGGAATTTAGGTTCGTCACTGGCATTAAAGGTAATAGCCGTGTCACTCCATGGGTTTATTGTTGCTACTTGGTAGACTTCGGCAAGGCTACGGAGTGTTCGCTCGCATATTATTTGATGCGAAAGTCTCAAGACTGTTATCGGATCGGTATCCTTGGGCTGGTGCTCTAGAGCTAGAAGCTCTTCGCCACTTTTGGCCACCTGCCGTAGTATCCAACATGCTCTAAGGCTATGAGTTGGAGTGGCGCCCTCTGTACTATGAATTTTACAGGGTCCATTGAGCCATCCCTCCAAAGACGGTTCCATGCCCTATAGAGGGTTTTTGCTTTCGGTATTTAACCCAGTGTGCTGGCGATGACGCCCTTTTATTTCGGATGGGGTTGTATTCAAGGCGGATTGTCCCAAAATCTTGCTTCGGTTTTCGAGCGCTTTCCATCGCATAGTACTTTCGCATTATGGACGCCAAGTCAGCAAAGCGTGTAATGTCATGGCGACTTATAGCTTTGAGGATCCCGTTGTCCGTGCAATTATTGCGAAGAATGAGATTATGCCTCCTCGCGGCAGTCCTTTATCCTGTCCATAACCGGGAGGAATCGCCCAAGAATGGTGTATCTGCTTCTGGGGCTCTTGCGAATTTGAGATAGGTCGCTTATGTTTGGGTGGGCGGGTGGAATTAAATCCGAACCTCGCCCGATCTGAGACTTAAGGGCCAAGGAGCTTCGAACTTGGAAGCTTGGATTCTTGGATGTTGTCCAATGAATCTAGCCCGCTGCTTGACTTTAGGTTCAGGGCTTGAGTGACGCCTCTCCTCCGCGGAATCCGCATGGAGGGATCGGGAATCGGACGTAGCTAGTCCTTAAGATAGAAGAAGGTTCGCCAGATTGTTCCTCTACCACAGCAACGGTGGGTAACCCGAGAGTTAATCTCTCTCGATCGGGTTTAGGCCCAATCTGATAATAGTCATGAGCGACTCCTGAGGCGGCGATGCGATCCAAGAGCTCGTTTAAGGAAGAGAGCTCCATCGATCTAACTGCTCGGCGAGTTCCGAGTTAACGTGAAGATTGCTTTCGATGACCCGAGAAGTCATCGTCGGCGCGGCGGCCGAATAGGCGGTCATAAGAAAACCGCCTAGTCGGAGAGTTTGGCCGACATCCAAAGCTTCTTTAGCAACAGTGTCGTCTTTAAAGACGGGATGAGGCATCCTTCTTGACGGTGACGACACAGAGGAACTCTTAATGAAAGCACCAATGTCGGTGTCAAAACCGGTGGATCTCGGGTAGGGGGTCCCGAACTATGCGTCTAGGCGGATGGTAACAGGAGACAAGGGACATGATGTTTTTACCCAGGTTCGGGACCTCTCGATGGAGGTAAAACCCTACTCCTGCTTGATTAATATTGATGATATGGGTAGTACAAGAGTAGATCTACCACGAGATCAGAGAGGCTAAACCCTAGAAGCTAGCCTATGGTATGATTGTTGTTCATCCTACGGACTAAAACCCTCCGGTTTATATAGGCACCTAAGAGGGTTAGGGTTACATAGAGTCGGTTACAATGGTAGGAGATCTGCATATCCGTATAGCCAAGCTTGCCTTCCACGCCAAGGAAAGTCCCATCCGGACAGGGGACGAAGTCTTCAATCTTGTATCTTCATAGTCCAGGAGTCCGGCCAAAGGTCATAGTCCGGCTATCCGGACACCCCCTAATCCGGGACTCCCTCAGTTGAACTTTGTTTGCTTTTGAATGCTTGAGATACTATGCAATTACCTGTGAGACATTGATGATCATGTGTTTGATCATAAGCTACACTTATGCTTGTTATATGTTATTATCTTACTTATCCTTATATGATCATTCACTTTGCTTGGTGATGAGTGCATGTATTCAATCTTTATTATTTTGAGCGCTCCACCAAGATGTATGTGACATGGAAGAGTAACCCATGAGCCTAATTCCCTGTGCATTTGCAGTCCAAAGCAAATCTTAAAATGTGCACAAATTTAGGGGGAGCTCTTGCTTATCACATACTTCTCAAAGCGACGATGTTTTTCAATCTTATTATCATTTGTCGAAGCTTTGATCTATATGTTGTCATCAATTACCAAAAAGGGGGAGATTGAAAGTGCAACTATCCCTAGGTGGTTTTGGTAATTCATAACAACATATAGCTCATTGAGCTAATGCTATTCCAAGACAAATATTTCAGGAAAGCTCAATGAATGGCATGGCATGGATGATGAAAGTGGATCCCTCAAAATGTTAAGGACAAAGGATTGGATCAAGCTCAAAAGCTCAAGACTCTACATTTTACATTTGAGTGACCCAAGATCACATTGAGTCTATAGGAAAAGCCAATACTATCAAGGAGGGATGAGGTGTTGCTTAATGAGCCTCTTGCTTCATGTGCTTAGTGATATGCTCCAAAACCCTCCACTACTTTCTCACATCCTCATATGACCTAAACCTAAAGTCAAACTCGGCCCTACCGATTCTTTCTATCCGGCGCCACCGAGTTCAAATGTCATAGCCACTGCAACAAATCCAAGGCAAATAAGTTTCACCGATAGGGATCTCGGTCTCACCGAGATGGGATTGTAATCTCTCTGTTTCCCATCGTAACGTTTCGGTCTAACCGAAGTGAGCGATCGGTCCCACCGAGATTACAATGTAAACTCTCTGTTTCCCTTCTGTAACTTTTCAGTCTCACCGAAAGAGCGAATCGGTCCCACCGAGTTTACCTGACCAACTCTCTGGTTAGCTAATTACCAAAATCGGTCTCACCGAGTTTGTGTAATCGGTCTCACCGAGATTACGTTATGCCCTAACCCTAATCATATCGGTCCTACCGAGTTGCATGTCAGTCCCACCGAAAACCCTAACGGTCACTAGGTTTACTAAATCGGTCCGACCGAGTTTGATGATTCGGTCCCACCGAGTTTGGTAAATTGTGTGTAACGGTTAGATTTTGTGTGGAGGCTATATATACCCCTCCACCTCCTCTTCATTCGTGGAGAGAACCATCAGAACAAACCTACACTTCCAACTTACCAGTTCTGAGAGAGAACCACCTACTCATGTGTTGAGGCCAAGATATTCCATTCCAACCACAAGATTCTTGATCTCTAGCCTTCCCCAAGTTGCTTTCCACTCAAATATTCTTTCCACCAAATCCAAATCATGTGAGAGAGAGTTGAGTGTTGGGGAGACTATCATTTGAAGCACAAGAGCAAGGAGTTCATCATCAACACACCATTTGTTACTTCTTGGAGAGTGGTGTCTCCTAGATTGGCTAGGTGTCACTTGGGAGCCTCCGACGAGATTGTGGAGTTGAACCAAGGAGTTTGTAAGGGCAAGGAGATCGCCTACTTTGTGAAGATCTACCGCTAGTGAGGCAAGTCCTTCGTGGGCGACGGCCATGGTGGGATAGACAAGGTTGCTTCTTCGTGGACCCTTTGTGGGTGGAGCCCTCCGTGGACTCACAAGCAACTGCTACCCTTCGTGGGTTGAAGTCTCCATCAACGTGGATGTACGATAGCACCACCTATCGGAACCACGACAAAAACATCCGTGTTCCAATTGCGTTTGAATTCTCCAAACCCTTCCTTTACATTCTTGCAAGTTGCATGCTTTATTTTCCGCTGCCTATATACTCTTTGCATGCTTGCTTGAATTATGTGAAGATTGCTTGACTTGCTCAAAGATAACTAAAATCTGCCAAAGTCTAAAATTGGGAAAAGGATAAGTTTTTAATTGGTCAAGTAGTCTAATCACCCCCCTCTAGACATACTTCAAGGTCCTACACTCACAAAATGGAATGATGAGTTGATCATGCAGTTTTACTCCATTGCTAATCATGAGGATAGTTTGGATGTCAGAAGGTACTAGGTACCAGTCCATTGTTGAAGAATGGGCCAAGTTGATCAATGCCCCAGAAGAACATGAATATGACTTGGATGTGTACGCCAAGAAGAAGAAGGACCACAACACTATGGCAAACATGTACAAGGAGATCCCAGATAAAGCTTTGGAGGCTCACAAGCTTGGATCAGTACATTACTTGTTGTCTAGTCTGCCTACCATCAACACAATCCTTAGGCACACTCTGCTACCCAAGTCAGGAGATCACAAGATGATCAGAGGGCATTCTATCAACCTGCTATAGCTTTTTGATGGTCCTCATAAGTTCAAGGTCATGAGTCTGATTGTAGAGACAATCAAGAGGACTGCTGCTGACCAGAAGAGAAGCTGTGGGTATGCTCCACACATTCAGGAGCTCATCAACTCCAAGATGGGCACAGGAACATATTTGTTGGATAAGGAGCATCTACCCTTATATCCTGATTTTGAAGACAACACTGTAGTGATGAATGAGAAGAGAGCCAAAGCAAAGGCTGAGAAAGTTGTGCCAAGATGCCAAGTGTTGAAGAGGCATCTCAAGTTTTCCTGAAGAGCAAGCAAGATCAACTTGCATATCTGATCCAGTCTACACTGAGGATTGAGAAGGGCTTGGCCACCCTGACTCAAAACCAGGAGAGCTTAGAGAGGATCATAGAAACCAAATTTTATGATCTTGATCTGAAGGTAACTGAGATTCAAACATCAGTTGAGCAGCTTCAGGAGGAAGCAGAAGAGAAGAGAGGGAAGGCAACTACTTATGCATTTCAGCGAGTGCCTAGAGGACAGAGGTCTGCTGCAGTGCATGTACCTGATACAAGAGCAACAACATCAGCACCAGCAGCCACAGCTCCAGTGCCACCTCCAACAGCCACTCCACAAGCTCCAACTACATCAGCTGATGCCTTCGTCCTTGGAGTTCTGTGTACACCACCTCCCGAAGACCAAGCATGAGAGGCGCATAGCACCTTTCTATGCATATTTGAACTTTTTGGTAACTTGTTGCCAAAGGGGGAGAAATATGTATAGATCATAGGCTTCGAGAGAGTGTTTTGCTTCTTTGTTTTTGGTTGAACTTTTTATTGTGTGCCTGTGTGAGATACTTTATGTCCTTGTGTGAGATACTTGTGTGATCATGTGATTGATCACATGCTACTTTAATGCTTGCTTGGATGATACTATCTTTTATATCTCTATATGATCATTCACTTTACTAGATCATTGTTGGCGCGCGTTGCTGCGCCCGTCTATTTTGAAGTTTTCTTGACAGAGAGATATATTATTTTTTGTAAATACATGAAGACAAGATAACGCATGAAAATGATAAAATAGATTGAAATAACAACGGAGTTGACCATTCAACCAACATGTTTCATCACAGGTTTCTGGAGCTCTAGAGACAACACATGTATGGTAATCTATCACAACTAAGAAACAAAATCAGCAGAGTAGCAATCATAACAAAAAAAAGATGTGGACAACCGTGAGTACTGCAGCACACTTACCTGATTAGCTGCACAAACTCCACATTTAGTCTGCAACACTATCTTTTTGTTGGATGCTACCCCCTGCTGACCAAATAGTTACATAAAAGTTTTCATGTAGGAAGAGCCAAAGACCTCATAAGAACCTTTCTTTCTTGTTGTAAAGTGAAGGAAAGCAGTGACGAGATGCTATGAAACAAAGACTTCCTATAGTCTGGCAAAAGGAAGACTTGCTATTATCCTCCGGATAAACATGTAGTAACCAAAGCAATGTCCTGAAACAAAGGCTAGCTATAATCCCGCCAAAAAAACACTTGCTATAATTCTCCGGATAAAGTATGTAGTAACCAAAGACAATGTGAAACAAATACTTGTGGCAGTCGTCTGGATAAGTATGGAGTAACCAAAGAGGTGTCCCAAATACATCCAGTTGTTCCACATAAACATTGAAGTAAAAATGCAAGTTAATGTTTTATGCATAGAAAGGTAAATTAATGACACACTATCAATTCTAATATTGACATTTCTATATCTCGAATATTGAGAAGTATTTATATCACTATGCTATATTATTTTCTAAAACCAAAGAGTAACATATATAATCAATCAGCGATTTACTTGTGGACTATAGAAAGCTGCAACTTATTCCCATTGTAAATGGGAGAAAGAGAAAAATAAGTAAAAGATATATCTAAAAAACACTGCTGGTAGTAAAGATCAAGTACCACTGTTGGCGGAAATGCTGGCAACTTCAGTAAGTATTCCTTCTACTCAATTTATGAAAGCATATTCCAGAGTGCGGACCACAAATAGATGTTATGCAACCAGAAATAAATAACATTATTGTAACGTATGAAGAATTTTTTTTCAATAATATTCATCGATATAACCTAACTTGCATAGTTATATACGGCTGGAGCAATGGATAATACTGAGTAAGCGAATCCTTGCTGCTGTGTTAGCCGATGTAGCAGAGGTCCTTACCCCATTCAAGTCCTCTCAATTATTCCTGTCAGGTGCAATATTTTGTACTAAAGAATAGTGCACAAGACAGAGAAAGCATGCTTAGTCATCTCCATGGTGAAAATTTAGCCTACTCATCTATCTAAAATGTAGAAACTGAAGTCAATACCTGCACATTAACTGTCGCAAGATCATGTGAGAGGAGATCCATGGGGGACACGGAAGATCAGGCAGCGAGTAGTACCTCAGGTTCCTGTGTTTCTATCCAGGAACATAATTTAAGACCGAAATGATATTCAAATATCTGAGGGGATCCAGTATGGGATGGAGACGGCGTGCTCGAGGAGATTCAGCTGCTGCAAGTCACCCAAAGGAATCCAGCGCTTGATGGTAGCCAACCGATCAAGCCGAGATGTGGGATGGAGGTGAATCGGGGCTGGTCAATCCAACCAACCATGGTAATCTGCCTGCGAGGTAGAGGGTCACCTTGAGCAGCGCACAGTTGCCGGGAAATCAAGGAGGTATATAACCATCGCAACATGACCTTAATGGTGACTGATGTGCGCCAGTCGCCGGCGACGGGTAATTGCAGGGTAATTGTACACTAGGTATCATGGATAGGATATAATTCATCCACTTAAACTTCCTTCACATCTCCTAATAATCTACATAATTGAGAAAGTTATCAGCTCTTTTGCAACATTTATCCTCTTTCTTAAACTACACTATTGTGTGCCGGAAAGGACACAGTAAATGGATATCTCTATTGGAATCTCACAGTACATAAACAAAAAGGAATTTTGCAAGATACAAAGAATTGTTTGTAGGGCCAACTACATATATATAGTAAAAAAAAGGAGCCACTGAAATGTTCTTGGATTCTAATGGATTCATCAATCCGTACATCTTAATCCTTAAATAGCATCATCTCTATCACTAATTTGTATTCTTGACAGCAGTCAGTTCAGATGTATTCTTCAGTTTCTAACTGACAGAAACAAACATTGTTCTTTCACATCGTACAACTCCACCAAATGTACTAATCTAATTATTTTCCCTCAAGCAACTGGGAGCAATGAATACCAGGATTGTCATATTATATAGAACTGCAAGTGATAAATATTTTCAGTCCAACAATCATTTTTGATTGACAAAAAGATAGGAGAGCGGCTGAATCTATGCCAATAACCTGCAGTGGCGGAGTGGCATCAAGCTGACGCAAGCAGATGTCTTAAGTGTTCCAAGCCTCGGCCTCCTCCAAATCTCCCTGGAGGCTAGTGGCACACCGCTTCGCATCAGACGATCTCTCATATACAGAAGAGATTGAACTAAACCTGGCGGCGACGCGCACGAGTAGCTGCAGCAAGGAGCAACGGTGATGGGGAAGAGGAGACGTCGCACATCTGCTACCGGCGGAATCCTGTCGAGCATCGCATCCTCGCACGCGTCGCCTCGGGTCGATCCCCTCCTGCGTCGGATCACTGGCAAGCATCACCTCGGATTGAACCCCACCCGTGCCGGAATCCCTCGCGAGGCTCGACTTAGGCTGGATGGAAGAAGAATGCCCGAAGTTGAGGGAGGTGAGGAGATCCCGTCGCTGGTGGAGGCGGGGAGAGGAGTGAGCATCGTGAGCAGCGAAGGGAGGTGCTGGTTCGCTGTGTTTTATTTTCTTCAAGGCTGAATCGGGCTTCGCTTCCTTGGGCCGTGTAGGAAAACTGTCTTGATTTACCCCTGGGCTCCAAAATAGCTACGGGAGTAGCTGCCCTTGCGACATTAGGCCCAGTTCGCGCCTAACATAGCCCTAACTTTAGATCGGATGGTCAGAAATGTTTAACAAATGAAATCAAACGGCCAGAAATGCCTAATTCATGAGAGAGCAGGGATTATGCTCAGTTTTACTGTCCTTAATTTGGTGATGAGGGCATGTTTTTTAATGTTTATCATTTTGATCGCTCCACCAAGATATATGTGACATGGAAGAGTGACCCATGATCCTAACCGATTGTGCATTTGCATTCAAAAGCAAAATTTAAATAATCAATAAACAAATTTAAGGGGAGCTCTTTCTTATCACATACTTCTCAAAGCAACAATGTATTTCAATCTTATTATCATTTGTCGAAGCTTTGATCTATATGTTGTCGCCAATTACCAAAAAGGGGGAGATTGAAAGTGCAACTATACCTGGGTGGTTTTGGTAATTACTAACAACATATAGCTCATTGAGCTAATGCTATCTCAAGATAAATATTTTAGGAAAGCTCAATGATTGGCATGACATGGATTAGGAATGTGGACCCCTCAAAATGCTAAGGGCACATGTTGGCTCAAGCTCAAGACTCTACATTTTACTTTTAGTGATCCAAGACCACATTGAGTCCATACGAAAAGCCAATACTATTAAAAGGGGATGAGGTGTTGCTTAATGAGGTTCTTGCTCAAAATGCTTAGTGATATGCTCCAAAATCCTCAACCACTTTCTCAAATCCACATTTGTCCTAAACCAAAAGTCAAACTCGGCCATACCGAAACTTTCTATCCGTCGCCACCGAGTTCTGTCTACATAGCCATTGCCACAAACCCTAGTCACTTCGGTCTCACCGATAGGGATATCGGTCTCACCGAGATGGGATTGCAAACTCTCTGTTTCCCTTCATAAAGTTTCGGTCTAACCGAGATGAGCGATCGGTCCCACCGAGTTCGCAATGCAAACTCTCTGTTTCCCCTTCGTAATGTTTCGGTCCAACCGAAATGAGCGATTCAGTCCCACCAAGTTTGCCTGACCAACTCTCTGGTTAGCTTATTACCAAAATCGGTCCCACCGAGTTTGTGTAATCGGTCTCACTGAGATTACGTTATGCCCTAACCCTAATGAAATCGGTCCCACCGAGTTGACATGTCGGTCCCACCGAAATGCCTAACGGTCACATTATGAACTGAATCGGTCTGAGCGAGTGTTCTGATTTGGTCCCACCGAGTTTGGTAAATTGTGTGTAACGGTTAGATTTTTTTTGTGGATGCTATATATACCCCTCCACCAACTCTTCATTCGTGGAGAGAGCCATCAGAACATGCCTACACTTCCATCATACATTTTCCGAGGGAGAACCACCTACACTTGTGTTGAGGTCAAGATATTCCATTCCAGCCACATAAATCTTGATCTCTAGCCTTCCCCAAGTTGCTTTCCACTCAAATCATCTTTCCACCAAATCCAATCCTATGAGAGAGAGTTGAGTGTTGGGGAGACTATCATTTGAAGCACAAGAGCAAGGAGTTCATCATCAACACACCGTCTATTACCTTTTAGAGAGTGGTGTCTCCTAGATTGGTTAGGTGTCACTTGGGAGCCTCCGTCAAGATTGTGGAGTTGAACCAAGGAGTTTGTACGGGCAAGGAGATCACCTACTTCGTGAAGATCTACCCTAGTGAGGCAAGTCCTTCATGGGCGATGGCCATGGTGAGATAGACAAGGTTGCTTCTTCGTGGACCCTTCGTGGGTGGAGCCCTCCGTAGACTCGCGCAACCGTTACCCTTCGTGGGTTGAAGTCTCCATCAACGTGGATGTACGATAGCACCACTTATCGGAACCACGCCAAAAGTCTCCGTGTCTACATAACGTTTTCTCCCTCAAACTCCTCCCTTTACCTTCATATGCAATTGTTTTACATTCCGCTGCTATACTCTTAGAATTGCATGTGTAGGTTGATTACTTGACTTGTGCTAAGTTGTTAAAATCTGCCAAGACTTAAAATTGAGAAAAGGCTAGATTTTTATTTGGTCAAGTAGTCTAATCACCCCCCCCCCCCTCTAGACATACTTTCGATCCTACAGTCGCGTTCCGCCGTTCCCGGCTCGCCATCGCTCGCAAGAGGCCACGTGTACCCCTACGCAAACCCCCTTGACGCCCTACGACCAGGCCCCCTAGGCTCGCCGGAAGGCGTGGCGCCGCTCACCTATGACGCGTCGTAGTCGTCGTCTTCCTCCACAACCCGGACAACCCCAACCATGAGCTCACAAGCACTCACCCAGACCCTCCATGTCCCCCACTACGGCCTGTCAGAGGCCAGCGCGACCTCAACTGATCCGAGCTTATCCACGGCGGCGCCATGTCCACAACACCCACACCGCGGGTATAAAAGCCCCCTGGCTCACACTTCACTCGCACCATCTCCTCCCCTATCTAACACGTCACACAACCCATCGAGCACGCCCAGGACGCCCTAGCGCGGAGGAATCGAGCGGAGCTCCGTCGCTTGCGCGCCCCCGCCGGCAAGGCTTTTCCTCCACCTCCGACCACACCACCACCACCACTAGGACCGCCATACCTCACTCACCAAAAGCCTTCAAGGAGCTTCCCCAATCCGCGATGCTTTGCCGGAGTTTGCCAGAGCCCGAAGACTGTCGCCGCTGGAGAGGAATGAAGCGATGGCGTTACACTGTCTCCATAGGAGCTACGAGTATGAGGAGGATCACCTACTTCACGATGTTCCAATGCACCCACCCCTGAGTTCTGTCGTGCCCTCTACGCCAGCGAACGGCCGAGCCTCTGCTCCACCGAACGTTTGTTAACCCGGCAGGTGGGGCCCACCTATCGACAACTCCTTTCCACCCTGAAGCGGCACGTAAGTGGAGGCGCATTTCTGAAATATGCCTTCAATGAGACCGCCATGGGATTTTATGTTTAAGTCATTTTTGTTTTATTTAAATTGGTTTGTTGACCGCCATGAAAAAGACTTGTATTGTGTTGTTGCCACTGGATAAAAGAATGGTTGCGTATTTGTCCTTTCAGCGTATGGTGAAAGGCAATATATCATCTAATTCATGTATCATACTTAATGCAATATTATGTTTTACTTAATACTTTAATATGCATGATAGATAGCGGTCTCGGGGGTGAAGTATTAGCTCTAGTTGCAGTTGTATAGCAGTCTATAGATATTGGGACGGGATGCTCATGTATTAATTATGACATGGTTATTTGCACTCATAAACATTGCAATTTAATCGATGCTCACTTATAATTTGTTCGCCATGGTATCTTTTGGAGAGAAACCACTATTATACTTACGGATCCCGGTCCATCTTCTTCTTGTAATCTTTCAATCTCACTCAACACTTTCTTTTAGTTATTTGCTTTTACTTTCTTGCCGCAATCAAATCTTTCACACACTTTTGTTTTTTGATCCTTGTAACTAGCAAACTAGTGAGTCTAACAACCTCATTAGTCTCGGTGGGGGCCAAGGTAGTATTGTATCTGTGTGTGCATGTGTTGATCATTGGCTATGTACTCAAACCATTAGAACAATTAATAATAATAATAATAATAATAATAATAATAATAATAATAATAATAATAATAATAATAATAATAATAATAATAATAATACATTATGAGTAATGGGTCCACAAATGTGTGATGTGTGATGTCATCAAGTTGTTTGAACATGTTTGAACGTAAACTCTACACTTTAAAAACAGAGTATATATTGTTTTCATGTGAATTATATTAAATAAAGCCATATATGTCTTGACCTCAAAGCATGTTTGGTTGATTACCTAAATTTTATTTTTGAGGGTATAATATCCTGAATTCTAACAGAGTGTGCATTTACCATTTTTCCGTTGTCAAAAAATGGAGGTGATTGCATTATTGCCAAGCGTAAAGCACACTAGAGAAAGCAAATCACTCGCAACCGAGTAGTTATTCACATGAAGCAAATAACAACCTCCAACTTTAGAAAGCAAATCACTCACAACCGAGTACTAGTACATCAAGGAACAAGTTCTATTGCCTTGCGCACCACGGCAGATCAATAAATACGTTCATCCATGGCCCCAGATCGTAGTACATCAAGCAGCACGAATCTTAAGGCTGTGGTCTCCAGATCGTTCGCGAATACTCGAGACCCCAACCGGTCTCTCCGGAAGCTTCTAAACCCAGTTCAGCATCCCCTCCCCCAAGAAAGCTTTCCCGCTCCTCCTTACAAAACCCCCCTCCATTTCCCACCCCTTCTCGCCCACCACAAGAATCCAAAATCATCACCGCAGAGAGAGAGAGAGATAGAAGAGAGGGAAAGAAGAGGGAGAGAGACCATGGCCTCCGCCGTCGTTTGCAAGGGCGAGGATTCCGCGCCGGCCAGCCTCCTCAAGTCCGGTGGTCCCGTGGCCTTCTGCCCGCTCCGCTCCCCCGCCGTCACCGCTGCCCGCCGCCCGTACAACACCCAGGCCAAGGAAGTCAGCTGCTACGACGACGATGACGACGACGACGACTACAGCGGCCGCGACCTCGTCCTCCCCAGCTTCTTCTCGCAGGGTATGCTGTGCTTCCCCATCTGTGGTTCCCCGTTTCTTTGCGTTCGTGAGTCAAATCAGCCTTCTGATCTGCTTTTGGTGTCCTTGGTGTTGATTCTGCAGACGTGCTCGACTCGCTCGGCGCGCCGACCAGCATGGCCCGTCTGCTGTCTCTCATGAAGGCCGACCCCTCCTCCAATGCTGGGACGTCGCGGCTCGCACGCTGGGTGGCCAAGGAGGACGACGAGGCGGTGTACCTCAAGGTGCCGATGCCGGGGCTGACCAAGGAGCACGTGAAGGTGCGCGCGGACAAGAACATCCTGGTGATCGAGGGCGAGGGTGAGAAGCAGCCCTGGGACGGCGACGGCGACTCCGCGGTGCCGAGGTACAACCGCCGCATCGAGATGCCCGCTGACGCGTACAAGATGGACAAGATCAAGGCCGAGATGAAGAACGGCGTGCTCTGGGTCACCCTGCTCAAGGTCAAGGAGGAGGAGCGCAAGGACGTCTTCCACGTCAAGGTCGAGTAGTGCTCATGGAGGATGGCCGGCGCGAGAGTGTGAGAGACGCCTTGTTGATGTGGTCATGTTTGGTGTCTTTCTTCCGTGTTTTGCTTCGTTGATCGTCTTGGATCGAGTAGGTAGTGGTCTGGTGATGAAGTTGGTTGCGAACTCCGTTAATTTCCTCTAGTTCGGCATATGATGAACTTGCTTCGGTGATGAAATTGGTCATGAAATTCTGTTGATTTCCTCAAGTTTCACATATGATGAACTGATTTGGTGGCGAATTTGGTCACGAAACCTTGTTGATCTCCTTAAGTTTGGCGTGCTGGACTAATTTGGTGGTCAAATTGGTCATGAACTTTACTGATTTCCTCGAGTTTTGCCTGATGAACTACTTTGATTGTCTTAAGCTACTTTCGCCTGTCTATCTTTCCTCGTTCTTGATCTGTATTGCTTTAAGCTTTCTGTAAAAAGCTGGGCATTCAAGCCTATCCTCGAGTTTGACGTCATGGAGTTGGTGAACCGGCAGTTACAGGCTGTGATGATTTTTGCTTATCCTTGAATCGTTTGTCCTGAAATTTTTGCTTGTCTTATCTCCTCGATTTTTGTGTGCTTATCCTTGAGTTTAGCTTCCTGTAAGAACTATACATCTGTTCCAGTTTGTAGTCGCAGGGTTCTTGCGTGAACAGTCGCACGAGATAGGCGTTTGTTTGTTTATGTCTTGCTTCGTTGATTTTCAAGTTTAATGTGATGAACTGATTTGGTGATTTTTTTTCTTTTTTTTGAAAAAGAGGTTAAAACCCCCGGCCTCTGCATCAATCCGATGCATACAATCATTTTTATTAATTATTCAGCAGAGTACAAAACAAAGGCAATCATGGCCAAACTATTACAAGATATGAAATTAGCACCTACGACTAAGTTGACTTCTTCAGTAGCAGCGCCTTCAAGAAGGTATATACTCGTCGCTGCCGAGCCTGACCAATAATGGTCAGGACAAGAGTTTTCACCCCGGACATGAAACGGTGTTCCAATCAGCATCTTGATGATAGATCATTCAATAGTCGCCTTCGTCAGTACTCCACGCCAGTGCCAAACGGCACTAGCAGATTGGTGGGACGCATTCCCACCTTAAACCACCGTCACAACCGTTGGGTGGACGCCATGTCTCGGTGCGGAACTGGCCGCTGCTACTCCACACCGGCGCCAGTCACACTGCAGCATGCTCCATACCGTCGGAGCCGCTGCTCCGGAGCTAGAAGTTGACGGGGAACCACCACTGCGCCCCTTGCTCACAAGCGTGGGACTTCGTCGCTCGCGCCTCGGGCATCTTTGTGCGACGGCCGCCGCCCTCGCACCGGACGAAAATCCTCTTTGAGCCGGCATCGAGTGCCGCACACGACCATCACCGCTATGCCTGCAAATATGCCGACTCACTTGAATATGCACTATTGTGCCACCTGATCTCCTTATCGCGGTTATTAAGGGCCGCCACCCCGACCGAAATGACCAACAGAGGCCACCGCCCCCGCCGCCATGACTACCCATGCATTCGTTGCCGACGATGTTGTGCGTGTCGTCGTCTCTGCGAATGCTGGCACCACCATCTTCACCTCTCTGGCACACGGAGACGCCGACACCGACATATCGGCGCACGACAACGAAGCGGCATCGTCCAGATCTGCCCCGTCCGTGGGCGCCTCTGGTACTGCGATCATAGACGCCCGTGTATTGTTCCATGGCCACCTCACTCGAGGCCGACCCATCCTTCACCATAGTTGTGCCATTGTCGGCACCACCGGCGTAGTCGCATGCCGGCGCTACCTTCACATCTGACTCGGAAGGCCGCATCCAGAACGTCAGCGTCGCAGTTTCTCGATGTGACCTACGCGGCCACGTACGAGAAAGTGCTGAGACGTGCGGCCTTGGGATTTCCGTGGCTGCACACACACCCCCGGCAGCACTCACCACTGCAGTTACGGGCAGCCGCGCCGATGCCACCGGCTGCATGGGCGAGTACGGGTGTGAGGAAAAAAAAACTGATTTGGTGATTCCCTGAATGTTTTGTGTTTATCCAATGTGTTTACTTCTTGATATTATCAACTATACTTTGGTGGAGAAGTTGATCCTGAATTCTGTCAATTTTCCAAAAAAAAGAGGGTATGATGAACTACTTTGCTGGTGAAAATTCGTCATTAAACTTTGTTGATTTCCTCTAGTTTGTGGTAATGAACTGATTTGGTAGTGGAACTTGTCCTGAACCTTTTTTTTTTCAGAAATGGTCAAGAGCTTGTTCATATCCGGAAGTTTGACGCGTACGTGATTACTTGATTTGTAGCGAATGTGTTGTTCTGATTGATGTTTGTTCCTCAACATTCCGTGGTATCAATCTTTTGTGTTACTTTGTCGGAACAGTACAACGTATTTAAATTGGCACTAACACTCTTCTATCCCGGGGCCTCCTTTGGTTCATAGGATAGGATCTACTATTATATAATTAATACAGAAGTCAAATAAGACACCACGTTCTTTCACATAAGACAAAATAATATACATCGTTGATCAATAATACTTATGGCTGAGATTTAACGATATTACGTTATCTACAAATATTTTGAACATGCACTATTTTGCACATGTTAAATCTGTTACGTTAAAGTACCTATGATGGAAACGGTGCAAGAAAGATCACATATAGGAGCACCTGCAAGAAAAAAAGAATCGCGTACGTATAGGAGAAGGACAACTCAAACTTTGGAAAGCTAATATGGTGTCAGTTCTGAAGTTCGATGACGTGTCCGGAGACATTGTTGCCCCGGTCTGATTCTTTCAACGGCTATGGTTTTGCTTTTGGCAAACTACTTTAGAGGTCCGTAAAGCTGCTGATCAGTGATGGAGCCGTGTCGAGCTTGGGCGAAGAGGTGATCTGTCTTTTTACCTTTTGGTGGCCGCTTCGGTGGTGTCGAAGGAAAGGGACAGGCGATGGTATTTTGTATAGGATTTTCCTATCTTTTTAGTCATGTATGGTTAGTGCTTACGTGCCTTGTAACTTGATCTTTATTCTATATAAATGAGACACGTATTATCATGCAAAAAAAATAACATCACGTTTCTATACGTCTCAACTACACGGACACCTAATCAATTCCGATCAAATTCTCTTATTAAGAGGAAAAGACAGCCGCTTCTTTGGCCAACAACACACGCATGTACATAGCCGGCTGGCTACCCAAGCAGGCCCACGAATTGGTTCGGGCTGCAAACAAAGTAAGCAACACACGCACACAACGCCGATCAAGATCTTGCCGAAATACACGCACACGATGCAATGGGTGCGTGTCGTTGGCCTGAACTTTTATATTACTTTAATCTGAATTTTACAAGCGGTATTACATAGGTATATATAGCAGCTGGCGATGCATATTCATGGTTATAATTAACTAATGAATTATATCGGACATATCAATTCATCTGCGTGGAAGAGAAAGAGGGAAAAAAAGAAGAAGGGAACAGCCATGCTCGCTGGGGCCGCTGGTGAAGAGGGAGCTGATAAGCGCACAGAGATGGAAAGTTTTCACGGCGACAACAACTCCGACAGAGTGACCGACTCCGATGGGATCACCAGCCATTGTGTGGTCGCGCATTGGACGTGACACATTATTTTGAGAGTTGGGTCACATTTGCCTTTTCTTTTCTATAAAAATATGAATAAGATGGATGAGCTCCCTGGTAGAAGTAGTTATTTTCTAATGCCAAAACTTTTAAATTTGTTTAGCCATGTACAAATTTCTTTTTGTATGTGAAAATTTCCATGAAAAATTGATGAGATTGTGCAACATTCTAGAAATAATTTTCTTGACCACAGGGTACTTGAAGAACGATTATGTACACGTACGTGCACACAGTCCAGTAATTCTCAAAAGAAACATTTTTTCTAAATTTGTAGGAAGAGCCTTTTCCTTCCCTCAATAGCTTATACATGGATACGTGTGCCCAGGGAGCGCATCGGATGCACACACGGCCGCACTAGGACTAAGCAGACTATCATGTACCTACAGTTGATGAAAATACTTCAGCTAGGCTGTAAAAATAATATACACCAGCTGGGCTCCATCCCTTGATAGTCTGCGAAAAAGACCACTTAATTTGTATATTGAAGTTCAAAATAATCTAATACTCCGTGCACGGTGTCACACATATGTCATGAAGCACTCTGGCCTGACTTTTTACAGCTAAAGTTGCCATTCGAAAAGAAAGAATAAACCAAGAAAAAAACTGAAACTTGCCATTCGAAAAGAAGGTGCATGCTTGATAACTAAAGGTATCATCCTCGTGTCACTAAACTTGCCGTCGAAAACGTTTGTAGTTGCTATGTTCATGCCACACGTCTGGCACTTATCAGGGTCCATTAACAAATACAAATAATTAAGATCAGATTCAACCATATAGCCTAAGAATATCTGATCCGTTGATCCTAATTTTAGTGACTGAGATTTAAAGATATAGTTGTTACGTACAATATATTTTCCGTGTCACATGTTGTCTATATTTGCACACGTATTTTCAAAGGGAGTACGGAACACATACAACAAGTATATATAAGAGAGAAATAGCTCTAATAATATAAGAGCTTTTTTAGGGACTAATAATAATAATATAAGAGCTTGCATTGTGCATGTGACTCACGTGTACATAATAGAAAACTAAAAGAAAACCTTCGATAGAAACTACTGTACCGTAAGAGAAAATAAAACTCTGAATTAGAGTTCTGTTCAATGTAAGAAATTTGGAATACCTAATTTGCTCACTTGTGATCTCTTCAAAAGTTTCTATAGCCCTACGTACCACTGGTACACACATATATAATTGTGTGTTTAAGTTTTGTAAATAGAGAGACTATTTTCTTTAATACCTTACTATTGATTCGCTGGATTTTGCTTGATAAACACCATACAGATTTAATTTGCAATAAACCATGGAGTTGTCTTGGATGATATGGCAGCCCAATGAGCACGACAAAAACAAGGTGAAAAAAGAGAAGCAAATTCAGATAATAGGAAACAAATTACATTATGTTTGAACTTTTAGTAATACATTTTACATACCATTCACCGCCAAACAAAAGTGATTTTCTTCCAAATTAAGCTAGATGGACAACATACATTATAGTTCAAAGTATAGAGCGCATGAAAATTGAGTCATCTTAAGTATTCAAGCTACAAGATTGGGCAGGAATTATCAGTAATACGGAGGCTATAAACTGGGTCGTTGGACCAATATTAAGTGATAAGCATAAGATTTTTTTTCTTTCCATTTAAGCATTGTCAGGATTGATTTATTTAAGTTTCTTTTTTTCTTAAATCTCAGTCACATTTTTATAATAAGATTTCACCAAAATATCAAACCTACAAAGGACCAAGCAAAGTGGATCATTTTTTTCTGGGACTTTTTCACCTCTCCCGGCTTCCCGATTGAGAATCAGTGGCCACATAAAAACAGTACCCATGTCAATGAATGTCTACAGTAACCATGCTACAATGTCAATCCACTGAGCGCTTGCTACAACCCTTCATTTGGGAAGTCCATTTTAGATCCAATGGAAAGTTACGTCGTGGATCTCTGTCCGAGTTTGAAATAGGAATGGCAGGCAGTCAAGTTGAGAATAAAGCAAGTTCCACCAAGTCAGGACACATAAATTGTTGATCATGCGTACTTTAACTCATCATAAGAAACTTAAGTATAATGTTGAAATATACACTATATACAGTTGCGCAAATGCTTGGACTGGCCTTCATGCTACTCAAGGCAATGTAAAGTTATGTTGAGACTAAGAAAAAGTAAAATGTTGTAGCAATTGTGATGGACATATACGCCTTAGATGGAAAGCAAATACAAAGTTAAGTAGGATTATTAAATATAAGACAAAAATATTACCAAAAACATAATATCTTTGATAATGTTTTGGCCAGAGTATAGTTATGTAGTGGTGAATTAAATGGATATGAGTAGCAGGCCACACGGGGAAGGAAAAAAAATAGTACAAACACTCTGATATAGGAATTGTAACGCCCGGATAATTTGGCTACAGTAAATCTCATTTGTAATGCCCGGATAATTTGGTTACAGTAAATCTCTCCTAATGATGCCATGTCATCTTTTGATTACTGTTGCTAAACTTTCGCTAGTTCGAACCGTTTCGAATTTAAATCCTAAATATGTCAAACGACAAAAGTTTTCCAATATTAAAGCAAAAATGTTAGGTGGATGCCAAATAATGCACTGATATTTATGGTGTAGAGGACACAATTTTACAAAATACCTAAATGCCCTAAAACTAAATAAAACAGAAAAGGGAAAATAAATAAAAGAAAGGAGTTACAAAAAAAACAAAAAAAGGGGGGGAAGCCCCGACCAGACCAGCCCCAGCTCAAACCGCCACACCCTGCCTCCTCGACCAAGAACCAGCCTGGTCGGCCCAGCCATGCCCAGCTCTCGCACCGCACCCCCCCTTCTGTTCCTCGGGCCTGGCGCCACTTCTGGCGCTGATCGCCACCGACCACTTCGCCGCGACGCTGGAGGATAAAACCGCCACGGCCCCCTCTCGGCCTCGTCGAGATCCCCCTCCCCGCAGATATTTTCTTCGCCCCTCCAGATCCACCGCCTCTCCCCTCGTTCCCCTCGCATCCGGACGCCACCGACGCCATGGCTCCGGCCTAACCGCTGCCACCGCCACCCAGCGCCTCGCCAAAGACGTCCACGAGACGCGCGACAACCTCTACCTCGACTCGCCTGCGCCATCGAGCTCGAGGAGCACCGCAGCCACGGACCGAGTCGTCTTCTTCCTCGACGGCCGCGGCGATCCCTTCCTCCCGGCGAGCTCTGCTGCTCCTAAGCCACCAAGGGTCTTTCTTGACCGCTCGGTGAGCTCCACTCCGTCCTCTCCCTCTCCTTCCTCGCCTCACGCGCCCTAGCCATAGCTACCGCCCCGGCCAGAAGCGCACCTCCGCCGCCGTGCTGCGTCACCGTCGTCCTCGTCGATGTCGTGCTCACCCGACCTCTCCACCGTGCTCTGGGACTCGCCAGGACCCAGTAGAGCCTCCCCAGTAGTCCTCCCGTGCCCTCCAGCCGCAGTTCGCGCGAGGGCCGAACTCCGGCGTCCGCTCCACCGCTCGCCGCTGTAGCTTCCGGCCGTTTACGGCTGCACCGCTCCCGTAGATGGATGCGGCGTTGAACGCTCGTCCAAACGAGCCTAAGCACGCCCCGAACGGAGCGCCGTAGCGTTCTTCCGGCCAAGTCCGGCGAGCTCCGCCGCGTTTTTGGTCGCCGGAGTTGTCTCCGGCGCCGACGCCGACGTGGCTCAGTGGGCCCCACCCCTGGGTCACTGCCAGTGGGCCATGGGGGCCCCGTTGACTGGGTTGACCCAGTCAACGTGCTGACTGGGCAGCCCAGTGGCACTGACATGCGGGCCCCATGCCATAAAACAAATAAATACAAATATATAAACTGCTAATTAGTTAAGCTAATTAACTAAAACCTAATTAGTCACTGACTACTGGGCCCCACCCTCTAATTAACCTGTTTAGTTAGTCTAAAACCCCCTGTTAGTGCCCCTAACAATGACATGTGGGTCCCACTGGACCCACCTGTCTGGTTTGACTGGTCAACCGACCAGTTGACCTGCTGACATCACTCTGATGTCATGCCTGCGTCATCATTCACTGTTTTGGATAATGTTGGAATTAAATAAATAACTAAAATCAAAAAATGATTTAAATCTTTAGAAAATCATATCTTTTAATTCGTAACTCGGATGAAAATATTTTAAACATGAAAGTTGCTCAGAACGACGAGACGAACCCGGATACGCAGCCCGTTCGTCCACCACACACCCCTAACATATCAAACACGCAACTTTCCCCCTCCGGTTCATTTGTCCGAAAACGCGAAACACCGGGAATATACTTTCCCGGATGTTTCCCCCCTTCACCGGTATCACCTCATACCGCGTTAGGGCACGCCTAGCATCACATATTGCTTTGTCATGCATCGATATGCATCTGTTTGCATGGTATTCATTGTTTCTTCCCCCCTCTTCTCTCCGGTAGACTACGAGACCGACGCTGCTGCTGCCCACCAGAGCAACCAGGCAAGCCCCCCCCCCCCTTGATCACCAGATATCGCCTATTCTACTCTATACTGCTTGCATTAGAGTAGTGTAGCATGTTACTGCTTTCCGTTATACCTATCCTGATGCATAGCCTGTCCTTTACCTGCAATCCTACTTGCTTAGTATAGGATGCTAGTATTTCCATCTGTGGCCCTACATTCTTGTCCGTCTGCTGTGCTATACTATCGGGCCGTGATCACTCGGGAGGTGATCACGGGTATATACTATATACTTATACATGATACATGTGGAGCCTAAAGTTGGGTCGGCTTGTGGAGCACCCGCGAGTGGATCTTTGTGGCGGAGCGACAGGGCAGGTTGAGACCGCCTAAGAGAGAGGTGGGCCTGGTCCTGTTCGGCGTCATGCGGATACTTAACACGCTTAACGAGATCTTGGTATTTGATCCGAGTCCGCCATTTGGTCTATACGCACTAACCAACTACGTGGGAAAGATATGGGCACTTTCGGCGTCGTGGTATCGGCGGCACTTCGTGGCGCTTAGCTCTTGGCGGCGCGCGGATTGGAACGCAAGCCTGCTCTTGTATTAAGGGGCTAGTTCGCTTCCGGCAGCGTTATAACGTGCAGGTGTGCTAAGGCGATGGGCCCGCACCCACGGCGCTTAGGTTTAGACCAGCGTCTTGGCCTCTGTTGTGCCTAGGTGGGGCTGCGGCGTGTTGATCTTCAGCGGCGGGCATGACCCGAAAAAGTGTGTCCGCCAAATGGGATCAAGCGTGTTGGGTTATGTGGTGCACCCTGCAGGAAATTAATCTATTCAATAGCCGTGATCTTCGATAACAGGGCGACTTGGAGTTGTACCTTGACCTTATGACAACTAGAACCGGATACTTAATAAAACACACCCTTCCAAGTGCGAGATACAACCCGGTGGTCGCTCTCTCTCGGGTTACAAGGAGGGATCGCGGGTAGGATTATTGCTATGTGATGCTACTCGGAGGACTTGATCTACTCTCGCTACATGCTGCAAGGCGGAGGCTGCGAGCGTAGTCTTGATAGGATAGATATCCCCTCTTATCCCGGCATTCTGATTCAGTCCACCGATATGGCCCTTTACACATATATCCATGCTTATGTAGTGTAGCTCCTTGCTTGCAGTACTTTGGATGAGTACTCACGGTTGCCTTGTTCCCCTTTTCCCCTTTCTTTACCCGGTTGCTGCGACCGACGATGGAGCCCAGGGCGAGCGCCACCGTCGATGGCGACTACTACCCGGAGGTGCCTACTACTACGTGCAGCCCGGCGGCGACGACCAGGAGTAGTTAGGAGGATCCCAGGCAGGAGGCCTGCACCTCTTTCGATCTGTATCCCAGTTTGTGCTAGCCTTCTTAAGGAAAACTTGTTTAACTTACGTCTGTACTCAGATATTGTTGCTTCCGCTGACTCGTCTATGATCGAGCACTTGTATTCGAGCCCTCGAGGCCCCTGGCCTGTATTATGATGCTTGTATGACTTATTTATGTTTTAGAGTTGTGTTGTGATATCTTCCCGTGAGTCCCTGATCTTGATCGTACACATTTGCGTGCATGATTAGTGTACGATTGAACCGGGGGTGTCACAAGTTGGTACCAGAGCCGACTGCCTGTAGGAATCCCCCTTCCAACTCCTTGGCCGAAGTCGAGTCTAGACTTTACAAAACTTTTACTAACATGGCTGTGCGGCCCATGGGCCCACGTCGCCATTGGGTGGTATTAGGATCTTTTACTCCTCGCCTATACTCTGGGACTCTGAGCTCTCTTCTATTCGGGTTAAATGATTTTGCTAAAAACAAAACTAACTTTAGGTTCTCGATAATACTTTCTCCCGGAGAGCCCCTCACTTCAGATGATCACCTGCTGCACTAGAAGATTCCGAAGTTACTCTACGATGTTCTCTCGAGTCTTTGTGCCATCGCATTTGCGATTTCCTTCCACCGTCAACCCCTATGAAAAACTGCTTACACTTGCCATTCATACAATCATTCCCCGTTGATTTTGTTATTACAAGATGTCCCGAAATACTCTTTGTTGTTCCGAAAATCCTTTAAGCTTACTGCCTTGCAGTTCTTTACCACATGAATATCCCTATTGAAAATTCCTCGCACTTATTGAGTATCTGTTCATCTCCAGTTGTTCGTGTGCTTCATAAGATACTCTGAAATACTATCCGACCTTCTGAGCATCCTCTTCAAACTATTGCTCGGCAAATACTTGTATGCTTACATTATGGATGCTCCCATATCACTAGCAATATTCACTAGTATCTTTTGACACCGTCATTTTGATCCTTTGATTCAGCATGTGTGCGAATGCACACAATCATCTATCAACCCTTCTAAATTATCTTTCCGGCTCCGACGTCATTTTGAACATGAGCTGGTTCTCGACCAAACTATTTGTCGTCAATTTTGCCTCTGGTCTATCCAACTTATCCATCCTTGATCAGAGCTTCTGCTTCTGATCCTTTGTTTTGGAAATCATAATTCCTTTGTTAGCTAAGCATCGAATTATTCCAATGTTCTATAATATGATGCCCGTGCATTCTTTACGAGTACCGATACTCACATCAGCTCCGTCATGGATCGCCCGATCCATTGTTGGATTTCATCCGACATCGTCCTTCATATTCAATCACTTTGGAAGTTCTTTCTCCATTGGTAAATCCTACCCTCGATTGACCAACCATGCTCGCTTTCGAGCTGGTGGTATTTACTATTGAAGCTTGTGGTATATGTTTCCATGATACCCTGACGGGTTGAACCTATGCCTTCCTTTATATGTGTGAACTCGGAAGTTTTCACGAGTCATACTCAGCTGGTATTTCACCAGGTAAAACTTTCAACACTAATGCCTTTATCAAAGCGAGAAGTGAATGGAAGGTTATTCATTTAAGAAGTGGGAGTCGACCTTGAACTTTGTGTTCATGCCCATGGACACGATGTAGATCCTATCATGGAAACTTCTTATAATAATAACTATTTTTTTGATAAATATCATCTGGTATCTGTGAATTGATCCTTCGCAACCGTGGTTCCGACCATGTTTGTTCTCCCTTGATTCTATTTCTCAGACAAGTTAGAGTACTTGTCTTCTGCAGAGCATTACCCAGTCCAACCTCTACTTTGATCTGTCGTTGAGTATTACCCCCTGGTATCTCAAGATTATCATGGAACTGCATAACTTCTTATGAGTTCTTCATACAAGTGCTACCTTCCCCCTGATTCCAATTTTTCACGGGCTCTGAGTTATTATACACTCAAAGACACCGATAACTGAACCGAGTCCACACTACGATTCAATAACTCTCCAGTAAGTTCTATAAGTACGAGTTTGTACCCGATCACGCCATTCCTAGCCTGTTTGGCTATATCATTGTCTTGATGATTTCAAACTGTGCTACCTGGTCCTTATTCCGGGAGCACCAGTTTCGACGATGAGCTAAGCTTACGTCGATCTTCCTCGTCATACCATTTCTCCTTGACCAACAAACTTGATTTCGAGTTTGTGTCGTACCCATGGTTTCAATAACCTTTTGCTTCATCATTCCTTTGACTTGATGTCATCGCCAATTGATTACATCTTCATGAATTCTCTCGACTAATTGTCGTGATCATCATCAACATTTTGACTCCTCCTAGGTTCCCAATGGAAGTCATGATGAGAAATACCATCCTTGCCCTCGATGATTTGTGTTATCATCGACGACATTCTTGCATTTCCGCAACACAAAACTTGTTCTAGTTTTGCGTTGTAACTTGAGTTCCTTTCTATCCAACTTATGTTATGATTCTACCGCGGAGTATTACCATCTTTGATGTCAAGAATGTTGCGAGGATTGCTCCACCTCTTCAGAATTCTTGCTATAATGATACTTCTTGCCATATCTGTTCATTCCTTGGTCCCCATGTTGTTTCTAACGGAGAACCGACAATTGAACTATGATGTGCGATTTCAAAACTTCTAGCAACCCTGTTGCTTTAAAGTCAATGGCCGATAGTTTCATTCTAAGTCTTTTGGTTATCGAGTCACCATTATAACATTGATCATTCTACCTAAACCCATACTTCGGGTGCATCTTTCAACCAATGTTTAATTGTGTATGTTTCCCTCGAGCATACATCATTATATCATTTGATCTGACGAATGTTGTCTCCTTGTTCCCATAATTGAGGAAATCCATCTTTTCGAAATCTTGTTGAATTGTCGCTGAGTCCATCAGCCGCCTCCTCATCCTCTCCTTGGTTTACTGATGAACTCTTGTTTTGGAACTCACTTCCATAGTTCATCTTCCGAGAATCTTACCATGTCATCTCAACAATTTGTGTTGCACCTTTCTTCTCCGGCATCCCGAGTCGAGGTATCTCGACAAAGAATCAGATCTGAATCTCGGTCAGATATGATGGTTGGAACATATTTGCAAGAGTTATAACATTGGTCCTTATATGACCCGGTAAGGTGATGTCATGCCTAGCACACCTGGCCGGAGGACCTATCATTATAATTTCTTTTGCAAGGATAACCATTCTTCCTGGAGAAAATTGTAAGACTTATTCTATAAGTTGTTCCTGATGGATCCTTTGAGTTTCCAAAGTCTGATCTTCACCTTATGACCATGTCAATGCTATCTCGAAGCATGTCGGTTGTACTCTGATTTTCAACAAGAACATTGGAAGCCCAATGCTAAATGTTTCCTGCTCAATTATCCAAACACCGTTGTATGGGTAACGTCATGAAATTCTCTCCCCTCACCTAGAGGATTTTCTACGTTATATCTTATCGTGGATATCATGCTCTGCTTGTCCTTGGGAAGGATATACCCCTGAAATATGTGTTTAAACACATTTTTCCTTTCCATTGTTCTGTTTAACCTAATGATCACATTTTCCTTTCCATTGGTCTGTTTGACCTTTCTTGTGATCTATATAATCTAAGCGATAATAATTCACTTTGCTTATGTAAACACCTCGATGTACAACTCATCGGTGAGACCCGTTTCTCTTGTTGATGACATTCCGGTAGCCACCGATGGACGAGAACTTTGCCTATTGGTCCGCCTCGTGCAACGAGCAGGAAAATAGTTCTCTTCGCCCCTCGCCCTTGGTACCAACGTTGTTGCCAACATAACTGACAGGCTATCCTCTGCCATGCCTTGCTACCATGATCGTGCAATATGTCGGCGTCCTTCCTACTTTTGAACCACATGGTGGGCCCATAACCCACAGGTCCCGGGATCGAAACCTGACTCTCCTGTACACCCCCTGTTCTCAAAGTTATTCCTCCCGCGTGGACTCATATGTAATTCATGAGCCACCTTTCGATGAGATCATCAATTCTGGCATCGGAAACAATAATTATTACGTTGCTTGAAACCCCTTTCACCTTCTGACTAGGCATTGAACGATTTCCTGGCTGCCTGAAACTTCTTGTTGGACCTTCCAAACTTTACTCTCGATGTGTTCTATTTGTTCAACTCGAGAGGTACTCATATGCTCATTCATGGGTTAATCCCAGGTTATTACCCTTATAGCATTCTGTTGTTTCCGATCTACCCCGTTACCTATTCGTAAATACGATGAAGATCCCGAAGTAAGGATGCCGACTTCATCATGATGACCTGAAGTAGAGGAATGAAGACATCAATGTAATGGATCGACCTCTTCGAGAAGAGCAACCAAGACCGAGAAGATCCGTTAGAATTTCATAACTAGACCTCCCCGTCTCTACCTCTTAAATCTCGGGACGAGATTTCTTGTAGTGGAGGAGATTTGTAACGCCCGGATAATTTGGCTACAATAAATCTCTCCTAATGATGCCATGTCATCTTTTGATTACTGTTACTAAACTTTCGCTAGTTCAAACCGTTTCGAATTTAAATCCTAAATAAGTCAAACGACAAAAGTTTTCCAATATTAAAGCAAAAATGTTAGGTGGATGCCAAATAATGCACTGGTATTTATGGTGTAGAGGACACAATTTTACAAAATACCTAAATGCCCTAAAACTAAATAAAACAGAAAAGGGAAAATAAATAAAAGAAAGGAGTTACAAAAAACAAAAAAGGGGAAGCCCCCCTGGACCAGGCGGCCCAGCTCAAACCGCCACGCCCTGCCTCCACAGACCATAACCAGCAGCTGGTCGGCCCAGCAGAGCCCAGCTCCTCGCACCGCACCCCCTTCCTGTTCCTCGGGCCTTGCGCCACATGGCGCGGTCGCCACCAACTCCGCTCACCGTGTGAGGGGAGGATAAGGCCGCCACGCCCCCTCTCGGCCTCGTCGAGATCCCCCCCCCCAGAGATATTTTCTCCGCCCCTCCAGATCCACCGCGCCTCTCCTCCTCGTTCCCCTCCGCATCCGGACGCCACCGACGCCATGGCTCCGGGCTAACCGCGGCCACCGGCCACCCCGCGCCTCACCAGCACGTCCACGAGACGCGTCGACGACCTCTACCTCGACTACGCCTCGCCATCGAACTCGAGGAGCACCGCAGGCCACGGATCGAGTCGTCTTCTTCCTCGACGGCCGCCGGCGATCCCCTTCCTCCCCGGCGAGCTCTGCTGCTCCTAAGCCACCAAGGGTCTTTCTTGACCGCTCGCTGAGCTCCACTTCGTCCTCTCCCCTCTCCTTCCTCGCCTCACCGCGCCCCTAGCCATAGCTACCGTCCTGGCCGTAGCGCACCTCCGCCGCCGTGCTCGTCACCGTCGTCCTCGTCGATGTCGTGCTCACCCGACCTCTCCACTATGCTCTGGGACTCGCCAGGACCCCGTAGAGCCTCACCAGTAGTCCTCCCGTGCCCTCCAGCTGCAGTTCGCGCGAGGGCCGAACTCCGGCGTCCGCTCCGCCGCTCGCCGCTGTAGCTTCCGGCCGTTTACGGCCGCACCGCTCCCGTAGATGGATGCGGCGTTGAACGCTCGTCCAAACGAGCCTAAGCACACCCCGAACGGAGCGCCGTAGCGTTCTTCCGGCCAAGTCCGGCGAGCTCCGCCGCGTTTTTGGTCGCCGGAGTTGTCTCCGCGCCCGACAATGACGTGGCTCGATGGGCCCCACCACAGGTCATCGCCGATGGGCCATGGGGCCCTGCTGATCGGGTTGACCAGGTCAACATCTTGACCGGGCAGCCAGTGTAGCCGACATGCGGGCCCCATGCCATAAAACAAATAAATACAAATATATAAACTGCTAATTAGTTAAGCTAATTAACTAAAACCTAATTAGTCACCGACTCACCGGGCCCCACCTCTAATTAACTTTGTTTAGTTAGTCTAAAACCCCGTTAGTGCCTCGACAATGACATGTGGGTCCCATCGGACCCACATGCAGTTTGACTGGTCAACCGACCAGTTGACCTCTTGACATCACTCGATGTCATGCACGTATCATCATTCACTGTTTTGGATAATGTTGGAATTAAATAAATAACTAAAATCAAAAATGATTTAAATCTTTAGAAAATCATATCTTTTAATCCGTAACTTCGGATGAAAATATTTTAAACATGAAAGTTGCTCGAGCGGCGAGGCGAACCGGATCGCATCCGTTCGTCCACCACACACCCCTAACATATCAAACACGCAACTTTCCCCCTCCGGTTCATCTGTCCGAAAACGCGAAACACCGGGAATACTTTCCCGGATGTTTCCCCCCTTCACCGGTATCACCTCATACCGCGTTAGGGCACGCCTAGCATCACATATTGCTTTGTCATGCATCGATATGCATCTGTTTGCATGGTATTCATTGTTTCTTCCCCCCTCTTCTCTCCGGTAGACTACGAGACCGACGCTGCTGCTGCCCCGGTTCGACTACGGAGTTGACGACCCTCTCTTGCCGCGAGCAACCAGGCAAGCCCCCCCTTGATCACCAGATATCCCTATTCTACTCTATACTGCTTGCATTAGAGTAGTGTAGCATGTTACCGCTTTCGTTATACCTATCCTGATGCATAGCCTGTCCTTGCTACTACTATTGTTACCTTTACCTGCAATCCTACTTGCTTAGTATAGGATGCTAGTATTTCCATCTGTGGCCCTACATTCTTGTCCGTCTGCTGTGCTACACTATCGGGCCGTGATCACTCGGGAGGTGATCACGGGTATATACTATATACTTATACATGATACATGTGGAGACTAAAGTCGAGTCAGCTTGTGGAGCACCCGCGAGTGATCTTTGTGGCGGAGCGACAGGGCAGGTTGAGACCGCCTAGGAGAGAGGTGGGCCTGGCCCTGTTCGGCATTCGCGGATACTTAACACGCTTAACGAGATCTTGGTATTTGATCTGAGTCTGGCCATTTGGCCTATACGCACTAACCAACTACGTAGGAAAGAAATGGGCAGTCGGCGTCGTGGTATCAGCCGAAGCACTTCGTGACACCAGCGACTGAGCGGCGCGCGCCGGATTGGAACGCAAGCCTGCTCTTGTATTAAGGGCCAGGCCCACCTCTGTTGTGCCTAGGTGGGGCTGCGATGTGTTGATCTTCCACGGCCGGGCATGACCCAGAAAAGTGTGTCCGGCCAAATGGGATCAAGCGTGTTGTGTTATGTGGTGCACCCCTGCACGGAAGTTAATCTATTCGAATAGCCGTGATCTTCGGTAACAGGACGACTTGGAGTTGTACCTTGACCTTATGACAACTAGAACCGGATACTTAATAAAACACACTCTTCCAAGTGCCAGATACAACCCGGTGGTCGCTCTCTCTCAGGGTTACAAGGAGGGGATCGCCGGGTAGGATTATTGCTATGTGATGCTACTCGGAGGACTTCAGTCTACTCTCTGCTACATGCTGCAAGGCGGAGGCTGCCAGAAGCGTAGTCTTCGATAGGATAGATATCCCCCTCTTATCCTGGCATTCTACAGTTCAGTCCACTGATATGGCCCTTTACACATATATCCATGCATATGTAGTGTAGCTCCTTGCTTGCGAGTACTTTGGATGAGTACTCACGGTTGCCTTGTTCCCCCTTTTCCCCCTTTCTTTACCCGGTTGCTGCGACCAGACGATGGAGCCCAGGAGCCAGACGCCACCGTCGATGACGACTACTACCCCGGAGGTGCCTACTACTACGTGCAGCCCGCTGACGACGACCAGGAGTAGTTAGGAGGATCCCAGGCAGGAGGCCTGCGCCTCTTTCGATCTGTATCCCAGTTTGTGCTAGCCTTCTTAAGGCAAACTTGTTTAACTTATGTCTGTACTCAGATATTGTTGCTTCCGCTGACTCGTCTATGATCGAGCACTTGTATTCGAGCCCTCGAGGCCCCTGGCTTGTATTATGATGCTTGTATGACTTATTTATGTTTTAGAGTTGTGTTGTGATATCTTCCCGTGAGTCCCTGATCTTGATCGTACACATTTGCGTGCATGATTAGTGTACGATTGAATCGGGGGCGTTAGAGGAATACACTACAAGGAATTTTTTTTGCTACAAATAAATATTTTTAAAATTAAGTTGAATAGCGGCACATGTGTGGGCAACAAATTGTTTGAGAAAACAACAAAATTCCATAAATAATTTTGTTATTATGTTTTCTATAATTGGAATTATCTATATAATAGGACAATAACATATTAAAGTATGTATCACAAACAAGAATAACAATTAATAAATCTAGCCGTGCAAATGCGCGGGTCACCCTGCTAGTTATCATAGGAATAAGAAACTTATAGAAATGAAATAATATGTATCTCAAACCGTATGAGTAGGAATAGAAAAAGATATGTCATTTCGTTCGCATCATAGAAAATTTTCATTGAGTCTATGCTCATATTTATTTTCCTTTGAAATGTTGATATATTGGCAATTATGATAGGAAGGGTTAAGGAGGCTGGTCAAGTGGGTGGCCTGGTACCTCATCTCGTTGACAGAGGTGTGTCCATCCTTCAGTACGCCGATGATACAATCATCTTTATGGAGCATGACTTGGCCAAAGCGAGAAATATGAAGCTGGTGTTATGCCTTTTTGAACAATTGACCGGTTTAAAGATTAACTTTCACAAAAGCGAGTTGTTCTGCTTTGGTAGAGCCAATGACGAACAAGAGGCATATAGGCAATTATTTGGGTGCGAATTGGGGGCTTTACCTTTTACATACTTAGGAATACCAATCCACCATCGTAAGCTGACAAAATGGAAGTGCATCGAGGACCGATTTAAAAAGAAACTGAGTTGTTGAAAGGGCAAGCTCATGTCATACGGAGGCCGATTAATTCTGATAAACTCGGTTCTCACGAGTATGCCTATGTTTCTTTTTTCGTTCTTCGAAGTCCCAGTTGGAGTTAGGAAAAGACTGGACTTCTATCGATCACGATTCTTCTGGCAGGGTGATGAACTAAAAAGAAAATACCGTCTCGCCAAATGGGATATCATCTGTCGACCGAAAGACCAAGGGGTCTTGGTATTGAGAATCTTGAGGTCAAGAACAGATGTCTTCTCAGCAAGTGGCTGTGGAAGTTATCGAGTGA
This sequence comes from Aegilops longissima, assembly GCA_021605205.1. Classification (NCBI taxonomy): domain Eukaryota; kingdom Viridiplantae; phylum Streptophyta; class Magnoliopsida; order Poales; family Poaceae; genus Aegilops; species Aegilops longissima. The sequence goes on from CM038682.1 coordinate 174,677,464, forward strand.
GACTGATGCCACTTGGGCGCAAATCTCCATAGCAAGTATCTTCACTCCAAAACTTTGTCCCAGGTGACAGTAAGGCCGACTGAATCACCTTTTGGGAAAGGGCTTATGAAAGTCAAACTAACCTTGTTTAATAGGACAAAGTTTATTATTGGTAACGGTGCTAGTACGCGATTCTGGAAGGATACTTGGCTCGGAGAGACTCCCGTAGCCATTCAATACCCGTCTATGTATCGTATTGTTCAACGACGTGAGGCGTTCGTTGCAACGGTACTTCAATCCATCCCTCTTAATATTCAGTTCAGAAGGACGCTAGTTGGCAATCGTTGGGAAGAATGGCTCCATCTCGTAAGTAGACTGATGGAGGTTCAGCTTTCTCAACAGCCCAATAAATTACGCTGGAAGCTTACTAGATCTGAAGTATTTACAGTTAAATCAATGTATAATGATGTTATCAATTCAAGCTCGATTCCTAGTTCCAAAAATGTTTGGGCTGTCAAAGTCCCTTTAAAAATCAAAGTGTTTACGTGGTTTGTCCATAAACAAGTTATTTTAACCAAGGACAATTTGACAAAGCGTAATTGGACAGGACCTATTAGGTGTAGTTTCTGTGATTGGGATGAAACGATCAAACACCTTTTTCTTGATTGCCCATTAGCGAAAGTTCTATGACGTACAGTCCATATTGCTTTTAATATTACTCCACCGAGTTCTGTCAACACGTTATTTGGAACATGGCTTAACGGGATAGAGCCCAAAACAGCGAGACATATTCGCGTAGGAGTCTGTGCTTTATTGTGGGCAGTCTGGAATTGCAGAAATGATTTGATTTTTAAAAGGACAACAAATATTCATTTTTTGCAGGTTATTTTCCGAGCCACGATGGTGATCCGTTTGTGGTCGCTACTCACTCCGACGGAGGCCAGGGAGCATTTGGTTACTGGATCTATCCGCTGGGAGATGGCAGCACGGGATATCTTCAACCGGTTTGGATGACGGTCATGTAATATGATAGGCAATTAGTTTACCTATCTCTCTTATGCCAGCCGGTTGTGGCGTCCCTTATATGGCTAGTTTGTCCTTTAGCCCTTTTAGCTCTGTGTGAGCTCTTCTTTATTTTCGTTTTGAGACTTTAAGACCTTCTTTGAACCTATTTATTTGTTTAATAAGATGGTCGTATGCATCGTTCGGATGCAGAGGCCGGGGAGTCCCCCCTTTTCAAAAAAAATGTATAGGATAGGAATCAACCCTATGTAGGAATAGGAATCAATTTCTATCAACCAAAGGCTTTAAAGGAAAAGGTCCTATAAGAATCATATCCTATAAAATTCTTCCAAACCAAAGGATGCCTTAGTTCAGTCCCACCAATTGGTTTTATCCTTGCCTTTCGGTGTTGCATTTTTTTAGATTGAAGTCCAACAGAAGGGTGTCGATATTCATTAATTTAGGAGGAAAAAACATTGTGCATGATTTTCTTTTGAGAAAAAACAAGGTGGCTAGAACCAGCCAAAACCCAAAGTTGCACATCGTCAAAGCCTGATCGCCGAGAGAGGGCGTGACAAGAACTTGAAAATTCTACAATTATGCTCACGCTAGATCTCCCAGATGGTGGTGGCATGGGGATTCCAGAGGCGACGAGCCCGGAGGAGGTTGAACGCCCATCCAATCGCATCAACCAGTCCCTTCGAATGAACCCAAGCAATTGGCGATGTTCGGGCATTTGGTAGCCGCTACAAACTCTTGCCACCAAAAAGGTGCAGGTGGGTAGAGGTTCCTATTGCAGAGCGTGCAAAAATAAGCATTAGGGTACCATGTCGTTGAACGATTGAAAACGATCTGCCACGGACAGCCGGCGGTGGAGCCACACCCACATGAAGAAGCGACATTTGGGGAGGGGGTTGTCTTCCTAGCAAACTACAATGGCGAGGGTGCCAAATCCATGAACTGTCGCTTGTACGCTCAAGAGGTAGTGAAGTTCCACGAGCTGGACCTCCAGTGGAAGATGCCGACATGATTCGGGCGAAGAATGAAGGGGATTGAACACCCTGAAATTTGGCCCTTTTTTCAAGATCAAGTTGGAGATTTGGTTTGGATCTTCTTTGCACTGATTTTATTTGGCCATACCAGATCAAAAACATAGATCACATAACATACTCTGGTTATCACCAACCCTAACAATCTGACCTAGCTATTTCCCCCAAAAATTTGTCAGGAGTTTTTCTTTTTCTAAAATGGTTTTGAGCTTTCAAAAACCCTTGAGTTGTGAGTAACTAGTTTTTTTGCTCTAAATTACCAATAAATATTTCCTACTTATAAAGGTTGAAGTTGATGGTGAGTTCACACCTTGCGAGACGATTAGCAACCTTCCATGAGACATAAATAAACAAATGCACTTTTAACTCACACATGGGACCTAAAATAAATTAGCAAGTACACTACTATTTTCATGTGAGACCAACACTTGAATGCACAAATAACCAAATGCAAAAATGTGACTCCACTCAAAATTATGCACTTAAGTTATGACCTTACTCCTAAAATTTTAGTTTCGTAGCAACGCACGGGCATTGTGCCAGTTTGTATAATTTCTTTGGGTTTAAACTAACACTGGAAATGACACTAATCCACCCAGGAGCTTTTTATTTTGAGCACACCATCTTCTTTCAGTTTCTGGACCCAATTCTGAGCTGTACAACAAGTACCCTGTGTATGGTTCCAAACTGTTTGAAAATTCGTACACTTGTACACCTTAGTACGCCAACACCCCTAGACATCACCCACACACCGACCCTTACCTAGTTTGCTTTGTACCTGCTGTCAAAGTTTGCTACAGCAAAGTGTTTGGGCTTGCAGAATGCAATTCAGTGTACCCGGGGACACACGGAGACAACTCCTAGCCCATACTCTACACACCTCACACAATGGGCCAGGTCTCTTGGCCGTGGTGATCACGCCACTGGCATGCAGACAGTGCGCTCTGCACGCTAGCGCGCATCTGACCCGACGGCTTCATCGCGTTCCGCGTCCTGGCTCGCCATCGCTCGCAGGACGCCACGCGCACGCCTCTGAAAACCCCCTTGACGCCCTACGACCAGCGCCCCTAGGCTCGCCGGAAGACGCGGCACCGCTCACCTATGACGCGCCGCAGTCGTCGTCTTCCTCCACGGCCCGGACGGCTGCAGCCACGAGCTCGCAAGCACTCACACGGACCCCCCAAGTCCCTTACTATGGCTTGGCAGAGTCGAGCGCGACCACAACTGATCCAAACTTATCCGCGGTGGCGCCATGTCCGCAACACCCACGCCGCGGGTATAAAAGGCCCCCCGACTCACACTTCACTCGCACCACCTCCTCCCTTCTCTCACACATCACACAAGCCATTGAGCGGGAGGAGGGGAATTTATTGATTCCTCCAACTCCATGTAGTTCGAACTCACACTTTCTACGCTAAAAGCCGGCCCATTGACCGAGTTTGGGTATGACGACGAAGGGTTAAATTCCACAATCATTCCGTCCATGGAATCAGGGATAAAAAAAGGATCCATCGTGACCCCCCATCTTTTTAAGCTCTGCTCCCAAACTAAAGAGAAAGGAAAGGAGACTGATCTTGACGTCGGTGTCGGTATGTCCAGGATGAACTGGGATCAGGTGACATGCGCTACGGTGACATGCGGCCCAAATTCAAATTTAAACATTGCGAAAAAATCTAAAAAAAATCATGCATGTTCACAGCACATACTAAGATAACTCCTAAAAATTTCAGATCAAAATTTGAAACATACATCGAGAAACAAAAAAGAGAAATCTGTCATGAATAGTTCCCGAACGGTTCTCTGTAGACTATTCACATCTGAGTTTCTCTTTATTATTTCTCGATGTATGTTTCAAATTTTGATCTGAAATTTTTTGGGGTTATCTTAATATGTGCTGTGAACATGCATGATTTTTTTTCAGATTTTTTCGCAATGTTTAAATTTGAATTTGAGCCGCATGTCACCGTGCATGTCACCGTAGCGCATGTCACCTGATCCGCGGATGGCCTGCCGCCGCAGAATCGAGCGAAACTCCGCCGCTTGGGCACCCTCGCCGGCAAGGATTTTCCTCGACCTCCGACCACACCACCACCACCACTAGGATCGCCACACCTCACTGACCAAAAGCCCCCATGGAGCTTCCCCAAATCTGCGACGCTTTGCTGGAGTTCGCTGGAGCCCGAAGACCGTCGCCACAGGAGAGGAAGGAAATGATGTTGTCACGACGTCTCTGGAGGAGCTACGAGTACGAGGAGGATCGCCCACTTCGCGTCGTTCCAACGCACCCACCCCGCGCTCCGTCGTGCCCTCTATGCCGGCGAACGGCCACCGGTGAGCCACTGCTCCAATGACAGTGCAATTTTAAAGAAAACCCCGACAGGTGGGGCCCACCTATCGGCGACTCATATCCATCCCGAAGCAGCACGTAAGTGGAGGCGCGTTTCTGAAATACGCCTTCAACGTGGCCGCCATGGGGTTTTCTGTTTAAATCATTTTTGTTTTATTTAAATTGTTTTGTTGACCCAACTTTGAGGAGTGGTAACTTTTAAACTATATGACCTTTTTAGTTGATTATTTTTGCTATTTTTAATGAAATTCTTTATTTCTTGATTTAATTTGGGATTTATTTGACCTATTTGGAATTTATGGACAAAATATTTGACTTTATGTGTTATTTACAAAAGCAATTTAAAATTATTTCCAGAAGGAATTAATACATGACGTGAAGACTAGGAGTTGTGGTGCACTTCACTTGAGCAAAGCAAGCTACCACCTCCGTTTGCTTGATGGCATTGTAGGCCATGGATTAAAATTTGCAATTTCTTCATTTCGTGGTAGTAACTAAATTAAGTTTTAGATTATTTTTGTGCTAGAATGTTTACCATGCTAGTCTCATTTGTTTAGATAGAAGTTGGCCAACCTCATTCACTAGTTTTTAAGTTGAGGTTGAAGCTTAGTTGATTGATGAGAACATGTTAGTTGAGAGTAGTAATATAAGCTTAGTTGTTGACATGTTCTTGCTTGCTTGCCTGCTTTTGGATTGTTTGTGAGCTTGCGAGTACATTCAAAATACCCACTTAGCTTATCATGTCAGATGCAGGAGAAGTCATAGCCATGGACATCGAGTGTGCCAGCTAGGAAGTGTCCTAGTAGTGCCCCTTTGGATTGGACTCCCACCTCCATTAGTAGTATTTCGCGAGAAAATGTTTGTAGAATAAGGTGTAGACTTTAGCCACCCCAAATAGTACCGCTCGCTTGGCAAGAGTATTGTAACATTAAAAACACTATACTTGCAATACTTCAACATATTGTGATTTATTTTGTATCAAGCTATGTCATGTTCCAGAAGACACAGATCTCCAGGCGGCATCGATGGCAGACGGGGGACAATGTTGTGCCCGCGAGGAGCGTCGCGAGTGCTGAGGGGGAAGAAGATGACACAGATGGAGGGCGAAATACAACGGCTGCGCAGAAACATATCGAGTGGCCCCCTGACTAGCCCAGTCAGTCGACGGGCGCCTAGTACCCCCCTATCTTTAAGCAACTAGGTAGGAAATGCGGCTTGCCGCACCCGGCAGCACCGCTGCCGATCCTGTAAACAATGCCATACATCAAATCATTATCTATGAACTGACCCAGGAAAAATTTAGACAAATAAGATGCCTCTATTCTAATAGAGCATCAAGATATGAAGTGTAGGAACCATATAAGATAAAACATAGCAGTATAATACACTAATTGTAATACACGCTGTACTTTGCAAATGACTTGAATGAAATTTGGCGCCTGAATGCGCCTTCCTTGTGTTCAAAAAATAATAATATATGAACTGAACCAAATTTGAAAGTGCCAGCTTGCCGCACACCTCCTCCAGTCATCCAACCCGGTCCTGACGTTTGGTCAAGCAGGTAATGCTATGTTAGCAGTGATCCAGATTAATTAGGGATTTCATAATATGGAACATCAGTCACTGCATCAATCAGCATATACCCGAAAAAAACATAAGAATAATACACTTCCTACCAAAACATGTGTCCTCTAAAACCAGAATCGATATGGACAAACAAATGAATTGTTAGACGAAGCAAATTATGCTAAGCCTACAATTGATAAGATGGCTGAGAACACATGCCTGCCACGCAACTCTGTACAGGTCAGCCGCTGAGTAATGTATGTAAATAGGGATATCAAAATTTGCAAGTTGTTGCATCAATATGTAATAGGAAAGATTTCGTAAAGAAGAGCAAGGTATTACTAAAGGCAGGGGCAAGCATTATCCACATCTTGGCAATCGCAATATGTCAATCTTTTGATCGTCATCTTCAATCTTCTTAGACATTCTGGACATCTTCTCTTTTAAATCACTTGAATGGTCATCAAATAGCATTGCACGCGAGGAAGCTACCGGTAGCTTGTGCTGACATAAATCATTGATTTATCTTTCATAAAAGGCCAGGACAGCCGAGCTAGCTGAAGTAGTTGCAGTCAGCCTCCTCGAGGAAGGTGTTGTCCGCTGGGAAGATGAGGTATATCTGTCAGGACCCTGGGTTCATCAGCTCCCCATCCTGCAAATAAGAAAAAGAACAGTGAGCTCACTCACATAGGGAGGCAACCCTTAAGTCCTAAACAATATATTTTTGCTCAATTTTTAATTTCAATGTGACAGAATCTACTCTGTTAACTGGCACAACAATAGTACTGCAAACAAAAGGTGGCACTATTAAAGCATGCCTCTGTTTTTTACTATAGCCAACAAGTGAGAAAATATAGTAGTTCATGTGGTCTTAGAGCTTAGACTGGAGAAGAATTTATTTTAGTACAGAACCACAATATGGTAATTCATGTAAGTCTTATTCAGTCACCACTTAGAGTTGATATCTATAGAGAACCACAATATTTCAATAATATAATTAATTTGACTAACATATTACAATTACAGCCATAACATTCTGAAGACCCATATAGACTAAAATATTTCAGTGTACGAACAACACAAGTGGCAAAAAATGGAATGAAATGGCTACAATAGGCTAATAATCACAATGTAATTGCAAGGTACTGCATGTCTTTCTTTTGCTTCATATGAACATAATTTCTACTAACTTACTTGGCGCGAGGGTGCCGGTCTCAACGTTTTGCCGAAGCATATAGCATTTGCACTTTACAGGATGATAATAAAAAAGTAAAGAAACATTCGATTATGATAGAAGTAAAACATAGAAATGGTAGCAAGTACAAATTATCATATTGCATCCCTGGTTGCTCTAAAGGGGTGTGTTGCTTTGCACCTAATTTGCTTAGTGATATTCCAGTTGTTTGGTCAATTTACACAAGGGTTGGTAATAAGCTTGTAGCTTGGTCAAACTGGATACTTTATCTTCTACTAAGTTACTTGCAAGTTTCACTATTGGTTGACCTAACAAACCATCCAAGAGGAAACTCTGAATCTATACAAAATCCACAACAACATGGACTTTAAACCCAACAAATATTATAAGATACCTATCTCGAACAACCCAGCATAAATAGTTTTGCTGATGAATTATAATTAGTTATGTGCACCACAACTAAAAAAATTATGTGGTTATTTTCTCGAAAGAACAATTGGTAGCAGCAACCAAAAGCATAAATTAGCAGGTACTCAATCAAAAAAATGGGATGCATAAATTGTGCAAGCGAAATGAAAAAAAGCATAAAATCAGTGTTAGACTCGAGCATCTCCAACAAATGCACATGTGAAGAGTAGAAACCAAGCAACAACTATATCAGATTGTGCCAAGTGAAAAAAATTTCACATGCCCCTATACTCTCAACTCGATCGCTACATATTTACTGGTAGAAGTGTAATGGTATTAGGGAAGCTCACTATCTTATAATGGTAGCTCTGAATGACACCATCCTTCTCTCTTATATCTATGTCCCTCTGCCCAATCAATTCAAGCGACTGACACTTGGACATGTGCAGGTCTGAGCTTTACTTTCAGACGCTCAATCTCGCCATCCTTTGCAATCTGTGCCATCAGCAACACCAAGTGGTCAGTGCAGGAGATTAACCAAAGAAAATGACAAGCTAACCAAAGGAAATGCTACATGATATACCAAAAGGGCCAAGTTTTCAAAATTTTATACAAAAGAAAACCATGATTAACCATTCATCAACTATTATCTCCGAATGATAAGTCAAAGGAACGAGAACATCCATCATAGCTATACATTATTCAGTCATAATCCATAATCGTGTCCATGAGATCAGAACAAACTAAATATTTCCATAAAAAGAAACTGCATAGGATATGCACATGAAAGAGACCTAGCTACATGATAAATCATGAGACTGGGAGCAGGAAGATAGATCTGCAGATACTCTTCCTAATCCTCTTCCTAATTTTTTCTGTCTACTAAATCAACATAGAAGAGGAATATGAGCTTCTTCTTCTTCTTCTTCTTCTTCTTCTTCTTCTTCTTCTTCTTCTTCTTGGATCTCTGCCTCTTGGATCCAACCCCTTGCAAATGAACAGATTGAAAATATCAAATCTTGAGCGAATGAACTGGTAAATCCACGTGTGAGAGAGAGACAGGGAAGGGGGAAGTGGAGAGGGCACTCACTGCTCAATTCGCACGGCAAATTGGAGGCTACTTACCTCGGGTCTTCTTCTTCCCGGAGGTGCATGAACGCAAGGATGAGAGTCCGACGTCCTCTAGCCGATGGTGATGCCTCCAGGTAGAGCTGCTGCTCCTCCTAGTGATGACCATGCGATGGAGGAGGAGTGGCAGGGGCCTCCTGTAAGTGGGTCGTGGTGGAGGCGGCCATATCTGACCAGGGTGGAAACACCTCTCATCAGGGCCGGCGGCGAGCGCACTCCTCCCGCTGAGCACCGAAAGGGAAGATATAGCCCCTTCCTTGCAATCTAGCTAGACCACTAATGTAACAACAAATTTTCTCGAAGAATCTAACACCAATCATATATAAACAAAGCACAAGTAAATACAGCCACCAAGGCCATCCTTATTTCAGAATTTGAAATAAATAGCGGTACAAAGAGGAGAAATAATGAAATAACATGAAGGAGTTAGAACTCGGAAATCAGTTGTAACTAAACTATGAGAAACAATGGATATTACCTCAGGAATCCATATAGACCTAAGCTTCTCTTTAACAGGCAAAAACCAAGCAATGAAACAGATAACCTAGCTAAATCCAAGGATCTGCTTGACGGTAAGGCACCAACAAAACAAGAAAGCCCCCAACAAAACAAGAAAGCCCCCAACAAACAATAAAAGATCAAGAACAACTCATATGCAATAAAGGTATGAGAGAGAAGAAATCCTTACATAAGACGGCTATGAACACTGGAGCATAAATAAGCAACACCTTTAAATACAAATAAAAAGGGTTCAGGGTTCATTGCATATTGGGCTCAGATTCACCTTTCATCGATCATATAACCTACCCGCCTCATCTCTTATCACCACATCAATTTGTTTATACAATGGAGCTGCCCTGGTTATCACTCAACAAGAATGACCATCCAAGGACAGACCAATAGGTATCACAGGATAAAAAAGGAGTCTAGAGACAAGAGGGAGGATCCAACTTGATACCCACAGGTGCCTCGATTTCTTAAAGGCACACCTATTTCAGCCATGGTTAATCAACATCGCCCTAGCACGAACGCCACTGATCGATCTAGAAAATCCAGGAGCATAGCTATACGACCAGGGCATCCAGATGTAAACCAGAGCATCACAGGAGCTCCTATGATAGCAACTGAGCATGAACAGGAGGTAGGGTGGTGCCGTGAGGGGCGGGAGGAAGAGAGAGGCAGCTAGGGTCACCACGGGCGTGCTGGTTTTATACGCCTATGGGTGAAATGACAAGAATGACATCGGCGGGGCAGGCTATTTCCGCGCGGTGGCGCGACCGGGGCATTGCAGCGGCCTCGTTTTTTATCCGACGGACGAGATCGACCCTGTCTGAGATCCAATGGTCCAGATTGTTTCATCTGAAGATCGGACGACCAGGATTCGTTTGGACAGACAATCGAACGGTCGAGAATCCAAACGAACGGGGAGGCTTCGTTTTGGTTCGGACTCTAACAATGGGATGGGATACAATGGATCTGTCCTGGTTATCACTCAACAAGAATGACCATCCAAGGACAGAACAACAAGTATAACAATATCAAAAAGGATTCTAGAGACAAAAGGGAGGATCCAACTTGATACCCACAGGTACCTCGATCGCTCAAAGACACACTTATTTCAGCCACGGTTAATCATCATAGCCCTAGCACGAACGCCACTGATCAATCAAGCAAATCCACGAGCACAACTATAGGACCAGGGCATCCACATGTAAACCAAAGCATCACAGGAGCTCCTATGATAGCAATTGATCACTAACAACAACCTGCAAACCCTATAATAGCATGGATCCACAACTAAAGAGCCCGAGTAGGAACCGATGCATGAGTAGGCCATAGAGCATCAATGAGAATAGCACAACATCAATATAGCCACGGCCATGTCCCGTGCAGTTGCCGAAGCAGAGGAGCAGGAGGAAGATGGATCTCACCGGGGGAGGTTGTAGCTGAGGCAGTACTCAGTGGGCGCCGGGGTTGCGCCTGAACGCCGTTCAACCGGTGAGGAACCACGTCGGAGTTGCGCCTTGCACCCCAACACAATAATCATAACATGCACCTGTTTGTAAAATAAGGAAAAAAATCTTATTTATCTGCATTATTATAGTTCCCTTATTCAAGATTTCAATAAAGAATTTTGTGATAAATAATATTAGTGGGTAGGAAACAACCCAAAAGTTCCTTCGGAAGTACCCAAAAGGATAAGCATGAACGGACAAAATTAAATAACATAAGCATTCTACTTTCATCTTTTATCAGGTAACAATTGTTTCAAAATCACTGTCAGAGCGGCAAGCGCCATGGAGAGATTACAAATGACCATAAGTTCTAAGATTACAAACACGCAGATCCTTCAATTTCTATCTGCAAAGTAGAAAGAAACGGAGCAGAAACGAAATGGGTCATCTGGAAAAGAAAATCGTTGATCAGGAACGAATGAACACAACAAACGCATAACTTGCTTCGTGTCTTGGGCCAACAAAGAAAGTATATGAACTTGGAGAGGGAAATGGATAGGGCGGTCAGTAGCTCGTAGGTAGGTCAAGAGCGCAACTAACATTTTTTCCTATCATTGAGTACAAAGCATCTACAACCCATCTAGCTGATTTAGTACTGTTATATTCTGATTTAGAAAGAAGGATCTATGATTATTTTTGTTAGATGTTTTACTGGTGCACTAAATATTCTTTTTGGACGAGTTATTGCAATAGAAAAGTAAATGAAAGAGAAAGTAACTATAGGAGAAAAGAGGCAGATAAAATGTAGAAATCATGGAATAATCTAAGGGATCAAGAACATGGTCTGTAATTTCTACATAAATGAAAAAGAAAAATAACATATGTACCAATCTTTAGGCCATCCTCTCTCAACCAGACAAGGATCTGGGCATGTGGAAGCCCTCGCCTCTAAAATTCAACAATGTGCAGAACTTTAGAGAAGAGAGCATTGTCATTAATCACGACCAAACCAGGGAATAGGCAAAACAATAGTATACAGTCCTGGAAAATACAAAAAGGAATATGAGTAGACATGGAACTACTAAGATAATCAAGGAAAGAAAATCTAACACCACGGGATAGGCAAAGGCAAAAAAATGCACATATCAAACTGTTGGGGATATAACTATTTGTGTAAGCCGCCCAGGAGGGGCCGGGTTACGTAAAGAGATTGCCAGACAGAAGCCCAAGTCCAAGCATGAAGATGGCGTCTCAACAAAGGGCCTAAGGCCCACAGGCGACTTAAGGCCCGTTGTAGTAAACCGCCATAATGGCAAGACTTGTATCATAAGGTAGACTTGACTAGTCACCGAGCCGGACATTGTTTATAAGCCGGCCGGGACTCAGTAGGCTATAGGGCGTCAACCCGTGTATATAAGGGGACGACCTGTTGGCGGCTTAGGAAGAGAAACAACCAATCGAGAACCGGGCATAGCATATCTCGCTCCCTGGTCATCGAAACATCAAGCAATACCAACCCAACTAGATGTAGGCTTTACCTTCACCGTAAGGGGCCGAACTAGTATAAAACCTCTCGTGTCCTTTGTCCTGATTAACCCCTTTAAGCTTCCTAGTTGCGATGGCTCCACGACTAAGTCCTTGCAAGAGGACATCTGCCGTGACAATTCCATGATAGTTGGCGCCCACCGTGGGGCCAACGCACGGTGGATTTGAGTTCTTGAAGGGCAGCTTCGAAGGGCTCAAGGGATACGCAGTGGGCCGGATGACCAAGAGTCGTTGCGGCAAGATCTACATCGACAACGAAGGCTGGGGCCCCGAGGCCGACTCAATTGAGTCTGGTGCGGGTCCCCTTTAGCGGAATCCACGTCTTCATCGGCGGATTGGTGAGCGGGCCCAGAGCGGACAGCTGCACCGACCTCATTGAGGCGGCTCGGCGTGCGAGACCCGCCAATTCAACCTACCGTGAAGCATGCCTTTTGGGTTGTATTCACGGAGAGGCACTACGAAGGATCTAAAGATGGCGAAGAGACGGCCGTCCCATCGATGATGATTAGTCCTCGGTTCAACAGATTCTCAGATCAGGTCCAAGAAGGCATGCTTGGGGCTGTTACGGCGACTCTAGCGTTCAGTTGCTATGAGCCGCCAAGCTGGGCAGGAGTCTTCATGGCTGGTACCCAACCCGGCCAAAACTCGACGGCTGCGACAGCAATAACGTCCGGGTCAGGAGTGGTCGGGGCAGGAGGCCCCGCGCGCCCGCCAGCTCAGGTGCTGATAGATCTTATGGACAAGTTGACGGCCCTGTTAACCACCACGGTTATTCTTGCAAATCCAGATGAGCATAACGCGGAGGTGGCAAAGGTGCGTGAGGAGATATCCTTGGCCAAGGAGACCTTGGCGGCTGAGGACACCAAGCTAGCTGCGGAGCGGGCGACTTTGGATGCACGGGCGCAACGACTCCAGTCAGAGGCTTTCCAGCTTAACATGAGTCTGAATGCGTCCAATGAGGTGATGAGAAGGAGACATCAGAAGACCCAGTCCCGTCTGCCTCCGGTTTACGATCCTCAGAATCTTTTCACGACACCCGGAGCTGGTCCTAGCAATCTGCCCGAAGCCAATCAATTTATGACACCCGGGGCTGGAGGGCCGGTTCAGCCTTGAGAGATGGCACCTCTTCACGGGAGCATGGCCCCGCCCCGATACATACCGACACCTCCGGGCCACTTCTCCAACCCCATGGAGAACTTGATAGCAGCATCGGCGCGTATGGCGGCTCTTCCAGTGGACGGTGATGACACGACGGCGGTGGAAACCCGGAGGGTTAGGGATCTTCTTTAGACGGCCTTGGCATAGCAAGAGACCTATTCTTACAGCAGGGACATGATTCATTCCACTCCTCAACCTTGGATAGCACCTCGTCCAAACCGGAGTCCGAGTTACAGCAGACACATGGAGTCAGAAGCTTTATCAAGCAATGCCCAACGTCGTAACCAACCCGGTGGCTATAACCCGGTGCAGGATCGATTGCGTCAGGAGGATGAACGGGCGACTCAATTAGCGGCTCAGCAGACGGCATATGATGGTCTCCCAGAGTATCCAACGACTTCTGTTGGAGCAGGAGTGGCCACTAGAACCGGTGGTGTCCCTTGTCTGGTGCCGGCTCTTCAGGATGTGCGTCTGCCCAAGGATTTCAAGGGACCTCGGAAGGTGCCGAATTACACGACCGACTTACAGCCGGGGGGCATGGATTGAAAGTTACGAGATGGCCATGGAGTTATTGGAAGTCAGCGACGCGGCAATGGCTAAGTATATCACCATGATCTTAGATGGTACGGCCCGATCTTGGTTGAAAAGTTTGCCTCCCAATTCCATCAGTTCATGGGCAAAGCTAAAGGCCCGGTTTATCCAGAACTTTAAGGATACTTGCAAGCAATCTATGTCCATTGTGGACTTGACCAATTGTAAGCAGGAGGAGGGTGAGTCCACAACTCATTGGGTGCGCCGGGTCAAGGAAATAATACACTCATCTGATAAGATGGACGCCGGCTCTGCGGTACTTATGCTCCATCAGAATTGTCGTTTTGAGCCGCTGAAGCAGAAGCTGGGGCGCCTTAAGCGTGATTGCAATGACATGGGTACGCTGATGGCGGCTTTGGTTAATTATGCCGATTCGATACTACCAATGATCCGGCGTCGAGGAGGAAAAAGACAGGAAAGGAAAGAAGAACGGCAATGGAAAGGGTCGTGACATCACCCGGTAAGTCAAGGTGGCAACAAGCGTAAGCGGAGGGTAACCCGGAGTTTGTGGCCAATGCTAATGCCCAAGGTAATAACAAGAAGCGTAAGGGGAGAGCACCCCCTCGATCTGGTGGCTCAGGTCCGTCTCTTGAGCAGCTTCTGAATGAGCCTTGTCCAAGACACGGTACTCGGGAAATCCTGCCACCCACTTATGGAAGGACTGCGCGATCATGAAGGCTTTCAAGAATTCAAACATGTTTGATGGCAATCACGGATCAGGCGGCGGTTCAGGAGCAGGTGGTTTCCATGGCCGGGTGGCGGCTCAAGTTCCGGTTTTCAAAGGCGGTCAAGGTGGCTATAATCAGCAGCGATCTGGTCAAGGAGGACAGCAAGCGGCAGCGATCAGTTATCGAGCCATCCAAAACAGTTGAGCGGTGGGCAATACCATGTGTTTACCACTAACTTGTGTAAACGTGACCGAAGGTTCATAAAAGGGCTGTGAATTCGGTTGAGCGGCGGTTCCCGTTATCCGAGGTGGTCGAGCAGCCTATCATTTGGAGTAGAAAGATCACCCCCTCGGGTTGATAACCGGGTCGATTAACCTTGGTGGTGGCCCTCGGGTTGGTGGATATAAATTCACTAAGGTGCTCATGGGCGGGAAGCAGCATCAATATTCTCTATTATGAGACCTTTCGCGCATGGGTCGGACCGATAAGGACTTGAGGACGTCTAACACTGTTTTTCATGGGGTGATACCTGGTAAGTCGGCATATCCAGTTGGAAAGATCGAGCTGGAAGTGGCTTTTGGAGACGAATATGATTCCAGGGTTGAGAAGCTGACGTTTGAGGTAGTCAAAATCAGGAGCCCATATCACGCTCTGTTTGGACGGCCGGCTTATGCCAAGTTTATGGCACGGCCATGTTATGTTTATCTGCAGCTCAAGATGCCGGGTTACAAGGGCACCATCACTATGCATGGGAGTCGAAAGGTGGCCTTGGAGTGCGAGGAAGGCGATGCAGCTTATGCTGAATTTGTTTGTGCTGAAGAGGAGCTGAAGTTTTATCAAACTAATGTTGACCCAGCAGATATGACCTCTTTGAAGAAGCCAACCACAGAGCAAGACTCGGGTTGAAATTTAAGTCGGCCGCCGAGACAAAACTGGTTGACTTCACTCCAGGCGACTCTTCCAAGCAGTTCAACATCAGTACCAATTTGGATCCCAAATAGGAAAGCGCGCTCATCGAGTTCATCCGTGAGAACCGGGACATCTTTGCATGGAAACCTTCTGACATGCCGGGTGTCCCGAGAGAACTCGCTGAGCACACTCTTAATATTGATCCAAAGTATAAGCGGTCGAGCAGTTTCTCCAGCGATTCAATGAGGAAAGGCGAAGGCTATAGGGGAGGAGGTCGCTTTCGGCTCTTAGCGGCCGGGTTCATCGTGGAAGTTTTTCACCGGAGTGGTTGGCTAACCCGGTGCTTGTGCTCAAGAAGAACAGCACTGGCGGATGTGTGTGGACTACGGACTTAAATAAAGCTTGTCCGGCTGATCCCTTTGCTCTACCCGCATTGATCAAATCATCGATGCTACAGCGGGTTCTGGCGGTTGAGTTTTTGGATGCTTACTCTGGTTACCATCAGATCAAGAAGGCGTTAAGGACCAGGAGAAGACGGCTTTCATTACTCCATTTGGAGCCTTACGCTATGTGTCTATGCCGTTTGGGCTCAAGAGTGCCAGCGACTTATCGGCGGTGTGTGCGAATTGTCTCCACAATCAGATTAGGCGCAATGTTCATGCTTATGTGGATGACATTGTGGTGAAGTCGAGAGAAGAAACCTTGATCTCCGACTTAAAGAAACCTTTGATAATCTCCGGGTCTACAAGATGATGCTTAACCCGGACAAGTGTGTATTTGGTGTACCTGCAGGCAAACTTTTGGGATTCCTGGTCTCAAACAGGGGCATTGAAGCTAAACCGGAGAAGATCAAGGCGATTACCTCTCTGGCTAAACCGGTGTGCATCAATGATGTTCAGCGACTGGCGGGTCGTGTTACTGCTTTAAGCCGATTCATCAGCCGACTAGGGGAGAAGGCTCTACCGCTGTATCAGATGATGAAGAAAACAGACACTTTTGTTTGGAGTAAGGCTGCTGATGCTGCCTTTGAAGATTTAAAGAGACAATTGTCTGAGCTGCCGGTTCTCGCGGCTCCAATTGATAAAGAGCCATTGCTATTGTATGTTGGTGCTAACTCATGTGCTGTTAGAGAACCGGATGGCGACTCCCACCCTCCCAAGGCGATTCCCATGGCGATGGCGACTCCCTACCCTAGTCACCCTCCCCGGTGTCAACAATGGACGGCCTCCTCCATTGGGATTTCTCCCCCGGCCTCAAGGTCGAGGGCCAGGTGCGTGCTCGCTTTGGATCTACGTACGGTTCACTTCGTCCCCAACCCCACTCCAAGGAGTTCTTCCTTGAAGTTTCTTTCTCCTCGGCCTCTTTTCCTCTCTCAGTGGAATCTGTGGGTTTGGCTCTTCAGTCCTGCATTGGTGGCATCAGTGATGGTTTCAATGTGCTGCGTTTGGGGGATCGTCGTTTTCGGTTTTCGGTGGCATCTAATCGGGTTGGAATTTTTATTTATGGTCTCCATGACCGCATTTGGCCGGACTTCATTTGCCATTTCCATCTACATCGAGGTGCTCGGGCTCATGTTCAATCATGTGGATGGAATGCTGATTCTGAGTCGAATGATCTAGCCTCTTGACCTGGCCCGTCTATCAAGTCTAAATGGCTAGCGTCAAAATCTGTGGCAATTTCTGATCCGGTCTCTCTGGCGGTGTTTGACAAGATTGGGCTCACCATCACGCCGACGGCGAGACATTCCGGCGACGGTGAAGCAACGGATCTCAGTATTGGCAGGTTATCTTTTCCGATTTCTTGGGATTCTGATCAATGTTTTCGTCTCGGATCTGTTAACTTGCCTATCCGGCCGGCTTCCTCGGATCAGTTACCATCCTTTCAGGGCAATCGGTATACGCAGGAATTATGGGATTCCATTCCAACTGATAAGCTACTTCATATCTTAGATGGATGGCAGGCTGGCTACGACAACGATAGTGTATGTATAATGGTTGATATTCGTTCTGTGCCAACTAAGGATTATATTTATAATCGTCTTCAACATTGCCCACAGTGTGATCATTTTGGTCACTTGGAATCGTTGTGCATGGGGGTTTTTTGCCAGCGTTGCGGTGACACTACTGGAAAATGTCCCTGCTTAACACCAAGGATTGATAGTGTGGTGCAAGAGTCCTCACGTCATGTGCCATGCACTCTGGGCTGGCCTAACAAGTTCAATTGCTCTGCTTGCCTGGCCTTGGGCCACCGTTCCATGAACTGCCCTGGGCTTCCTAGATGTCCGTTTTATATGCATATAGGCCACAGGGCCCGCAAGCCAACTATGTGTTCTAAGCTTCCCAAACTTTGCTAGGCACCGACCATACCCCACGAGTGTGTATCTAATGGGATCTTACCCAACAGTGCTTCAGGATTTTCTATGGTAGGTAATCATATGGTGGTTCATGCTACACGCAGAAAACGGGACCCGAGGGCACACCTTGTTTGGATACGGAAGCAAAAGATCCCGCTTCCTTCGGACGTGGCACCTCCCCATTGCTCGACGATACGCCTCCCTTCTCCAGGTGTAATCACGTCCGCCTGCCAAAACCCCCAATCAGGTGTTGAGTCGTCCACCTCGAGTTTGACAACCCCGCAGCACTTGCCCACGCACAAAACCACCGTTTGCACCTCCTCGCCGGCCGCCCCAATTCCAATCTGCAGTTCCTCCCGAGCAGCAGCCATGGCGAACTTTGCGGTGCGCCCCTTCGCTTTTGCTCCTGATGGATCGATGTTTGACCGAGGTCCTACTCATCGCATCCAGCGCCAGGTTATGGTGGTCGACGATCCTCCGCGCAACCATGATAGGTATGCCATCGTCACCATTGACCCCCCAGTTCCTGATCATCTGAAGGAGTATTGGCTTGCTGAGGTCTGTCACATCATCACTGTCGATCTGGAATATGAGCTGCTAGATGATTTTATTTATCCTCTGGGCATTGGATGCGTAGTCTTCTCCGACATGGAAAGCAGGGATAATGCGATTAGAGAGGGTCCCCATGCTCTGGCTGATGATTCCCACTTCTCTCTGATTCCGCATGACGAAGGCCCAAACATGCGCATGCCTTCTTTTGAGTATGAAGTGTGGATTATGATTCTTGCCTTCCCTATGGATTATCAGACTGAACATTATGTACACAAGGCAGTTTCCAACTTTGGGAAGCTTCTGGTGTGGCCACGCCCGGATCAGAACAAGGCTAGAGTTCTTGTCAAATGTCATATTAAGGATGTTGCTGAGGTTCCGCACAGCTTGCTCGTCACCAGGGTAGGTTTACTGCCTGGGTTAGGTCGTTCTTGGTCCGTACCTGTGTATGTTCTTAATGGTCGCAACACTATTCCTGGTCTGATGGGCACTGAGGACCCACCATCGCTTCTGAATGCTTCGCCTCACCCGTATCAGCTACCATTCTACACTGTCATGCAGCAGGCTCACTTGGATGATCTGGCTGCCCAACAGGCTCTGAACGAAGAGGCTTGGAATGCCCCTGCACCTGCACAAGAGCAAATTCAGGAAAATGGTTGGAGGGCTTGGCCTGTGGTGCCTCCACCATACACTGGTTTCAGCTTTAGGTCCTTCTTTCAGTATGATGGCCCATCTTTGATGGATGGAGTGGATCCTGAGCAGAATGTGCATGAAAATCTATCTGACGTTTGGGCATCTGAAGATGAAGTTGCTGCAGTGGAGAGCCTGGCGGATGGCTTTATAAATGGAAATTTGGCTGCAAGGGAGGCTTTTACTCGTGCTGGAGGTGACTCTGTTTATGTCACCATTACGCTGGATCATGAGCTGCTGCTGTGGATGGGCTCGATGCTAAAACGCATCTACACGCGAGCCATCACCAATGGACACGCTGGTCTATTATGCTTCCTCTTAACCCTTTCCATCTGATTCAGAAACACTTGGAGGCAGCCTGTGCTCTTTAGTTGCAGAATCTGAAGCCTGAACCTGACCACATAGCCACCATTTTCAGTGCTCGCTCTCTGTTGGGTGTCTGCATTGGACCGCTGCAATTATCTGCTTCTTCTGGTGTCATAATAGAGGTGACCCAGGTTTCTGATGGTACCTTGTGTCTGTCACAGGAGATCCCAATTCCCAATGTGCCATCTCATACTGCAATCCAGGTTGATCTGAATGCCCCAACTACTGGCATTGCTCTGCAAGTGTTGGCGTCCTCCTCTTCGTTTAATTCTGCTGCAGGTCATAATGCCAAGGTACCTCTCGACACTACTGCTGTCCGGAGGAGTACTCGATCCAACAAATATGATGGCTTCAAGATCTCCAATGCTTCTGAGGTGAAACCCAGCCGCTCGAGGGTGAGGGCCAGGATCGTCCCCACCGTCTCTGCTGTCTCCACGGCTACTGCTCCAACCGCGTCGTGCCCTCCACCAACAACCATCCTGGAGCTCCAGCAGGTGGGCGACCGTTGCGGCATTGCGCCTGAAGACATCTCTGAAGACAAGCTGCTGGCTACCCAGCAGAATGCCTCTGATGAGGCGGCCTGATTTTCTTTCTGTTAATGAATAAATCGTGGAACATCTTGCCATGGAACATCAGAGGGATTAACTCTGACAGCGAACTTTTGGATCTTAGGAATGCTATCGACTCTAGTGGTTGTTCTGTTATATGCATTTAGGAAACCAAGCGGGAATATTTTGATTTGGCGTTTATTAAATCTTTCTGCCCCAAGCGGTTTGATAAATTTGTTTTCGCGCCATCGATTGGGGCCTCAGGTGGAATTATCGCTATCTGGAACAGTTCTGTTTTTGTGGGCACACCTTGGCACGTGGAATCTTTTGCGATGGGCGTTTCTTTTGCGGATAATCAATCAAATGAGTCTTGGAATTTGGTCAATGTTTACGGCCCATGTACGGGTCAGAGACGGACTGATTTCACCTCCTGGCTATTTGACCTCACCATACCCGATGATGAAAATTGGTTAATTTTGGGTGATTTCAACTACATAAGATCCACTGAAAACAGAAATAAGCCTGGGGAAGATGCATCTGATATGCTGCTGTTCAATGAGCTTATACGTGCACAATCTTTAATGGAAATCCTAGTTAAGGGTAGAGCCTTCACGTGGAGTAATATGCAGGACGACCCGCTACTAGAACAGCTTGATTGGTTCTTCTCCTCATCTAATTGGACCACATCTTTCCCTAATACGATGGTTTTACCTCTGGAAAAACCTGTCTCTGACCATATTCCGTGCGTGATTTCAATCGAATCCAAAATCCCTAAATCAAACCTTTTTCGGTTTGAGAACTTCTGGATCAATCATCCTGGTTTCTCTGATGTTGTGGCCAATTCTTGGAGTAAACCATGCCATGCCTCCAATTCTGCTGGTGTCGTTTGTAAGAAGCTCAAAACGCTTCGTTATGATCTCAAACGTTGGAGTAGAGGTATCTCCAAACTGAAGATCATGATTCAAAATAGCAACAATGCTCTTGCCAATCTTGATGCTTTAGAAGACAAGAGGATTCTGTTTGTCCAGGAAGCAAACTTCAGATGTATCCTGAAAAGACACCTCAACTATCTCCTAAAGTATCAGAATGAATATTGGAGTAAAAGATGCACCATTAGATATTTCAGATTCGCTGACGAGAACACTAAGCTGTTTCAATCTCTTGCTACTGAACGCTTTAGGCATAACTCAATTGCCAGCTTGCAAGATAGAGATGTTGAGGTCACTGATCATGCTGTCAAGGAAGGGGTGTTGTTCAACACGTTCAAGGAACGTTTGGGGGCCTCTAAACCCACTAACATGCGTTTTGATCTAAACCGCATCATCAAAAAGGTGGATGGCCTGGATGTGCTCTTAGCCCCTTTTTCTAACAGTGAGATCGATGCGGTGATCAAAGAGATGCCTACTAACATGACTCCTGGTCCCGATGGTTTTAATGGTTGCTTCCTCAAAACTTGCTGGCACATTATAAAGGATGATATCTACAAAATGTGTCATGATTTTCACGAAGGCAACCTTGACATATCCAGCATCGATGAGGTTATATCACTCTCATTCCAAAGATCTCCTCTCCGCTTACGGCTAATGATTTCAGGCCCATAACACTACTAAACTGTTGTCTGAAAATTATCACGAAAATCCTAGCCAACCGCCTGCAAAAAGTCATCCTGAAAATCATCCATAAGAACCAGTATGGGTTCCTCAAGGGCCGTACCATCCAGGACTGTTTGGCGTGGTCGTTTGAGTACATCCACCAATGTCAAACATCTGCGAGAGAGATTGTGTTGCTGAAGCTTGACTTTGCCAAAGGATTTGATACAATTGAACATGAACCGATGTTGCAGATCATGCAACACATGGGCTTTGATGATAGGTGGCTCGGCTGGATGAGGTCCATTTTTGCGTCTGGGGTTTCTTCGGTTCTTTTGAATGGGGTGTCTGGAAGAAAATTTCTGTGCAAATGTGGAGTGAGACAGGGAGACCCGCTGTCACCACTCATCTTTGTTTTGGCGGCTGGCCTGCTTCAAGCGGCTATTAATGATGCTTACACCCAAGGTTTAATTGAGCTACCTTTTCCATCCAACCGGAGAGGGGATTACCCAGTATTTCAATACGCCGACGACAAAATCCTGGTCATGCCTGCTTGCCTGGACCAAGCTGCCCATATGAAGTCCATTCTGGTTGATTATGTTGAGTCAGTTGGCCTGAAAATAAATTTCCACAAATCAACTTTGATCCCAATCAATCTTGATCTGCAACAGGCTTCTGTTTTGGCTTCTATTTTTGGATGCAATGTGGGGTCACTCCCTTTTACCTACCTGGGGCTTCCCATGGGAACCACCAAACCAACGCTGCTTGAGCTAATGCCTTTGGTGTGTGGGGTTGAGAGGCAGCTGTCCACGACCCTGTCCCTGCTCTCGGCTGGCGCCAAACTCACATTGGTCAACTCCACCATCACCTCCATGCTGATATATGCTATGTGCACAATAAAATTACATCCAAACGTGATTGAGCACATCGACAAGCTGCGTAGGTACTGTCTGTGGGCCAAAAACACTGAGGCAGGTGTCAAAAATAATTCTTTGGCCGCATGGGAGCTGGTTTGCAGACCAAAGCACAAAGGTGGTCTGGGGGTGATTGACATCAAAACCCAAAACGTGGCATTGCTCCTAAAACACCTTTATAAATTCTACAACCGCCTAGATGTACCGTGGGTGACATTGATCTGGGACACATATTATGTGAACATGGTACCACATGCTGCTGACCCAATCGGGTCTTTCTGGTGGCGTGATATCATGCAACTCAGCCACATTTTTCGAGGGATCTCAAAAGCTACTATAGGTGATGGGGCCTCTGTGCTATTCTGGAAGGACGTATGGCTTGCACACGACCAGGAATCACCACTCTCCCAGCTCTACCCTAGAGCTTTCTATTTTGCCACAAATGAGGATGAGTCAAATGCGCAATGCTTTGCAAGCGACAAACCCTACCACACTTTTTCATCTGCCACTCTCCGGCATAGCGAGAGAGGAATAAGGAGATTGAGAGAGGCTCCTTGCATGTTATTCTGTGAGGGTGAGGCAGATTCTTGGGTTAGTACCATCAATGCAAAATTCTCAGCCAAAAGCTACTACAACCCCTGCTTCAGGGAGGTGAACGCCGATGAGGCCTTCACATGGCTTTGGAGATCCAAGAGCCCCATCAAATTCAAAATGTTTGGCTGGTTGCTGCTGGTTGACCGCCTAAACACGAGAAATATGTTGAAGCGGAGGCACTATGCTGTGGCAAACAACAACTATGCCTGTATGCTCTGCCAGAATCCTCCTGAGGAAACAGTTGAGCATCTGTTTTTCACCTGCCCCTTTAGCCAACGTTGTTGGGACAAGGCTGGTATGACATGGCCGCATAATGGCAACAGGATTTCCATCTTGCATGAAGGTAAAAATCGCTGGAGGCAACCTTTGTTCATGGATTTTTTTTTTATGGCCGCCTGGAGCATATGGAAGGAGAGGAACAGTGAGTTCTTCAGGGGGGTGCCACACTCTTTCGCTGCATGGCTTGATAGATTCAAACATCTGTTGAACCTCCTCGCTCATAATTGTAAAGAAGAGCTTCATCCCTTCTTAAGCACTTTCATACATAACTTGTAGGAGGCGCAAGTTGTTTCTTTCTCTTTGTACATATAGGGTGCAGGGGGACCCTGCAAAACCCCCATGTAAACATGTAACACCCATATGTGAGTAATACAAAGTCAGTGGGAGCCTCTCCCACTGTCATTCATCGTCAAAAAAACTCACATGCTGTTAGTGTGGCCATTGTGGTGGAGCGTAAGGAGACTGGCAAGGAGCATCCAGTTCAACGGCCGGTTTATTACATCAGTGAGGTGCTCATAGAATCCAAGCAAAGGTATCCGCATTGGCGAAACTTGTTTATGGGGTGTTCATGGCAAGCCGGAAGCTAAGCGAGACTTCTGGGTCATCCTATAAGCGTGGTAAGTTCAGCCCCCTTGGGAGACATCATCCAGAACAGGGAAGCCACAGGACGAGTTGCCAAGTGGGCCATCGAGCATGGGCCTCACGGTTTGAAGTATATGCCGCACACAGATATCAAGACTCAAGCCCTAGTGGACTTTATCAATGATTGGGCGGAGTTGCGGGCACCGAGGAGAAGCGGATAACACATATTGGACTATTCACTTGATGGGTCGAGTAGGTTGGAAGGCTCGGGGCTGGAGTCGTTTAACTTCCCCGAGGTGACAAATTTTGTTATGTGCTCGGCTTATGTTTCCCTCTACTAACAATGCAGCTGAATACGAGGCTTTACTCCATGGCCTCCGGATGGCCGAAGAGATGAATTTGAGCCGGGTAAGATGCTTGGGCGATTAAGACCTCGTCGCTCGACAGGTGTCAGGCACGTGGGACTCTAAGGATCCCCTTATGGCGGCTTATCGTCGTGAAGTTGATGCGGTGGCTGGGCACTTCAAAGGTTATCAAGTAGAGCACATTGATCGAAGGAAGAATGAGGCGGCTGATGCTTTAAGCCGGCTGGGCTCTCAGCGTAAGCCGGTGCCGTCTAATACTTTCCTTGACATTTTGCATAACCCTACATCGAGTGCCTACATAGGAAGAGCTTGCGATGCAGACCGGGCGCAGCTGGTGGCGGCTCTCCATGCCATCCCGGATTGGGCGGTCCCATATTTGGCCTATATGACCGGGGAGAGTTGCCTGAGGACGAGACCTTGGCAAGACAAATCATCGGCGGTCCAAATCCATGACGATTGTTCATGGCGAGTTGCATCACCGCAGCGTCCTTTGGGCGTTTCAACGTTGTGTATCACCTATGGAGGTCGGGAGATACTTCGTGAGATTCATGAAGGTGATTGCGGTCATCATGCGGTTCAAAGTCTCTGGTAGCCAAGGCTTTTCGTCATGGTTTTTATTGGTGACGGCTCATGCTTGATCGGAGAATCTGGTCAACAAATGTGACGGATGTCAAAAATTCTCCTGACGAGCTCATGTGTCGGCTCAAGAATTGAGGATGATTCCGATTACTTGGCCGTTTGCAGTCTGGGGCTTGATATGGTTGGACCTTTCAAAAGGTCTAAGGATAAGAAGACACACTGTTGGTGGCGGTGGATAAATTCACCAAGTGGGTTGAAGCGAGCCGGTCGATAAGTGTGATGCAGCCACGGCGGTTCAGTTCATCAAAAGGTGATCTTCGTTTGGTTTCACGCACAGCATTATAACGATAATGGTACTAATCTCTCCAAGGGTGCCATGGAAGAGTTACATCAACAAGAGCACATCCGCTTGATGTTTGGCTGTTGCTCACCCCAGTCAATGGTCAAGCGAAAGAGCTAATCAAGAGATCTTGAAAGGTATCAAACTCCGGCTCTTAGTTCCCTTGCAGCGAACTCCGGGTTGTTGGGTGGAGGAGTTGCCCTCTATGCTATGGAGCATCAACACAAGCCTAACAGGTCTACTGGTTATACGCCTTTCTTCATGGTGTACAGAGCAGAGGCGGTTCTGCCTAGTGATATCCGGCATGATTCACCCCGGGTGGCGGCTTACGATGAGGCTGATAATGAAAAAGCTCATCAGGATGCACTTGACTTGTTGGATGAAGAGCGAGACTTGGCAATAGCCCGCTCGGCGATTTATTAGCAGGACCTGCGCCGTTATCATAGCCGCCGGGTCAGAAGCAGAACTTTCCAGGAAGGCGATTTAGTGCTCCGGCTCATCCAGGATCAATCTGATATGCACAAGTTGTCCCCTCCTTGGGAAGGACCTTTTGTGGTCAGCAAGAATCTCAACAACGGGTCATATTACCTCATCGATGTTCGAGAGCACAAAGACTCACGTAAGTCGGAGGAAGAGACCCGCCGGCCGTGGAACATAGCGCATCTCCGGCCCTACTATACTTGAGCCACCGGCTCTCAGAGTATATTTGTTTTTCTTTTTTAACAAGGTATATATTATATAAAGCAATATAGCAGGACCTCTTTCCTTTCCATCCTACAAGGTTTATGTGTTTTCTTTACCAGGTGGTGGAAACAACTAACAGGGAGCGGATCATATCTGAATCCGGATTTCCCTTTGGTCTGGCTTATGATCATATCTGAATCTAGCCATGGTCACTTGGGGGCTTCCTGTTCAAACATAGGTCGTATTCGAACCAAAGAGAACATAGTTGTCGATACCCAATTGATTGGCACACTGCCAAACCCACTTGGGGGCTTCTTGATCATATTTGAATCATAGCTTAACCTCTTTGGGTCTGACGTGGATCGTATTCGAATCAGCGTCATTAAACAACTCTCATGGTCACTTGGCGGCTTCCTGTTCAAACATAGGTCGTATTCGAACCAAAGAGAACATAGCTGTCGATACCCACTTGATCGGCATCGCCAAAGCCATTGGGGGCTATATGATCGTATCCGAATCTTAGCTTAACCCCTTTGGAACGGTTCTACTGATCGTATTCGAATCATAGGCCTTTGAAAATTAGGTTTACTTTATTCTATAAGAGTAAATAATATTAAGGGCCAGGTAAACATTATATGTGCCAATTTTCAGAAGTTAAGTGTAACTGTCTACTTTTTGGGATCACGTAAGCCGGTAATGTACGCTTCAATAAGATAACAGGTATATTATTATGGTCATGATCATGAACCGGCTGATACTTATGATGTTTTGGTTCATACTCCGGGTTAACATTATTTTACACGACCCCGGATGTGGTGAGACGCCAAAGGAATTTTTTGTTTTTATGCACAGGGTAAAGCAAAAAGCTTTTGGATGTCAAGAAGCAATTCATGTAAGCCGGCAGTATACAATGATAGCGGCTTGAGACATTGTTAAGCACCACAAACATGCGCGAAGGCATGATAGAGTTAACAAGTTTTTTACCCTATTACAAGACTCCCCGAGTCTGAAAAATGAAGTTTTTTCAAAGACTTAGTGCCAGGCGGGTTACTCCTTTGGTGGACTTGACGACTCCGGGTTATCCTTCTCCGCCTCTTCGCCTGCTTCTTTGTCCTGGAAGGTTGACGAGGTCCAGTCAATGCCGCTTAAGGCTTCAAATTCAGCTTCATCATCTATTAAACTGGTCGGGTCAACTTCAGGAGCAAAGGTATGCTTACGAGTTGGAGGGATCAGGCTGACATCATCATAATGCGGAGTTGGAATCCTCCGGTTCTCGTTGTCATAACCCGGCTGATACTTCGTAAGATCAATATCGTTGCCGATGATGGTGGCCACAGGACGTACGACTCTCACACAGGTGGTGAAGTCCGATTCATTGAATGCAGAGTCATCCTCCTTCAAGCTAGGATATCCAAGAGCAACATCGGCTAAGTCTAGCTCTGGAACCAACACTTTGGCCCGGCTTAAGGCGGCTATGGCTCCGGCTCTACCAGATGCCCGCCTTAACTCCTGGATCTGTTGAGGTAACACGGCAAGCCGTTTGAGCACATCCTGCAGGAGATAAGGAGTATCATTTGATAAAGCCACAACGGCCAAAGCACGTTGTGACCGGTGTCTGACTGTTCCACTAGAGTGTACACCGCCTTAAGCTTGATTAGCATATTACTTCAGTTGGTACTCACAGGACCTGCATTTATACATATAAGATTAGGCGGAGATAATATCTGAAATAGTTATCAAATAAATCATGGTGATGTTCAAAAGTTACACATAGTAACTTACCGAAAATTGCTGAGACCATTTGGGATATCTGGTGCTTTAAGCCGGACAGTTCGGCAGTTGCTTCGGCAAGAGCTGCTTCTGTTGTCTCGGCCCGGGTCACAAGTGAAGATTTTTCATCCGCCCAGGCCTTCTTCTCCGCGTCATAATCCTTCTTCAACTTTTCTTGCTCAGAGACTCTGAATGCGAATTTGGAGTCGGCTTTTTGAATCTCAAGGTCTTGGGCCGCCAGCCGGGTCTTCAGGTCAGCAATCTCCAATTCAAATTGACTGGTGGAGACCTGCAATAACGCCGGGTTACAAGTAAAGGTTATGGTAAGGTATTATTAAAGTCTCAAGCACTTTACAAGTAAAGACCCTTGACACTTGGGGGCTAATGTATGCTGAAGAAAATTTTACTTTATAATGTCAGATTATGCATATTAAAGTCTCAAGCACTTTACAAGTAAAGATACTTGACACTTGGGGGCTAATGTGTCTCGCTTGTTTTAAGTTGCTATATTATAGCCGGGTTAAATATCCTTTCTTGTAAACCGGGTGAACTAACAGTAAGCCGGTATCTAAGTCTACGGCATATTTACCTATAAGCAGTAGACTTGGGGGCTGGTACAGTAAGTAAGATTCAGGAGAAATAATATAAGTTATACCTCAGATTTATGCTGTATCTGTTTCACCATGTCAATTTCCAGGTCGCGACTGTTATGCACCTGATTCAGATAGCCTGAGACTATATCGCCAATGCTTAAGTGGGCATAATCAGCAATGTCCTGGTTGGTCTTCCGGCTTTTGACAAGTTCTTCCTTAGCGGTACATCTGGCAAGAACAGTAGGCCGCCCCGGTTCAACATACTGGCTTTTCAAGAATTCAACTTCCGGCTCAGCCGTCCGGACCGGGTTAGGAATTTCCGGTTTATCGGAGCTATCAAGAGTGTCTTCTTGAGGCGGGTTGGAAGATGGTGTTGGAATTTCATGGGCCGGCTCGGGAGGAGGGTTCCGGCTCCATTGCTACCGGGTCTTCAATCGGCTTATTGTTTTTTGCCCTCTTACTGGGCTTCACCTGCACACTGTGGATAAAACAAAGGGATGAGTACAAAATATGAGTAAGGCAAAGCATGAGGATAACAAAGGTACATTACCCAGGGGCAGTCTTGAAGGCCGACATGTTGGATTGCATAGACTCGCCAGAGGAAGGAGAAGTATCCTGATAATTGGAGTCAGATGAATTGAGAGGCTGACGAATTAAACCCGCCAAAGGATAAACAGAACGCAAAGCGGAGATGACCTCAGTTCGACTCTTCCTGCTCACATCGTAAGCGGAAGAGCTCTACATCTTTACTTGTCGGGTTTGCCTCCGCTCTCAAGCTGTTGTTGCTTCAAAAGAAATTGAGGATCTTGATAAGCTAAGGGATGTGAAAATTTTACTTTCCGGTTCACCCGCCGGGTTTTGTTCTTTGGCAAAGGCTCTGAGTCGGAGGAGATTATAGTTACCTCTTCGCCATGAGCTTGGCTGTTTCCAGTGTCGTCCTGAAAGGCGGAAATATTAATAAAATAGTAACAAAGGAGTTAAGAGAATAAGGGATTACCTCTTCCTCATCTGAAGAAGAGTCATCCAGTTTGAGCAATTCGGAGGCGCTAGGTTTCTTCTTTTTTGAAGTCCCCGTCTTGGCGTTTTCCTTTCATTTTCTTGGCTGCTCGGCTTGTTGGGCGGCCTCGTGGTCATATTTGACTTTCCAGAAATCATCACCGGCCTGTGGAAAAGATAAGGAATTATAAGTACAAAGAGGCAAACATATTAAAGAGTATTTATTAAGATTGGTAACTTACTGCAGGGGTCGGGTTCTTTTTGCAGAAGGGAAGTAACCCGAAGGTATTGTTGATAATAGTACCCTCCTTCAGCAGTGACTGGGTTGTAGCATCTGCCACATCATCTGGTAAGTCGTCACAACTATGGCGCATTGGGTCGTTCTATTCGCCTGTATAGGTGCACATTAAGCCGGAGCGGCGGCTTAATGGGAGTATACGCCAAGTGACCCAGACCCGGACCAAGTCGATGCCATCTAAACCATTTCCCAGAAGAGCTTTAATCTTCTTGATGGTGGGATTGAGTGGCAGATGTTCAACAGCGGTCAGTTTATCCACCAGCGGATGGTTGGACTCAAGGCGCAGGGCGCGAAAGCCGGGCAGAGGCGGCTCATCTGCCGGAGAAGTATCCTGACAGTAGAACCATGACTGGTTCCAATATTTGTGGTGACTCGGCAGCTCAGCATAAGGAAACAGACAGTCTCTCCGTCGCTAGATCGAGATACCGCCAAGTTCAAGACTCGGTCCGTTGGCACGCTCATTCTGCCGGTTCAAGTAAAAAAGTTCTCTGAACAAGAGCAGGCTTGGCTCCTCTCCCAGGTACATCTCACAGAAGACTTGGAAATTGCAAAGATTGGACACGAAATTGGGTCCAATGTCTGGAGGTCTATGGTCAAAGAAATTTAAAACTTCTCTGAAGAACTTTGAGCCGGGAGGGGCAAATCCCCGGCTCATGTGATCCGTGAAAACTATTACCTCCCCTTCTTTGGGTTGAGGCTCCTCTTCAGATGGGTCAGGGACGCGATAAGACATGACCTCCTTTTTTGGCAAATGGCCAGACTTCACAAATTCAGCTAGTTTGCTCTTAGTATTGTGGATGGGACCCGATTGCAGATTCACGAGAGCTTTGGTCGACTTAGGCGCCATGACAATAGATTGGCCTATTACAAAATAAGTTCGGTTCAAATTTTAACCGGAAGAAAATATCAAATTATCAAGGTAGCGGTTTAAAGGGCCTAATGACATAAGGATAATTGAGCAACATTATTTAAGCCGCTACAAGTGTTAGCAACAGTTCAAAAGTTTTAAAGACCTGAGAAGGCGCCAAGGTTCACAGATCAAGTGGAATGCATTTAAACCGGATACCTGGACAGTTATGTTAAAGGCATTTAACATAAGAAGTTTTCTAGGTGATAAAAACGGGTTTCATAATCTTCTGCTATGATTTGAGATCAAAGATCTGTTCTGATAAGAAAGTTTTTCTAGACCTAAAAACTGACGCAGATGCGTTCATAAGCTCGAATAAGGCCTTTATACAGAGAAAGAGATCTGTTTCGTATCCAAGATAAGGGCAAAACAACTACCGCAGCTGTTTTATATCATTCTTTGATCGGAAGTGGCATCTAGGAGAAAAAACTAACAAGGAGTTGGCTCTAATGGTGATGAACTATGACGAACTCGAAGAAGCTCTAATGTAGATCTAAGCAGGGAAGGAAAGGAAACTTACGGGTCTGGAGGAGCTGCGGAGGTTCGCCGACGTTTTTCTGGTCCGATTCAGGTTGATGCGGTGGCCTGGGTCGGTGAAGACGAGAAGCTTGACGGCGGCGGCGGAGCTCGAGAGGAGGCAAGAGGAAGAAGGCGATCGAAGGGTGAAAATGAAACCTAGGTCGCGCCTATTTATAAGGAGAGCATAAGCGAGGCAGCGAAGCGAGGAGATAAGAATTATTATCCAGCGGCCTCGGCGCCTCGATTTCCGGAACGGACAATAAAGACAGAGATCCGTTGGGCGATACGGCGGAATAAAAAGGAAAAGATGACGTCATGACGGGTTAACACGGATCCAAAGAATGACATCACAGCGAGTTAAAGAAAGTATTTTTGCGCAGCCAGAAGACTGAAGATTTATGTTTTAAGTTATTTTAAGATTGATATGAACATGTTCAAATCAATCTGGGGCCTAATGTTGGGGATATAACTATTTGTGTAAGCCGCCCAAGAGGGGCCGGGTTACGTAAAGAGATTACCAGACAGAATCCCAAGTCCAAGCATGAAGATGGCGTCTCAACAAAGGGCCTAAGGCCCACATGCGACTTAAGGCCCGTTGTAGTAAACCGCCATAATGGCAAGACTTGTATCATAAGGTAGACTTGACTAGTCACCGAGCCGTACATTGTTTATAAGCCGGCCGGGACTCGGTAGGCTACAGGGCGTCAACCCGTGTATATAAGGGGACGACCTGTTGGCGGCTTAGGAAGAGAAACAACCAATCGAGAACCAGGCATAGCGTATCTCGCTCCCTGGTCATCAAAACATCAAACAATACCAACCTAACTAGACGTAGGCTTTACCTTCACCGTAAGGGGCCGAACTAGTATAAAACCTCTCGTGTCCTTTGTCCCGGTTAACCCCTTTAAACTTCCTAGTTGCGATGGCTCCACGACTAAGTCCTTGCAAGAGGACATCTGCCGTGACAATTCCACGACACAAACCAAGCTAGCCATGCCAAAAAATACAGTGTATTCTCTATCCGCATACTTCCACAACCAAAACAAAACATAGATAAGATGCCAATGGATAGACACAAATGTAAGAAGCCCAAAAAATGGTGTAGCTCTTATCTATACCATTGAGTAAGTATGCAGAGGGTGGTAGGATACACAAGCGGAACATATTGTCCCTTCGAGTAGACATGATATAATTTTAAAACATGAAACAACGCTTCTTTGGACCTCGTGTGCACTGATGCAACTATTGTCAAGAACACCGTCAGTTCAAAACTTATCATCATGCAAGCAATGGGCCTATCTATTAGCTGCCTGTAGTGCCTAAGGTAAAATCGAAAGGCCTTTTACTGCCACATTGCATGAAGACTTTATATTCACACATGCGTACTGCTATATGAACCTGCACATGTTGTGTAAATTAAACAACAAAGGCCACTGAGATGTGAACTGACTTCTCTCTAATCAGACTCTCTAGATACACCAAGAAGCATTGATAAATAATCCCTGCTGGGCAGAACACATAATCTAATATGGTACAACACATCCAGACAACACTGACTAATCGTGGGTCTGTGAACCGAGACAAATTATAAATAGTATGGTAGGCCAGAAGGAGAGACCAGAAAATTATATAGAGCACATGCCCAAAGAAACTAAACCGATCAGTTCATTGACTGAATAGGTAGCAAAGGCACGTACATCCAAATTCCGTCAAATAAAACAAACCAAAGGAGATATAATCACTAATTTAGGAATCTAATTAACATAGTAAACAAACCTAAAGATGACAGCCCGAAACAAGCATGCCAAGTGGACACAAATTAAGCAGCTTAACTCAAATGGACCAGATTAAACTGAAGCATACATGCCTCAATATCACGACACAGGACGTGCAGGACCAACCGACAAATCAGCAGGCTATTGGTATAAAGCCAAAAATAGATAGTAAACAAAACAAAGAAAAGAACAAAAGCACCTAGAATCCATGTGCATATGAACAAAAAAACCTAAGGCCTAGCAGGATCCAGACAAGGAACAAGAAGCACACACCTATATTCCAGAAAAAAATATTTCTTCTGATCTTCTCTACCAAATATTATCTGTCTGATCTTCGTGACTATGATCAGTCTGATAAAATATGCAAGCCATATGATTACTACGAAAAAGATGGACACAAATTTGTGAGCCTCCTTGTGCACAAATCAGAATTCATGTGTGTGGTTATCGACTTATCGTTGGTATAGGCAGAGTAGCCTATGAAGATCAAAGTTACTGGGTTGCAGCTTTTTAAATACCCATGCTTTGCAACAACAGAAAAAGTCACTTTAAATCTATGAGGAAAATAATGTATTACCGACAGTATGGAGGGGAGGATGAAGGAGCAGCTCCCTCACTACCTCCTCTGGCCGGCTCTTCAATTTCATAGCCATTCTCACAACCACTTTGAAATATGAAAAGGTACAACACATAAGCATACACTCCTTATCACCAACAATATTTATCATTAGCCCCCAAAAATGTCTCAAATCTCATGTGCATGACTTTGAGCCATGATACATACCTACGGACAAGTGAATAATTAATCAAGGAACTGATGAAAAGAACGAGCGCCAACACGTGATGGATCAATCCGCAGCAAAATCAAAGTCAAACTCACAGTTAAGATGCTGGCAATGACCAAGAACTAGGCAAAATCAAAGTCAAACTCACCTGAGCTGCTTCGGCCATTGACGCGCCCTCTGCGGGGTCGGAGCAGGAGGGCTCGGGAGCCAACGGCATGCCCTGAGCTCGGCCTCCTCATCGAGTAGGAGGGCTTGGGAGCCGACGGCGTGCCCTGAGCTCGGCCTCCTCGTCGGTTTCTAGGCCTGGGGGAGGGGAGAAGGAGACGCGGCGGCGTGGGGAAGCAACTAACGTCTTCTCGTACGGGAACAACCTCTCACCGGGGAGCTCTTGGTCGCTGGGCGGCCGCCACGGCACCCTCCTGTCGGCGGCGAAGGCGACCCGCCACCCACCCAGAGCAGCGCGGCCGCCTCGGCCTCCGTGAGCGCGAAAAGGCCGAGAAGGAAGAGGAGAGGGCGGCGTGAGGTCGTGGATGGGTGCCCAGGCGAGCGTCGGCGGCTGGCGGCGGGGCAGGGAGGCGGGCGCGGGATAGGGTTTGGAAGGGAGAGAGAGGCGGGGCGTGAGGAGGAGGATAGGGAGCGGCGCGAGTGGGAGAGGAGCCAGCTAGGGTTATATCCACTGGATCCGCCCCTTTTATACCTCCAGTGCATGAAATGACGAAAATGCCCCCGGCGGGGCAGGCTATTTACGCGCGGTGGCACGGCCGGGGCATTGCAGCGGTCTCGTTTTCGATTCGACGGACGAGATCGACCCTGTCTGAGATCCAACGGTCCAGATTGTTTCATCTGAAGATCGGACGACCGGGATTCGTTTAGACAAACAATCGAATGGTCGAGAATCCAAACGAACGGGGGAACTCCATTTTGCTTCGGACTCTAACAAGGGGATGCAATAGGCGTCCAAAAATAACAAAGCAGTCTGTTGCTTCCATGCGAGTCTACCAAAATACATGGCCGAGTGTATCAAGTCCAACAAACAGTAGGAATTCATTGCAAAAGTAGTCCAACTTTTAAAAGTAGTCCAACAAACAGTAGGAATTCATTGCAAAATAACAAAGAAGAGAGAAAGAGAGAGAGAGAGAGAGATGGCCTCCGCCGTCACTTGCAAGGGCAAGGATACCGCGCCGGCCAACCTCCTTAAGTCTGGTGCTCCCGTGGCCTTCGGCCCCCTCCACGCCCCCGCCGTCACCGATGACCGCCGCCCGTACACAGCCAAGGGCAAGGAGGCCAGCCGCTACGACGACGACGACGACTACAGCGCCCGCGACCTCGTCATCCCTAGCTTCTTCTCGCGGTATGCTTCTATTCCCGCTTTGTCTTGCGCCGTTTCTTTGCGTCCGTTCGAAGTCTCAACATCGCAAGTAAAATCAGCGTTACGATCTGCTTTTGCCGTCCTTGGTGTTGATTCTGCAGACGTGCTCGACCCGCTTCGGCGCGCCGACCAGCATGGCCCGTCTGCTGTCTCGATGGAGGGCGTCGCATCTCAGACGGGGCCTCTCCTCCACTTCTGGTCTTTGGGGCGTCGCGTCTCGCCTGCTGGGTAGCCAAGGAGGGGCGACGGCGTGGTGTACCTCAAGGTGCCGATGCGGGGCTGACCAAGGAGCACGTGAAGGTGCGCGGACAAGAACATCCTGGTGATCGAGGGCGAGGACGAAAGCAGCCCAGGGACGGCGACAACGACTCCACGGTGCCGAAGTACAACCACCGCATCGAGGTGCCCGCTGACGCGTACAAGATGGACAAGATCAAGGCCGAGATGAAGAATGGCGTGCTCTGGGTCACCCTGCTCAAGGTCAAGGAGGAGGAGCGCAAGGACGTCTTCCACGTCAAGGTCGAGTAGTCCTCGTGGTAGTGCGAGAGTGTGAGAGACGCCTTGTGGAAAATATTCTGTAGAGCATAGGCTTTGGGACACCCCCTTATCTAGCCACTCATTTTTGCATCGCGATTCGTGCGAGTACATTTGTCTTTTTTGTTTCTCCCATTTAGAACAACATATGAACTTCAAACTTGGCAGCTCAACAAAACATTCTTACTAGAATGTGGGAAAAAACTTTCAGAATTTTTCGTGCAATATAAATACTAAAAAGTATATTTTTTAATACAAAAAATCTAATTTCATATATTTATGTTTGACAAAAAAATCTGAAAGTTTTTTCTCACATTCTAATTAGAACGTTTTGGTGTCTTGCAAAGTTTGAAGTTCATATGTTGTTTTATTTTGAAGAAACAAAAAAGAGAAAATCTGATGTATAAAGTTAGTTGTCTAGCACGGATCTCAAAGCAATGTTAGAGGGTAAGGATAAGGGGTGTCCAGAAACCTGAGCTCTAAAAATCCGCGTCCGACGCCTTGTTGATGTGGTCATGTTTGGTGTCTTTCTTCCTTGTTTTGCTTCGTTGATCATCTTGGATCCAGTAGGTAGTGGTCTGGTGGTGAAGTTGGTCACGAACTCTGTTAATTTCCTCTAGTTCGGCATATGATGAACTTGCTTTGGTGGTGAATTTGGTCATGAAATTCTGTTGGTTTCCTCAAATTTGGCATATGATGAACTCATTTGGTGCTGAAATTGGTCATGAAGCCTTGTTGACCTCCTCAAGTTTGGCGTGCTTGACTAATTTAGTGGTGAAATTTTTCATGAACTTTGTTGATTGTATCAAGTTTGGCCTGATGAACTACTTTGATTGTCTTAAGCCTTTCTATCTTATCTCGTCCTTGATTTTTATTGCTTTAAGCTTTCTGTAAAAAGCAGGGCATTCATGCCTACTCTCTGTAAAAAGCTTCGTTGATTTGTACTCACTGTTTACTTCAGTTTGTAGTTGTAGCCTTCTCGTGTGAACAGACATATGAGATGGGCATTTTCTCGTTTATGTCATGCTTTCTGATTTTATTTTACTTTATTTTTTATTTTATGCTTTGTGATTTTTTTTGTGACAAACTGAACAGAATTGCAGTATGCAGGATGAAAAGGCAACTAGGCAATGCACACAAAGAAATCGGGATTATTACACTTCTGTTCCATTAATCCATTTCCGGTTTTACCCGAAAACGTTTTCGGGGATGCTTAGTTTTGCCTTTCTTTCATTAAATCAATTTGCTTTAGTTGTGTGCCTGGGATACATTCTAACGTTTTTCCCTTGAGATGTCAAGTGGGATCCACCTATAAAAGAAAAGAGGGAAAAAGGAGAATAAGTTGTCATTCAGCTTCCACTTGATCCCTTTCATCCTCCCGCTCGGCTAGCATGGTGAGCTCGTTGGCTTTGCCATGACCCTCCTTTCTCCTCCACCTTGCTCACTCGTCTAGGAATCTATGCTCAACCCTGTGGTCCAAACGAGTGTCAAGAGCCGTATAACCTGATAACTCTTCATCTGGCCCCCGAGGAGGTGAAACGACAACACGAAGCAGGCGCCATATAGAGTGTTACCCCGCGGTAGCTTTGCCCTGGCGATGAGTCTATACCTGGAGGAGAACTCATGACTCGAGAAGGGAGAGAGGTGTGTTTGGTTTTCTACCTTCGTCGTTGCCACTGCCACGAAGGAAAGATAGAAGAGCCGCACATTAGATGGTGGAGGGAGTGGGTCTCCTAGTGGCTCTCTAGCCAAGGCGGTCGCCAAATGCACAAATCCCCGAGATGGACTTTAGTACGACATATCACCCACATTCAAATGGACAGACAAAGGGTGAATTAGATTCTAGAAGGCATGCTTTGAGCCTCCATCCTCTCCTACGGATCAGGCTGGAAAGATGGCTTCCATACTCAAGATTTCTCCTACAACAATAGGTACCAACAAAGCATGTCGATGTTCCCTTTAATTCCAAGCTTTTTATTGAAGGAAGTGCAGGAAACCTCTCAACAGGTCCCAAACTTGGGCTAGTCGTATTTTTGGTCCTCGAGTTCTGCAAGCAGCAGGACATAATCAGAATGATTCACGACAAACTCATTGCTCGTCAGTCTAGGTACAAAAGTTACAATGATTAGAAGCATCACAACTTTAAATTTGAACTAGGGGAATTACCTCCAAGTAACGCCCCTCAACTAATTACAACAGTTTCAAGTAAAAGGAAAATTTTCCCCAAGATTTATTGGACTCTTCCAAGTTTTAGCAAGGAGGGTAAATTTAGAATATCACCTAGACTTACCAAAAGAAAGACCTAGCAGAAGTCCACTGTGTGTTTCACATATCCCAACTCAAAAAATGGTTGGCACGCGAGAGAAGCACACTGAATACAAAGAAGTAACCATCGGTTCAGATCTCAATTATGAAGAAAAACCTATAAATTTTTGGACATAGCAGAGTGAAGGACTCGCAATAAGGTCAACCAATTTTGAAAGTTCTTTGGGATCATCATAGTGAGGAGGAGACCACATGGGAAAGAGAAGATTCTCTCTGGTAAGACTATCCTCACATATCTCAAAGCAACCTTAATATAGTGGACAAGGTTCATCCAAAGGGTGTAGGTTTTTCAGAGACCAAATTTCTCGAGCTTGAGCTCCTGGCCTTTTTCTGGGATTTATTTGCTTTGGATTTCCTTCCTTGATTTAATTCAAGAAAATGGCTGCACCATTTTTAACGAGCCTAGTGAGCATGATCCCAACTAGTCAAATATTCTCCTGCCTATTGACCCTCACGTAATCTTATCCCAATCCCCATTATAGTTGAGTAAGTATTTATGCTTGAATTTAATGAAATCCATCAATTTAAACCTCTTAGTGAAGGAACCCCATTTAGCCAACTTGTTTTTTCTGAAGAAAATTATGGTAGTATATCATGATCATGTAGTTTCAAATGTACAAAAAAACAAGAAACACTTAAGTTAAATATTTTTCCACGAAAAATAATTGAACTTCCTGTCCAGAATCTCCCTTTTATTTTTATTTTGTGATTCTTTAGGAAGCCCCTTGCCAATGGTTTCCCCGTGGACGCGACCTCACCAAGGGTTCTCCGTTATTCCCTTACTGATTTCAAGAGGCGAGGAAAAGAGGCTTTTACAGTCACCTCGAATTACCTCAACATTCTTACCTAAAACATGGCAGTTATATGCTTGATGGCTTGTCAAGGCACAAATGCGAGCAGGGCCTCCTCTCAACATTCACGAAGCCTATGAACTCGAACATAAACATAATATATTGGATCCCTTAAAGGAAATTAATTCTAATCATAAAGAGTTCATCTATATCCTCAAGAACAAGTACAACTACTCAAACATAAAAGCAGAAAACAAAGAGGAAAGGGTCAAGTCACAAGCTGACATCGAGACGGGGAAGGCTGAAGGCATGGCGCCACCGGTGAATATGATGGTGACAAAGGCGGCAACGGTGGAGATGGCGGTGATGGAGGCGGTGCGGCAGAGATGACACCGGCCCGAAGGACGGTGCGTGTGGTGGGAGCCGCCCCTTCTTCTTGTATGGAGGTGATCTTGAAGAAGCAATGGCAGTGTTGTGATATGATCTTGGATGAATGATGGTTTGATGTCGGCGGCTTGGGTTGAAGGTATATATGAGGGGCTTCTTCAGTTCTCCTTCGTAGATGTGACTTCCTTCTCCTTCATCCAAGGGCTCTAAGGGAGCCAAATTCTGTCCCAAAACGCCCCTTGTTCGACAAGGACCGCGTTGGGAAAAACTAGGACGAAATCGAAGCAAAATCAGAAAAGTTATGGCCGAAATACGGAGCTATCAGGGTCCGTTACGACCGGGCGCGGTCGTACCGTGCATCGTCGACTGCTCTGGACCCTTTGATAAGATGGTCGCCATTTCTTCATACGAACTCGTCTTTCGACGTTCTTGGGCTCATTGGATTCATATGAATGACATTGCTGCATCTGCGGTATTAAATCTTGATTTTGAGCACTTTGGAAAAATACCATTTTTGACACTTGCAATAGAAGTCTGGTGTGTGTAAGTCATGTGTGTTGATCCCAACCTTTTCGTTTTCATCGTGTTTGGTTCTTCGTAGCTCCAATACATGTGTAGATGTGATGAAACAAAGGAAATTAATAGAAACTAAATAAAAACTAGACCTATGCAATGCTCAAAATGAAAAGGCTGGACGAAACAAAGGAAACTAATAGAAACTAAATAAAAACTAGACCTATGCAATGCTCAAAATGAAAAAGGCCGGAGACTGGAAGTAACACATAATGGACATGTACTTGGTTCAATGCGACATGGTATAGGGAGGTAATATGCAATAAATGAGCTCTAAAAATGTGTAAACAAATAGAGCCATCAGGTTCTAGAGCCCTCAATGCTCATTTGGTCGTAGGGTTGAGCATATACTTAGAGACGCCCCAGAGCAAGAAGGAGAGGGAAAGTGGGCACATTGTGGAGGCGACGAGCACAAAGATGAAATTGCCATCGGCCAAAAATGAAATATTTTCTCATACAAAAAAAAAGACATAGACAAAATAATTTACAAAGTCCAAACAGAAAAATGCCATGGTATCCTATCAAAAAATAATTGCATGGCAAAAAGGTCAAAGTAAATCTAAAAAATAAACAAACTAACAAAAAAAACATGGTCCAAATTGGAGACAAAAGAAGACCGGCGTGGCAAATTTGAATATTAATTTAAAAAGACATGGAAGGAATTTGCCATGCTTTATTTCCATTTTCAAAAACACATAGAAATCACACACAGAAAGTTGGCACGATCCAAAATAAATAATATTACCATGCTCTCAATAATAAACTTTACATGCTCTTATAATAATAAAATTGTCATCCTCTTAGTAATAAAATGGCCATGTGCGAATGTAGGAAAACCAATTCCAAAATTGCTGCTATGAAAATAGGTAAAAATTCTCAAAGCTTGCCATGGTAGCATTACAAACAAGACTAAATTTTCCATGTTTGAAAGTAAAAAATGTTATGAATTTGTCATGGGACTATGCAAAAAAATTCTAAAATTTGCCACTTGTACAAAACAAACTCGACATGTGAAACATTATTAAAAAATGTTTAAAATTTGGCATATGGCAAGTTAAAAAAATTATAAATCTGCCTCTATTTTTTTAAAATTGCCATATACCCAAAACCAAAAATTTACATATTTTTTCCACCTAGTAAAAGTAAAAATAAAACAAAAGGAACATTTGGAACTCAATCACGGGTCTCCTAGTTGGAGTCTTTACACACTAGTTAATCCGGTGGGCAGCTCTGCTTGGTTAGAATAGCATCTGTGCAATATTTGTGTCCTGCTTATGAGTTTCGAATCTGATGTGGCAGGGCTTCTTGTGCTAAGATCCGTGCATGTGATCTTGTGGCAGGGTAGAGCGTTTGATGAAACTTGCTACAAATCTGACATTCCCCAAAACTGTATTTTTCTAAAGTGAGGGTAACCTTGGATTTTGTGGGTTAATTATACCAAGGTGGATTGTGTAGCCTCAACACGGTTTTATAGTAAGATTACTTCATATTTATTATTTTTGTATGGTTATTTAGGAGCAAAAATAATAAATAGTAAGATTACTTCATATTTATCATACACTTCATATTTATTATTTTTAATAACATCAAGCAGCACGAATCGTAAAGCCCCAACCGATCATTCTGGAAGGCTCGAGGCCCAAACCGATCTCCCGAGAACCTTCTAAAACCAGTTCACCACCCCCTCCCCCAAGAAAGCTCTCCCGCTCCTCCTCTACAAAACCCCCTCCATTTCCCACCCCGTCTCGCCCACCACAAGAATCCAAAATCATCGCAGCAGAAGACAGAGGGAAAGAAGAGAGAGAAAGAGAAGAGAGAGAAGAGGGATAGAGACCATGGCTTCCGCTGTTGCTTGCAAGGGTGCCGCGCCGGCCAGCCTCCTCAAGTCCGGTGCTCCCGTGGTCTTCGGCGCGGTCCACTCCCCCGCCTTCACCGCCGCCCCCCGCCCGTACAACGCCAAGGCCAAGGAGGTCAGCCACTACGACGACGACGACGACGACTACAGCGGACGCGACCTCGTCATCCCCAGCTTCTTCTCGCAGGGTATGCTTCCCTTCCCCACCTGTGGTGTGCCGTTTCCTTGCCTTCATTCTGAAGTATCAACATCGCAACATTCTGATCTACTTTTGCCGTCCTTGATGTTGATTCTGCAGACATGCTCGACCTGCTCGGCGCGCCGACCAGCTTGGCCAATCTGCTGTCTCTGATGGAGGACGTTGCAACTCAGACCGGCGGCCTCTCCTCCACTGCTGGGGCTGGGGCATCGCGTCTCGCACGCTGGGTGGCTAAGGAGGACGACGACGCGGTCTACCTCAAGGTGCCGATGCCGGGGCTGACCAAGGAGCACGTGGAGGTGCGCGCAGACAAGAACATCCTGGTGATCAAGGGCGAGGGCAAGAAGCAGCCCTGGTACGGCGATGATGACTCCGCGGTGTCGAGGTACAACTGCCTGATACATCTCCAACGTATCTATAATTTTTTATTGTTCCATGCTATTATATTATCCATCCAGGATGTTTTATATGCATTTATATGCTATCTTATATGATTTTTGGGACTAACCTATTAACCTAGAGCCCAGTGGCAGTTTCTGTTTTTTCCTTGTTTTTGAGTATCGTAGAAAAGGAAAACCAAACGGAGTCCAATTGACCGTAAAATTGATGGGGATTATTTTTGGACCATAAGAAGACCACGGAGTATCGGAGATGGGCCAGAAGAGTGCTGAGGCACCCACGAGGGTGGGGAGTATCGTAGAAAAGGAAAACCAAACGGAGTCCAATTGACCGTAAAATTGATGGGGATTATTTTTGGACCATAAGAAGACCACGGAGTATCGGAGATGGGCCAGAAGAGTCCTGAGGCACCCACGAGGGTGGGGGGCACGCCCTACCCCCTGGGCACGCCCCCCTACCTCGTGGCTGCCTCGAAGACCCCCTTGACTTGTTCCCGATGCCAAAACCTCTTATATGTATACTGGAACTTCCAGAACATAACCTAGATCGGGAGTTCCGCCACCGCAAGCCTCTGTAGCCACCAAAAACCAATCGGGACCCTGTTCCGGCACCCTACCGGAGGGGGGATCCCTCACTGGTAGCCATCTTCATCATCCCGGCGCTCTCCATGACGAGGAGGGTGTAGTTCACCCTCGGGGCTGAGGGTATGTACCAGTAGCTATGTGTTTGATCTCTCTCTCTCTCTCTCAGGTTCTTGATTTGGCACGACCTTGATGTATCGTGAGCTTTGCTATTATAGCTGGATCTTATGATGTTTCTCACCCTCTACTCTCATGTAATGGATTGAGTTTTCCCTTCGAAGTTATCTTATCGGATTGAGTATTTAAGGATTTGAGAACACTTGATGTATGTCTTGCATGTGCTTATCTGTGGTGACAATGAGATATCACGTGATCTACTTGATGTATGTTTTGGTGATCAACTTGCGGGTTCTGTGACCTCGTGAACTTATGCATAGGGGTTAGCACACGTTTTCGTCTTGACTTTCCGGTAGAAACTTTGGGGCACTCTTTGAAGTACTTTGTGTTGGTTTGAATAGATGAATCTGAGATTGTGTGATGCATATCGTATAATCATACCCACGGATACTTGAGGTGACATTGGAGTATCTAGGTGACATTAGGGTTTTGGTTGATTTGTGTCTTAAGGTGTTATTCTTAAGGTGTTATTCTAGTGCGAACTCTATGATAGATCGAACGGAAAGAATAGCTTCATGTTATTTTACTACGGACTCTTGAATAGATCGATCAGA
Source organism: Aegilops longissima (assembly GCA_021605205.1). NCBI lineage: Eukaryota > Viridiplantae > Streptophyta > Magnoliopsida > Poales > Poaceae > Aegilops > Aegilops longissima. The sequence goes on from CM038682.1 coordinate 174,720,783, forward strand.
AAGAATAACTTTGAGGTGGTTTCGTACACTACAATAATCTCTTCGTTTGTTCTCCGCTATTAGTGACTTTGGAGTGACTCTTTGTTGCATGTTGAGGGATAGTTATATAATCCAGTTATGTTATTATTGTTGAGAGAACTTGCACTAGTGAAATTATGAACCCTAGGCCTTGTTTCCTCGCTCACTTTTATCATTAGTTACCTTGCTGTTTTTATATTTTTAGATTACAAAAACCTATATCTATCGTCCATATTGCACTTGTATCACCATCTCTTCGCCGAACTAGTGCACCTATACAATTTACCATTGTATTGGGTGTGTTGGGGACACAAGAGACTCTTTGTTATTTGGTTGCAAGGTTGTTTGGGAGAGACCATATTCAACCTACGCCTCCCACGGATTGATAAACCTTAGGTCATCCACTTGAGGGAAATTTGCTACTGTCCTACAAACCTCTGCACTTGGAGGCCCAACAACGTCTACAAGAAGAAGGTTGTGTAGTAGACATCAAGCAGTTTCTGGCGCCGTTGCCGGGGAGGTGAGTGCTTGAAGGTATATATTTAGATCTTGCAATCGAATCTTTTAGTTTCTTGTTTTATCACTAGTTTAGTTTATAAAAGAAAACTAAAAAATAGAATTGAGGGTGCCTCATATGCTTCATCTTTTTATTGTCTTTCGTGAAAATAAGGATTCCGATAATTGTGCTCAAGTGTTAGAAGAAGAATTACATAGAATGCTTGGCATAAAATATGTGAATGATGAGCATGATTTCAATGTTGTTAGTATGAATTCTTTGAATACCCATGATGCTAATGATATGCAAAGCCACAAGCTCGTTGATGCTATGTTTGATGAAGATGATATGTTTTGTCCCCCAAGTCTTGATGAGCAAATTTATTATGATGATAGCATGCCTCCTATTTATGATGATTATATTGATGATACTGGGTTTGGAAGAGTGTCTACGTTAGGAAGTAATGATCCCACTATTTTGGAGGGTGTTGAATCTTATGATAATTATGAAAGTGGATTTGGAGAGGTCATGACTTTATTTAGTGATGAATCCACTATTTCGGAAGAGGTTCCAATTGATTATGAGAATAAAGTTGCTATCTATGATGATTATTCTGATGACATGTATGCTATAAATAATAATTATAACCATGAAACTTGTTATCATGATTTTAGTTTTCAATTCGATTATGCCTCACATGATAATTATTTTGTCGAGTTTGCTCCCACTATTATTTATGAGAAGAAATTTGCTTATGTAGAGAGTAATAAAAATTCTATGCTTGTAGATCATGGAAATAATGCTTTATGTGATGGTTATATTGTTGAATCCATTCATGATGCTACTGAAAATTATTATGAGGGAGGAACATATGCTTGTAGGAATTGCAATAATATCAAGTTTCCTCTCTATGTGCTTAAAGTTTTGAAGTTATGCTTGTTTTGCCTTCCTATGCTAGTTGATTATTGTTCCCATAAGTTGTTTATTCAAAAAATCCCTATGCATAGGAAGTGGGTTCGAATTAAATGTGATAGTAATTATTCATGATGCTCTCTTTATGTTTCATTTCTTATCTTTTATGTGAGCATCATTGAAATCATCATGCCTAGCTAGGGGCGTTAAACAATAGCGCTTGTTGGGAGGCAACCCAATATTATTTTTGTTCATTGCTTTTTGCTCTTGTTTAGTAATAAATAATCTATCTAGCCTCTGGTTAGATGTGGTTTTATGTTTTAGTTAGTGTTTGTGCCAAGTAAGAACCAATAGGATCTTCTTGGGTGATAGTTGTTTGATCTTGCTGAAAAAGACAGAAAATTTGTGCTCACGAAAATAATTGTTAAAATTCACCAGAACGTGATAAAATGCTAATTAATTTTGAAGAAGATCAATATACAAATTATCCAGGTTTTCCTAGTTTTTCAGAATGTTTGGAGTTCCAGAAGTATTCGAACAAATCAGATTACTACAGACTGTTCTGTTTTTGACAGATTCTATTTTCTATGTGTTGATTGCTTATTTTGATGAATCTATGAGTAGTATCAGAGGGTATGAACCATATAGAAGTTGGAATACAGTAGATATTGCACCAATATGAATTTAGAACGAGTTCACAACAGTACCTAAGTGATGATTTATTTTCTTATACTAGCGAAGCTTACGAGTTTTCTGTTAAGTTTTGTGTTGTGAAGTTTTCAAGTTTTGGGTAAAGATTCGATGGACTATGGAATAAGGAGCGGCAAGAGCTAAGACTGGGGATGCCCAAGGCACCCCAAGGTAATATTCAAGGAAAACCAAGAGCCTAAGCTTGGGGATGCTCCGGATGGCATCCCCTCTTTCTTCTTTGTTCATCGGTAACTTTACTTGGAGCTATATTTTTATTCACCACATGATATGTGTTTTGCTTGGAGCGTCATTTTATTTTATTTTGTTTTGCTTGCTGTTTGAATAAAATACCAAGATCTGAAATTATTAAATGTTAGAGAGTCTTCACATAGTTGCATAATTATTCAACTACTTATTGATCTTCACTTATATCTTTCAGAGTAGTTTGTCATTTGCTCTAGTGCTTCACTTATATCTTTTTAGAGCATGGTGGTAGTTTTATTTTATAGAAATAGATGAACTCTCATGCTTCCCTTATATTATTTGGAGAGTCTTTTAGAACAACATGGTAATTTTCTTTGGCTATAAAATTAGTCCTAATAAGATGGGCATCCAAGATGGGTATAATAAAAACTTTCATATAGAGTGCATTGAATGCTATGAGAAGTTTGATACTTGATGATTGTTTCGAGATATGAAGATGGTGATATTAGAGTCATGCTAGTTGAGTAATTGTGAAATTGAGAAATAATTGTGTTGTGTTTTGCAAGTCCCTTAGCATGTGCGTATGGTAACCGTTGTGTGACAAATTTGAAGCATGAGGTGTTTCTTTGATTGCCTTCCTTATGAGTGGCGGTCGGGGACGAGCGATGGTCTTTTCTTACCAATCTATCCCCCTAGGAGCGTGCGCGTAGTGCTTGGTTTTGATGAATTGTATATTTTTGTAATAAGTATGTGAGTTCATTATGACTAATGTGAGTCCATGGATTATACGCACTCTCACCCTTCCATCAATGCTAGCCTCTTCGGTACTGTGCATTGCCCTTTCTCACCTCGAGAGTTGGTGCAAACTTCGCCGGTGCATCCAAACCCCGTGATATGACATGCTCTATCACACATAAACCTCCTTATATCTTCCTCAAAGCAGCCTCCATACCTAACTATTATGGCATTTCCATAGCCATTCCGAGATATATTGCCATGCAACTTTCCACTGTTCCATTTATTATGATACGCTTCATCATTGTCATATTGCCTTGCATAATCATGTAGTTGACATCGTATTTGTGGCAAGGCCACCATGCATAATTTTTCATACATGTCACTCTTGATTCATTGCCCATCCCGGTACACCACCGGAGGCACTCATATAGAGTCATATTTTGTTCTATATTGAGTTGTAATCATTGAGTTGTAAATAAATAGAAGTGTGATGATCATCATTAATAGAGCATTGTCCCATGAAAAAAAAGAAAAAAAGAAAGACCAAGAAAAGAAAGACCAAATAAAAAAAGAGAAAGGCCAAATAGAAAAAGGAAAGGCCCAAAAAATATTAATAAATAAAAGAAGGTACAATGCTACTATCCTTTTTCCACACTTGTGCTTCAAAGTAGCACCATGATCTTCATGATATAGAGTCTCTTATATTGTCACTTTCATATACTAATGGGAATTTTTCATTATAGAACTTGGCTTGTATATTCCAACAATGGGCTTCCTCAAATGCCCTAGGTCTTCGTGAGCAAGCAAGTTGGATGCACACCCACTTAGTTTCTTTTGTTGAGCTTTCATACATTTATAGCTCTAGTGCATCCGTTGCATGGCAATCCCTACTCCTCACATTGACATCAATTGATGGGCATCTCCATTGCCTGTTGATTAGCCGCGTCAATGTGACACCTTCTCCTTTTTGTCTTCTCCACACAACCCCCATCATTATCTTCTATTCCACCCATAGTGCTATGTCCATGGCTCACGCTCCTATATTGCGTGAAAGTTGAAAAGGTTTGAGAATACTAAAGTATGAAACAATTGCCTGGCTTTTCATCGGGGTTGTGCATGATGGGAGCATCTTGTGTGACGAAAATGAAGCATGGCCAAACTATATGATTTTGTAGGGATGAGCTTTCTTTGGCTATGTTATTTTGAGAAGACATAATTGCTTGGTTAGTATGCTTGAAGTATTATTATTTTTATGTCAATATTAAAATTTTGTCTTGAATCTTCTGGATCTGAATATTCTTGCCACAATAAAGAAGATTACATTGATAAATATGTTAGGTAGCATTCCACATCAAAAATTCTATTTTTATCATTTACTTACTCGAAGACGAGCAGGAATTAAGCTTGGGGATGCTTGATACGTCTCCAATGTATCTATAATTTTTTATTGTTCCATGCTATTATATTATCCATCTAAGATGTTTTATATGCATTTATATGCCATTTTATATGATTTTGGGACTAACCTATTAACCTAGAGCCCATGCGGTTTCTGTTTTTTCCTTGTTTTTGAGTATCGCAGAAAAGGAAAACCAAACGGAGTCCAATTGACCTGAAAATTGATGGAGATTATTTTTGGACCAGCAGAATCCCACGGAGTATCGGAGTTGGGCCAGAAGAGTCCCGAGGCACCCACGAGGGTGGGGGGCGCGCCCTACCCCCTGGGTGCGCCCCCTCCCTCGTGGCCGCCTCGGAGACCCCCCCTGACTTGTTCCCGACGCCAAAACCACTTATATATACTGAAAGTTCCATAACATAACCTAGATCGGGAGTTACGCCACCGCAAGCCTGTGTAGCCACCAAAAACCAATCGGGACCCTGTTCCGGCACCCTGCCGGAGGGGGGAATCCCTCTTTGGTGGCCATCTTCATCATCCCGGTGATCTCCATGACGAGGAGGGAGTAGTTCACCCTCGGGGCTGAGGGTATGTACCAGTAGCTATGTGTTTGATCTCTCCCTCTCTCTTGTGTTCTTGAGGTGGTACGATCTTGATGTATCGCGAGCTTTGCTATTATAGTTGGATCTTATGATGTTTCTCCCCCTCTACTCTCTTGTAACGGATTGAGTTTTCCCTTTTAAGTTATCTTATCGGATTGAGTCTTTAAAGATTTGAGAACACTTGATGTGTGTCTTGCATGTGCTTATCTGTGGTGACAATGGGATATCACGTGATCTACTTGATGTATGTTTTGGTGATCAACTTGCGGGTTCCATGACCTCGTGAACTTATGCATAGGGGTTGGCACTCGTTTTCGTCTTGACTCTCCGGTAGAAACTTTGGGGCACTCTTTGAAGTACTTTGTGTTGGTTTGAATAGATGAATCTGAGATTGTGTGATGCATATCGTATAATCATACCCACGGATACTTGAGGTGACATTGGAGTATCTAGGTGACATTAGGGTTTTGGTTGATTTGTGTCTTAAGGTGTTATTCTAGTACGAACTCTATGATAGATCGAGCGGAAAGAATAGCTTCTTGTTATTTTACTACGGACTCTTGAATAGATCGATCAGAAAGAACAAGTTTGAGGTGGTTTCGTGCCCTACAATAATCTCTTCGATTGTTCTCCGCTATTAGTGACTTTGGAGTGACTCTTTGTTGCATGTTGAGGGATAGTTATATGATCCAGTTATGTTATTATTGTTGAGAGAACTTGCACTAGTGAAAGTATGAACCCTAGGCCTTGTTTCCTAGCATTGCAATACCATTTTCGCTCAATTTTATCATTAGTTACCTTGCTGTTTTTATATTTCCAGATTACAAAAACCTATATCTACCGTCCATATTGCACTTGTATCACCATCTCTTCGCCGAACTAGTGCACCTATACAATTTACCATTGTATTGGATATGTTGGGGACACAAGAGACTCTTTGTTATTTGGTTGCAGGGTTGTTTGAGAGAGACCATCTTCAACCTACGCCTCCCACGGATTGATAAACCTTAGGTCATCCACTTGAGGGAAATTTGCTACTGTCCTACAAACCTCTGCACTTGGAGGCCCAACAACGTCTACAAGAAGAAGGTTGTGTAGTAGACATCACCGCCGCATCAAGATGCCCGCCGAGCGTACAAGATGGACAAGATCAAGGCCGAGATGAATAATGGCGTGCTCTGGGTCACTGAGGGAGTCCCGGATTAGGGGGTGTCCAGATAGCCGAACTCTCACCGTTGGCCGGACTCCTGGACTATGAAGATACAAGATTGAAGACTTCGTCCCGTGACCGGATGGGACTTTCCTTGGCGTGGAAGGCAAGCTTGGCGATACGGATATGTAGATCTCCTACCATTGTAACCGACTCTGTGTAACCCTAACCTATCCGGTGTCTATATGAACCGGAGGGTTTTAGTCCGTAGGACAGAACAACAATCATACCATAGGCTAGCTTCTAGGGTTTAGCCTTCTTGATCTCGTGGTAGATCTACTCTTGTACTACCCATATCATCAATATTAATCAAGCAGGAGTAGGGTATTACCTCCATCGAGAGGGACCGAACCTGGTAAAAACATCGTGTCCCTTGTCTCCTGTTACCATCCGCCTAGGCGCACAGTTCGAGACCCCCTACCGAGATCCGTCGGTTTGACACCGACATTGGTGCTTTCATTGAGAGTTCCTGCGTATCCATCGCCATCGGGTAGGATGCCTCATCTCGTCTTTAAAGGCGATATTATCGCCAAAGGGCCTTGGCGCTGGCGAACTCTTCGGCTAGGTGGTTTTCTTATGACCGCCATCCGACCATCAGCCGACGATGACCTCTCGAGTCATCGAAACCAATCTTCATGTCAATTCGAACTTGCCGAACAATTAGATCGATCGAGCTCTCCTCCGTAAGCGAGCTCTTGGATCGAATCGCTGCCCTGGGAGTCGCCACAGACTATGACCGGATCGGGCCTAAAACCGATCTGAGAGAGATCAACTCTCCCCAGGCTACCCATCATATTGCTGTGTTAGAGGAGTAATGCGGCGATTCTTCTTCTATCTTAAGGACTAGCTACGTCCGGATTCCCGATCCCTCCATGCTGGATTCCCGCAGAGGGACGGATGTCGATCAAGCCCTGAACTTAAAGTCAGGCGGTGGGTCGGACTCATTGGATAGCACTCAAAAATCCAAACTTCCGAGTTCGAAACTTCTCGGCCCCTGAGTCCTAAATTGGACGGGGTTCCGGATTTAGTGCCACCCGCCCACCCAAACATTAGCGATCTCTCTCGAATTCGGCAAGAGCCCGCCGAAACAGTACATCATTACTGGGCCAGATTCCTCCTGGTTATGAACAGGATAAAGGACTGCCGAGAGGAGGACGCAATCCCAATCTTATGCAATAATTGCACGGACAAGGGAATCCTAAAACGCCATAAGTCGTCGTGAAATTACACGCTTTGCTGACTTTGTGACCATAGTACAAAAGTCTTGTGCGATGGAGGCGCTGGAAAACCGAAAGTAAATTTTGGGATAATCCGGCCCCGAATACATCCCTAGTCCGAAACAAAAGGGTGCATCGTTATCAAGCACCTGGGTTAAATACCAAAAAACCAAAACCCCCTAAAGGGTACAGAACCGTACTGGAGGGTTGGCTAAACGGACCTGCAAAATTCATAGCACGAGGGCGCCACTCCAACTCATAGCCTTGAGCATGTTGGATACTCGACAGTGGCCAAAAGTGGCGAGGCTTCTAGCTTCGAATCCCAGCCCAGCAACACCGATCACGGTGTTAATAGTCTTCGAGACTTTCGCATCAAATAACATGCGAAAATGAACACTCCATAACCTTGCGAAGTCTACCAAGTAGCAACAATAAATCCATGGGTGACACGGCTATTACCTTTAATGCCGATGTGAACCTAAATTCGAACTGCCGGGCACCACCGCATTGGTCCTCAGCCCGATAGTGGGCGACTTTCGCCTTACTAAGGTACTCATGGATGGCGGCAGCGGACTAAACCTCATCTATGAGGAAGCCCTCCGAAAAATGGAAATAGACTGGAACCGCATTGAGCGAAGCAGCACAACCTTTAGAGGAATAATCCCTAGCCGGGAAGCATGCTGCATAGGAAAAATCACGCTGGACGTAGTATTCGGCTCGCCGGACAATTACAGGTCTGAGGTGGTCACATTTCAAGTGGCCCCGTTCAACAGCGGATATCATGCTTTATTAGGACGAGAGGCATTCACAATTTTTCAAGCTATACCCCATTATGGGTACATGAAGCTTAAAATGCCTGGACCTAACGGAATCATCACTCTCGCTAGTGATCCGAACATAGCACTCCGCGCCGAAAACAAGACAGCCGCACTAGCCCTAGAGGCACTATCTGAAGCCCTAGCTGCCGAGGAACTCACCGCGATGCGCTCCATGGCGAACAGAGACGATGTGATACTTGATAAAAGATCCAAGTCCACCTCTTTTAAACCAGCGGATGAAATAGTCAAATTCCAAGTCCACCCAACGGACCCTGCAAAGACGGCCTCCATTGGGGCACAATTAAACCCTGATGTAGGCGCCGCTTCCACGAGAATTTCTACAAGAAAACTGGGACTGGCACCCTTGAGACATGCCAGAATCCCACGTCGGTGGCCGAGCACAGCCTAAATATCCTAAAAGATTCAAGCCAGTCAAACAGGCTCTTGGCGCTTTTCGAACCCAAGAGACAGGCCATGGGAGAGGAGCTAGCCAAACTTTTGGAAGCCGGATTCATCAGAGATATAAAACATCCGGACTGGCTAGCAAACCTGGTGATGGTACCAAAGAAGGATAAATCCTGGCGCCTATGTGTTGATTTCAAGGACCTTAATAAGGCTTGCCCAAAGGATCCCTTCCCCTCCTCGAATTGATCAAATCATTGGCCTTCTGGGAGGACCACGACTCATTGTGCTTCCTCGACGCGTACTCCGGCTACCACCAAATCAAGATGGCGGAGCCAGACCAAGCTGCAACAGCATTCATCACTCCATATGGCCCGTTCTGCTTCAACACAATGCCCTTTGGGCTCAAAAACGTCGGCGCAACATATCAGCGCATGATTCAGACATGTCTGGCAAACCAGATCGGCAAAACAGTGGAAGCATATGTAGATGACGTGGTCCTCAAAACCAAGCACGTCGAAACTCTAGTAGACGACTTGAGGCTCACATTCGACAATCTTCGAAAATATGACATCAAGCTCAATCCGGAAAAATGCGTCTTCGGCGTTCCAGCCGGAAAGCTCCTGGGCTTCATTGTGTCCGGTAGAGGAATTGAAGCAAACCCAGCCAAGATCCGAGCTCTGTCACAATTGGATATTCAAAGACCTCAAACAAATACAAAATTGGCGGGATGCGTGGCGGCTCTAAGCCGCTTTATTTCCCGTTTGGGGAAAAAGCGTTACCCTTTACCGCCTCCTCCGCCGCCGAACACTTCAAGTGGGCGGATGCATACCGGCGGACTCGAAGAAATAAAGGCCATTTGGCAACAAATCCGGTCTGGCGCGCCAGCGTGGGCGAACCAATGCTACTATATATCGCGCAACACATCAAGTTGTCGGCGTGGTGCTCGTTGTCGAGCGAAAGCGGACGGACACGGTTCCCTGTTCAAAAACGGTTTATTATGTGTCCACTGTCCTAACTCCATGCAAGTCCGGTACCCACACTATCAAAAGATAGCATCGCGGTGTTCATGCCATCCGGAAGCTGCGACACTACTTTCAAGAGTGTTTGATAACGGTAGCCTCCGAAGTACCTCTTAACGACATTATAAACAACCGCGACGCGACGGACCGGATTGCTAAATGGGCCATTGAGCTCCTTCCATTCGATATAACTTATAAGCCACGACGAGCTATTAAGTCGCAGGTTTTGGCCGACTTCGTGGCGAATGGATGAAGCGAACTCCCTAAAAGTGCGGCGCATACTCAATGGATCATGCACTTTGACGGCTCTAAAATGTTGGCCGACACTGGGGCTGGCGTCGTCTGGCGTCCCCAACCGGGACACAGTCCAATCGTCCTTCAAATAATGTATACGGACTCCAACAACGCGGCGAATCGAGGCCCTTATGCACGGCCTCCGGATGGCACTCTCCATGGGCATTCAACGCCTAGAGGTGCGCGGGGATTCGAACCTCGCAATATCTCAAATAAACGGAGACTTTGATGCCAAAGATCCGAAAATGGCAGCATACCGCAATGTGGTACTAAAAATGTCAGCATGGTTCGAAGGGCTCGAATTTCATCATATAGCCCGGGATAACAACCAGGCGGCGGATATATCGGCATGCATTGGTGCAAAACGCGATGCCGTCCCTCCCAACATCTTCCTGGAACGGCTGTTCAAGCCATCCGTACTATGGGAAGGGGAGTCCGGCAATAACAATCCAGACCCAACCGCACTGCCTGACGCCGAACACTCTGACACCACCGGAGGCTCTGCCCCCGAGATAACACCCTCCGCTCACGAAATAATGGCGGTTATCGCCCCGTGGATGGAACAATTCCTAGCCTACCTAACTAGGCAGGAACTCCCCGAAGACCAAGATGAGGCCCGCTGCATAGTAAGGCAATCTAAAGCCTATAAAGTCCATGAGGGAGAGCTTTATAAGAAAAGCACTACCGGAGTCCTCCAAAGGTGTATCTCCGAAGAGGAAGGGCGAAACCTCCTGGTTGAAATTCATGCCGGACTGGGTGGGCACCACGCCGCAGCCTGGGCCCTTGTAGGCAAGGCCTTCCGTACAGGATTTTATTGGCCAACGGCCCGGGAAGATGCGCAAGACTTAGTCCAACGATCGTCGGTTGCCAGCTTTTGCTAACCAAAGCCACATGCCACCCACCGCCCTTAAAACTATACCCATCACTTGGCGTTCGCGGTGCAGGGGCTTGACATGGTTGGACCCCTTAAGGGAGGAACCCACAAGCAAAAATACCTATTGGTCATGGTGGATAAATTCACCAAATGGATAGAGGCCAAGCTGTTAAAGCGGCGAATCCGGACGGTGATAGACTTCTTATCAGGGGTAGTACACCATTACGGTGTCCCCCACAGTATCATCACTGATAATGGCACCAACTTCACGCCTGATGAGGTCAAATTATGGTGCAAAAACATGGGCATCAAGCTCGACTACGCCTCGTCTATCACCCTCAAACCAGCGGCCAAGTCAAGCGGGCGAATGGTCTAATCATGGCGGCATTAAACCCAGACTAGTGCGGTCCCTCAAGGAATCTAACACGCCTTTGGGTTGAGGAGCTCGACTCCGTACTACAGGGCGGACCACGCCGAATCGTACTACCGTATTCACACCATTCTTCATGGTGTATGCGGCTCGAGCGATCTTGCCTGCGACATAATACATGACTCACCTCGGCGTGCGCATGTACGAAGAAAGAAAAGCCGAGCTTGATCGGCAGGACAGTTGGACGAATTGGAGGAGGAGCGCGGCGTGGCAAAAGCTCGTTCCGCATTCTATCAACAGCGAGACTCGAAGATATCAAAGCAGGAAATGCGGGCCAAAGCTTATAACGTTGGCGAACTAGTTCTCGCTGCCGGACAAGAAAAGGACAAACTCAAGCCCAAATGGGAAGGTCCCTTCATCATCGACAAGGTCTGACGGCGGAGCATACCATCAGCGAAGCGCATCGGATAACCGACTCGAGGCGAACCCATGGAGCGCAGCCCGTCTCACGAAGATTCTCGCCTAAAGTGCGGACTCAAGTTCGTCTCCTTCCTCCGTCCACATTTTCTATTTTGTTGTCTTTTATTTCTCCCTCCTCCTTCTTCTTCTTGAAGCCTCTAGAAGCTCGTTTGCGCTTTTTCACACACACTTGGCGCGCTGTCGCGTTCATTATACTGGGGCTTCTTTAACGAAGCTTATTTATCTGGGCTTTATGCCCAACAGATCGTTAAACTTCCGCATGTACCTTTTATTCACCATTATATGCATCGATATGACTTAAGTTTTGGCCAAGCTGGGTTGCTGGCTCCTGTGCTTACCCCTCGTTCCCGATTGTTCAGCTAGGTGGTAAAGGAGCACCTCTGCGATTATTCTTGCCGAGTCGGCGGATGTGTACCTCGGTGGGTGAAGCGAAAGTTAAGCGTTCTTAAGGGAATATTCGATCGGTGGATTGAAAGATGATTTTAACTATTTACCCATCTGCCCCGGATGATTTTCTGCTTTCATAGCAGCTTTGACATGCACTTTGGGGCATGCATCCCAGCGAAGGAACCCTTAGCGGAACTATTCTCCTGGAAGATGTTTCTTACTACCCATGTAATATAACATAACTAGTTGGGCACTTATGCGATACAGCAATAATGACCCCTACGCCTGGTCTCCATGCATAACCGGTTTTTATATAACCACGAAGGTATTCGGACACACTCGGACTATTGGGTCCTGAGGTCGAAGCGAAAAGGTCCGCTATGACAAGCGATCTACAATCCGGCTAGAAGACATTTTCTTCATGTCATATTTTACATAGTCAACTCGACTCATTGTATTCCTTCTCAATACCATCTAATAGGCTATCTAATTTACAATCTTGCTGGGAATACTTGGCGGCCAATTCTACTTGGCGTACACTAACTTCTGAGGATCTCCATCCCATCAGGCCCCACAGTCCGACCTCGGCCATGTGGTTTGGGTCAACAACCGTGTCAGCGTCTTCACCATGGCCCGAGCCTCCTGGCGCCTTGACGGCATGCCGATATCTTCCATAGACGGAAGCGCCGCCGTGCTCCTTGAAGCCGCTCTGCCAGCTCCCCAATGCTTTCGGGCAAGGAGATAGATGGCCACAAGGCCTGGCCGATGCCTTTCATCACCTGCCGGACTCGTTCGTGCAGTAGCATGCATCGGGAAGAAGGTCACCCAAAAATTGGGCATCTCCTCCTCGGGGCGACCTATGAGCAAACCTACATACATGTTTATGTTAGTCGCCTTCCTCGCCGAACTCTTTCAAAGTTCGCTCAAGCACTCTTGAAAATGCAGCGACAAGCCGCCAATTCTCCTTCTGGTCGGACAAGCTGAGCACGAACATCTTTTAGTTCCTCACCCAGCTTGGTGTTGGCATCTGGAGGTTATTTTTCTCCTGCCGCACCCTCGTAAGCACGCTCTCGCCGACCTTTAGCTGGCGCAAAGCTGTTGCTTGTCGGATCGATCCGGCGCCATCTGCAATATTTTTGTCGATTTATACACCGCCGCACTTCATAAACTATTTATCTTTTAAAGTGTATATTACGGTGGGGTCTCTGCGGATCCCCATGGCGGCTAGTCTTGACCTCAAGTTGGGCCTTGCACTCTTCAAGCTCTGGGACAATCGGGTATTCTTCTCTGTAAGATCCTGCATAACAAATGATCCTTAAATCAGTTATTCTAACTATTTTAAGTCTCGGGAGACTCTTGGCATATATAATGACAAATTTTGTTACCGTATGTCCTTTACATACTGCTCAGTAGCTCTGGCTAGACCATCTTGGCGGCACGCAGTGCGCATCTCCCGAATCAAAGGCATTCAAGGCCTCTGGGAGAAACATGCGTCACGAAGAACTGTCCGGCGGCGCTTTGTGATTCAAGCGCTCTCCACCTCGGAGTTGGTGGCGGACAACCTTCGGCATCCTCTGTCGGAGGAGCATCCGGCGCCGCGTCTCGTGCTCGCCTCAGCCTCCGGACCCGGCTTTGAAGCCTGGCGGTGAAGGTTCGATTAGCCTTCTCCGGACTCGATCCGTGAGTGCTCTTTTTCTGAAAAGAGCACCAGCGTCGATACACCTTCCGGGAATCAATCACTGGGAGTATGGTGTACGCCATACCGTTCTGGGCGGAGTTTCGATCTGGACCGCACTTCTTTTTAGCTTCTTGAGGCCGCCTTGCCCTTTGTTGGCCAGCCGCCGGAGCTCGACTTCCGACCTCGAAGGTACCCCTGCGAAGCATCATTGGTATCTGGTGATAAAAATAAGCATGGATGGGTCATTATCAGGGTTTTGGGATCTCGGTCTCGATTACTGTGAGGCTGGAAGTATTCGGGTAATCAGCCGTAATAGCAGCAAAGCATTATCGATGCTAAGTAGGTGGAATACCCGTCGATCAACTCCACCTTTATATCCGGATCCTCTTGGAGGTCGGATCAAGGGACCGTTCCGGATCCTCGGGTTGTGGGTGCGGGTTGTGTATCTTCTCCACAGCCGCGCAGTTCTGCTGAGAAACCACGAAATGAGATACTTAACCATGGGAACATGGATCGGACAGGTCACAAAGATGTTTGCTTACCCAGCCGAGGATTATTGAAGAAAACTCCTTGATGGATTGACACGGAGAAATCCTCCTCCTCCCTTTATACATGGAAGACAAGATCTTCACTAGTTCGGTGACCGATCCACGGCCCTTTGCGGCCATGGCGGGTGGCATCATCCTCCCGTTGAAGTCCCACATGGGGTGGCCCTGTATTGGGCGGCTGCACTCCTCATAATGCAGATTGCCATGACTCTGTCATGGTCAATCCGGCTGAAACCGATAACCTTATTGGCTCATCAAATAAAGGACATCCGGTCATCTTCTCTCCGGGGCTCCGAGGCGCCACTTAGGCGCTTCGTCGAGGAGCATTGCTGAACTCCGGAAGGCCGATCCGAACAGGATCCGGCAGCGGGACGTCCTCCATGTAAAACCATTCCGAAGGCCAGTCTTCGGACGCCTTAGTTGGGGTTCCGGATAGGTATTCGGTCCCGGCGATGCGCCATAGCTCGGCTCCGCCCACTTGATATATTGACCCCTCATGAGAACGGGGTACTAGGTAGAATATTCTCTTCCACAGCCCGAAATGAGCCTCGACGGCCAAGAACAGTTCGCAAAGGGCCACGAAGCCCGCGATGTGCAAGATGGAGGCAGGAGTAAGATGGTGCAACTTGAGGCCGTAGAACTCCAGGAGCCCCCGGAGAAACGGATGTATTGGAAATCCGAGTCCTCTTACTAGATAAGAGATGAAGCATACCCGCTCTCTTTTAGAGGGACCGGTGACGCTCTCCGCTTGCTTTCCGCCCTTGTAGGTGGCAAGTCCGGCTCGAACCGGGACCATGAAGGCCGGGGGAGAAATCCCTTGGCTTGGAGTATAACTAGCTCGCAATGCGGGACTGAGCATCTCTCCCAATTTCTGGCTGGGGCTGGGGCGCGAGGAGGAGCCGCTTCAGCTGTCCATGATGGAATGGGCTTTGGTCGAGGCGCTCGATGAAAGCTTCAAAGGGGGATGGTGTGACTCAGATCTAGATCCTTGCCCTTTTATAGGCAGCTCATTTGCTTGCGGCTAGGGGTAATTGTAAAAATACCACGGCTTTTCGCATTCATTCAAACACGTGGAAGATGGCCATTATTGGGCGTAAAGCCGAGGCGCCGCATTTATCGAAGCGGACACTATTCGACAAGTATATGGAATTCGGAGAAGAACCCGCCTCGCAATGCGAAGACAATCAACGCGCCGGACTCATCGTCATTGAAGCCTGGTTAGGGGACTCTTGAGGAGTCCGGATTAGGGGTGTCCGGATAGCGAACTCTCACCGTTGGCGGACTCTGGAATATGAAGATACAAGATTGAAGACTTCGTCCGTGTCCGGATGGGACTTTCCTTGGCGTGGAAGGCAAGCTTGGTGATCTGGATATGTAGATCTCCTACCATTGTAACCGACTCCGTGTAACCCTAACCTATCCGGTGTCTATATAAACCAGAGGTTTTAGTCCGTAGGACAGAACAACAATCATACCATAGGCTAGCTTCTAGGGTTTAGCCTCCTTGATCTCGTGGTAGATCTACTCTTGTACTACCCATATCATCAATATTAATCAAGCAGGGTAGGGTATTACCTCCATCGAGAGGGCCCGAACCTGGGTAAAAACATCGTGTCCCTTGTCTCCTGTTACCATCCGCCTAGACGCACAGTTCGAGACCCCCTACCCGAGATCCGCCGGTTTTGACACCGATAGTCACCCTGCTCAAGGTCAAGGAGGAGGAGGAGCACAAGGATGTCTTCCATGTCAAGGTCGACTAGGTAGTGCTCATGGAGGATGGCCTGCGTGAGAGTGTGAGACACGCCTTGTTGATGTGGTCATGTTTGGTGTATTTATTACCAGTTTTGCTTCGTTGATCGTCTTGGATCTTGTCTGGTGGTAAAGTTGGTCGCGAACGCTGTCAAATTTCCTCTAGTTTGGCATATGATGAACTTGCTTTGGTGGTGAAATTGGTCATGAAATTATGTTTATTTCCTCAAATTTGGCATATGATGAACAGATTCGGTGCTGAAATTGTTCATGAAACCATGTTGATCTCCTTAAGTTTGGCGTGCTCGACTAATTTGGTGCTGAAATTGGTCATGAACTTTATTGATTGTCTCAAGTTTGGCCTGATGAACTACTTTGATTGTCGTAAGCTAGCCTAGCCTTTCTATCTTTCCTCGTTCTTGATCTGTATTGCTTTGAGCTTTCTATAAAAGCTGGGCATTTATGCCTATCCTAGTTTGACGTCATTGCTACCTCTTGAGCACTGCGTTGGTTTTCCCTTGAAGAGGAAAGGGTGATGCAGCAAAGTAGCATAGTATTTCCTTAGTTTTTGAGAACCAAGGTATCAATCCAGTAGGAGACTACACGCAAGTCGCCTCGTACCTACACAAACAAATAAGAACCTTGCAACCAACGCGATAAAGGGGTTATCAATTCCTTCACGGCCACTTGCAAAAGTGAGATCTGATAGAGATAATAAGATAAATATTTTTGGTATTTCTATGATATAGATTGAAAGTAAAGATTGCAAAGTAAAATAGATTGGAAACTTATATGATGGAAAATAGACCCGGGGGGCATAGGTTTCACTAGTGGCTTCTCTCAAGATAGCATAAGTATTACAGTGGGTGAGCAAATTACTGTCCAGCAATTGATAGAAAAGTGCATAATTATGAGAATATCTAGGCATGATCATGTATATAGGCATCACGTCCGCGACAAGTAGACGAAATGATTCTGCATCTACTACTATTATTCTACACATTGACCGACTCATGCCTGCAACTAGAGTATTAAGTTCATAAGAACAGAGTAACGCATTAAGCAAGATGACATGATTTAGAGGGATAAACTCAAGCAATATGATATAAACCCCATCTTTTTATCCGTTTTCTTGCACGATACATATTATGGTCAGTAAAAATTCATTATATATTCTCCCGAGGGTTTCAACTCCTGTATCATGCAAATATCTTCTATTCTTGTTTTGAGCTATTCCTATAGCAGGTTTGAAGCAAGATGTCATCTCAGGATTCCGACGGAGAGAGCTATGTCTCATACCTCGTTGTTGACCCAAAGACCTATGGGGATCTATCTCCCTGTGGTTGAACTACAGATGAGGAAGAGGATGCTCATTTGATGAGAATCAATGATTCAAGTTCAGAGGAGGAGGATGTCCCTCTACCTCAACCTGGGGATATGCACGTGAAGTTCAAGAAATCCAGTCTCCCTAAGAGGGCTAAACTATCTAACAACCGATCTATTCCTTCTCATTTTCGGCAGAAAAGCAAAGGAGATTTATGTGACAAGATCTTGAAGCTGGAGTCGGAGGTCGATGATTTAAAGGAGGAAAATTCTCTCCTCAATTACAACATGAAGAAGCTGAAAGCACAATTTACATCATCAACAACCCCGCCACCTTCCTGACCAACAAAGGAAACATAATCACATGGGTATGGGCACTCCCCTTGGCAACTGCCAAGCTTGGGGGAGATGCCCCGGTATCGTATCACCATCACACTCCTATCTTTATCGTTCTTCTTAGTTCAATCCTATTAGTAGTATCTTGATCTAGTAGAATAAAATTTTGGCACGATCTAGTTTTGAGTTTTGCTTTATGATCTCTCTATGTAATCGAGTCCGTGAGCTATATAATAAAGATTAGTGTTGAGTCAAGGGCTTGATTATTTTGCCATGATCTTGAGTGAATAAAAGAAAAGAGAAAAGAATAAAAAGAAACAACGAGATCATATTGATCTTATCGAGAGCAATGACTTCACATAGAAAGAGTATGATGATTAAAAATTGTTGAGAGTTGGCAAACATAGCTTTGGTCATTGTTGCAATTAATAGGAAGTAATAAAGAAAGAGAGGTTTCACATATAAATATACTATCTTGGACATCTTTTACGATTGGGAGCACTCATTAAAATATGACATGCTAAAGAGTTGATGTTGGACAAGGAAGACAACGTAATGGGTTATGTTTTCTTATATCTGAGATAAAGTATGTTGTCATGGATCATCCAACATGTTGAGCTTGCCTTTCCCCCTCATGCTAGCCAAATCCTTTGCACCAAGTAGAGATACTACTTGTGCTTCCAAATACCTTTAAACCAGTTTTGCCATGAGAGTCCACCATATCTACCTATGGATTGAGTAAGATCCTTCAAGTAAGTTGTCGCCGGTGCAAGCAATAAAAATTGCTCTTTAAATATGTATGATTGATTGGTGTGGAAGAAATAAGCTTTATACGATCTTGTGATGTGGAAGAAATAACAGCGACGGACTGCATAATAAAGGTTCATATCGCAAGTGGCAATATAAAGTGACGTTCTTTCGCATTAAGATTTTGTGCATCCTACCCTGAAAAGCGCATGGCAACCTCTGCTTCCCTCTGCGAAGGGCCTATCTATTACTATTATCCTTTACCTTATGCAAGAGTCATGGTGATCTTCACCTTTCCTTTTTACATTTTATCCTTTAGCAAGCACAGGGTGTTGGAAAGATCCTGATATATATATCTAATTGGATGTGGGTTAGCATGAACTATTATTGTTGACATTACCCCTGAGGTAAAAGGTTGGGAGGCAAAACTATAAGCCCCTATCTTTCTCTGTGTCCGGTTAAAACTCCATAAACACAAGTATTGCGTGAGTGTTAGCAATTATGAAAGACTAAATGATAGTTGAGTATGTGGACTTGCTAGAAAGCTCTGACACAGACTCTTTCTGATGTTATGATAAATTGCAATTGCTTCAATGACTGAGATTATAGTTTGTTAGTTCTCAATAAATTTTCTGATTCATACTTTGCATTGTGAATATATTATTACTTGAGCATAAGAAATCATATGACAATATCCATATATGTTGCCGTTATGAGAACAATCATGATGCCCTCATGTCCGTATTTTATTTTATCGACACCTCTACCTCTAAACATGTGGACATATTTATCATTATCGGCTTCCGCTTGAGGACAAGCGAGGTCTAAGCTTGGGGGAGTTGATACGTCCATTTTCCATCATGCTTTTATATCGATATTTATTGCATTATGGGATGTTATTACACGTTATGTCACAATACTTATATCTATTCTCTCCTATTTTACAAGGTTTACATAAGGAGGAAGAATACCTTGCTGAAAATCGCTTATCATTTCCTTCTGCTCCTCGTTGGGTTTGACACTCTTACTTATCGAAAGGACTACGATAGATCCCCTATACTTGTGGGTCATCGCGCGGCTACCGCTGGCGCCCTCCCGATGCTTTGTTCACCAGTCATCAGCAACGTGCAAGTTACCAAGACCCTCATTGACGGCGGCGCAGGGCTCAACGTCATGTCCATCGACACGTTCGACAACCTCCAAGTGCCATATGACCATCTTCAGCCTACCAAGCCTTTCTCAGGAGTGACCGACGGTTCTACCACACCGATAGAGCAGGTCGGCCTCCCAGTCACCTTTGGAGAACACAAGAACTACCGCATCGAGCTCATCGACTTCGACGTCGAGCACATCCGTCTGCCGTACAATGTCATCCTCGAGTATCCACCCTTGGCCAAGTTCATGGCGGTGACCCATCACGGCTACAATGTCCTCAAGATTCCGCGAAGCGGGGGAATCATCACAGTCCCGTGCGAAGAAAGAGATGCGGTGTGCTCCCTCAAGCGTGCCTTCCAAGCTGCAGCAATCGACGACCCCGACAGCAAGCGCGAGCGCCCTTCTGAGGCCAACCCCAAGAAGAAGAAGCAGCTGCACCGCGCGGGGCCTCAGGCAAGCGGTGCCTCGCCAGGATCGGCGCCCTCACCTGGGGCGCCTCCCTCCATCGCATAGGAAATCGCGCCCAGTGCCCCTCTCGGGCAGTGCTCGGGGGCTCTCTTCTGGAGGGCCTCAGACTTTGCCGACATCACGAGGGAGGCGCTCGGGCACCACTTGGAGGCGTGCTTCACGGCACATTTCCCTCGGGAGGGCACAAGGCGAGGAGCGCCCACCGTTCAGGAGTTCATCACCAAGACCACTCAGGAGCTACAAGACGCAAGGGCCATGCGCGGCGACCGCCGCTCACCAGGCACAGCTCCTCATCCAGGCAAGGATGTGATACATCACCAACTTATTGTATTTTTCTTACAATGGGAGAAATGCTTAGCTTTGGGTTCAATCTTGCGGTGTCCTTTCCCAGTGACAGTAGGGGCAGCAAGGCACGTATTGTATTGTTGCCATCGAGGATAACAAGATGGGGTTTTTATCATATTGCATGAATTTATCCCTCTACATCATGTCGTCTTTCTTAAGGCGTTACTCTGTTTTCATGAACTTAATACTCTAGATGCATGCTGGATAGCGGTAGATGAGTGGAGTAATAGTAGTAGATGCAGGCAGGAGTCGGTCTACTTGTCTCGGACGTGATGCCTATATACATGATCGTACCTAGATATTCTCATAACTATGCTCAATTCTGTCAATTGCTCAAGAGTAATTTGTTCACCCACCGTAAAATACTTATGCTCTTGAGAGAAGCCACTAGTGAAACCTACGGCCCCCGGGTCTATCTTCATCATATTAATCTTCCAATACTTTATTTCCTTTGCTTTTATTTTACTTTGCATCTTTATCATAAAGATACCAAAAATATTATCCTATCATATTTATCAGATCTCACTCTCGTAAGTGACCATGAAGGGATTGACAACCCCTTATCGCGTTGGTTGCGAGGATTTATTTGTTTTGTGTAGGTGCGAGGGACTCGCGCGTAGCCTCCTACTGGATTGATACCTTAGTTCTCAAAAACTGAGGGAAATACTTACGCTACTTTGCTGCATCACCCTTTCCTCTTCAAGGGAAAACCAACGCAGTGCTCAAGAGGTAGCAGGATGCCGGGCTGTGCGTCTGCGTCGACGTCCCAGGGCTCAACAGGGCCGCTGAGGGAGTCCTGGATTAGGGGGTGTCCGGATGGCCGGACTATAGCCTGCCGGACTCCTGGACTATGAAGATACAAGATTGAAGACTTCGTCCCGTGTCCAAATCGACTTTCCTTGGCTTGGAAGGCAAGCTTGGCGTCTGGATATGTAGATCTCCTACCATTGTAACCGACTCTGTGTAACCTAACCCTCTTGGTGCCTATATAAACGGAGGGTTTTAGTCCGTGGGGCGAACAACAATCATACCATAGGCTAGCTTCTAGGGTTTAGCCTCTCGATCTCGTGGTAGATCTACTCTTGTACTACCCATATCATCAATATTAATCAAGCGGGAGTAGGGTTTTACCTCCATTGAGAGGGCGAACCTGGGTAAAAACATCGTGTCCCTTGTCTCCTGTTACCATCCGCCTAGAAGCACAGTTCGGGACCCCCTACCGAGATCCGCGGTTTGACACCAACATTGGTGCTTTCATTGAGAGTTCCTCGTATGCGTCATCTTTAGGCCGATGGCTCCTCCGATCATCAACAATGATGCGCTCGGTGAGACTTTTCTCCCGGACAGATATTTGTATTGGCGGCTTTGCTGCGGGCCCATTAAGCAGCCGCCGGGAGCAGATTGAAAGCTTCGCCCACACCACGTCAGATTTGGAAGTTTGAACTACGGTGGCGTCCGTGGAGACTTGATCTTCGACGGGTTCGAGCCACAGCCAAGCGCGCCGCCTTTATCACGAGGGCATGATCTAGCTCTGCCGCGAGCGGTGTCTGGAGGCCGCACCGATGTCGCTCCGACCTTTAGCTCGGGCCGATACGCCGATCAGGGCGGGTGGCTGGACACCGCCTCGGGGCTGCAATCTCTGGCGATTGAGCGTACACCTACCGATCCTTCTGGCTTCGTGACTCAAGGTGCTTGACTCCGTGCCTTCCGCCCCGCCAATCGAATCCGATTGGGTGCCGATCATGGAATTCAGCATCGCGGACATCTTTCAGCACTTTTCGCCCTTTGGCGACATCCTGAATTCACTAAAGTCTCTCTCTTTATCAAAGAGCCCTGGCGGATTATGGTCGGGAAGGTTGGGATCACAGACGATGAAGAAATTCAAAGCCCACCCACAACCCGCCGTATCCACTTGTCGATGATTTAACCGACATGCTCGACTTCGACTCCGAAGACATCGGCGGTATGAGCGATGATGCAGGAGCGACCAGAACCAGCGCCCACGAGGCCGCTGGAAAACCACCTCGTCATCGACATATACATGGTGGACTTCCCAAAAGATGGGAATGGCGATGGAACAGCGGAGGATGACCCCTCAAGAAACAGCCTAAGTGCGGTGTCGTGGCGCGCTCTAAATCCGCCACAGCAAAAGCGGTGATTCCGGCACGGAGACAATAACACCCAGGCGGTGCGAAGACAACCCCTCCGGCAGGATTCAGCGGGAGGATGGAGAAGCCAGCCCTCGTGAGAGGCGGCGAAAAGAGAGGTAGAGGGCGATAATTACATGCCTCCCTCCGAATATGAGGCAAGCCTCGGCGGCAGCCAATTAAATGCGTGCCCGAGATCCCGTTGAATAACAGCGTTTGAGCGCGGCTTATAGCCACGACAAGCAGCCTCAAGAAAAAGCAGCAACAGCTTAGAGCTGACCAAGACTTGCTAGGCGACGGATGGACTGAAGTCCTTGCGGCGAAGAGTATGAACTCGGCGCCCTCAAAACTACCCAAAATGCAGGCTGCTACCCCAATTAGAGGAGGAAGCACCCAAACCTACATCACTAAGCGCGTAATCACGGTGACCGGCCACCTCGTGGCCCGACGAGATGTGGCGCCCCGATTTAATCGTACACTAATCATGCGCGCAAATGTATGCGATCAAGATCGAGGACTCACGGAAGGTATCACAACACAACTCTACAAATAAAATAAGTCATACAAGCATCATAATACAAGCCGGGGCCTCGAGGGCTCGAATACAAGTGCTTTCGATCATAGGCGAGTCAGCGGAAGCAACAATATCTGAGTACACACATAAGTTAAACAAGTTGCCATAAGATGGCTAGCACAAAGCGGGATCTGGTCGAAGAGGAGCAGGCCTCTGCAGGGATCCTCCTAGGTCACTCCTGGTCGTCGTCAGCGGGCTGCACGTAGTAGTAGGCACCTCCGGAGTAGTAGTCGTCATTGACGGTGGCGTCTGGCTCCTGGGCTCCATCGTCTGATTGCAGCAATCGAGTAGAGATAGGGGAAAAAGGGGGAACAAGGCAACCGTGAGTACTCATCCAAAGTACTCGAAAGCAAGGAGCTACACTACATATGCATGGATATATGTGTAAAGGCCATATCAGTGGACTGAACTGCAGAATGCCAGAATAAGAGGGGGATAGCTAGTCTTAACGAAGACTACGCTTCTGGACACCTGTCTTGCAACAGACAGAAGAGGACAATGGAAGTCCTCCATGTAACATCATATAGCAATAATCCTACCCGGCAATCCCCTGCTCATATCCTGGCGAGGCGACCACGGTTATGTCGGCACTTGAAAGGGTGTGTTTTATCAAGTATCCGGTTCTAGTTGTCATAAGCTCAAGGTACAACTCCAAGTCGTCCTGTTACGAAGATCACGGCTATCGAATAGATTAACTTCCCTGCGGTGCACCATCTTACCCGCCGCTTGATCCCATTTGGCGGACACACTTTCTGGGTCATGCCGACGCGGAAGATCAACACGTCGCAGCCCCACCTAGGCACAACAGAGAGGCCAACACGCGGTTAAACCTAAGCAGCAGTGCAGGCCCATCATACGAGCACACACTGCGTTCGCGGCGGCGAGCAGACCTAGCCTAACGAGCGTTCCAGTCCAATCCGGTAGCGCGCTCCGTCGTGACGTCTGAAGTGCTTGGTGATACCACGGCGGCGGGATACCCATAACTACTCCAGCGTAGATGGTTAGTGCGTATAAGCTTCGTAGCCAACTCAGATCAAATACCAAGACCTCGTTAAGCGTGTTAGGTATCCATGAGCGCGAGCAGGGCCAGGCCCACCTCTCACCGGTAGTCTCAACCTGCCTGTTGCTCCGCCACAAAGTAACGATCGGGGCGTCGGGAAACCAGGCCCACCTCTACGGGATGGAGCCACCCGTCCTTTCAGCCCCATCTCCGAGCAGTACCACAAGTAATGTAATAGTGTAAAGTATATAGTATATACCGTGATCACCTCCCGGTGATCACGGCCCGATAATATAACGCAGCAGGCGGACAAGGATGTAGGGCCACGAGATGAAAGTACTAGCATCCTATACTAAGCATATAGGATTGCGGTAAAGTAACAACAACAAGTAACAAGGACAGGCTTTGCAGCGGTATAGGAGTATCACGAGCAGTAACATGCTATACTACTCTAATGCAAGCGATGTAGATAAGAGTAGGTGATATCGGTGATCAAGGGGGCTTGCCTGGTTGCTCACAGCAAGAGAGAGGGTCGTCGGTGGCGTAGTCGATCACGAGGACATCGACATCGGCCTCGGGGTCTACGGGAGAGAAGGGGAAAAACAGTAAATACATAGCGAGCAAGTGCATAACAGGACAACGAGACGAGCTAGGCGTGTTCTAGCATGGCGCTAAGCGATCTTGGCGAAGAAATCATCAGGAAAGTTTTCCGGTTCGGACGTCTGTCGAGCAGTTGAACGGAGAGGAAAGTTTGCAGGTTCGATAGGTTAGGGGTGTGTGGCGGACGAGCGGACTGCGTATCCGGATTCGTCTCGTCGTTACGAGCAACTTTCATGTACAAAGTTTTTCCATCGAGCTACGGTTCATTTTCTATGATTTTCTAAAGTTTTATTGATATATTGTAATTAAAACTAATTGAGAATAAAGATTAAATTACTCGTGCACAAACAAAGTGTACACAGCAAAAGCAGCATAGAGGCTGACAGGTGGGGTCTGTTGACTGCCGAGACAGCAGATCAGCGAGGTTGTTGACTAGTCAAAGGGACAAGGGACCGCATGTCATTGACTCTGTTTAACTAACAGACTATTAGTGTTAACATAACAGTTTTAATTAGGTTAATTAAACTCAACTATTTAAGTTAATTAATTTAGTTAATTAATTAATTAATTAATTAATTAATATATTTTTATTATTCTTTTTTTATATCATTTTTAACGTTTTGGGGTGGGACCCATTGTCATAAACACGAGGCCTATCAGGCGTCGGATTCTGGCCTTGGCGTCTGGCGCCCGGCCTGCCAAAGCCTTCGCCAGAGCCAACAAAGCGCGTGCCAGCCTTGGCGTTAACAAAACGAGCCATGGCCAGGAGAAACCCACAGCGGCGGCAAGCAACGCCCGCGGCGCGGCGGCGATAAGCGAAACTAGCGGCAGCTAGTGGAGCAGCCCGGCGGCGAGCCTTGAAGAGGCAAAAGCGCGCCAAGCGCGCGAACGTCTTGAAACCGTGGCCTTGCGCCGCCATCTGAAGAGCGGTAGCGGTGGCAGGGCGGTGTCTGCAGCGCAGCGTTGGAGGAAGGCGGGCGGGGCCCGATGGGAAACTCACCCGTTGGCGAAAGAAGGCGGCGTCTGTGAGGATAACCGGCGAAGGAGGGCGGGGGCAGGTAGTCCGGCGGGGCGGCGCCCGGCAAGTTCGTTAGCGACCAGCGAGCGACAGCGAAGCGATCGGTGGCGGCAACATCGATGTGGCGGCGGGCAGGGTCGTGGCGGCGCCGGCGAGGCGAGTCGTGAGTCGGCCCGATCCGATCTGGATCGGAGGAGAGGCGAGGGAGCTGACGGGGAAGGGGGGTTGGTCGGCGGGAAAGGCGCAATCGCCCGATCTGGAGCCTCGGGTGGGGGGCGAGGAAGTGTGGGGCGCTCGACCTCTCCGGGTGGCGTTGGAGGGAGGTGGGAGCAAGAGGAGAGGGGGTCGTGGGGGATCACGAGGGAAAGGATGGCCTAGGGTTTGGTGGGCGTGGCCTATAGGCCGAGGGAATGGGGGTATGGGCGGCCCGTTCGATTCGCCCGGAGGCCAGCTGAGCCACTTGGCCCAGTGAGAGGGTCTCTCTCTTCTTTTCTTTTGTCTTTACCTTTTATTTATTTTACCTTTTACTTTTCTATTTTATTTTAGTTTTAGTAATTTACTAAAGTGGCACCTAAATAGATTTTACAAATTATACCCTTTGCCACAATAGTTTATTACTTATAACAAATTAGTTTTGAAAATGTTTATTAATTTTAAAGCACTTAAATAATTGTATTTGCTACTGTTTTATTCATTTTAGAGTATCTAAACATTTTATAAAAGTGTGGTTTCACCACCATAATTACCTATGCATTATCGGCTCCTCCGAACATTTTAGTTTTAATATTTGAAAACTTTTATTGGTTGCTTGATTTTGAATTTGAATTGAACAGGTTTGAACTAAGCGAGTTTATCCACGATAACCGGGTGGCGTGGCATCATTAGCGGGGATTCTTGTGGCGTAATTACCGGCGTCTGTGAGAGGCCACTCGGCCCTCAACTCAAGCCGCACCCCGGCGCCGCTCAAAAAATACCAAGGCGCGGGGAAATGCGCCAAACCTGCGAGATATATTGGAGGACAGGGCAAGATAAACAAGATCGATCTATGGATCGGCGTGGGCGCCCGACACATAGCGATAACAAATCACGCGGATATGGCAACTCCGGTCGGGCGAGCACGATGAACAAAGCTCATTTGAGCTGCGTTGTGATATATTGTCTGAGGGTGCCGCACACCCACTATGCTTCACGGATGAAGTGATGGATCATCAAATCCCTGAGGGTTTCAAACCCGTAAACATTGAATCATACGATGGCACAACACATCCTGCGGTTTGGATCGAGGACTATCCCTTTCACACCCACATGGCCCTCGGTGATGATCTACACGCCATCAAATACCTCCCTCAAGCTTAAGGACCAGCCCGGCATTGGCTTAACAGCTTGCCGGCGAGTCAATTGGTTGTTGGGAAGATCTGGAAGCCGCATTCCTCGACAATTTCCGGGGCACATATATGCGACCACGACGCCGATGACCTAAACCACATAATTCAGCAGCGGAGAATCGGCGGACAATTACGGACACGGTTCCTAACCAAGAATAATCAAATCGTCGATTGTCCGGATCGAGAGGCCCTTATAGCCTTCAAACACAACATCATGACGAGTGGCTTGCCGGCACCTAGGACAGGAAAAGCCGAAATCCATGGCAGCCCTCACAACACTCATGACCGCTTTTGCGCGTGAGGGACAGCTGGCTAGCTTCGTAGTAACAACATGACCAAGAGCCACAGCAATTCGGATACCAAGGACAGCAATGGCAGGTCGGCGTCGCAACAAGCACAAGCGTCGCGTGCTTGGCGATAATGCTAAGGATATGGAAGTCAATGCGGATTCAGAGGATCTAAATCCGGTCAGTGAAAAAGCCATTTAAAAAAATACTCGGGCCCGTCCAAATTGGACCGAATACTCGATCGCTCGTGCGGATACCGGCACCCCGAAAAACCAGCCAACCACACCAGCAGGGATTGTTGGGTGTTCAAGCGAGCAGGCAAGTTAAATGCGAAAACAATGACAAGGGCTGCATAGCTATGGCGAGGAGGAGCCCGGCTGCCGAACAATAGAGGACGGAAGGGCTTCCCCCACAAGTGCGGATGGTGAACATGATATCGCAACCCACATACCCAAAGGGAGGCGAGCGTGCACTAAGGGGCGTATATGCGATGGAGCCAGTCACCCCAAAGTTCAACCCGTGGTCTTCCTGCCGATAACTTTTGATCGAAGGACCACCCACTAGCACCGCCATGGGATTCGCCGCATTGGTCTAGACCCAATCATTGGCCAGTTTCAGCTCACTAGAGTCCTAATGAATGGCGGCAACAGCCTGAACCTGCTTTATCTGGATACGGTCATAAAATGGGCATAGACCCATCAAAGATTAAACCCACGAAGCGACCTTTAAAGGCGTCATACCAGGTGTAGAGAACAGCTATGCGAGCTTAGTTACACTTGAAGTGGTCTTGGATCCCGGATAACTTTTGAAGCGAGAGTTAATCTTGACATAGTCCCGTTCATGGCGGCTATCACGCCTTGCTTGGATGAACCGCATTTGCAAAGTTCAATGCGGTGCCGCTTTCATATATCTCAAGCTCAAGATGCCAGGTCCTCGAGTCATTATGGTCAATGGAAACACGAGCGCTCTCTCGGACGAAGGAGCATCTGGCTGCCCTCATGGCGGAAGTACAAAGCAACCTCTTAAGGAAATTATCAAGTCCGGCTATTAAGCGTCCGGACACCGTCAAGCAGCGCCGGGTAACCTACAACAAGACCGTCAGCAGCACGTTCCAAGCACGCATAGCAATGCGGCCCAAACCCAAGCCCTCGCGAAATTGCGAAACCAGCACTCTGCGTACATAATTACGCTCTGGAAATACCATGGGCATAGGGGAGGGCACGACCACACGCCGAATGCGGCTCAACGCACCAAGGGCTCCGATTGTGTCATTCTTTTCTTTTCTTCTTTCTTTTCTACTTTCGGGACTCCATTCTCACGAAGCCATGTCCGTGATAGAATCGCCGAACACTGCGATGCAACAGCGAGGAAGCGAAAGCTCGTCAGTGTCGGTGGTCTCTATTACGAGCAGGTATACCTGTTTTACATACCATCCATAGCTTACCCTAGAGGGACATGTTAAAAGTCCGTCCCTTGCTTATCGCACTATTTGTATCGTTTTGCTCTTAATGCACCCTTTTGAATAAACAATACATAGCTTACGCCTATTATTGAATTCCTTTTATATATATATATATATATATATATATATATATATATATATATATATATATATATATATATATATATATGTGTGTGTGTGTGTGTGTGTGTGTGTTCGGTTATGACATTGTGCAACCGTACACTTTGGTATGGGCAATACACTAGGGGCTTAAGTACCCCACAATATGGTGTGATAAGTCTGAACACTTTCACAAGTGCGGCACCCCGAACTTATAGCATTATATGCATCGACTCCGAATTATGTCTTGGGTCAATAGTTGGATTTGCCCGGCTCCCATGTTTTGGTACCTTATGTTCCGTTATATCGGCTAAGGTAGCGCTGGGAGAACCACTGCGATTGTGCCCCGGTTGAGCTGGGTTAAGCACCTCGGTGGAAAGCTAAAACTGACCGTCATGATAGGCGAGAGCTGATCGCTGTTCGAGAGGTTTTCGAGTTCCTAAAGACTTATGCCGCTTAGGCGAGGTCGGCATTGTCCGCCTAAGCGTGGATAGCGCCCGAACTCGATCTTCGAATACCGAGGGCTTAGCGAAATTTAAAATTATAAATTCTATGGCTAAATGAGAGTGTTCAAGCATTATAGTCTGGTTGCCTTGTTACGTTGCGTTGGCGCCTCCTCGAAGGACCCAAGAATGGGAACAAGAGCGCTCAAGTTTATCCGAACACCCCATCACTCGTGGCATGGGGATGAAGCCGACGACTCGCCATCTCTCAAATTTAATACGGCCACACAGAAGGTAATATTTTAAATTCAAAAGTGTTGCTTAAGCGCATATGAACAAGTTTTCAGTGTACAGGATAACAAATGCGAGTCTACTAAAAATTACATCTTTGGAGCATTCACCGCTATAAAGGCGGGCACCCTTGAGATGCCTCATAATACATTTCAGGCTTGCGATGCTCCTTGCCGGTGGTGGTCCGTCCGTCACAAGCTTCCTAGCGTCCATCTTGCCCAGTGCACCTTAGCACGGGCAAGGGCCCTATGGGCACCTTGATGCAGAGCCGGCGCTTGGCGACTTCAACCCATGGATGGCGTCCACCGGCCGCCTCACCAGCCAAGTAGCTCCAGGCATGGCTTCCTTAGGCCACAGCCGAACTATGAGGCCCTTCATGGCCTGTTCGGCCACCTTATGGAGCTCGACCAGCTGCTTCAACTGGTCATTAAGGGCACCGGGTGTCCGGCCTCGACATCTTGAGACCAGAACACCTTCTCCGTCGAGCTTCCGTCCTCATTTCGGTAGAATCGGTAGCATCGGACACCTCTGAGGCAGATCTGCGAATGCTCTGGAGAGCTCGGATTCGGGTAAATAACAGATAATTCACTTTCACATGCTTGCTTTGCATATAGAATGCCTTACCGCCGCTATCTTCTTCATTGCCTCAATTTCCTTGAGGGCTTTTTGGGCTTGGCCTTAGCGGCTTTAGGCGCTCTCAAGGGCAGGCGAGCTCGAGACTCTCGAGTCTTTGAGTCACGCTCAAACTCGTGTTTTTCCACGAGCACAGGAGCTCTTGCCGCACCTCCACCACTCGCGCCTCCTACTTCTCTCGCTCGGTGCGCTCAGCCGCATTGCTTTCGGCCTTGGACACCGCTTCCTTGAGTCGCCACCTCGTTCGTGGCCCTGCAATATTCACGTTATTCTGTCATTTTTGCAACCACATCTTTTAAATACTCCCATAAGGTATTACTTACCTTCCTTGTCCTCGAGCTGCTTTTTGGCAAGGCCGAGCTCGTTCTCGGACCGCTCGAGGCTCTGCTTCAATGCATCAACCTCCGCAGCGCAGCCTACATTCCCATATTGACATACTTATGTTAGGCTCCTGCGTATATCTTTTAGATCCTCAGTTCGGCTTTTTCTTTCCGAGCACCAGGCCCGAGCATCGAAACTCTTGTCTATCGGTAATATTTTACATATCTTAAATACATACCTCAAAGCCTGTTAGAAGGCTGGCACAGGCTTCAGTCAGCCCGCTCTTGGCGGACAGAACTTTCTGGATCACCACACTCATAATAGTGCGGTGCTCCTCGTCGATGGAAGCGCCGTTAAGCGCCTCCATCAAAATATCCGATGCCTCCGGTTGGGCCGGAGGTCACCGGCGTCATGATGTGCCCTTCTTACGAAGGGTGCGCTGCCGGACTTGGAACCACTGAAGGTTCCGTCTGAGTCCGGCACGGGCGGACTTAAAGCCCTTGAGGGTTTTATCCTCTTCTTGGTCCGGAGGTGCCTTGCGGCGCCTCGAGGCCACCTCCTCCTGCCTTGGTGTCACGCCCAATATGCGACCCTATCCAAAAGGAACTCGAAGGTCCCACCAAGGATAGACCCGCATATTGAAACGCTTTTGCAAGGTGGATATCATTACATCAACATTACACAATAGGTAGGGATACATACATAAGGCACAAATGCCACACGAATACAACAACATCATATACAAGATCAACATCCGACTACGGATGAAACATAAACAGAAGCTCAAACGACATCCACCCTGCTAGCCCAGGCTGCCGACCTGGAACCTATCCCCTGATCGAAGAAGCAGAAGAAGAACTCCAATACGAGCAAACATCGCTCTAACGTCATGATCATCGCATAACCTGTACCTGCAACTGGTGTTGTAGTAATCTGTGAGCCACGAGGACTCAGCAATCCCATTACCATGGGTATCAAGACTAGCAAAGCTTAAAGGGAAAGGAAGGGGTAAGGTGGTGAGGTTGCAGCAGCGACTAAGCATATATGGTGGCTAACATACATAAATGAGGCGAGAAGAGAAACAAAGGCGATCGTCAACTAGTAATGATCAAGAAGTGATCCTGAACTCCTACTTCGTCAAACATAACCCGAAACCGTGTTCTCCTCTCGATCAACCCGAAAAGAGACACTCCGCGATTCGCTACACGGTTGGTGTATTTTAGAAGAGTTTGCTTCAAGTTTACTACAACGAATATTAACAAATTCCCATCGCCACATAACATGACACGGCTCTCGAAAGTTTATACCACAGCAGGGTGTCCCAACAACCCATGATAAGCTCTCGCGATCAACGAAGGATATTCCTTCTCCCGGGAAGACCGATCAGTCTCGGAATCCGGCTACAAGACATTTCGACAGCAATAAAACAAGACCAGCAAAGCCGCCGGATGTGCCGACAAATCCCGATAGAGTCGCACGTACCTCGTTCTCGAGGCACACGGATAAGTCAAGCTACGAGTAAAACCAACCCTCGAGTTGCCCGTGGTGGCCCATGATCTGCTCGGTTCGGACCAACACTCGAAGGAGCACGGCCGGGGGCTAAATAAAGATGACCCTTGGGCTCAAAACCCAAGGAAAAAAAGGCATAGGTGAGGCAAATGGTAAAACCAATGTTGGGCCTTCTTGGAGGAGTCTTATTCAAAGCGAACTGTCAAGGGGACCCATAAATCACCCGACCGCGTTAGGGGCGCAAAATCCGGGAACATAATACCGATATAGCGGAAACTAGAAGCGGCAAGAGTGGAACAAAACACCAGGCATAAGGCCGAGCCTTCCACCCTTTACCAAGTATATAGATGCATTAATTAAATAAGATATATTGTAATATCCCAACAAGTAAACATGTTCCAACAAGGAACAACATCTCCATGTTCCAACAAGGAACAAACTTCATCTTCACCTGCAACTAACAACACTATAAGAGGGGCTGAGCAAAGCGGTAACATAGCCAAACAACGGTTTGCTAGGAAGGGTGCAAAAGGTTAGAGGCTGACATGGCAAATTTGGGAGGCTTGAGCAGCAAGTGGTAGGTAAGGCAGCATAGCGATAGAACGAAGCAACTAGCATAGCGATGATAGTAGTGAGATCCAGGGTAGCGGTCATCTTGCCTGAAATCCCGCAAGGAAGAAGAACGAGTCCATGAAGAAGATGAAGCCACGAAGACGAACCAAGCGTGAGCGAGCGAATCCTCACGATCATGCAGCAAGCAGGAACTATCGAGAAGAAGCACACAACAAGGTAAACACACCACACATGAACATGACAAGATGCACAACAAACATGATGCATGACAAAGCTAGAAGACGCTACTCATGGCAAGAGATGATGCAAACAAGAACAACACATCAAAGCAAGTTTAAATGAGGCCGGGAACAACATAGAACAATTCCGGTAAGTCCTCATATGCAAATTTCGAAATTGTTCCAGATCTGAATAAACCTTATGTTCAAGTTGTTAAACAGCAAGTTAAGATGCACCACGATGATCTACACGAAATTCTAGTCAAGTTACATATAAAGTTCATTTAATTGAACTCGGCCTAGAAGATATGAGCAAAACAAGTTAAACATGGCATTGATGCAAAATGCATACAAACATCAAGCAAACACCTCAAAACATGGATGCAACATGATAATATGAAACTACATGCAAAAACAAGCAAGTTTCATATAGAGCACACTCAAAACGGAGCAACGGTTCAACACATACACTCTATACAAGTTTAAATGACAAGCTGTCCAAAACAGCAACTAGGCATATTGCAAGCACCGAAACAACAAGCTACAGCATCTCAATATGAAAACAAAAGGCATGGTCATGAAGTACAGGTAAAGCATGACAAAAGATGAACACTGAGCTAACTCCAGAAATCACTAGAACATGCTCAAACACACATGCCAAGATTGCAAATAATAACAGTTTCAGACTTAGCAGAAAACAACATCAGGTTGCAATGTTCAGAGCTATCAAACAACATGTTACAGGAACTTATCATGGCAAACAAAGGCATGACATGAATCTACTAATTGCATAGATCAAATGTCCTTTAGTGACCATGAGCCAAAAAGGATCAGAAGATATGATGGCACCCATGTAAACATGGCAAATTATATTACAGATTCATACATGGCAGGAACAACGATAAGTAGGCATGTTGGTGAGCTTGAACCACTCACCACAGAGCGATACATGGCATGGAAAGGCAACTAATAGTAAAAAGACATGGAATAGAAGCTATACATGGCAAGAACAACATCATAGCATACACGGATCAACTACAACAACCTTGGCAAAATTGAATAACATGTAAACAACCTGCCAGGAAACATTTTATAGCAAAAGTAGAGCTCGATTGACTCAAGCTATGGCACTCCATAATTGAAAACAAGGGCATGGATGGATAGAGAATAACCATATGTTCAAAACATCCTTACTGAAGTATCTCAAAATAAGCATGGATCTCTCTATAGCATCACGTTTACATGGCATAAAAATATCAGCAGAACAGGGGCTGAAATCAGCAACATCATGAAGCCTAGTTTGCATGCTTGTGCTAGTCACCACAGAGATCACAAAAATACATGGCATACACCCCTGTAAATATGGCATGTCATATTACAAAACACATGTAGGACTCAAGTTCATAGGGTGCACACATTAATCATGGCAAAAATGACAAAAGTGCATGTTCTGATAAGAATCTGAAACTAACATCACATAGCCCTCTTCCAACAGCATTTCGGGCATCAAGATGAGCTCAAATGTAAATGATGCAATGAGATGAAATGATGTACTCGACGAGGCGAACAAATCGACATATTATGCGCACGAAACGGAGCAATATGCAGAGAGTTATGGCATGTCAAATGTAGCACCAAAATGCAACAAATCTGGGACTTAGGCAAAAATTACCATCCGGATCTAGGCTTGACCGGGCACGCAGATCGAGGCAGGCATGAGCTCATCGGAGGCTTCGCGGAGAAGCGGAGGCGGATCCGGCGGGAGGAACTCGCGGAGCTCGGGGGGGAGGTCAGGCGGCGCCGGAGGAGGCTGCAGGCTCGGCCGGCCTTGGCCTGAGAGGGCAGGCGAGGTCAGCGCCAGCCGGCAAGGCCAGTGTGTGTGAGGCAGGCGATGAAGCAGTGAGGCCTTGAGGCGGACCTGTGTGGCCTGGCCAGGGCCTGACAGACAGCAACTCTGCAGGCCCTGGGGCAGGCGGGGGCAGACAGCGTGGCAGCCAGGCTTGGCAGCCGAGACAGGCTCCATGGGCAGGCCAGAGCCAGCGGGCCTTGTGTGATGGGAGGAGAGAGAGAGGGGCAGCTGGGACAGGTGGCGGATCTGGATTCGTCCCGGACAGCCAGGCGGACATGTCCGGCCGTCAGGCGAACAGCGTCCGTGGCGGGAGGAGAAGAGAGCTAGGGTTAGGGGCGAATCATCCGAATTTGGGGAGGGCACATATATATAGGTAGAGGAGCTAGGAGAGTCCAAATGGAGCACGGTTTTGACCCGATCGTGATCGAGCGACCGAAACACGGAGGGAGTTTGCTGGGTTTTGGGCCACTTTGGAAGGGTGTTGGGCTGCAATACAAAAGAGGCTTCACGGTTACCGGTTAACCGTTGGAGTATAAGCGACCTCAAATCGCCTGAAACTTGACAGGCGGTCTACGGTGCTATACCAAGGCCGCTTGCAAACCTCGAACCATTCGAAAGTTAAACACCCGCTACGAAAAGAGGTAAAAGGCGCGGGGAACATAAGTGCGGATTGCAAAAGCGGACAACGGGAAAATGCTCGGATGCATGAGGCGAACACGTATGCAAATCGATGCACATGACGACATGATATGAAATGCAGATGATGACATGGCAAAGTGCAACACGCAAGCACATGACATAGCAGCGACGGCGAATAAGCTGGAAGACACACAGCGCGCCGAATCCGGGCGTTACTTGTGCCCCTTTTGGGACTCCACCTCAGCGTCATCCGCGGCAGGAGGAGACGAAGCGGTCGGAAGTGAGGTGCTATTCACATCCGACGAATCCAGGGAGCCGCTCGATGAAGCGTCGAGCCCGTCCTTGGGTGGGCTGCATGGTTATATTCGGCGTTAGAAGATGTTGTGCGACAAATGGAACGCCATGAGTTATTCTAGTGTCCAGACACTTACGATTTCGCCAGGGGCTTGGTCCTTGGTGGCCACTCCTCTTCGTCGTCATCGACGTTGGTGGTGCAGTCCGGAGGAAGGGTCCTTCCCTTCTTGGACCCTCCGGCCTCCCAAGTTGGGGCGGCCTTCCTTTTCTTCTCTCCCCCCGCTGGGGGAGAGGCCTCTTTTTCCTCCTCCTCGTCTTCGCGTGAGGATTCCGTCTCGGAGTCATCGGACGATAAGTCCGACAACACTGGCGCCGGAACTCCTTGAGTTCCGTGGCCTTCTTCTTAGCCTTCTTCTCCGGCACCACGTTAGGTGCGGAACCAACAACCCGTCAATCGGGCGTCCGCTGGAGTCTTCGGCAAGGGCAGACGGTCAACCTTTCGAGCGTCTTACGCGATCCTGTCATAGGTGAGGAGTTTTAGATCCGCATAGAGTCGAACTATGAGAAAAGAGTCCCATAAAGGGTAAAATAGCTTACCTCGCTAGCTTGATGCCACGAGCTGAATCCGCGATCTTCGGTAGCGGATGCGGGAGCCTCGGCGCCCTTGAACATCACCTTCCAGTCATCTTCGTACGTAGTGTCGAAGAGCCGGCTCAAGGTTCGAGCTGTGCCGGATCAAACTCCCACAAGTTGAAGGCCCGTTGCTGGCATGGGAGGATCCGGCGGATGAGCATAACCTGGACTACGTTGACAAGCTTGAGCATCTTGTCCACCAGGTTTCGGACGCAGGTTTGGAGTCCGGTCAGCTCTTCTGAATTACCTCGTGTCAGGCCCGTCTCTTTCCATGAGGTGAGCTGTGTAGGGAAGCCAGATCGGAATTCGGGGGCCGCCACCCATTTAGAGTCGCGTGGCTCGGTGATGTAGAACCACCCCGATTGCCACCCCTTTATGGTCTCCACAAAGGAGCCCTCGAGCCATAGGACGTTGGCCATCTTGCCCACCATGGCACCTCCGCACTCCTCTTGGCGGCCGCCCACTACCTTGACTTGACATTGAAGGTCTTCAGCCATAAGCGAAGTGGGGCTGGATCACGAGAGGAAGGCCTCGCCTACCTGACGATGAGCGCCGAGATGTTGAGGATGAAATTGAGGCCAGATCGTGGAAATCTAGGCGTAGTAGAACATGAGCCCCGGACAAATGGGTGAAGTGGAAAACCTAGTCCATGGAGGAAGTGGGGAGGAACACCACCCTCTCATGGGGCACAGGGGTGGGATGAGCTGCCCTTGCCGGGGGAGCCGCTCTGCGATATCGTCGGACAAGTATCCGGCCTTCGCAGCTTTTGATGTGCCCCTCCGTGGCGGAGGAGGCCATCCACTGCCTCCTGCTCGGACATAGTTGGAGAATGTTGAGGTGGGATGTGCGGACTTGGGCGCTAGAGCTCAAGTCTTGTGAAATGGATGAGCAAAGGAGGAAGAAGGCGTGTGTGAAAAAGTGGATCCTTATCCCTTATATGGGCGGACAAAGTTATCGTCCCCGCCGGCTTTGATAAAACTCGCTTATCTCCCAAGCGCCGTAATCAATGGCGCGGTTGGGTTACTGCGCTTTGTATTGATGAGAATCCGGAATAAGGGACACGATCTACTGCTTTGACAAGGCGTGCCAAGAAACTGCCTCGCTAAGCGTGCTAAGGTGGGGCGGTGAAAGCGATTGAATAAAGGCTTGGCCGTGGTGTGATGTCACGCTACGGAATCGTCGGCAGATTGAGTTTGTGTAAATAGTATTCTCTCTACGGTGGTATGTGGAACTTATTTTGCGAGCGGACACTATCCTTGTGTTCAAAATCTTCTATGAAGTATTGGAGGAGAACCCGCCTTGCAATGCGAAGACAATATGCGCGCTGACTAAATCGTCATTGAAGCCTGGTTCGAGGGACTCTTGAGGAGTCTGGATTAGGGGTGTCCTGATGGCGGACTATAGCCTTTGGCGGACTCCTAGACTATGAAGATACAAGATTGAAGACTTTGTCCGTGTCCGGATGGGACTTTCCGTGGCGTGGAAGGCAAGCTTGGCGATCTGGATATGTAGATCTCCTACCATTGTAACCGACTACTGTGTAACCCTAACCCTCTTGGTGCCCATATAAACCGGAGGGTTTTAGTCCGTGGGACGAACAACAATCATACCATAGGCTAGCTTCTAGGGTTTAGCCTCTTTGATCTCGTGGTAGATCTACTCTTGTACTACCCATATCATCAATATTAATCAAGCAGGAGTAGGGTTTTAGCTCCATCGAGAGGGCCCGAACCTGGGTAAAAACATCGTGTCCCTTGTCTCCTGTTACCATCCGCCTAGAAGCACAGTTCAGGACCCCCTACCCGAGATCCGCTGGTTTTGACACCGACAGCCGCCTCTTAGGAGCTTTTTTGGCCTTCACGCGTGGGGCGCTACGAGGGCCCACCTCACAGCTACGTTCGCATGCCTTTTGGCCTGCCGAGCGTGGCGCTCACCTATCAGCGCAATTTGCGGCGCATCCTGGCGGCTCAGGTGGCCAGGCACCACGCCGTTCTAACGGAGATGGAGACGGTCCTCAAGGAACTACCTGAGCCCCTAGAGCCTCCCGAGGCTCAGGGCACCGGTGGCTCGTGAGGAGCAATCCTTTCGCCGCGCACCTTCAGCTGCCCTAGCTCTCCTTCATCGATAGAACCAGGTGACATTTTCCAAGTTCATTTAGCTGGGAGCGCCCCTCGGGCTGCATCATCCCCAGGCCGCACGGGTCCGTCCGTGTAGCATGTATCCCTTTTTATGTCTTTAACTTACCTTGTTGGGGGCGCCCCTCGGGCTGCATCATCCCCAAGCCGCTCGAGCCTGCCCCAGTGGCATGTATCTCCCTTGCATTTACTTGAGCATGTTGCTTTCATGCTTAACCTATCTATGGCCATTACCTGCTTGATCGCCACCCACCACGGGAGTTGCGCACGCCGACACAGCGCTGGTGCACGGGTCCGTCCCTGCCATGTCGATAAACCTGAGCGGTCGAGCTCTGGCTCGCGGCACGCCCCGCGCACGTCACCTCACCAGGCCCTCAATGCCCTCACTCCCTTGCGGAGCAACCAGTGGCAGGCTGGCAACCATAACGACAGACCATATCCTTCCTTGTGCTGGCCTGCAGGAATCTCACGACAATAACATCAAGCGGCACTGCGAGCCCCCACTTCTTCCATGTAATCCGCTTGCGCGTTAAAAGGGGGCACCTGAGCATCGCGACTCAGGAGCTCTTACTGGCTCTCCAGCCCTCATCCCCTGGCCTTGACCGCGGCACGCGACCTGGCATACCAGCGGCGGCTGAGCTCACTCGAGGGCCGGGACCTGAGGACATAGAGCACGTAGGAGAACATGGGAGAAAGGGAGACTCGTACGGGCCCGACCTAGCTACGCTGCGGATGCTTGCGCACAGGCTTGGCGCATCACGAGGAATCGACCGCGGACCGCCAAGATAAGTCACGAGCTCAGATAACTAATCGTTGGAACCTAGGGGACACGCTCGCCGCAGCCCTGTTGCGGCAACGTCGCCTCCCTTCATTATTTTACCACGGCTGCTTGAGCGCTAAAGGGGACCCCTTCATCTTACCACGGCACGCGACCTGGCATACCAATGACGGCTGAAGCTTGCCTGGGGACCGGGACCTGTCAGCGTAGAGCAACAAGCTGTCGCGAGGTTAGAAAGGGAAGACCGAGCCTAAACAGGACTTGCGTTCACAGGCTTCCATAATCACGATAATATCAACAAAAGACATTACAGACTCATTACACGCTCCCACGGGGTACTTCTTAATTCCTGCAGGGAACAAAAGACGAGAACTTAGGAGAACCCTATCTACACACCCTCGCGGCTGACGCTATCATCAACAGTGGGCCACGGGAGGCCGGCGCCAACCCCATCCAGATCAGCGACGGCGGTGGCCGACGTTGTGGCCCTGCTGCGAGCACGGTGAGAGCTCGAGGGCACGTAGCTGTCGTCGCTCGTCTCCGGAGTCTCGTAGAGCTCAGGAGAGCCGCTGGACTCCCAAGAGTCGCTGCTACTGGAGTAGCCGCGAGCGGGGCGCGCCTCATCCTGGCGCTCCCCTCAGGGGCAACACTCCAAGCGGCAACCCTCCATGTCGAAGACCTTGAAGAACAGCGTGGAGGCGCTGTCGTACTCGAAGTGGATTGCGAGGGTGCCCTCCGCACGGCAAACCCGCGCGACCTCGCCCCAGCCGCGGGTCATGAAGATCTTGCTGGTGGAGACCGCTTCGACCTCTGCTCCGGTCGCCGGAGCGTCGCAGTCGGCGTGCTGCAGCCAGAGCTCGAGGGGTCCCCTCGGCGACATCACGTCGGAGAAGAAGCGCGGGAAGCGGATCCAGGAGCTTGGGGCATCTCCGCCCACAGCACAAGCTCACGTGAGGAGTCCGCGTCATGGACTATAGGAGCGACGGCGCTCGTCGCCACGGCGCGTCGACCTTGGCTGCGGCGCGCGCGCCGACGCTCGTTACTCCTTCCTCCTGAGCCCCCGGCTTGGGCGTACAAGGGCAGCGGATACCCAGGAGGAGGCCGCTCGCACCAAGGCCTCGTCACGACCTACATCGCCACTTCGTCACGGCGGTGGACCGACCTATTCTTCGGCGGGAGCAGTGCCGGCATGTTTAGGGGAATCTTTCCCTTATCCTCAGCTGAGAACCTTCGGATCGGCTCCATTGAAGTTGCTACTAGCAGTGGAGCGTAGGAAGAAGAAGCAAGCGGAATGGGAAGAAATGGGTGATACGTCTCCAACGTATCTATAATTATTTATTGCTCCTTGCTACTTTATCTATTGTTTTGGACTATAATGGGCTTTATTTTCCACTTCTATATTATTTTTGGGACTAACCTATTAACCGGAGGCCCAGCCTAGAATTGCTGTTTTTGCCTTTTTGATATTTGAAGAAACAGAATATCAAACGGAGTCCAAACGGAATGAAATCTTCGGAAACGTGATTTTCTCATCAGATAAGACCCAGGAGACTTGGACCCTCCGTCAAGGAAACCACGAGGCGGTCATGAGGGTGGAGGGCGCCCCCCCTAGGGCGCGCTCCGCTACCTCGTGGGCCCCTCGAAGCTCCACCGACGTACTCCTTCCTCCTATATATACCTACGTACCCCCAAACGATCAGAACAAGAACCAAAAACCTAATTCCACCGCCGTACCTTCCTGTATCCACGAGATCCCATCTTGGGGCCTGTTCCGGAGCTCCGCCGGAGGGGGCATCCACCACGGAGGGCTTCTACATCAACACCATAGCCCCTCCAATGAAGTGTGAGTAGTTTACTTCAGACCTTCGGGTCCATAGCTAGTAGCTAGATGGCTTCTTCTCTCTTTTTGGATGTCAATACAATGTTCTCCCCCTCTCTCGTGGAGATCTATTCGATGTAATATTCTTTTTGTGGTGTGTTTGTTGAGACCGATGAATTGTGGGTTTATGATCCAGCTTATCTATGAATAATATTTGAATATTCTCTGAATGCTTTTATGTATGATTGAGTTATCTTTGCAAGTCTCTTCGAATTATCCGTTTGGTTTGGCCAACTAGATTGGTAGTTCTTGCAATGGGAGAAGTGCATGGCTTTGGGTTCAATCTTGCGGTGTCCTTACCCAATGACAGAAAGGGTTGCAAGGCACGTATTGTATTGTTGCCATCGAGGATAACAAGATGGAGTATTTATCATATTGCATGAATTTATTCCTCTACATCATGTCATCTTGCTTAAGGAGTTACTCTGTTTTTAACTTAATACTCTAGATGCATGCTTTGGATAGCGGTCGATGAGTGGAGTAATAGTAGTAGATGCAGAATCGTTTCGGTCTACTTGTCTCGGACGTGATGCCTATATACATGATCATACCTAGATAACCTCATAACTATGCTCAATTCTGTCAATTGCTCAACAGTAATTTGTTCACCCACCGTAGAATATTTATGCTCTTTGAGAGAAGCCACTAGTGAAACCTATGGCCCCCGGGTCTATTCTCATCATATCAATCTCTATCACTTTTATACTTGCTTTGCTTTACTTTGCCTTTTACTTTTCACTTTGCATCTTTATACCAAAAATACCAAAAAAATTATCTCTATCAGATCTCACTCTCGTAAGTGACCGTGAAGGGATTGAAAACCCGTAATCGCGTTGGTTGCGAGTAGCTATCGTTTTGTGCAGGTACGAGGGACTTGCGCGTGGCCTCCTACT
Source organism: Aegilops longissima (assembly GCA_021605205.1). NCBI lineage: Eukaryota > Viridiplantae > Streptophyta > Magnoliopsida > Poales > Poaceae > Aegilops > Aegilops longissima. The sequence goes on from CM038682.1 coordinate 174,762,922, forward strand.
GGATTGATACCTTGGTTCTCAAAAACTGAGGGGAAATACTTACGCTATTGTGCTGCATCACCCTCTCCTCTTCGGGGAAAACCAACGCAAGATCAAGACGTAGCAAGAAGGATTTACATGCGCCGTTGTCGGGAGTCTCATAAAAGTCAACATACCAAGTACCCATCACAATCCCTACCTCTCGCATTACATTATTTTCCATTTGCCTCTCGTTTTCCTCTCCCCCACTTCACCCTTGCCATTTTATTTGCTCTCTCTTTCCCAATCTCCTCCTCTTTTTCCCTTTGCCTTTTGTTTGCTCGTGTGTTAGTTCGCTTGCTTTTCATCATGTCAAATTCCTTATCCGCTCCTATGTATGCCGAGTTTGAAGTTCTTCACTTCAAGCAAAGGCAAGGAGAAAACTTAAAAGATGCTTGGTATAGGATGATGGAGTCTTACCGTAAGTGTACCCTAGAAGTGAACTTTAGAATTCTTCTTCGCAATTTTTATGTTGGGTTAAATATGACGCATAGACAACTCTTGGATTGCATTGCCAAGGGAAATTTCATTGAGATTGATCCCAGTAGTGCGCATGAAATTATAGAGGGAATAGTGGGAACACTACCCCAAAAGGGAGGATCTCATCCTACCCAGGAAGAAACCCAAGTGTTTGAGAAGATTTGCGAAGTAACAATTTTTTTACAAAAGTCTCTTTAACCTCTTAAAAGTGTTAGCGGAAATCTTCACCGCATGAATATGTTGATTACTCTTTGTAATAAGCGGTTGGATTCTTTAGATCTAAAAATTTCTGAGTATGAAGGGAAGCGAGAAGAACCACCCGGATTCGAGCATGACTCCGCTAAAAAACTGAAAATTAATGGCAATACCTAGATCTATCTTTGCTTTTATGCCTAGCTAGGGGCGTTAAACGATAGCGCTTGTTGGGAGGCAACCCAATTTTATTTTTTGTTTTTTGTTTTTGCTTATGTTTAGGAATAAATAATCCATCTAGCCTCTGTTTAGATGTGGTTTTATCTTTTAATTAGTTTTTGTGCCAAGTTAAATCTATTGGATCTTCTTGGATGATAGTTATTTGATCTTGCTGCAATTCCCAGAAACTTTGCGCTCAGTGCCCGAATTGTTAAAAATCACCAGAACGTGATAAAATACTGATTCCAATTGCTGCTGATCAATAAACAAATTTTCCAGGTTTTGTAATTTTGGTAGAATGTTTTGAGTTCCAGAAGTTTGCGTTAGTTACAGATTACTACATACTGTTCTGTTTTTGACAGATTCTGTTTTGCGTGTGTTGTTTGTTTATTTTGATGAATCTATGGCTAGTAAAATAGTTTATGATCCATAGAGAAGTTGGAATACAGTAGGTTTAACACCAATATAAATAAAGAATGAGTTCATTACAGTACCTTAAAGTAGTCTTTTGTTTTCTTTCTCTAACGGAGCTCACGAGATTTCTATTTAGTTTTGTGTTGTGAAGTTTTCAAGTTTTGAGTGAATTCTTTTTGATGGATTATGGAACAAGGAGTGGCAAGAGCCTAAGCTTGGGGATGCCCATGTCACCCCCAAGATAATCCAAGGACACCGAAAATTCAAAGCTTGCGGATGCCCCGGAAGGCATCCCCTCTTTTGTCCACTTCCATCGGTAATTTACTTGGAGCTATATTTTTATTCACCACATGATAAGTGTTTTGCTTGGAGCGTCTTGTATTATTTGCGTATTTGCTTGTTAGTTTACCACAGTCATCCTTGCTGTACACACCTTTTGAGAGAGCCATACATGAATTGAAATTTGATAGAATACTCTATGTGCTTCACTTATATCTTTTGAGCTTGATAGTTTTGCTCATAGTGCTTCACTTATATATATTTTTTTAGCATGATAATTTTTTGCTCTAGTGCTTCACTTAGATCTTTTAGAGCATGGTGGTGGATTTGTTTTAAATAAAATTGATCTCTCGTGCTTCACTTAGATTATTTTGAGAGTCGTTAATAGCATGGTAATTTGCTTAATGTTAATATACTTGGTATTCAAGATATGTGAAACTTTCTTTTGAGTGCGTTGAATACTAAGATAAGTTTGATGCTTGATAATTGTTTTGAGATATGGAGGTGATAATATTAAAGTCGTGCTAGTTGAGTAGTTGTGAAATTGAGAAATGCTTGTGTTGAAGTTAGCAAATCCCGTAGCATGCACGTATGGTTAAAGTTGTGTAACAAATTTGAAGCATGAAGTGTACCTGGCTTGTGCATCCTTATGAGTGGAGGTCGGGGACGAGCGATGGTCTTTTCCTACCATCCTATCCCCCTAGGAGCATGCGCGTAGTACTTGATTTTTGATGACTTCTAAATTTTTGCAATAAGTATATGAGTTCTTTTGACTAATGTTGAGTCCATGGATTATACGCACTTTTACCTTTCCGCCTTTGCTAGCCTCTTCGGTACCGTGCATTTCCCTTTCTCACCTTGAGAGCTGGTGCAAACTTCGCTGGTGCATCCAAACCCCGTGATATGATATGCTCTATCACACATAAACCTCCTTATATCTTCCTCAAAACAGCCACCATACCTACCTATTATGGCATTTTCATAGCCATTCCGAGATATATTGCCATGCAACTTTCCACCGTTCCGTTCATCATCATCATGACATACATTACTTTTGTCATATTGCCATTGCATGATCATGTAGTTGACATCGTATTTGTGGCAAAGCCACCATGCATTATTTTTCATACATGTCACTCTTGATTCATTGCACCATCACGGTACACCGTCGGAGGCATTCATATAGAGTCATACCTTGTTCTAGTTTCGAGTTGTAATCCTTATGTTGTAATCAATAGAAGTGTGATGATCATCATTATTAGAGCATTGCCCAAAAAAAGGCCAAAAAAGAAAAAATAAAGGCCCAAAAAAAATACAAAAAATAAAAAGGGCAAGCTACTATCTCTTTTTCCACACTTGTGGTTCAAAGTAGCACCTTGTTCTTCATGTAGTGAGTCTCATATATTGTGCTTCAAAGTAGCACCATGTTTTTCATATAGTGAGTCTCATAAGTTGTCTTTTTATACTAGTGGGAATTTTTCATTATAGAACTTGGCTTGTATGTTCCTACGATGGGCTTCCTCAAAATGCCCTAGGTATTCATGAGCAAGCAAGTTGGATGCACACCCACTAGTTTTCTTTTGTTGAGCATTCATAGCTCTAGTGCATCCGTTGCATGGCAATCCCTAGTCCTCATGTTGACATCAATTGATGGGCATCTCCATAGCCCGTTGATTATCCTCATCAATGTGAGACTTCCTCCTTTTTTGTCTTCTCCACACAATCCCCATAATCATATTCTATTCCACCCATAGTGCTATATCCATGGCTCAAGCTCATGTATTGCGTGAAGGTTGAAAAAGTTTGAGATTATTTAAGTATGAAACAATTGCTTGGCTTGTCATCGGGGGTATAGAAGTTGGGAATATCTTTGTGTGACGAAAATGAAGCATAGCCTAACTATATGATTTTGTAGGGATGAACTTTCTTTTGCCATGCTATTTTGAGAAGACATGATTACTTTGATTAGTTTGCTTGAAGTATTATTTTTTTATGTCAATATGAACTTTTGTCTTGAATCTTTCGGATCTGAATATTAATACCATGATTAAGAAGATTTACATTGAAATTATGCCAAAGTATCACTCCGCATCAAAAATTCTCTTTTTATCATTTACCTACTCGAGGACGAGCAGGAATTAAGCTTAGGGATGCGATCGTCTCCAACGTATCTATAATTTTGATTGCTCCATGCTACCTTATCTATTGTTTTGGACTATAATGGGCTTTATTTTCCACTTTTATATTATTTTGGGACTATCCTATTAACGGAGGCCCAGCCCGAATTGTTGTTTTGCCTTTTTCATATTTGAAGAAACATAATATCAAGCGGAGTCCAAACGGAATGAAATCTTGAGCGTGATTTTCTCACAGATAAGACCCAGGAGACTTGGACCCTCCGTCAAAGAAAACCACGAGGCGGTCACGAGGTGGGCGCCCCTAAGCGCGCCCCCAGCCTCATGGGCCCCTCGAGCTCCACCGACGTACTCCTTCCTCCTATATATACCTCATTACCCCCAAGCGATCGAACAGGATCCAAAACCTAATTCCACCGCCGTACCTTCTTGTATACACGAGATCCCATCTTGGGGCGTGTTAGGAGCTCACGGGAGGGCCATCCACCACGGAGGGCTTCTACATCAACACCATAGCCCCTCAATGAAGTGTGAGTAGTTTACTTCAGACCTTGGGTCCATAGCTAGTAGCTAGATGGCTTCTTCTCTCTTTTTGGATCTCAATACAATGTTCTCCCCCTCTCTCGTGGAGATCTATTCGATGTAATCTTCTTTTTGTGGTGTGTTTTTTGAGACCGATGAATTGTGGGTTTATGATCCAGCTTATCTATGAATAATATTTGAATCTTCTCTGAATTCTTTTATGTATGATTGAGTTATCTTTGCAAAACTCTTCGAATTATCCGTTTGGTTTGGCCAACTAGATTGGTAGTTCTTGCAATGGGAGAAGTGCATGGCTTTGGGTTCAATCTTGCGGTGTCCTTACCCAGTGACAGAAAGGGTTGCAAGGCACGTATTGTATTGTTTCCATCGAGGATAATAAGATGGAGTATTTATCATATTGCATGAATTTATTCCTCTACATCATGCCATCTTTCTTAAGGAGTTACTCTGTTTTTAACTTAATACTCTAGATGCATGCTGGATAGCGGTCGATGAGTGGAGTAATAGTAGTAGATGCAGAATCGTTTCGGTCTACTTGTCTTGGACGTGATGTCTATATACATGATCATACCTAGATAACCTCATAACTATGCTCAATTCTGTCTATTGCTCAATAGTAATTTGTTCACCCACCGTAGAATATTTATGCTCTTGAGAGAAGCCACTAGTGAAACCTATGGCCCCCGGGTCTATTCTCATCATATCAATCTCTATCACTTTTATACTTGCTTTGTTTTACTTTGCCTTTTACTTTTCACTTTGCATCTTTATACCAAAATACCAAAAATATTATCTCTATCAGATCTCACTCTAAAAGTGACCATGAAGGATTGACAACCCCTAATCGCGTTGGTTGCGAGTAGCTATCGTTTTGTGCAGGTCACGAGGGACTTGCGTGGCCTCCTCTGGATTGATACCTTGGTTCTCAAAAGCTGAGGAAATACTTACGCTACTGTGCTGCATCATCCTCTCCTCTTCGGGGAAAACCAACGCAAGCTCAAGACGTAGCAATGGGCAATGGGGGCTCCGCCCCTCCTTCATTTATAGCAGGAGAAGGCCAACTAGTGCCCCCCACTATCACAGGTAATGATGGTTTTCCTTGCATGTCGTAGGGACTTGTCAAGTCAGGCAGTTGCCGAGGCAGCATGGGGAAGCGGAGACGCCCACGTCCAATCAACCGCCATGCGTCAATCAAGAACGCGCGCTTTTGGAGCCCGCGGCGCTCCGCGCTTGACCTGTGGCTTCGCCTCGAAGCCAAGCCCGAGCGCGCCTTGGGCCCGGGGGCTACAGTCGGCGTTCTGGGAACGGGGGTCCCCAGACTTGACTGCCTATGGCCCACGGCGTGGCTGAGCTAGCAGGCATGTACGACCCATCTTCATCGACAAGGCATTCAAGACCCTCGCGAGGGGCCAAGCCTCGCGAGGCGGACGACGCAAGACCTCCTCAGGAGCGGCCTCGCCAGGCAGGCTCGCGAGGGGCGGAGGGATCAAGGCAGGGCAACCTCGCGAGGTCCTCATGACGTGAGCCATGATGATCGAGACCAGGCGGGCGCCAGCACATGCAGCGTCCTCGTTTCCTCTTTGGTGCTAAAGGGGCAAGCGCAGGCGCGGAGTACCGAGGCATCAAGTAAAGGTTTCCATATCGGTGCAACAAGACCAAGACCAGCAAGACGGCAAGACGGAGGTCACCGTGGAGCCCAAGACGACGTCACCACCAGAGCCTTTTGCAGGCGAAGACTACTTTTGTCAGGATAAGTTGTACCAGTTGTCCCCTTTCAAATTGGCCGTTGTTGGCTCCCTTCTGCTCAATATTTGGGGAGAGGACCAGGGCCTATATAAGTAGAGCTAGCCACCACCGTAGGGGACAACTCATTCAGAGGCATCTCACCCAACCCTTAGCTATACACCGAGCACAAGAACACCTCAACCTCAGGAGGTTGTTCTTCCCCTTGTACTGTTCATCATCAGCCCAAGAGGCAATCCACCACCATCACACTGGAGTAGAGTATTACACCACAATGGTGGCCCGAACCAGTATAATCTTGTGTCTTTTTGTGTTGTGAGTTCGTCGAGCTCGTCCACGAGATCTTAGCGAGCTAGGGCGTGGATCGGTGGGGAGGAAATCTTCACGCGCACCCCAGTGTTCGAACCTTGAGGGTTTTGCCGGAACTTGTGATCCGACAATAACCTCTGATACTAGCCATAGATTCATCAAAATAAGCAAACAACACACGAAAAACAGAATCTGTCAGAAACAGAACAGTCTGTAGCAATCAGATTTGTTCGAATATTTTTGGAACTCCAAAAATTCTGAAAAACTAGGAAAACCTGAACAATTTGTATATCGATCTACTTCAAAAAGAATTGGTATTTTATCTCGTCCTGGTGAAATTTAACAATTATTTTCGTGAGAGCAAAGTTTCTGTCTTTTTCAGCAAGATCAAACAACTATCACCCAAGAAGATCCTATTGGTTCTACTTGGCACAAACACTAATTAAAACATGAAAACACATCTAACAGAGGCTAGATGAATTATTTATTACTAAACAGAACCAAAAATAAAGAAACCAAAATAAAATTGGGTTGCCTCCCAACAAGCGCTATCGTTTAACGCCCCTAGCTAGGTATAAAGGCAAGGATAAATCTAGGTATTATCATCTTTGGTATGCAATCCTTAAGTGGCTCTCATAATAGATTCATAAGGTAATTTAATTTTATTTCTAGGAACGTGTTCCATGCCTTTCCTTAACGGAAATTGGAATCTAATATTTACTTCTTTCATATCAATAATTGCACCAATCGTTCTAAGGAAAGGTCTACCAAGAATAATAGGACATGTAGGATTGCAATCTATATCAAGAACAATGAAATCTACGGGCACATAATTCCTATTTTAAACAATAAGAATATCATTAATCCTTCCCATAGGTTTCTTAATGGTTGAATCCGCAAGATGCAAGTTTAACGAACAATCATCAAATTCACGGAAACCTAACACATCACACAAAGTTCTTGGAATCGTGGAAACACTAGCACCAAAATCACATAAAGAATAGCATTCATGATATTTAATATTAATTTTAATAGTAGGTTCCAACTCATCATGAAGTTTGCTAGGGATAGAAACTTCTAATTCAAACTTTTCTTCATAAGATTGCATTAAAGCATCAATGATATGTTTAGTAAAAGCTATATTTTGACTATAAGCATGAGGAGAATTTAACACGGATTGCAACAAGGAAATACAATCTATTAAAGAACAATTATCATAATTAAATTCCTTGAAATCCAAAATAGTGGGTTCATTGCTATGTAAAGTTTTGACTTCTTCAATCCCACTTTTACCAATTTTTGCATCGAGATCTAAAAACTCTGAATCATTGGGACGCCTTTTAACTAAAGTTGACTCATCTCTAGTCCCATCATTATCAAGATTCATATTGCAAAACAAGGATTTAATAGGAGACACATCAATAACTTTTAGATCTTCATCATTATTATCATGAAAACTAGAAGAACACGCTTTCATAAACAATCTTTTTTAGCACGCATCCTAGTGGTTCTTTCTTTGCACTCATCAATGGAAATTCTCATAGATTTGAGAGACTCATTGATATCATGCTTAGGTGGAACAGATCTAAGTTTCAAAGAATCAACATCAAGAGAAATTCTATCCATGTTCCTAGCCAATTCATCAATCTTAGGCAATTTTTCTTCAAGCAAAGCATTAAAATTCTTTTGAGAAATCATAAAATCTTTAACACTAGTCTCAAAATCAGAGGGCATATTATTAAAATTTCCATAAGAGTTGCTGTAGGAATTACCATAATTATTAGAGGAATTACTAGGAAACGGCCTAGGATTAAAGTTTCCTCTATACGCATTGTTACCAAAATTATTCCTACCAACAAAATTCACATCCATAGATTCATTATTATTCTCAATCAAAGTAGACAAGGGCATATCATTAGGATCAGAAGAAACACTCTTATTAGCAAACAACTTCATAAGTTCATCAATCTTTCCACTCAAAACATTAATATCTTCTACCGCATGAACCTTTTTACAAGTAGATCTTTCGGTGTGACATTGAGAATAATTAACCATAATATTTTCTAGGATTTTAGTAGCTTCTCCTAAAGTGCTTTCCATAAAAGTGCCTCCCGTGGCTGAATCTAAAAGATTTCTAGAAGCAAAATTCAATCCGGCATAATTTTTTATTATAATCATCCATACATTCGAACCATGTGTAGGGCAATTATGTATCATTAATTTCATCCTATCCCAAGCTTGTGCAACATGCTCATGAAAAAGTTGCTTAAAATTCATAATATCGTTTCTAAGAGAGATGATCTTAGCGGGAGGAAAATACTTAGAGATAAAAGCATCATTGCACTTATTCCATGACTCAATACTATTTTTAGGCAAAGACGACAACCAAGTTTTAGCACGATCTCTAAGCGAAAACGGAAATAGCTTCAATTTAACAATATCATTATCCACATCTTTCTTCTTTTGCATATCACACAAATCAATAAAGTTGTTTAGACGGGTAGCGACATCTTCACTAGGAAGGCCAGAAAATTGATCTTTCATGACAAGATTCAGCAAAGTAACATTAATTTCACAAGATTTAGCATCGGTAGTAGGAGCAATCGGAGTGCTAAGAAAATCATTGTTGTTGGTATTGGAATAGTCACACAATTTAGTATTGTCTTGAGCCATCGTGACAAACAATCCAACACACAAGCACACAAGAAGCAAGCGAAGAGAGGCGAATGGAAAAAGAGGGCGAATAAAACGGCAAGGGTGAAGTGGGGGAGAGGAAAATGGCAAATAATGTAATGCGAGCGATAAGAGTTTGTGATCGGTACTTGGTATGTCTTGACTTGACGTAGATCTCCCCGGCAACGGCGCAAGAAATCCTTCTTGCTACCTCTTGAGCACTGCGTTGGTTTTCCCTTGAAGAGGAAAGGGTGATGCGGCAAAGTAGCGTAAGTATTTCCCTCAGTTTTTGAGAACCAAGGTATCAATCCAGTAGGAGACTACACACAAGTCGCCTCGTACCTACGCAAACAAATAAGAACCTTGCAACCAACGCGATAAAGGGGTTGTCAATCCCTTCACGGCCACTTGCAAAAGTGAGATCTGATAGAGATAATAAGATAACTATTTTTGGTATTTTTATGATATAGATTGAAAGTAAAGATTGCAAAGTAAAATAGATTGGAAACTTATATGATGGAAAATAGACCCGGGGGTCATAAGTTTCACTAGTGGCTTCTCTCAAGATAGCATAAGTATTACGGTGGGTGAACAAATTACTGTCGAGCAATTGATAGAAAGGTGCATAATTATGAGAATATCTAGGCATGATCATGTATATAGGCATCACGTCCGCGACAAGTAGGCCGAAATGATTCTGCATCTACTACTATTACTCCACACATCGACCGACTCCTACCTGCATCTAGAGTATTAAGTTCATAAGAACAGAGTAATGCATTAAGCAAGATGACATGATGTAGAGGGATAAACTCAAGCAATATGATATAAACCCCATCTTTTTATCCTTGATGACAACAATACAATACGTGCCTTGCTACCCCTGCTGTCACTGGGAAAGGACACTGCAAGATTGAACCAAAGCTAAGCACTTATTCCATTGCAAGAAAGATCAATCTAGTGGGCCAAACCAAACTGATAATTCGAAGAGACATGCAAAGATAACAAATCATACATAAAAGAATTCAGAGGAGATTAAAATATTGTTCATAGATAATCTTGATCATAAACCCACAATTCATCGGATCTCGACAAACATTCCGCAAAAAGAATTACATCCAATAGATCTCCAAGAAGACTGAGGAGAACTTTGTATTGAGATCCAAAGAGAGAGAAGAAGCCATTTAGCTAATAACTATGGACCCGATGGTCTGTGGTAAACTACTCACACATCATCGGAGAGGCTATGGTGTTGATGTAGAAGCCCTCCTTGATCGATTCCCCCTCCAGCGGAGCGCCGGAAAAGGCCCCAAGATGGGATCTCACGAGTACAGAAGGTTGTGGCGGTGGAAATAGGGCTTCGTGGTGCTCCTGGATGTTTTTGGGGTATATGGGTATATATAGGAGGAAGAAGTAGGTCGGTGGAGCTGCGAGGGGCCCACGAGGGTGGGGGCGCGCCTCCCTGCCTTGTGGCCTCCTCGCTTCTTTCTTGACGTCCACTCCAAGTCCCCTGGATCACTTTTGTTCCAAAAATAACTCTCCCAAAGGTCTCATTCCGTTTGGACTCCGTTTGATATTCCTTTTCTGTGAGACACTGAAATAGGCTAAAAACAGCAATTTCACTGGGCCTTCGGTTAATAGGTTAGTCCCAAAAATAATATAAAAGTGCTTAGTAAAGCCCATTAAACATCCAAAACAGATAATATAATAGCATGGAACAATCAAAAATTATAGATACGTTGGAGACGTATCAGTCATGGAGTTGATGAACGGGCAGTTACAGGTTGATGATTTTTGCTTGCTCTTCCGTGAATTTTTTGTGCTTATCCTTGAATCTTTTGTGCTGAAATTTTTGCTTGTCTGATCCCCTCGAATTTTGTGTGCTTATCCTTAGGTTTAACTTCTTGTAAGAACTGTAATTATTCCAGTTTGTAGTTGTAGGGTTCTTGCCTGAACTGTTCATGAGATAGGTGTTTGACTCTTATGTCCTGCTTCGTTGATTTCCTCAAGTATAATGTGATGAGTATAATGTGATGAATAATTTGGTGGTTCCCTGAACATTTTGTGTTTGGGTCTATCTAGGTCTCAGTTTGTCACCTACAGTAAAATAGGCCCGTTTCTTGACTTGGCGTCTGATGGGCTGTATCCGCATGACTTCTGGGCTTTCTTGCTTACTTGTTTGTTTATTTCAGCCGGGTTTCTTTCTAAATAAAAAATCATCCCGTCCTGTTAGGGTTTTGGTTCCTCTCAGTGACTCCCGAGCCGCCGTTGAGTCCATCCTATCCCCTCTTCGATCTTCCTTCGATTCCCAGCCAGGCTTGGACTAATCAAGGGGCGATCTTGCATCGCTTCCCGTTCTCGACCTTGGTAGGTGTCGGTGTCAAAACCGGTGGATCTCAGGTAGGGGGTCCCGAACTGTGCGTCTAGGCGGATGGTAACAGGAGACAAGGGACACGATGTTTTACCCAGGTTCGGGCCCTCTTGATGGAGGTAAAACCCTACGTCCTGCTAGATTAATATTGATGATGTGTGTTACAAGAGTGGATCTACCACGAGATCAAAGAGGCTAAACCCTAGAAGCTAGCCTATGGTATGATTGTTGTTCGTCCTATGGACTACAGCCGTCCGGTTTATATAGGCACCGGAGAGGGCTAGGGTTACACAAAGTCGGTTACAAAGGTAGGAGATCTACATATCCGTATCGCCAAGCTTGCCTTCCACGCCAAGGAAAGTCCCATTCGGACATGGGACGAAGTCTTCAATCTTGTATCTTCATAGTCTTGGAGTCCGGCCGATGATGATAGTTCGGCTATCCGGACACCCCTAGTCCGGAACTCCCTCAGTAGCCCCTGAACCAGGCTTCAATGACGACGAGTCCGGCGCGCATATTGTCTTCGACATTGCAAGGCGGGTTCTTCCTCCGAATAATTTATAGAAGATTGTGAACTCCAGGATAATGTCCGGCCCTGCAAAACAAGTTCCACATAACACCGTAGAGAAATAATTTTTGCACGATCTGCTGACGTATTCATGGCGTGACATCACACCACGGCCAGGCCTTTATATGAATTGTTTTTTCGTTGCTCCACCTCAGCGTGTTTAGCGAGGCGGTTTCCTTGGAACGTCTTATCAAAGCGTAGATCGTACCCCCTTATTCCGGGATTCTCATCAATACAGACGTGGGTAACCCAACCGTGCCCGTTGGCCTGCCTTTTCTATCAAAGGCGAGTCCTGGTCGACCATGGGGCGGGCTCTTGGTATTCAACCTCTTTATAACGAGACCAAGGCCCTCTCCTTTTTACACCCTCTATCGAGTTCGCCTTGCACTTCGAGTTCCAACACCCAAAGCTTCAGATTCAGGCGCTTCGGACCCTCGACGATGTCCGGCTCCGACCAGCATGGCCGATGGATGTCTTCCTCCGTCACAGAAGAAGACGTGCTAAAGCTGCGAGACGCCAGGTATCTAACCGGCGAGATCTCGCATAGGCTGCCTGCTCCAGTGCAGGTTATTCCCACTCCTGAGCCTGGCGAGAACGTGGTGTTCGTGTCTCACTTCCGTCGGGGTTTAGGCTTCCCGACGGACCCCTTTGTGCGGGGGCTCATGTTTTATTATGGGCTTGATTTCCATGACTTGAATCCGGAGTCCATCCTCCATATCTCGTCATTCATTGTCGTATGTGAGGCCTTCCTCCATATTACCCCCCACTTTGGATTGTGGCTCAAGACCTTCAAGGTGGAGCCAAAGATGATCAAGGGGCAGCAAGCAGAGTGCGGAGGGGCGGTCATAAGCAAATGTGCTGATGCTCCGTGGCCCGAGGGCTCTTTTCAAGAGGAGCTTGGTTTGTGGCAACGGGAGTGGTTTTATATCACCGCTCCTAGGGGCACCAAATGGGCGGCGCTCCCTGCCTTCCTCAGGTTCGCCACAGCGGCTGGCGTCATGGGTCAACAAGGGGCTCGACTGGGGGCCATCCAAGGATGTTCCCCTGCTGCAGCGCGGTATTCGAGATCTCCAGGAAAGAGGGATCAATCTGGTCGCAGTGGCGCAGGTTATGGTGATCCGGCGCCTTCAGCCCTGCAAACGTCGCCCCCTCCGCCTGTGGGAGTTCAATCCGGAGGGACCACGAGCTCTCCAAAATTTTATGGGCACGACGCCCGTGGAGATGTATAAACTGTTCTTCGGATCACAAGAGAAGTGTCCGGACTTGACCGAGGATGTAGGACTAAGCTGCAATCGCCCAGATACTCAAGTAAGTAGTCCTGTAACCGGACAAGCTGTTCATTCATTTATTTTATACATATGCCCTTTAAAGGAGCCGTTTCTTGAACAGGAGTGGATAGCCAAGGCAAGGTTGATAAGGTGTCCGGCTCCCCTCCCAGAGACCACGCCGGATCCCATGTTGACCAAGATGTTGAAGGTCGTGCCTTTTGAAGAGGGCGAAGAGAGGAGCGGTGGAGCAACTGCCTCTGCGAAGGAGGCTATCAAGGAAGGAGGGATTAAGAGTCCCACCTTTCGAGGAGAGAAGAGGATCGCTTGTAAGATCCGGAGGTCAAGGCCTCAAAGAAAGGAAGGGAATCTTGACGGAGAGTCCGTACCGGGAAGTAAACCAGCCGCATTATTTCCCCAAGGGATCAGCCTCCATTGGATTTCTTCGTCGTCCGTATCCCAACCTTCCTGACCGTAGTCCGGCCAGGGCTCTCCAGATAAAGAGGGAGACTTTAGTGAATTCAGGATCTCGCCAAAGGGCGAGTGCTGAAAGATGTCCGCGGCCGTGAACTCCATAACGTCGCCCAATCAGATTCGATTAGCAAGCGCGGAGGGTTGAGTCCGGAGAGGAGTCCGACACCACAGAGTCGAGGTCTTCGCAAAGGACAAGGATGGAGTTCGGCTCGATCGCCGTAGAGATTGAAGCCTCCGGCGCGTGTCCAACCACTCGTCTCGATCGGGAAATCCGGCTCGGATTAAGGGTCGGAGCGGATTCTCGTGCGGCCTCGTGGCACTTGCTCGGTTCTTAGCTAGATCATGCCCATCGAGACAGTGCGGCACGCTCGGCTGGGGCTCGAATCCGTCTGTCGGTGTACTAGAGTAGGGGTACCCTAGTATCCCGAAATCGTGCACGGGCAGTCGCAGCACCCCGCGGCAAGGCTGGCCAGGTAACCGCCAAGGTCCTCCGTGGTTCCTTTGGAGCCATTCAAGAACAAAGTATTTAAGTCAAAGAGACAAGACCCCGGCAAGAGGAGCTTGCCGGGAAGGCCACTCAAGGCACCTAGAAGACAAGGCCCGGCAAAGGAGCTTGCCGGAAGGCCCGTGAGCGACAAGCTTCCGGACGCGACGAGGCAACAACGCGGCAAGGCGCTTGCATGCGCAGACTACCACTCCGTTCCTGCGCTCCAGACATCCACCAATGTGTCGCCATGGGACCTTTCCAGGTGCGCGTGGCAAGAGGCTGTGCGGCCAGCGGAGCGCGGTGGCAAGCGGTGCTGACAAGATTGCCATCGTGGCAAGCGGTGGCGTCCCTGACGGTCCCTTTCCGCACTGTTTAGTCGACTTAGACGGGCATTTAATGCCTTTGTCCCCTGCCGTCAGGGTTAGGTAGGATACACTGTACAAGTAGCTGTACCAACCATGACTCCTTTTACGTTTTTGCCCTTGTCTACATTGCCACCTGTCGGAGACCCCTTGAGCATATAAAAGGAGGCCCATGCGCAACGTAGAGGGGGGTTCGGTTCATTCGAAACCAGAAAACACTCACGCTAGGTCTTGTAGCTCTCAGCGCTCCCTAGCAAGAACACAATACAATCAGACAAGCAGCAGTAGGAGTATTATCTCTCCGGAGAGCTCCGAAGCTGGGTAAACTGCTCGTGTGCTTCGCCTCGATCTGCTCTTCGTGCGATCTCCGTCCCCCGCCGAACCGAAAGGGGCTCGGTCCGCCGGTCCCATAGGTGTTTGTGGGTACGATCAGCTTCCCCGACATCTTTGGGCGCCAGGTAGGGGAGGTCGACGGCTGCGTGAACCTGATCCGGCGTTCACACGAACTACATCTTCATCATCTTCATCGACATGCCACCGAAGAAGAAGGCTTCGGCGGCAGCGGAGCCATCCACGTCGATCCCACCACCACCGGAGCAAATGGGTGGTGGGGTAGACACCGGCGGAAGAACGGGCGCTGGCGAGGGAGCTCATGATGCTGCCAAGTCCAAGGACAAGGCAGCGCAGACCTCGGCGTCCGTACATGCACCGCGTCTGTCTAAGGAGGCGCGGGACCGACAGCGTCATGGTATTCACAGTACCATACGCTCGTTGGATCAAGATCGAGCTGGTGGATCACGGGACCCTCAAGACCAGCGCGCACGCCAACACGCTAGCACGAGCGAGGCACGGTCGCCTGGACGGAATACTGCTCCTTCTAACATAGTTAGGAGTCCGAGCATATCCCGCCTCGCATCGTTCGCCTCCGCCACCACTCCAGCAAGCTTTGGCGAGAGCTCAATCTGCTCCTAGATTACCCTCCAACAGCCGACAAGGTCGATGAATGGAGGGCCACCATCCAGAGTCTCATCGGCTTTGCCAACGGCGACACTCCGCGGCAACCGACTACATCGCTGCCGCGGGAAGACGACAAGGCACGAGCCGGTGGTGACGAAACCTGTGGGGGTGCAACCACCATGCACTCTCCACCCCGAAGGCCAAGACCGCCAACTCGTCGGATCCACCTCGACAGTGACTCCACCGCGTCATCGGACCCACGAGCTCGTCGCGATCAGCGCCAAGTTCTTCACGAACGACAACAAGAAGAAGCGGAAAGAGTAGCCCGGCAGTCAAGTATGTACCAGTTTGTCGACAGACACATGCATGAAGAAGACTCAACGGTGTGAAATTGAAGTGTATTCACCGGGAAGACGGACGAAGCTGTTGGTAGAGATACATGGAGGCATATGTGGTCACCACATTGGCGAAGAGCACTTGCCGCAAAGCATTCCGGCAAGGTTTCTTTTGGCCGACACCCTCCGGGATGCAACGCACAAGTAACCAAGTGTGAAGCGTGCCGTTCCGTTCCAGCGATACACCAGCCAGCTCAAGCTCTCCGGACGATCCCTTTATCCTGGCCATTTTCGATCTGGGGCTCGACATCCTCGGCCCCTTTCCCGAGTTGTCGGGGCTTTGAGTACTTGTACGCTGCAATCGACAAGTTCACAAAGTGGCCGGAAGTGGAAGCGATGAGGAAGGTGACAAAGACATCGTGATCAAGTTCTTCGGTCGATTGTTTGCCGCTTTGGGATTCCTAACAGGATCATCACCGACAACGCACGCAATTCACGAGCCGCACCTTCATGCAAGACGCCCAAGATCTTGGCGCCAAGGTCTGCTTTGCTTCGCTGCTCATCCGAGAAGTAACGGTCAAGCGGAGAGGGCAATGTCAAGTGTTGCACGGGCTCAAGACCAGGACTTTAGACAGGCTGCACAAGTGCGGAAGAAATGGATTGAGGAGCTGCCGGTGGTTCTTTGGTCGATCAGACGACGCCAAATCGAGCCACCGCCGACACCTTCGCTCTAGTCTATGGAGCAGAGGCAGTTCTCCCACGGTACTCAGATTCGGGTCACCTCAAGTGCTCGCTATGATGAGCTTGAGCAAGAGCAGCTGCGACAAGATGACGCTGCTCCTTGAGGAGGACCGTCTTCAGGCCGCTGTACGAGCTACTCGATATCAGCAAGCTTTGCGCCGCTACCATAGCCGCAAAGTTAGTGCCAGAAGTCTCGAGGAAGGCGACCTTGTTCTTCGGCGCGTTCAGTCCGCCAAGAATTCCAACAAGTTGACGCTGAAGTGGGAAGGCCCTTACCGGGTGAGAAGAGTCACTAGGCCTGGCGCTGTCCGCCTTGAGACCGAAGATGGCATTCCGGTGAGCAACTCCTGGAATATTGAGCATCTTCGTAAGTTTTACCCGTAGGGCGCGGTTGTCGGAACCTGTTCCGGCAACCACCTTTTGTACAAGTCTTGCCGATGATGCATGTAATCCTTTGTACAAAGCCGGGCACAGATCCCGTGCATAAGTAAAGCTCATGTGCTCCGCACAACTTGTCAATTTCATGCTTTCATCATTTTATTGCATGTGTTATCTGACACTTTGTGCAGCACCTACACCCGGTAAGCAATAACGAGCCGCGAGGCTCCATAATTTTATTTTCTCTTCTTTCTCTTTCTCAAAGAAAGGAAGGTTCCCTCGCCCACAAGTTAGCCGGGGGAGGAAGGAGAAGATAATGGTGTGGGCCACCAAGCGTCGCTCGAGGAAGTTTCGCCTTTACCGAAGCAATGACGAAAAAGCTAAGTTGTCAAAATTTGAGCAACCAGCTTTTAAATTTTTAAGTTATCTTCCTCGAACGACCGTACTTTGTATGGAGAACCTGTGCGCGGAGGAACCAACTCGTAGCTAGTTGCGCCCTTACTTTGTTTCGAGTCCGCTCAACAACTTAAGTGAGCCGCAACTAGTCGCGACAAGGTTGCTTGTCGGAAGCGGCACTGCCAGCAGGTTGGTGACGTTCCGCACTCAGCGCTCGCGGCTAAGGTGCCCGCGCCGGCAAGTTCCCTAAAAAGCGTAGGGCAAAAACATACAAAGGAAGGAATCAAGTAAAGGAAATAACATTGCAATCATTGCCCGAGATAGAGTTATATTACAAGATGACTTGTCGCAGCTCTAATAGATTGTTCTCCTAACATGACCAGCAGCGACAAGGAAAAAATAAAATTGGCGGCCTAATCTACGCGGTCGCCATCAACCCTCTTGATCTTGCCCACCTTGTCCACAATGGGTGCGACAAGGGCCTTGAGTGCCTCCACATCAGCATCCGGCGGCAAGGACTTGAGAACGCCGGTGACGTTGAGGCCTAGATTGCGGAAGGCCACCTTCATCAGCACCTTCTGGAGAGCTCCCACACAGATCTGGCGCGATTCCTCAGCCAGCTGCTTTGGGATCTCTTCCCGGAGTCGCTGGAGAGCCGTCACCACGCCCTTGAAGAACAAGCTGAGCTTGGCGCTGGGTTGGAGGCGCTCGTCGGAGGAGTACCCGAGATCCACCATCCCCAGCTCCGTCAGCTCCCTGTCGATGGCGGCGGCAATATTCACGAGACCCTCGGTCCAGTGCTCCACATTCTCCCTGAAGGTCCTCTGGGCGGCAGTAGCACTCGCCAACAGCGCCTCGTCAGCCTTTGATCTTCTCCAACAAGGCCAGCTCCGCTCCTTGGCGCCGTCCGGTAATCTCGCATCGGGTGGTCACTTCAGCTCCAGATTTGCCTTGGAGTCCTTGGCGGCGTTGAGCTCCTTGCTCCTTCGGCGAGACGGCCCTGCAGCTCGCCAAGAGTGTAGGCGTCCTTCAAGGCCGTGCTTGAGTGCAGCAAGCTCCTCGCCGCTCTTCCGGAGATTGGCCTCCAGCTGCGCCACCTTCGCCTCCAGCTCCTTCTTGGCGGCCTCGGCAGCTGCGGCAGCGTCCTTTGCTTCCTTGAGAGCCTCGCCAAATGTTTTCGCTGCAAGCTCTTCCTCATGGCTGTCAAGATTTATCTTCCGCGCCAGCTCGCCTTCTTCTTGCAGCACTTCTCGGCAGCAAGCCGCTGCTGCTCCTCAACCTCAGCCTTCTTGAGGATGAAAGCTTTGCGCTCCTCGGTGAGTCGCTCCCGCTCCTCTGCTAGGGATCGGAGAGCTTCTTGGTTGGTGCCCCGGAGCTCCTCCACGCGCTTCTCGATGTCTGCTCCCGCCTTCGCGACAAGTGCTTCCCGGGATTCCAGCTTGGCTTGTCAGCGCGGTAGAGCGACAAAGAGCTCCTCGGCAATGCTCCTCCTCAGACTTCGCCATTGCTGCTGCTTACGCGTCGACCAGCCGTCAGCCCAGCGGAGGCGAGCAGCTCTTCGTCAAAGGTCTCTCCTTGACCGCTCCCGAGCTCGACGCCTGTGGAGCTTGATGAAGACGCCATCGCCGGCCTTCAGATAGGCGCCGGGCTGGGGCTCTTCGGAGCTTGACGCGGCAGCAGCGGCAGAGGACCGGCGGTCGGTGTAGCGCCTGACACTCTTGCAGCCTCAGGGCCAAGACGATCGCGGACCCTCGCCAGGCTTCTGCGGCAGCAGCTCTGGCCTCTTCGCCAAGCGGGCTTCGCTGCCAGCCTCCTCTTCGATGGCGGCGGCGTCGTCAGTGTTGCCGCGCGCGTCCTCCTCGCCGGCGACCTCAGTCTCCATCGGCTCTGCGGCGGATGGATCTGACGACCAGAAAAATGAAGAAAAGTCAATCAAATGTTCAAAAAGAAAAATAGAAGAAGAAGAACACAAGGGAAGTTTTTTAGCAAGGGGGTTACCTGTGCCAGGATCTACAGCCGTGGTCTCAACCACCAGAGGATCACTGGCGCTATCCCTTGCCGGAGAACTGCCCCTTGCCGGAGAAGCCTCCCTTGCCGGAGAACGCTCCCTTGCCGGGGGATCCTCCCTTGGCGGTGTAGTCGACGCAGATGGCGCGTCGGGAGCGGCTTCCGGGCACTCTTGGTGAGGCTGCTCTGCTCAGACACAAACCAACGGTCGATATCACCAAGAAAGAGCACCCATGTACGCCAACAGCAAAAAATAAACCATATACTTACGCTGGGGCTGCTTTAGGAAGAGTCGCTGGTCCGGCAAGGAGGTCTCTTGACGCGCCTCCTGCTGCTGCAAAGGGTTCGCCCTCGATGACGATCACCGGGCCTTGGCTATCTTCAAGCTCTCTGGCCAGCGTCACGAAAAGGAAAGGGTTCGAATGAAGCAAATCGATACAAGACCAAGCAACAAAATTGAAGAACTTCAAGCACAACATGAAGCTTACTCCTCTTCTTCCTCGCCGGAGCTGAGCGGAGAGATCACCTGCTCGCCTCCGGTGCGACGAGGCGGAGGAGTGGGTTCCTTGACTGCTTGGCGGGAGTAGCAGCGGTGGCTCGGGAGGCCCGCTCCGATTGTTGCAGCAGCGTGAGGTGCTCCCTGCAACAAAGTGCTTGCCGCGGTGGAGCAGCGTCATGGCGCGGGCGGCTGTTGGCCCTGCTACATCGCCTGCTTGCCTCCAGCCTTGCGAGACGCCTTCTTGGTGGAGCTGGGGCTCCGCCACGGCAAGCTGCTAGATGGTGGAGAGGAGGCGCCTCGCGGCTCTCGCCGACTCGCTTCAGGTTCGCAAGCTCCTCCTCGCCGCAAACTCCTTCGCCGACAAGGCTTGCCGCCTCTGCCTCCTCTGCCTCCTCCATGGTGAACCTGATTCGCCAATGCAGCAGCTGCTGCCGCCTCTTCCAACCTGGTGGCGTCTGCGCCGCATCTCGCTATCGCGGTGTCATGGTGAGGCCCTTCGCTCATCGGGCGGATCGGCACTTCTTCCAAGCTGTCAAGAACACCCACATGACGCCATCTGCAGGCTCTTGCCAGGTTGGAACAATTCCATGCGAGTCGCACAACGGCATCATTGCACGGATGCGGTCGAGCGAGGAATTGTTGCACAATGGAACGACTCCCCTCGGCAATCTGAACCATTCGGGATGATCAGGGTCGTGCTTGAACAGCTCCAGGAGCATCGCATCCAACTCCAAGACGGTGAAATTGAAGTTGAGGCTGGGGCGCAGCCTCATGATATCCGCCGCATTCTGGAACTCCCAAGCAGGTCTCCTCCTCTCCTGCAAGGGGGCGATGCGGCGGCGAAGGAAATCTGCGCCAACGGCGCCTACAGTGAGTCCGGCAAGCCTGAGGCGCAGGATCCGGGTGACGGCAATCTTCAATCTAGCATCTTCCGGCGCCAAGTTGCTCCAATCGTTGCCACGCACTATTGGGGTTTGGCGCTGGGCGGTAAAAGGCTGCGGGTTCTCCTCTACAATCCAACACCAATCTGCCCTCCATTCCTCCCACTTGCTGCGGAGCTCTCCCTCCAGATAGGCTTCCTTCTTGCCGATCCTTGAGATCCAAGCGATTCCTCCGGCAAGAGGCTCTCCTCTCTCTACTCGAGGCATGAAGAAATGGCGGAAGAGGGCTACGTTTGGGTGGACTCCGACAAAGTTTTCGCAAAGATGTGCGAAAACTGCCATGGTCAGGACAACATTGGGGGTGAAATCAAGGAGGCGGAACCCGTAGGTGTTCATGATGTCACAAAAATTAGAGAAGGGCGGGCAGAGCCCGCAATAGAAGAACAAAGGCTGAAGAAAGGGTACACAGCTTGGGGCTAGTTCAAGCAGCGGCTGGGAGTACCTTCAGTCGCTGGATGCGCCAGCGTCTCCGTCGACGAAAGAGGTAGTAGCCTCCTCAGCTCCCTAGCGGCGAGCTGGGGGAGATGGCCCTCCTTTCAGAAGGCCATGAGCAGCAAGGCCTCGGCCGACTTCACGCCCTTCCCTTGTCAGCTTTGGAGCCATGGCGGAGGTGGTGGGGAGGTCGACGGCGCTGGTGGTGCTGGTGGCGATGGAAGTGAGCGCTGCTCTCTTGAACTTGGGAAGAAGGGGGAGCAGCGGTGGTTTTCAGATTGGACAGCAATGGTGAGGTGGGCGAACTGCCCCTGCTTCCCCTGTTTATAAGGAGGGAGAGGGGCGGACGCCCGCTTTTCGAATAAAGAAACCCCCACGATCTCTCCCATGATGCCGCATTCACGCGTGCTGCCTGTGGGGGCGTGGTGGGTCCGGAGTGAGTTACGGGCGCAACCCAGGCCAAAGGCTGCCCATGCCCTGTTTTGGCCCCGCCCAACAGCGCTCGGCACCGTGTGTGGCCCAGCCCGGGGCTCTGCCGGTGTACTAGAGTAGGGGTACCCTAGTATCCCAAATCGCACGGCAACAGAAAGACACCAGCAGCAAGGCTGGCTGTGTAACCGCCAAGGTCCTCCGTGGTTCCTTTGGAGCCATTCAAGAACAAAGTATTTAAGTCAAAGAGACAAGACCCGGCAAGAGGAGCTTGCCGGAAGGCCACTCAAGGCACCTAGAAGACAAGGCCCGGCAAGAGGAGCTTGCCGGAAGGCCCGTGAGCGACAAGCTTCGGGACGCGACGAGGCAACAACCATGCAAGGCGCTTGTCATGGCAGACTACTCACTCCTGCTCTGCGCTCCAAAGACATCCACCAACGATGTCGCCATGGGACCTTTCCAGCGCTGGCAGGCAAGAGGCTTGTGCGCGCACCGAGCGCGGTGGCAAGCGGTGCTAACAAGATTGCCATCGTGGCAAGCGGTGGCGTCCCTGACGGTCCCTTTCCGCACTGTTTAGTCGACTTAGACATGCATTTAATGCCTTTGTCCCCTGCCGTCAGGGTTAGGTAGGATACACTGTACAAGTAGTTGTACCAACCACGACTCCTTTTACGTTTTTGCCCTTGTCTACGTTGCCACCTGTCGGAGACCCCTTGAGCATATAAAAGGAGGCCCATGCGCAACGTAGAGGGGGGTTCGGTTCATTCGAAACCAGAAAACACTCACGCTAGGTCTTGTAGCTCTCAGCGCTCCCTAGCAAGAACACAATACAATCAGACAAGCAGCAGTAGGAGTATTATCTCCGGAGAGCTCCGCTGGGTAAACTGCTCGTGCTTCCGCCCGATCTGCTCTTCGCTCGATCTCCGTCCCCCGCCGAACCGAAAGGGGCTCGGTCCGCCGGTCCCATAGGTGTTCGTGGGTACGATCAGCTTCCCCGACACCGTCGAAGATCAAGTCTCCGCGGATATTGGCCGTATAGTTTAAACTTCCGAATCTGACCTGACGGCCAGGGGCGAAGCTTCGATCTGCTCCAGATGGCTGCTTAATTGGCCCAGCAGCAAAGCCGCCCGAACACGAAGATCTGTCCGGGAGAAAAGTCTCACCCTAGACTGCGCCGTTGTTGATGATCAAAGGAGCCATCGAGCCTATCGGTGACGACACGAGGAACTCTCAATGAAAGCACCAATGTCGGTGTCAAAACCGGCGGATCTCGGTAGGGGCTCCCGAACCGTGCGCCTAGGCGGATGGTAACAGGAGACAAGGGACACGATGTTTTACCCAGGTTCGGGCCCTCTTGATGGAGGTAAAACCCTACGTCCTGCTAGATTAATATTGATGATGTGTGTTACAAGAGTGGATCTACCACGAGATCAAAGAGGCTAAACCCTAGAAGCTAGCCTATAGTATGATTGTTGTTAATCCTATGGACTACAACCGTCCGGTTTATATAGGCACCGGAGAGGGCTAGGGTTACACAAAGTCGGTTACAAAGGTAGGAGATATACATATCCGTATCGCCAAGCTTGCCTTCCACGCCAAGGAAAGTCCCATCCGGACACGGGACGAAGTCTTCAATCTTGTATCTTCATAGTCTTGGAGTCCGGCCGATGATGATAGTTCGGCTATCCGGACACCCCCTAGTCCGGAACTCCCTCAGTAGGGTTTGTGGAGTCAGGATGGCAAATAGGGTTTCGTCAACCTGGTGATCGCTGCTTCGTCAGGTTAGGGTTTTGTGTTATGGCTAGTTGGGCGCCTGGTTCGGGCACTAAGGCAAAGGATGTCGAGGACATGATGAAAAAACTGGGCATCACTGAGGATGACCTAGATGATGTGGTTTTCGAGGAGCAAGATGTACCAGCTAAAGCGGCCGTGAGGTGGATGGCCATCGCGAGAGTCCACACCCTGAAGAACTACAACCAATACTGGTTCTTCCACAACATGAGGGCTTCCTGGGATCTGGCGCAGGATGTAAAGATCCGCTCGCTCGAAGAAAACTTGTATACAATGCAGTTCTCGTGCCTCGATGACTGGGAACGCGTCATGGCGGAGGGACCATGGACCTTCAAAGGGAACGCGGTTGTGCTTGCTGAGTACGATGGGTTCACCAAGCCATCAGAGGTAAATCTGGACATGCTGGACATATGGGCTTTGATACACGACTTTCCTGATGGTTACTTCCCAATGATCAAAGCTCTAGCAGGGAAGATTGGGCAGTACATATATGCTGAACCAAAATCACAGGACTTTGAAGGTAACTTTGTCCAGGTCAGGGTTAAGATCAATGTCCATCTCCCACTAAAGAATGCAGTCTCGGTGGTGAAAGAGGGTAAAAGGAAAAAAATCTAGTAAAATACGAGCGCTTACCTGATTAATTGGTGTGCTGTCTGTGGCCATCTTGGTCATCTATTCAAGGAGCATGGCGACGGTGTTCACCCCCATGAAGCTCTGGTTTACAAGAATTTACGGGCTTCGTGGTTCAGAGGACCGGGCTGGGGACCGGGAGAAGGAAGAGGACGTGGCAGATCGGGTCGCGGTCGCGGCCGAGGCCGTGGTTCTTCTCAGAGGAGCTAGGAGATGTGGGCTGAACAGGAGGACCCACAGAGTCTGAAGGGAGATGTTGCCATGGATGATGCGGACAACAACTGTAAGGGGGGTTCTCTAATTTTGGACCCAAAGGGTTCTGCTAACGCAATGCCTACTGTCCAACCAGCAACCCTTTGCTTATTCAGCAGAACCAGGATGCACCGTCGAGTTCACCATCTAAGCAGGAAACAAAGAGGAACAAACTATCGCTACCAGCCCCGGATAATGCGATGGTAAAGAACCTAGTTTTGATAATAAATAATGATGCACGTTTGGCGGGCTCCCTAGGGGAGTCGCGCCATGCGCAATGATTCTACTATGTTGGAACTATCGCAGGGCTGGCAAACCCGCGACAGTCCGAGAGCTTCGTGATCTAACGAGGCAACTTGCCCCCTCTGTATTATGCATCGTCGAAACTCAGATAGAGGGCTCTCTAGTAGAGAATTTAGCAGGCTCTTTAGGCTTTACCAATAGTTTTGCAGTTAGTAGCTCTGGAAGAAGTGGCGGACTTGGTATTTTTTGGAATGATGAAATAAAGCTTGTGGTTGATCGTTACTCCAAGTATCATATTAATGTAGTTATTGATGATTTCGCTCGGATATAAACAAGGGTCACCTTCGTCTATGGGGAGGCCAATGTCTCGGAAAAATATAAAACATGGGACATGTTGCGTAGCATTGTTGGTGCAAATGATCTGCCATGGTTGGTTATGGGAGATTTCAACGAGGTGTTACACTCACATGAGCATGAGGGAGTGGCAAAATGAAGTCAGGCACAGATGGACGCATTCAGAGATGCACTTGATACGTGCGGTTTGTCAGATATAGGCTTCAATGGAATTAGCTGTACTTTTGAAAAAAAGGTTGCAGGGGGAACTTACACCATAGTACGACTTGATAGATGTAATGCAAACCCAGCGTGGTCTTTGGCCTTCCCAATGGCATCTCTAGAACACAAGCAAGCGGCTTCCTCAGATCATATCCCCATCTTTCTCCAGCTAAATACGTTGCATGCATGTGCACGTAGACCGAGGCAGTTCAGGTATTAGTTCTGCTGGGAGCGCGACTGAGGGAGTCCTGGATTAGGGGGTGTCCGGATAGCTAAACTATCACCATTGGCCGGACTCCTGGACTATGAAGATACAAGATTGAAGACTTCGTCCCGTGTCCGGATGGGACTTTCCTTGGCGTGGAAGGCAAGCTTGGCGATACGGATATGTAGATCTCCTACCATTGTAACCGACTCTGTGTAACCCTAACCCTATCCGTGTCTATATAAACCGAAGGGTTTTAGTCTCAGGGACTAACAACAATCATACCATAGGCTAGCTTCTAGGGTTTAGCCTCTCGATCTCGTGGTAGATCCACTCTTGTACTACCCATATCATCAATATTAATCAAGCAGGAGTAGGGTTTTACCTCCATCGCGAGGGCCCGAACCTAGGTAAAACATCGTGTCCCTTGTCTCCGTTACCATCCGCCTAGACGCACGCCGGGACCCCTACCGAGATCCGCCGGTTTTGACACCGACATTGGTTCTTTCATTGAGAGTTCCTCTGTCGCCATCCTTAGGCCGATGGCTCCTTCGATCATCAACAACGACGCGGTCCAGGGTGAGACTTTTCTCCCCGAACAGATCTTCATGTTCGGCGGCTTTGCACTACGGGCCATTTCACTTGGCCATCTGGAGCAGATCGAAAGCTAGACCCCTGGCCATCAGGTCAGATTTGGGAGTTTGAACTACATGGCCGACATCCGCGGAGACTTGATCTTTGACGGATTCGAGCCACAGCCAAGCGCGCCGCACTGTTTCGATGTGCACGATCTAGCTCTGCCGCCGAACAGTGCCCTGGAGGCCGACCAGCGTCCGCTCCGACCCTTAGCTCGGAGCCGACTCTGCCGATCGAGGACGAGTGGTTGGACACCGCCTCGGGGGCTACGATCTCTACGGCGATTTAGCCGAACTCCATCCTTGTCCTTTGCGAAGACCGTGACTCCAAGGTGCTAGACTCCTCTCCGGACTCCGAACCCTCCGCGCCCTCGCCAATTGAATCCAATTGGGCGCCGGTTATGGAGTTCACTGCCGCAGACATCTTTCAGCACTCGCCCTTTGGCGACATCCTGAATTCGCTAAAGTCTCTCTCTTTATCTGGAGAGCCCTGGCCGGACTATGGTCATAAAGGTTAGGATGCGGACGACGAAGAAATTCAACACCCACCCACCACCCACTTTGTAGCCACTTTCGATGATTTAACCGACATGCTCGACTTCCACTCCGAAGACATCGACGGTATGGACGACGATGCTGGAGACGACCAAGAACCAGCGCCTACAGGGCACTGGAAGGCCACCTCGTCATACGACATATACATGGTGGACATCCCAAAAGATGGGAACGGCGATGGAACAACGGAGGATGACCCCTCCAAGAAGCAGCCCAAGCGCCGGCGTCAGCGGCGCCGCTCTAAATCCCGCCACAGCAAAAACGGTGATTCCGGCACGGGAGATAATAACACCCGGACAAGGTGCGAAGACAACCCCTCCAAAGCAGGATTCAGCACAGAGGAGGGAGAAGCCATCCTCATGATAGAGCGGCAGACAGGGAGGTGGAGGACGATAATTATATGCCTCCCTCCGAAGATGAGGCAAGCCTCGACGATCACGAATTTGTCGTGCCTGAGGATCCCGCCGAACAGGAGCATTTCAAACGCAGGCTTATGGCCATGGCAAGCAGCCTCAAGAAAAAGCAGCAGCAGCTTAGAGCTGACCAAGACTTGCTAGCTGATAGATGGACTGAAGTCCTTGCAGCCGAAGAGTACGAACTTGAACGCCCCTCCAAGAGATACTCAAAACGCAGGCTGCTATCCCAATTAGAGGAAGCAGCACCCAAACCTACATCACCAGCGCATGATGCGGCCGACCGGCCACCCCGTGGCCGCGACAGAGAGGCCTCTAGACCCTCCATTCAAGCCGCACCCCGGCGTCGCTCGAAAAGTACCAAGGCACGGGCAAACGCGCCAGACCTGCGAGACATATTGGAGGATAAGGCAAGGCAAACAAGATCGATCTACGGATCGCGTGGGCGCCCCACGAGACACGATGATAACCGTCACGCTGGATACAGCAAATCTGGCAGGGCCGAACACAGTAGACAAAGCTCATTTGAGCTGCGTCGTGATATAGCTCAATACAGAGGCGCCGCACACCCACTATGCTTAATAGACAAAGTGATGGATAATCAAATCCCCGAGGGTTTCAAACTCGTAAACATCGAATCATACGATGGCACAACAGATCCTGCGGTTTGGATCGAGGACTACCTCCTCCATATCCACATGGCCCGCGGTGATGATCTATACGCCATCAAATACCTCCCACTCAAGCTTAAAGGACCAGCTCGGCATTGGCTTAACAGCTTGCCAAAGAATCAATTGGTTGTTGGGAGGACCTGAAGCCCCATTCCTTGATCACTTCCAGGCACATATGTGCGACCACCAGACGCCGATGACCTCAGCCACATAATTCAGCAGCCGTAAGAATCGCCACACACCTCGACACGGTTCCTAACCAAGAAAAATCAAATCGCTGACTGTCCGGATGCAGAGGCCCTTGCAGCCTTCAAACATAACATCCGGGATGAGTGGCTTGCCCGCATCTAGGACAGGAAAAGCCGAATCCATGGCAGCCCTCACAACGCCATGACCCACTTTTGCGCTGGAGAGGACAATGGCTAGCTCGTAGTAACAACTTGACCAAAACCCCGGTAGTTCGGATACCAAGGACAGCAATGGCAGGTCGCGTCGCAATAAGCACAAGCGCCGATTAACGGCGATAATATCAAGATACGGCAGTCAATGCCGAATTCAGAGGCTCTAAACCCGTTAGCGGAAGAAGCCGCTCAAAAGAAATACTCAGGCCCATCCAATCTGGACCGAATACTCGATCGCCGTGCCAAATACATGGCACCTCGAAAACCAGCCAACCACACCAACAGGGATTGTTGGGTCTTCAAACAGCAGGCAAGTTAAATGCCGAACTCAATGACAAGGGGCTGCATAGAGATGACGAGGAGGAGCCCCGCACGAACAATAGATGATGTAAGGTTTCCCCACAAGTGCGGACGGTGAACATGATATATGCAACCCACATACCCAAAAGGGAGCGGAAGCGCACTAAGGGACGA
Source organism: Aegilops longissima (assembly GCA_021605205.1). Lineage (NCBI taxonomy): Eukaryota > Viridiplantae > Streptophyta > Magnoliopsida > Poales > Poaceae > Aegilops > Aegilops longissima. The sequence goes on from CM038682.1 coordinate 174,791,394, forward strand.
TATGCGATGGAGCCACGCCTGAAGTTCAACCCATGGTCCTCCTGCCCGATCACCTTTGATCGAAAGGACCACCCCACTAGCATCCGCCACGGCGGATTCACCGCATTGGTTCTTGACCCAATCATCGACGGATTTCACCTCACTAGAGTCTTGATGGACGGCGGTAGCAGCCTGAACCTGCTCTATCAGGATACAGTGCGCAAAATGGGCATAGCCCCCTCAAGGATTAAACCCACAAAGACGACCTTTAAAGGCGTCATACCAGGTGTAGAGGCCAATTGTACAGCTCATTTACACTCGGCGTGTCTCCGGATCCCGGATAACTTCCGGCGAAGAGTTAATCTTCGACATAGTCCCGCTCAGCAGCGACTATCACGCATCGCTTGGACGAACCGCATTTGCAAAGTTCAATGCGGTGCCGCACTACGCTGCATACCTCAAGCTCAAGATGCCAGGCCCTCGAGGAGTAATCACGGTCAATGGAAACACCGAACGCCTCTCCGAACGGAGGAGCACACGGCGTTCTCGCGCGGAGGTGCAAAGCAGCCTCTCACAGCAATTCTTGAGTCCGTTTATTAAACGTCCGGACACCGCTGCGCCGGAGTAACCTACAACAAGACCGCTCGCACGATTCGACCAAGCGTAGTAATCCGCCCCCACCCCAGCCTCGCAAAATTGCGGCGGCCATTACGCGTACATAACTACGCCCGAGATACCATGGGCATAAGGGAGAGGCACGACCACGGCACGCCTGCACGCGGCTCAACCGCACTGTGGGCCCCGATTGTGTCATTCTTTTTTCTTATTTTCTCTTACTTTCAGACTCCGCTTTCAGAAGCCCCGTCCGCACTAGAATTGCCGAACTCACGATGCAACAGCCAGGGAAGCAGAAAGCTACGTCGAGTGTCCAAGTGGTCTCTACTACGAGCATTATACCTGTTTTACATACCATCCCACAGCTTACCCCTAGAGGGGGACATGTTAAATAGTCTCGTCCCTTGCTTATCGCACTATTTGTATCGTTCTGCTTTCATTGCAATACCTTTTTGAATAAACAATACATAGCTTTTGCCTATTATTGCACTCCTTTCTTTATCTATATATATGTTCATTCAAGACATGTTGCACCCGTGCACTTTGGTACGGCCAATACACCAGGGGCTTAAGTACCCAAAAATATGGTGTGATAAGTCCGAACACTTTCACAAGTGTGGCACCCCAAACTTATAGCATTATATGCATCGGCTCTGAATCATGTCTTGGGTCAATAGTTGGGTTTGCCCGGCTCCCATGATTTGGTACCTTACGTTCCGTTATATCGGCTAAGGTAGCGCTGGGAGAACCATTGCGATTGTGCCCCGGTTGAGGTGGGTTGAGCACCTCAGTGGAGAAAGCTAAAACTGACTGTCATGATAGGGCGAGAGCCGGTCACTGTTCGAGAGGTTTTTTCGGGTCCCTAAAGACTTATGCCGCTTAGAGCGATGAGTCGGCATTGTCCGCCAAGGCGTGATAGCGCCTGAACTCGGTCTTCCGATACTAGGGGCTTCACCAAATTTAAAATTATAGAATTCTATGGCTAAGTGAGAGTGTTCAAGCACTATAGTCCGTTGCCTTGTTCGTTGTGTTGAGCGCCTCAAGGACCCAAGAATGGGAACAAGAGCGCCAAGTTTATCCCAACACCCCAAAGACTCGTGGCATGGGGGCTGAAGCCAACGACTCGCCATCTCTCAAATTTGATAAACGGCCGCATGTAAGGTAATATTTTAAATTCACAAGCGTTGCTTAGCGATATGAACAAGTTTTCAGCGTCATGTGATAACAAATGCGAGTCTATTCAAAAGTTACATCTTTGGAGCATTCACCCGCTATAAGGCGGGCACCCTTCAGGACGCCCTCATAGTACATTTCGGGCTTGCGATGCTCCTTGCCCTTCGGTGGCCCGTCCGTCACAAGCTTCTCAACATCCAGCTTGCCCCAGTGCACTTTAGCATGGGCAAGGGCCCGACGGGCACCTTCAATGCAGACGGAGCGCTTGATGACTTCAATACATGGACAGGCGTCCACCAGCCACCGCACTAGCCCGAAGTAGCTCCCAGGCATGGCTTCCAATGATCACAGCCGAATTATGAGGCCCTTCATGGCCTGTTCGGCGACCTTGTGGAGCTCGACCAGCTGCTTCAGCTGGTCGCTCAGGGCACTGATGTCCGCCTCAAAGATATCGAGACCAGAACACCTTTTCGCCGAGCTCCCCTCCTTGGTGCGGTAGAACATGGCAGCATCAGACACACTACGGGGCAGATCTGCGAATGCTCCTGGAGAGCTCCGGATTCGGGTAAGTAATAGATAATTCACTTTCACATGCTTGCTTTGCATAAAGAATGCTTACCCGCCGCTATCTTTTTAATGATTCAATTTCCGGAGGGCTTTTTGGGCTTCGCCTTAGCGGCTTTGGCACTCTCAAGAGCCGAGGCGAGCTTGACTCTCGAGTCTTGAGTCACGCCCAAACTCGTGTTTTTCCACGAGAGCCCGGAGCTCTTGCCGCACCTCCGCCACCCGCGCCTCCTGCTTCTCTCGCTCGGTGCGCTCAAGGCCTTTGCTTTCGGCCGTGGACACCGCTTCTTTAGGGTCGCCACCTGCTCGTGGCCCCTACAATACCCACGTTAGTCCTGCCATTTTGCAATCAAATCCTTTCTATAAGGTATTACTTTAATAAGGTATTGCTTACCTTCCTTGTCCTCGAGCTGCTTCTTGGCAAGGCCGAGCCTCGCTCGCCCGCCGAGGCTCGCTTCAATGCATTGACCTCCGCAGTCAAGGGAGAGGTCAGCAGCAGCAGCCTGCATTCCCGTATTGACATACGTATGTTAGACTCTCAGATATCTTTTTAGATCCTCATCCGACTTTTATTTCCGAACACGAACTAAGCATCGGGGCTACTGTCTATGCAGTAATATTTTATATATTCTAAACTTACCTCAAAGCCCGTTAGAAGGCTGGTATAAGCTTCACCAGCCCGCTCTTGGCGGACTGAATCTTCTCGGATCACCACACTCATAACAGTGTGGTGGTGCTCGTTGATGGAGGCGCCGTTAAGCGCCTCCAGCAAGCTATCCGTGCATCCGGATGGACGGAGGTCACCGACGTCGCAGTCTTGCCCTTCTTACGAAGGGGCCGCATCGGACTTCGAACCACCGAAGGTTCGATGCGGAGTCCGCACAGGCCGGACTTAGAGCCCTCTGGTTCTCGCCCCTTTGCGCCAGAGTCCGGAGGTCGCCTTGCGGCGCCTCCAGACCACCTCCTCCTGGTTGGGCCCTTTGGTACTCCACCGCGGTGTCGCTCAAGGTCCACGAGGAGGAGGCGGTCGGAAGTGAAGTGCTATTCACATCCGACGAATCCAGGAGCCGCCGACGGCGGGCGAGCTCGCCCTTGGGCGGGCTACATGGTTATATTCGGCGTTAGAAGACACTATGCGACAAATAAAAAGGCATGAGCTATTCCTGAGTCCGGACACTTACGATCTCGCCAGGGGCTTGGCCCTTGGTGGCCACTCCTCCTCGTCGTTGTCGACGTTGGTGGAGAAGTCCGGAGGAAGGGTCCTTCCTTTCTTGGACCCTCCAGCCTCCCCAGTCGGGGCGGCCTTCCTTTTCTTCTCTCCCCTCGCTGGGGGAGAGGCTTCTTTTTCCTTCGGACTGGTCCTCACGAGAGGATTCCGCCTCGAGTCGCTTGACGATGAGTCCGACAACACTGGCGTCGGGCGCCCTTCGAGTCCCGTGGGGTTTTCTTCTCTGGCACCACGTGAGGTGCCGGAGCCAGCAGCCCCGTCAATCGGGCGTCCGCTGGGTTTTTTGGCAAGGGGGCCGGACAGTTAATCTGTCCGGACGTCTTCAGCCCGTCCTGTCAAAGGTTAGGGAGTTTTAGATCCCACATAGAGTCAAACTATGAAAAACAAGAGTCCTGTAAAGGGTAAAATAGCTTACCTCGGTAGCTTGGCGCTGCGAGCTGAATCCGCGATCTTCGGTAGTGGATGTGGGAGCCTCGGTGCCCTTGAACAGCACCTTCCAGGCATCTTCGTACGTAGTATCGAAGAGCCTTTTGAGAGTTTGGTGCTGTGCCGGATCGAACTCCCACAATTTGAAGGCCCGTTGTTGGCATGGGAGGATTCGGCAGATGAGCATTACCTGGACTACATTGACAAGCCTGAGATTCTTGTCCACCAGGTTTTGGACGCAGGTTTGGAGTCTGGATAGCTCTTCCGAATTACCCCATGTCAGGCCCGTCTCTTTCCATGATGTGAGCCGTGTGGGGAAGCCAGATCGGAATTCGGGGGCCGCCGCCCATTGAGAGTCACGCGGCTCGATGATGTAGAACCACCCCGATTGCCACCCCTTTATGGTCTCCACAAAGGAGCCCTCGAGCCATAGAACTTTGGCCATCTTGCCAACCATGGCACCTCCGCACTCCGCTTGGCGGCCGCCCACTACCTTCGGCTTGACATTCAAGGTCTTCAGCCATAAGCCGAAGTGGGGCTGGATGCAGAGGAAGGCCTCGCACACGACGATAAACGCCGAGATGTTGAGGACGAAGTTCGGGGCCAGATCGTGGAAATCCAGGCCGTAGTAGAACATGAGCCCCCGGACAAATGGGTGAAGTGGAGAACCTAGTCCGCGGAGGAAGTGGGTGAGGAACACCACCCTCTCATGGGTCCTGGGGGTGGGAATGAGCTGCCCCTCGTTGGGGAGCAGGTGCGCGATGTCGCTGGACAAGTATCCGACCTTCCGCAGCTTTTTGACTTGTCCCTCTGTGATGGAGGAGACCATCCACTTGCCTCCCGCTCCGGACATGGCTGGAGAAGGTTGAGGAGGGATGTGCGGACTTGGGCGCTGGAGCTCGAAAAGGAAATGGATGAGCAAAGGAGGAAGAAGGCGAGGTGAAAAGGTGGATCCAGATCCCTTATACGGACGGACGGCTATGCGCCCCCGCCACCGGTAAAACTCGCTTATCTCCCAAGCGCCGTAATCAATGGCGCGGTTGGGTTACCCACGTCCGTATTGATGGGAATCCCAGAATAAGGGGGCATGATCTCCACTCTGATAAGAGGTGCCAAGGAAACCGCCTCGCTAAACGCGCTGAGGTGGAACAGTAAAAACGATTCGTATAAAGGCCTGGCCGTGGTGTGATGTCACGCCGCGGAATATGTCAGCAAATCTGTGCAAATGTTATTCTCTCTACGGTGGTATGTGGAACTTGTTTTGCAGAGCCGGACACTATCCATGTGTTCAAAATCTTCTATGAAGTATTCAGAGGAGGAACCCGCCTTGCAATGCCGAAGACAATATGCGCGCCGGACTCGTCGTCATTGAAGCCTGGTTCAGGGGCTACTGAGGGAGTCCTGGATTAGGGGGTGTCCGGATAGCCGAACTATCACCGTCGGCCGGACTTCTGGACTATGAAGATACAAGATTGAAGACTTCGTCCCGTGTCCGGATGGAACTTTCCTTGGCGTGGAAGGCAAGCTTGGCGATACGGATATGTAGATCTCCTACCATTGTAACCGACTCTGTGTAACCCTAACCCTATCCGGTGTCTATATAAACCGTATGGTTTTAGTTCGTAGGACGAACAACAATCATACCATAGGCTAGCTTCTAGGGTTTAGCCTCTCTGATCTCGTGGTAGATCCACTCTTGTACTACCCATATCATCAATATTAATCAAACAGGAGTAGGGTTTTACCTCCATCGAGAGGGCCCGAACCTGGGTAAAAACATCGTGTCCCTTGTATCCTGTTACCATCCGGCTAGACGCACAGTTCGGGACCCCCTACCCGAGATCCGCCGGTTTTGACACCGACAACGACCCCATGCATGCGGAAGTGATTGGAGAGGGGTGCTCCTCACAGAATCTTGACCAGAGCCGACCGGTCGAGCAGGTCCGACAAAAGCTGCAGCGGGTGTCAGGGGATCTTTCTGCATGGGATCGCACGCACTTTGGTAATGTCAGCCAGCAGATTGCACAGCTGCAGAAACAGCTACAGGAGTTGTGCGGCCTCCCAGGTAGATCCGGTCCTAATCACATGGAGTTAAAAATCACTGAAAATCTTGTTGAGTTATATCAGCGTGAGGAAAATTTATGGCGTCAGAGGGCAAGGCTCGAGTGGTTGATGCATGGAGATAAAAACACGTACTTTTTTCATTTATGTGTGAGTAGAAGGAGACGGAAAAATCAAATTAGGGCTCTATAGAAAGAGTCCGGTCAGATCACCGAGGAGAGAGAGGAGACGGAAGCAATGACAACTGCTTTTTACAAAAACTTGTACACCTCAGAGGGGGTTCAGGATATGGAGAGCGTCCTCTCGACCGTACCTCGCAAAGTAACACAAGGTATGAATGACATGTTGAATGCGCCCTACACGCAAGCAGAAGTTAAAAGGGCCCTTTTCCAAATGTTCCCCACAAAGTCACCGGGACCGGATGGCTTCCTGGTGCACTTCTTTCAATGCCATTGGGAGATCTGTGGAGATGATGTCACAAAGGTAGTGCTTGACATTGTGGAGGGCAAGGAGTCAGTAAGAAGCATCAATGAGACAGTTTTCGTGTTGATCCCGAAAGTGAAAAATTCCACGTTACTGTCACAATTTCGGCCCATCAATATTTGCGACGTCCTCTAAAAAATTGCATCCAAGGTAATCTCTAATCGTTTGAAAATCATTTTACCGGAGATCATTTCAGAGGAGCAGTCACCTTTCGTTCCGAGGAGACTGATAACTGATAATATTTTGACGGCTTACGAGTGCTTGCACTTCATGAAGAGGAACGAAGCAAAGAAACATCAATCATGCGCTTTGAACCTTGACATGATGAAAGCTTATGATAGAGTTGAGTGGGAATATCTACAAGCAATCATGCTGAAACTTGGTTTCTCACAGAGATGGGTGGATATTGTGATGGGACTGGTATCTTCAGTCACTTTTTTAGTCCAGTTTAACGGGAAGAGGTTGGAGGAGTTTACGCCAACACGTGGGATCATACAAGGAGACCCGATATCTCCGTACTTGTTCTTGCTAGCAGCAGAGGGCCTTTCGTGCCTGTTAAAATCAAGAAGCGAGTCATCCAACATGAGTGGTTTACAAGTGGTGCCCACGGCACCAAAGGTGAATCATTTATTATTCGCTGATGACAGCCTGCTGTTCTTCAAGGCAAATATTATGGGTGTTACCGAGGTGAACCTAGTACTGGACAGGTACTATCAGGCTTCAGGATAGCGCATCAACTACAATAAGTCATCGATTTATTTCAGCAAGGGGGTTCGTGAGAGTATCCGTACGGAGGTAAAAACGGTGATGCAAGTTCCTAACGAGACCCTAAATGAGAAATATTTAGGAATGCCCTCGGATATAGGCTCTTCTAAAAATGGTGCCTTTAAATATTTGAAGGGCCGTCTATGGAGCAAAGTGCAAGGGTGGATCAAGAAGACAATGTCTTCAGCAGGCAAGGAGGTTTTGGTGAAAGCGGTTGCCCAAGCAGTTCCTGTCTTCTCTATGTCCTGTTGCAAATTGGCACGAGGTTTGTGCGAACGCCTAAACATGTTAATCTGGAAATTTTGGTGGGGGGCAAGGAAGGAAAGCGCAAACCCCATTAGGTTTCGTGGAAAACCATGACTCAACCAAAAAGCATGGGTGGGCTAGGCTTCAAGGATTTTGAACTCTTTAATTTGGCCATGTCAGCCAAGCAGGCATGGAGGTTGTTGCAGGAGCCCGACTCTCTTAGTGCACACATATTGAAGAGCATATACTATCCAAGTTGTTTGATCTTGGAAGCTTCATTGGGGAACCACCCGAGTCAGATTTGGAGGGCCATAGTGGAGGGATGTGATACTCTAAAGGTTAGCCTAATTAAGCGCATTGGCACCGGAGAAACGACAAAGAAATGGGAAGATAACTGGCTACCTAGAGAGGAGATGATGCAACCTTATGGGTGCAGTACCCAAAACCCTCCACTGCTAGTATCTGAGCTCATAGATAGCACATCAGCAAGTTGGGTTAGAGAAAAGGTGGAGTCCGTGTTCATGCCGATGGATACTCAAGTCATACTCCCCATCCCTCTATGCACTCGCAATATCCCAGATTTTTTGAGTTGGCACTATGAAAAGAATGGCCTTTTCTCGGTCCGTTCGGCATATCACATGCTTGTTGCTACCAGACTAAGAAGAGAAGCATGGCTTGAGAATAATTCGGGTACTTCAAGTGCGACGATGGAGGAGAGAGCTTGGAAGAGTTTGTGGAAAACCCGAGTTCCTGGAAAGGTGAGGATGTTCCTTTGGAGACTCTCAAAGCACTCGATCCCAACGAATGACGTCCGTTCTAGAAGACATATGACACATTCGAGCTCATGTGGTCTATGTGGGGCAGCCGATTCGTGGAGACACTCACTCCTAGAATGCACGATGTCACGGTGCACCTGGGCGCTCGTAGACGGTGATCTCTTGCAAAAACTGGCGTCCACCACCGAACCAAAGGCTAAGCAGTGTCTCTTTACACTAATGGAGTTGTTATCACATGTTGAATTTGTGAAGCTCTCGGTGACTCTCTGGGCAGAAAGGCGGAAAGCTATATATGAAGGCAGTTTTCAGAGCCCACATGTGATCATGACATTTGTCGATAGGTACATTGATGAACTTGAGGTAATCAATGGGAGACAGGAGCCGGTAAAGATGGAACCCAGGGTGGTAAATAACAGTGGCAGGAAGCCTAAAGCCCCTCCAATGGGTTATGCAAAAATCAATATTGATGCAGGGTGCAGAAAAGGAAGCCGGGGGACAGCCGCAGCAGTATGCAGAGATAATGCGGGGACGTTCCTTGGAAGCTCGGCTCTAGTCATCAGAGGAGTGGATGACCCGGCAACACTAGAGGCAATTGCGTGCCGGGAAGGTCTAGCGCTCGTTGCTGATCTTCACTTAAATTAATTTGTCATAGCATCAGACGCAAAGGAGGTAGTGAGTGCTACCTATTGAGCACTGCGTTGGATTTCCTTGAAGAGGAAAGGTGATGCAGCACAGTAGCTTAAGTATTTCCCTCAGTTTTTGAGAACCAAGGTATCAATCCAGTAGGAGGCTACGCGCGAGTCCCTCATACCTACACAAAGCAAATAACTCCTCGCAACCAACGCGATTAGGGGTTGTCAATCCCTTCACGGTCACTTACGAGAGTGAGATCTGATAGAGATGATAGATAATATTTTTGGTATTTTTTTATGATAAACATGCAAAGTAAAATAAAAAAAGTAAAGGCAAAGGCAATAAATAAAGTAATGGAAGATTAATATGATAGAGATAGACTCGGGGGCCATAGGTTTCACTAGTGGCTTCTCTCAAGAGCATAAGTATTTTACGGTGGGTGAACGAATTACTGTTGAGCAATTGACAGAATTGAGCATAGTTATGAGAATATCTAGGTATGATCATGTATACAGGCATCACGTCCGAGACAAGTAGACCGACTCTTGCCTGCATCTACTACTATTACTCCACTCATCGACCGCTATCCAGCATGCATCTAGAGTATTAAGTTCAAGAAAACAGAGTAACGCCTTAAGCAAGATGACATGATGTAGCGGGATAAATTCATGCAATATGATAAAAACCCCATCTTGTTATCCTCGATGGAAACAATACAATACGTGCCTTGCTGCCCCTACTGTCACTGGGAAAGGACACCGCAAGATTGAATCCAAAGCTAAGCATTTCTCCCATTGCAAGAAAAACCAATCTAGTAGGCCAAACCAAACTGATAATTCAAAGAGACTTGCAAAGATAACCAATCATACATAAAAGAATTTAGAGAAGATTCAAATATTGTTCATTGATAATCTTGATCATAAGCCCACAATTCATCGATCTCAACAAACACACCGCAAAAAGAAGATACATCGAATAGATCTCCACGAGAGAGGGGGAGAACATTGTATTGAGATCCAAAAATAGAGAAGTAGCCATCTAGCTATGGACCTGAAGGTTTGAGGTAAACTACTCACACTTCATCGGAGGGGCTATGGTGATGATGTAGAAGCCCTCCGTGGTGGATGCCCCCTCCGGCGGAGCTCTGGAACAAGCCCCAAGATGGGATCTCGTGGGTACAGAAGGCTGCGGCGGTGGAATTAGGTTTTTGGCTCCGTATCTGATCGTTTGGGAGTACGTAGGTATATATAGGAGGAAGAAGTACGTCGGTGGAGCAACGTGGGGCCCACAAGGGTGGAGGGCGCGCCCTGGGGGGTAGGCGCGCCCCCCTACCTCGTGCCCTCCTCGAAGCTTCCTTGACTTTGGGTCCAAGTCTCGTTGATCACGTTCGGTGAGAAAATCACGTCCCCGAAGGTTTCATTCCGTTTGGACTCCGTTTGATATTCCATTTCTTCGAAACTCTGATATAGGCAAAAAAACAACAATTCTGGGTTGGGCCTCCGGTTAATAGGTTAGTCCCAAAAATAATATAAGAGTGGAAAATAAAGCCCAATATTTTCCAAAACAGTAGATAATATAGCATGGAGCAATCAAAAATTATATATACGTTGGAGACGTATCAGGCATCCCCAAGCTTAATTCCTGCTCGTCCTCGAGTAGGTAAATGATAAAAACAGAATTTTTGATGCGGAGTGCTACTTGGCATATTTTCAATGTAATTCTTCTTAATTGTGGTATGAATATTCAGATCCGAAAGATTCAAGACAAAAGTTCATATTGACATAAAAATAATAATACTTCAAGCATACTAACTAAGCAATTATCTCTTCTCAAAATAACATGGCCAAAGAAAGTTCATCCCTACAAAATCATATAGTTTAGTCATGCTCCATTTTCGTCACACAAGAATGCTCTCATCATGCACAACCCCGATGACAAGCCAAGAAATTGTTTCATACTTTAGTAATCTCAAACCTATAAACTTTCACGCAATATATGAGCGCGAGCCATGGACATAGCACTATGGGTGGAATAGAATATGATGATGGGGGTTATGTGGAGAAGACAAAAAAGGAGAATGTCTCACATCAACGAGGCTATCAATGAGCTATGGAGATGCCCATCGATTGATGTTAATGCAAGGAGTAGGGATTGCCATGCAACGGATGCACTAGAGCTATAAATGTATGAAAGCTCAACAAAAGAAAACTAAGTGGGTGTGCATCCAACTTGCTTGCTCGCGAATACATAGGGCACTTGAGGAGGCCCATTGTTGGAATATACAAGCCAAGTTCTATAATGAAAAATTCCCACTAGTATATGAAAATGATAACTCAAGAGACTCTCTATATGAAGAACATGGTGCTACTTTGAAGCACAAGTGTGGAAAAAAAGGATAGTAACATTGCCCCTTTTATTTCTCTTTTTTGGGCCTTTTTTTATTTGCCCTTTCTCCCCCTTTTTTATTGGGACAATGCTCTATTAAATGATGATCATCACACTTCTATTTATTTACAACTCAATGATTACAACTCGATACTAGAACAAAGTATGACTCTATATGAATTCCTCCGGCAGTGTACCTGGATATGCAATGAACCAAGAGTGACATGTATGAAAGAACTATGAACGGTGGCTTTGCCACAAATACTATGCCAACTACATGATCATGCTTGTAATATGACAATAATGAATGTGTCATGATAAACGGAATGGTGGAAAGTTGCATGGCAATATATCTTGGAATGGCTATGGAAATGCCATAATAGGTAGGTATGGTGGCTGTTTTGAGGAAGATATAAGGAGGTTTATGTGTGAAAGAGCGTATCATATCACGGGGTTTGGATGCACCGGTGAAGTTTGCACCAACTCTCAATGTGAGAAAGGGCAATGCACGATACCGAAGAGGCTAGCAATGATGGAAGGGTGAGAGTGCGTATAATCCATGGACTCAACATTAGTCATAAAGAACTCACATACTTCTTGCAAAAATCTAAAAGCCATCAAAAACCAAAGCACTACACGCATGCTCCTAGGGGGATAGATTGGTAGGAAAAGACCATCGCTCGTCCCCGACCGCCACTCATAAGGAGGACAATCAAAGAACACCTCATGTTTCAAATTTTTTACATAACGTTTACCATACGTGCATGCTACTGGACTTGCAAACTTCAACACAAGCATTTCTCAAATTCACAACTACTCAACTAGCACGACTTTAATATTATTACCTCCATATCTCAAAACAATCATCAAGCATCAAACTTCTCTTAGCATTCAACACACTCATAAGAAAGTTTTTACTATTTTTGTATACCTAGAATATTAGGATTATTTAAGCAAATTACCATGCTATTTAAGACTCTCGAAATAATCTAAGTGAATCATGAGAGATCAATAGTTTCTTTAAAACAATTCCACCACCGTGCTCTAAAAGATATAAGTGAAGTACTAGAGCAAAATTATATAACTCAAAAGATATAAGTGAAGCACAAAGAGTATTCTAATAATTTTCAAATCATGTATGGCTCTCTCAAAAGGAGTGTACAGCAAGGATGATTGTGGTAAACTAAAAAAACAAAGACTCAAATCATACAAGACGCTCCAAGCAAAACACATATCATGCAATGAATAAAACTATAGCTCCAAGTAAAGTTACCGATGGAAGTAGACGAAAGAAGGGATGCCTTCCGGGGCATCCCCAAGCTTTGACTTTTTTGTGTCCTTGGATTATCTTGGGGGTGCCATGGGCATCCCCAATCTTTGGCTCTTGCCACTCCTTGTTCCATAATCCATCAAAAGATTTCACCCAAAACTTGAAAACTTCACAACACAAAACTCAACAGAAATCTTGTGAGCTCCGTTAGCGAAAGAAAACAAAAGACCACTCCAAGGTACTGTAATTAACTCATTATTTATTTATATTGGTGTTAAACCTACTGTATTCCAACTTCTCTATGGTTTATAAACTATTTTACTAGCCATAGATTCATCAAAATAAGCAAACAACACACGAAAAACAGAATCTGTCAAAAACAGAACAGTCTGTAGTAATCTGCAACTAACATAAACTTCTGGAACCCCAAAAATTCATCCAAAATAGGACGACCTAGGAAATTTGTTTATTGATCAGAAGAAATTGGAATCAGTATTTTATCATGTTATGGTGATTTTTAACAATTGTTTTCGTGAACCGAAAGTTTCTGGAAATTACAGCAATATCAAATAACTATCATCCAAGAAGATCCTATAGGTTTAACTTGGCATAAACACTAACTAAAATATAAAAACACATCTAACCAGAGGCTAGATCTAAGATTTATTCTTAAACAGAAGAAAAAGAAAAAAACTAAAAATAAAATTGGGTTGCCTCCCAACAAGCGCTATCGTTTAACGCTCATAGCTAGGCATAAAAGCAAGGATAGATCTAGGTATTGCCATCTTTGGTAGGCAATTCTTCAATGAGGCATCTATCATCCTTAGGAATTTCTTTCTTTTTAGTAATCATCAAACTTTTAGGCACAAGATCAAAAAATTCATTCGTAGCAAATGGTTCCTTAATGATAGCAAAAAGATTGGGATGAATACTTATAGATTTAAGATCCGCGGTTTCCTTACTAGAGGATTCACCCTTATTTTTAGGAACATACATAAGCTTTGCAGTTTTAGTGGGAGGAATTGGAGTATTCTTTACGGAAGAAAAAGCGGTTCCCAAGTTGGTAATGATATCTTCTAGTTTATTGATCCTAGTGGAATCCTAATTTATTTTCTCATTAACTATAGGTTCATTCTCTTTAATATTTTTCAAAGTGACTCCTACTTTAGACCCATATTGAGAGATTCGGTGTGGAACTTTTTATCCAAATTTTCAATTAACTCTACGGTGGCAACCTTATTTTCAATAATTTCAAGCCTTTGCATTCCATGCTCCAAAGTTAATATAGTTCCATTAACCAAAAGAGGGGGAGAGCCAAATAAATCTATCATAGAATTATAAGAATAAAAGACATGGCTACCCAAGAAATTCCCTCCGGTAATGGTATCAAGGATATATCTATACCAAGGATTAGCACCTACATAAAAATTGCGGAGAAGAAGTGAAGTAGATTGCTTCCTGGTAGATCTATTTTGAGCATTGCAAATTCTATACCAAGCGTCTTTTAGATTTTCTCCCTCCCTTTGCTTAAAATTTAGAACTTCATTCTCGGGAGACAACGGAGAAGATAGAGGACTAGCCATAACGACAAGCAAGCAAAAAAGAGGCGAACGGAAAAGAGAGGGCGAATAGAATGGCAAGGGTCAAGTGGGGGAGAGGAAAACGAGAGGCAAATGGCAAATAATGTAATGCGGGAGATAAGATATTGTCATGGGTACTTGGTATGTTGACTTTTATGAGACTCCTCAAGAACGGCGCCAGAAATTCTTCTTGCTACCTCTTGAGCACTGCGTTGGATTTCCTTGAAGAGGAAAGGTGATGCAACACAGTAGTGTAAGTATTTCCCTCAGTTTTTGAGAACCAAGGTATCAATCCAGTAGGAGGCTACGCGCGAGTCCCTCGTACCTACACAAAGCAAATAACTCCTTGCAACCAACGCGATTAGGGGTTGTCAATCCCTTCACGGTCACTTACGAGAGTGAGATCTGATAGAGATGATAGATAATATTTTTGGTATTTTTGTATGATAAAGATGCAAAGGAAAATAAAACAAAAGTAAAGGCAAAGGCAATAAATTAATTAATGGAAGATTAATATGATAGAGATAGACTCGGGGGCCATAGGTTTCACTAGTGGCTTCTCTCAAGAGCATAAGTATTTTACGGTGGGTGAACGAATTACTGTTGAGAAATTGACAGAATTGAGCATAGTTATGAGAATATATAGGTATGATCATGTATATAGGCATCACGTCCGAGACAAGTAGACCGACTCATGCCTGCATCTACTACTATTACTCCACTCATCGACCGCTATCCAGCATGCATCTAGAGTATTAAGTTCAAGAAAACAGAGTAACGCCTTAAGCAGGATGGCATGATGTAGAGGGATAAATTCATGCAATATGATAAAAACCCCATCTTGTTATCCTCGATGGCAACAATACATACGTGCCTTGCTGCTCCTACTGTCACTGGGAAAGGACACCGCAAGATTGAACCCAAAGCTAAGCACTTCTCCCATTGCAAGAAAAACCAATCTAGTAGGCCAAATTTATCTTTATAATTCGAAGAGACTTGCAAAGATAACCAATCATACATAAAAGAATTCAGAGAAGATTCAAATATTGTTCATAGATAATCTTGATCATAAACCCACAATTCATCGGTCTCAACAAACACCCCGCAAAAAGAAGATTACATCGAATAGATATCCACAAGAGAGGGGGAGAACATTGTATTGAGATCCAAAAAGAGAGAAGAAGCCATCTAGCTACTAACTGTGGACCCGAAGGTCTGAGGTAAACTACTCACACTTCATCGGAGCCCTCCGTGGTGGATGCACCCTCCGACGGAGCTCCGGAACAGGCCCCAAGATGGGATCTCGTGGGTACAGAAGGTTGCGGTGGTGGAATTAGGTTTTGGCCCCGTGATCGATCGCTTGGGGTACGTGGGTATATATAGGAGGAAGAAGTACGTCGGTGGAGCAACGTGGGGCCCATGAGGGTGGAGGGCGCGCCCTGGGGGGGTAGGCGCGCCCCCCTACCTCGTGCCCTCCTCGAAGCTTCCTTGACTTTGGGTCCAAGTCTCCTGGATCATGTTCGGTGAGAAAATCACGTTCCCGACGTTTCATTCCGTCTGGACTCCGTTTGATATTCCATTTCTTCGAAACTCTGAAATAGGCAAAAAACAGCAATTCTGGGCTAGGCCTCCGGTTAATAGGTTAGTCCCAAAAATAATATAAAAGTGGAAAATAAAGCCCAATATTGTCCAAAACAGTAGATAATATAGCATGAAGCAATCAAAAATTATAGATACGTTGGAGACTTATCAGTGAGTGTTGTCCATAATGACAGCATGGGCGATTATGGAGCAACCATCAAGGAGATCAGAGTCCAACAATTATCTTTTCATTGTAATTTCTGTTATGAAGGTCATTTGAACAATTTAGAAGCTCATAGATTAGCCAAGCATTCCCTTTCTTTGGGTCCGGGGCGCCATGTATGGTTAAGCCAACCCCATAACTTGAATTATATCCCACTCCATGTGGTTTTCGAATAATAAAGCTTGGCTATTACACTCAAAAAGAAAAACTAGGTTTCATTGTTTGTTTGTGTCTTTGGTCTCGGATGTCCGGGAGCTCCTAATCGGCGCTTCGAGCGCCGGTTGAGGCTACTGGCGCTCGCAGCTGATGCGTAGCAGGCCGGCCCAACACCAGGTCAAAAAGAAAAACGTGAAGAAAAACAGTGGGCATACAAGGATTGAAAAGTTCATCGATATTGAAAACAAGTTCATCACGATTTTGAAAAAAGTTCATCAATTCTAAAGAGACGTTCACAAAAAACAAAAAAGTTTCTTGATTTAAAAAAAAGTTCACTGATTTTCACAAAAAGTTAACCAATTTTGAAAATAAGCTCATCATATTTCAAAAAAGTTAACAGATTTGGAAAAAAATTCACAAATTTGAAAAAGGTTCATCAATTTTGGAAATAATTCATCAAATTTAAAAAAACTTAATTGAATTTGAAAAACTTCATCAAATTCAAAAAAGTTCATCAATTTTGAAAATTAGTTCATGGATTTCGAAAAAAGTTCATAGATTTTGGACAAAGTTCATCAAATTTGAAAAGGAAATAATTAAAATTGTTAAAAAGTTCATCGGTTTTGAAAAAAGATGCTCACGAATATGGAAAATGTTTCACGAATTTGAATAAAAGTTCAAGGATTTTGGAAGCGAAGGTTCATCGATGTGGAAGAAAAATTTCATAGATTTTGAAGAAAAAGAAAAAGGATAAAATACCGAACCAAAAGAAAAACGTAAAAAAAGGAAAAAAAGGAAAACAAAAGGAAAAGAGATGCGAAGAAAAGGATGAAGAGGATATAATTTACCACACCAGGTGAGGCCGGTGGTTTGGTTAGCGCAGCGAACGAAAATACTGGAATTCTCGGGTCCGAATACCGTCGGCCGCAGCTGCATTCTTTTCTTCTTATAGAAAAGAAAGGGGAAATGGGCCGAGCACAAGTAGCCGCGCTCTACAGGCGCCCGTTCACAAACGGGCGCATAAGCGCCAAATAGGATCGACCGGGATGTCCCCTCGCTTGTTTTTTTCACGCAGGGGAAAAGGTGTCGAACGAAAAGTATAGGGCAGGTTATATATAGAGACATACAAAAGTACAAGACAAGTGCTTTCTGCCAACAATTTTTGTTGCCATGTGATTTTTCTGGGCGCTACTTCTTTTTGTAGCGTGCTAGAAGGGCCACTAGCGTACTGTTAGGTCTTTGTTTGATTTTCCCGCGTCTAGTTTTTTGTTCGTTTTTCCTTGTTTTCTTGTTTTACTTTTTCCTTTTGTTTGTTCAAAATGTTTTTTTTCTTTTTCATTTTCAGTTCCATGTTCACTAAAAAAAGAAAAGTAAGCACTTGTTTATATTTGTCATGATATTTCACAAAAAGTGTTTTTGTATTTCAAAATCTTCATTGTGCACTGAAAAAATGTGTAATTGCAAAAAATGTTCAATAAGATTTTTTGCCATATATTTTAGAAAAATTAAATATAAATAAAAGTGTGCAATGTATATTTGAAAAAATAATGAAAGTTTAGTGAGTGGCTAGTTATAGGCATTTGTACACCTTATAGTCGTGTTTCATGTTACACCATGCGGTTGCAATTGAGATATGGCGTGTGCATTATTTTTTTCTTGATAAATCCTGACAAAACACCACAAAATTTTAGTCGTGTTGAAGACATGCAGTTGCAGTACGAAATAACACTTGCAGTTGCATGTCTAATTACAGACTTACAATTGCCTCCTTTGCCCCAACAAACACCACGAAGTTGTAGTCAGGGGCGACACTTGCATTTGCAAGCCTAGTGTCGGGCATGCAACTGCCCCCCTCCTCTCCCGCCAGCCTCCGACAAAATCACAAGGCCAGTTGAAGTCACGAGGGAGACAAGAAATTACAGTTGAGGCCGACACTTGCAATTGCAAACCTAGTGTCGGGCATGCAACTACCCCCTCCTCTCCCACCAGCTTCTAAAAAAATACAAGACCAGTTGCAGCCAGCACGGAGACATGCAATTGCAGTCGTGGGCTACACTTGCAGTTGCAAGCCTAGTGTCGGGCATGCAACCCCCTCCCACTACCCACCGACAAAACAAAATGTGAGTTGCATTGAGGCGTGTCGACGTGCAATTGCAGACAGGGCGACACTTGCAGTTGCATGCTTAGTGTCAGACATGCAACTCCCCCCTCTCCCACCGACCATCGTCAAATCAAAATATCAGTTGCAATTGGGTGTGTAGGCATGCGATTGAAGTCGAGGGAGACACTTGTAGTTGCAAGCCTAGTGTCGGATTGCAACTGCCCCCCTTTCCTACCTCCCACCGACCGCAAAAAAGGTTAGTTGCAGTTGAGTGCATAGGCATGCAGTTGCAGTCTAGGGGCGATACTTGCAGTTGCAACCCTAATGTCAGACATGCAACTGGCCCCCTCTCCTACCGCCCACCACCAAACAAAAGGTCAGTTACGATTGGTCGGTATGCATGTAGTTGCAGTCAAGGGAGAAACTTGTAGTTGCAAGCCCAGTGTCGCGCATACAACTGCCCCCCTTATTTCCCGATGGCATCTGACAAAAACACAAGGCCAATTACAGTTGGGAGGGAGACATGCAATTTTAGTCGAGGGTGACACTTGCAATTGCAAACCTAGTTTCGGGCATGCAACCCCCTCCCTCTCCCTCTATCAGTCGAAAAAACAAAACGTCAGTTGCAGCGGGCATGTCGATGTGCAATTGCATACAAGAAGACACTTGCAGTTGCATGCCTAGTGTGATACATGCAACTACCTGCCCATGCGACTCGAAAAGACCACTGACAAAGCAATAAATCAGTTGCAATCGGGTGTGTAGTCATGAAATTGCAGCCGAGAGCGATACATGTAGTTGCAAGCCTAGTGTCGGGCAAAGGGTGGTATCATGACAAAAAGTAATAAGAAAACAAGGTTAATAAACATAGGGTGGTGATGTATACAAAGCAACCTTGTTATTGTAGACGTAGTTGGGCCTCCAAGTGCAGAAGTTTATAGGACAGTAGCAAATTTCCCTCAAGTGGATGACCTAAGGTTTATCAATCCGTGGGAGGCGTAGGTTGAAGATGGTCTCTCTCAAACAACCCTGCAACCAAATAACAAAGAGTCTCTTGTGTCCCCAACACACCCAATACAATGGTAAATTGTATAGGTGCACTAATTCGGCGAAGAGATGGTGATACAAGTGCAATATGGATGGTAGATATAGGTTTTTGTAATCTGAAAATATAAAAACAGCAAGGTAACAAGCTATAAAAGTGAGCGTAAACAGTATTGCAATGCGTTGAAACAAGGCCTAGGGTTCATACTTTCACTACTGTAAGTTCTCTCAACAATAATAACATAAATGGATCATATAATTATCCCTCAACATGCAACAAAGAGTTACTCCAAAGTCACTAATAGCAGAGAACAAACAAAGAGATTATGGTAGGGTACGAAACCACCTCAAAGTTATCCTTTCTGATCTATCTATTCAAGAGTCCGTAGTAAAATAACATGAAGCTATTCTTTCTGTTCGATCTATCCTAGAGTTCGTACTAGAATAACACCTTAAGACACAAATCAACCAAAACCCTAATGTCACCTAGATACTCCAATGTCACCTCAAGTATCTGCGGATATGATTATACGATATGCATCACACAATCCCAGATTCATCTATTCAAACCAACACAAAGTACTTCAAAGAGTGCCCCAAAGTTTCTACCGGAGAGTCAAGACGAAAACCTGTGCCAACCCCTATGCATAAGTTCACGAGGTCACGGAACCCGCAAGTTGATCACAAAAACATACATCAAGTAGATCACGTGATATCCCATTGTCACCACAGATAAGCACATGCAAGACATACATCTAGTGTTCTCAAATCCTTAAAGACTCAATCCGATAAGATAACTTCAGAGGGAAAACTCAATCCATTACAAGAGAGTAGAGGGGGAGAAACATCATAACATCCAACTATAATAGCAAAGCTCGCGTGATGTCCCACAAGTATAGAGGATCTATCGTAGTCCTTTTGATAAGTAAGAGTGTCGAACCCAACGAGGAGCAGAAGGAAATGACAAGCGGTTTTCAGTAAGGTATTCTCTGCAAGCACTGAAATTATCGGTAACAGATAGTTTTGTGATAAGGTAATTTGTAATGGGTAACAAGTAATAAAAGTAAATAAGGTGCAGCAAGATGGCCCAATCCTTTTTGTAGCAAAGGACAAGCCAGTTTTCATCACGCTCATATGATTCGCGTTCGTTACTTTAATAATTTGATATGTGGGTGGACTGGTGCTTGGGCACTGCCCTTTCTTGGACAGCATCCCACTTATGATTAACCCCTCTTGCAAGCATCCGCAACTACAAAATAAGTATTAAGGTAAACCTAACCATAGCATGAAACAAACTGATCTAAATCAACCCCTTACGAAGCAACTCATAAACTAGGGTTTAAGCTTCTGTCACTCTAGCAACCCATCATCTACTTATTACTTCCCAATGCCTTCCTATAGGTCCAAACAATGGTGAAGTGTCATGTAGTCGACGTTCACATAACACCACTAGAGGAGAGAAAACATACATCTCATCAAAATATCGAACGAATACCAAATTCACATGACTACTTATACCAAGACTTCTCCCATGTCCTCAGGAACAAGACTACTCACAAATCATATTCATGTTCATAATCAGAGGGATATTAATATGCATAAAGGATCTGAACGTATGATCTTCCACCAATTAAACCAACTAGCATAAACTAGAAGGAGTAATCAACACTACTAGCAACCCACGGGTATAATCTGAGGTTTTTGGACAAAGATTGGATACAAGAGATGAACTAGGGTTCGAGAGGAGATGGTGCTGGTGAAGATGTTGATGGAGATTGACCCCCTCCCGATGAGAGGATCGTTGGTGATGACGATGGCGATGATTTCCCCTTCCCGTAGGGATGTTTCCCCGGCAGAACAGCTCCGCCGGAGCCTTTGATTGGTTTCGCCAAGGTTCTGCCTCCTGGCGGCGGTGTTTCATCCCAAAAGCTTTCTTCTGATTTTTTCCAGGGTAAAAGACTTCATATAGCATAAGATGGGCACCGGAGGCCTGCCAGGGGGCCCACGTGGCAGGGGGAGCGCCCAGGGGGTAGGGCGTGCCCCCACCCTCGTGGCCAGGGTGTGGGCCCCCTCTGGTTGATTCTTTCTCCATTATTTTTTATATATTCCAAAACGTGCCTCCGTGAAGTTTCAGGACTTTTGGAATTGTGCGGAATAGGTCTCTAATATTTGCTCCTTTTCCAGCCCAGAATTCCAGCTGTCGGCATTCTCCCTCTTCATCTAAACCTTGTAAAATAAGAGAGAAAAGGCATAAGTATTCTAACATAACGTGTAATAACAACCCATAATGCAATAAATATCGATATAAAAGATGATGCAAAATGGATGTATCAACCCCCCAAGCTTAGACCTCGCTTGTCCTCAAGCGGAAGCCAATATCGAAAAATATGTCCACATATTTAGAGATAGAGGTGTCGATAAAATAAAATACAGACATGAGGGCATCATGATCATTCTTATATAGCAACATATATATATATATATATATATATTGTCATATGATTTCTTATGCTAAAGTAACAATCTATTCACAATGTAAAGTATGAATCAGAAACTTCATTGAGAACCAACAAAGTATAATCTCAGTCACCGAAGCAATTGCAATTTATCATAACATCGGAAAGAGTTAATATAAGAGCTTTTCAGCAAGTCCACATACTCAACTATCATTTAGTCTTTCATAATTGCTAACACTCACGCGATACTTATGGGTATGGAGTTTTAATCGGACACAGAGAAAGATAGGGGCTTATAGTGTTGCCTCCCAACCTTTTACCTCAAGGGTAATGTCAACAATAATAATTCATGCTAACTTACATCCAATTGGATATATATATCAGGATCTTTCCAACACAAGGTGCTTGCCAAAGGATAAAATGTAAAAAGGAAAGGTGAAGATCACCATGACTCTTGTATAGGGTATAAGACAAAAGTAAAAGATATGCCCTTCGCAGAGGGAAGCAGAGGTTGTCACGTGCTTTTATGGTTGGATGCACAAAATCTTAATGCAAAAGAACGTCACTTTATATTGCCACTTGTGATATGGACCTTTATTATGCAGTCCATCGCTTCTATTTCTTCTACATCACAAGATCGTATAAAGCTTATTTTCTCCACACTAATAAATCATACATATTTAGAGAGCAATTTTTATTGCATGCAACAATGACAACTTACTTGAAGGATCTTACTCAATCCATAGGTAGATATGGTGGACTCTCAAGGCAAAACTGGGTTTAAGGATATTTGGAAGCACAAGTAGTATCTCTACTTGGTGCAAATAATTTGGCTAGCATGAGGGGGAAAGGCAAGCTCAACATGTTGGATGATCCATGACATTATACTTTATTTCGGATATAAGAAAACATAACCCATTACGTTGTCTTTCTTGTCCAGCATCAACCCTTTAGCATGTCATATTTTAATGAGTGCACACAATCATAAAAGATGTTGAAGATAGTATATTTATATGTGAAAACCTCTCTTTCTTTATTACTTCCTATTAATTGCAACGATGACCAAAACTATGTTTGTAAACTCTCAACAACTTTTATTCATCATACATGTCGTGGAATTGTCACGACAGATGTCCTCGTGCAAGGACTTAGTCATGGAGCCATCGCAACTAGGAAGCTTAAAGGGGTTAATCGGGACAAAGGGCACGAGAGGTTTATACTAGTTCGGCCCCTTACGGTGAAGGTAAGGCCTACGTCTAGTTGGGTTGGTATTGCTTAAGGTTTCGATGACCAGGGAGTGAGATACGCTATGCCCGGTTCTCGATTGGTTGTTTCTTGTCCTAAACCGCCAGCAGGTCGTCCCCTTATATACACTGGTTGACGCCCGGTGGCCTACAGAGTCCCGGCCGGCTCGGTGACTAGTTAAATCTACCTTATGATACAAGTCATGCCATTATGGCGGTTTTCTACAACGGGCCTTAAGTCACCTGTGGGCCTTAGGCCCCTTATTGAACCGCCATCTTCATGCTTGGTCTTGGGCTTCTTTCTGGTGAATCTTCTTTGCGTAACCCGGCTCCTCCTGGGCGGCTTACACAAATAGTTATATCCCCAACATTAGGCCCCAGATTGATATGAACCTGTTCATGTCAATCTTAAAATACCTTAAAACATAAATCTTCAGTCTTCTTACTGTGCAAAAGACTTTCTTTAACCCGCCATGACGTCATTTTCTGGATCTGTGTTAACCCGCCGTGACATCATCTTTCCTTTTTTATTCCACCATATCCTCCAACGGATCTCTGTCTTTATTGACTGTTCTGAAAACCGAGGCGTCGGGGCCGCTGGATAATAATTCTTATCTCCTCGTTTCCCACGCTGTCTCAGTTATCCTATCCTTATAAATAGCCGCGACCTAGGTCTCCCATTCTCCTTCTTCCAGTCATCTTCTTCCTCTTGCCTCCTCTCGAGCTCCGCTGCCGCCGCCGTCGATTTTCTTGTCTTCACCGTCCCAGGCCGCTGCATCAACCTGAATCGGATCAAAAAACGACGACGAACTTTCGCAGCTCCTCTAGATCCGTAAGTTCCCTTTCCTTCCTTGCTTAGATCCGCATTAGAACTTCCTCGAGTTCGTCGGAGTTCATCACCATTGGAGCCAAACCCTTGTTAGTTTTCCTCCCAGATGCCTCTTCCAATCCGGGAATTATAAAAATAGCCGTGGTAGTTGTTTTCGCACTTGTCTTGGATAAAAAAGATCCCTTTCCCTGTATGAAAGCCTCATTTGAGCCTATGAACACATCTGCGTTAGTTTTTAGGTCTAGAACACTTTCTTATCAGAACAGTCCTTTGATCCCAAATTTTAGCAGAAGATTATGAAACCTGTTTTTATCACCCGGAAAACTTCTTCTTGTTAAATACCCTTAAACATAACTGTCTAGGTGTCCGGCTTAAATGAATAATACTGATCTGTGAACTTTGCCTACTTCTCATATGCCTAAAAATTTTGAACTGCTCTTGATGCTTGTAGCGGCTTAAATATTGTTGCACGGTTATCCTTATATCATTATGCCCCTTCGTAAGCCGCTACCTTCAGTAATTTTGGATATTTTCTCCCGGGTTAAAATTTCAACCGGAACTTCTTATTTTGTAATAGGCCAACTGTTGTCATGGCACCTAAGGCGACCAAAGCTCTCAGAATCTGCAATCGGGTCCCATCCATAGTCACTAAGAGTAAACTGGCTGAGTTTGTGAAGTCTGGCCATCTGCCAAAAAAGGAGGTCATGTCTTATCGTGTTCCTGACCCATCTGAATAGAGGCCTCAACCCAATGAAGGGGAGGTCACAGTTTTCACAGATCACATGAGCCGGGGATTTGCCCCTCCCGGCTCAAAGTTCTTCAGAGAAGTTTTGAATTTCTTTGATCTTAGACCTCAAGACATTGGACCCAATTCCGTGTCAAATCTTTGCAATTTTCAAGTCTTCTGCGAGGTGTACCTGGGAGAGGAGCCAAGTCTGCTTTTGTTCAGAGAACTTTTTTACTTGAACCGGCAGAACGAACATGCCAACGGGCCTAGTCTTGAACTTGGCGGTACCTCGATCCAGCGACGGAGAGACTGCCTGTTTCCTTATGCTGAGTTGCCGAGTCAACCAAAAAATTGGAATCAGACATGGTTCTACTGTCAGGACACTTCTCCGGCTGATGAGAAGCCTCTGCCCGGCTTTCGCGCCCTGCGCCTTGAGTCCAACCATCCACTGGAGGGCAAACTAACCACTGTTGAACGTCTGCCTCTTAATCCCACCATCAAGAAGATTAAAGCTCTTTTGGGGAATGGTTTAAATGGCATTGATCTGGTCCGAGTCTGGGTCACTTGGCGAATACTCCCATTAAGCCGCCGCTCCGGCTTAATGTGTACTTATACAGGCAAAAAGAACGACCCAATGCGTCATAGTCCTGACGACCTACCAGATGATGTGGTGGATGCTACAACCCAGTCACTGCTGAAGGTGGGCACTGTTACTATCAATGCCTTCGGTTTACTTCCCTTCTGCAAAAAGAACCCGGCCCCTGCAGTAAGTTACCAATCTTAATAAATATTCCTTAACATGTTTACCTTCTTTGTAATTATAATTCCTTATCTTCTTTCACAGGCCGGTGATAGTTTCTGGAAGGTCAAATATGACCACGAGGCTGCCCAACAAGCCAGGGCAGCCAAGAAAACCGGAAGGAAAGCCGCCAAGACGGGAACTTCAAAGAAGAAGAAACCCAGTGCCTCCGATTTGCTCAAATCGGATGACTCTTCTTCAGACGAGGAAGAGGTAATCCTTTACTCTCTTAACTCCTTTGTTACTATTTTATTGATATTTCCACCTTTCAGGAGGATACTAGGAACAGCCAAGCTCCTGGCGAAGAGGTAACTATAATCTCCTCCGACTCAGAGCCTTTGCCAAAGCACAAAATCCGACAGGTGACCCGGAAAGTAAGATTTTCACATCCTCTAGCTTATCAAGATCCTCAATTTCTTTTGAAGCAACAACAACTTGAAAGCCGGAGGAAACCCGGACCAGTAAGGATGCAGAGCTCTCTTCCAGCTTACCCGACGTGAGCAGGAAGCGTCTGACTGAGGTCATCTCCGCCTTACGTTCTGTTTATCCTTTGGCGGGTTTAATTCGTCAATCTCTCAATTCATCTGACTCCAGTTATCAGGATACCTCTCCTTCCTCCGGCGAGTCTATGCAATCCAACATGCCGGCCTTCTAGACTGCCCCTGGGTAATATACCTTTGTTAACCTTATGCTTTGCCTTACTCATATTTTGTACTCACCCCTCTGTTTTGTCCACAGCGTGCAGGTGAAGCCCAGTAAGAGGGCAAAAAATAATAAGCCATCCGAAGACCCGGTAGCAACTGAGCCGGAACTCGAAACAGCTGCCCCTGATGCTTCTACTCATCAACCGCCTCCTGAACCGGACTATGAAATTCCAACGCGATCTTCTGACGGGCCTACCGAAGATACTTTTAACAGCTCCGATAATCTGGAAATTCCTAGCCCAGTCAAGACAACTGACCTGTAAATTGAAATCTTGAAAAGCCAGTATGTTGAAGCAGGGCGGCCTACTATCCTTGCCAGATGTACTGCCAAGGAAGAACTTGTCAAACACCGGAAGACCAAACAGGACATCGCTGATTATGCTCACTTAAGCATTGGTGATATAGTCTCAGGTTATCTGAATCAAGTGCATAACAACCGCGACCTGGAAATTGACATGGTGAAACAAATACAGCATAAATCTGAGGTATAACTTATACTATTTCTCCTAAATATTACTTACTTTACCAGCCCCAAGTCTACTGCTTATAAATAAATATGCTGTAGACTTAGATACCTGCTTACTGTTAGTTCATCCGGTTTAAAAGAAAGGATATTTAACCCGGTCATAATATGATAACTTAAAACGTGCGATATACATTAGCCCCCAAGTGTCAAGTATCTTTACTTGTAAAGTGCTTGAGACTTTAATATACTTAATCCAGCATTATAAATTAAAGTTTTCTTCAGCATACATTAGCCCCCAAGTGTCAAGTGTCTTTGCTTGCAAAGTGCTTGGGACTTAATGATATCTTACCATAACCTTAATTATAATCCGACATCAATTGCAGGCCTCCACCAGTCAATTTGAATCGGAGATTGCTGACCTGAAGACTGGTCTGGCAGCCCAAGAACTTGAAATTCAAAAGGCCAAATCCAAATTTGTATTCAGCGTCTCTGAACAAGAGAAGTTGAAGAAAATTTTTGATGCGGAGAAGAAAATCTAGGCCGATGAAAAACCTCACTTGTGACCTGGGCCGAGACAACAGAAGCAGCTCTGGCCGAAGCAACTGCCGAGCTGTCCGGCTTAAAGCGCCAGATATCTCAAATGGTCGCAGCAATCTTCGGTAAGTTATTATGTATAATCGTGAACATCACCATGGTTTCTTTGATGACTATTTCAAATATTATCTCCGGCTTACCTTATATGTATAAACGCAGGCCCTGTGAGCACAAACACAAGCAAAATATGCTGATCAAGCTTAAGGCGGTGTACACTCTGGTGGAACAGCTATACACCGGGTCACAACGTGCTTTGGCCGTTGTGGCTTTATCAAATGATGCTCCTTATCTCCTGCAGGATGTGCTCAAACGGCTTGCCGTGTTACTAACAGATTCAGGAGCTAAGGCGGCATCTGCTAGAGCCGGGGCCATAGCCGCCTTAAGCCGGGCCAAAGCGTTGCTTCCAGAGCTAGACCTGGCAGACGTTGCTCTTGGATATCCCAGTTTGAAGGAGGATGGCTCTGTATTCAATGAATCAGACTTCACCACCTGTGTGAGAGTCGTACGTCCTGTGGCCACCATCATCGGCAATGATATTGATCTTACTAAGTATCAGCCGGGTTACGACAAAGAGAACCGGAGGATTCCAACTCCGCATTATGATGACGTCAGCCTGATCCCTCCAACTCGTAAGCATACCTTTGCTCCTGAAGTTGACCCGCCAGTTTAATAGATGATGAAGCTGAATTTGAAGCCTTAAGCGGCATTGATCGGACCTCGTCAACCTTCCAGACAAAACAGCGCATTTAAGAGGCGGAGAAGGATAACCCGAATCTTCAAGCCCACCAAAGGAGTAACCCGCCTGGTGCTATGTCTTTGAAAAAAATGATGCTTCATTATTCAGACTCGGGGAGTCTTGTAATAGGGTAGAAAAACCTCTTACTCTGTCATGCCTTCGCGCATGTTTGTGGTGCTTAATATTGTCATAAACCGCTATCGTTGTATGCTGCTAGCTTATGTGAATTGTTCCTTGATGTCCAAAACTTTCTTGCTTTATCCTATGTATAAAACAAAAACAGAATTTCTTTGGCATCTTACCACATCCGGGGTCATATAGAATAGTGATAACCCGGAGTATGAACCAAAACGTCATAAAAAACAGCTGGTTTATGATCATGACCATAATAATATATCTGCTATCTTACTTGAAGCATACCTTACCGGCTTACGTGATCCCAAAAAGCAGACAGTTAAACTTAACTTCTGAAAGTTGGCACATATAATGTTTACCTGGCCCTTAATATTATTTACCCTTACAGAGTAAAATAAACTTAATTTTCAAAGGCCTCTGATTCGAATACGATCAGTAGAACCGTTCCAAAGGGGTTAAGCTAAGATCCGGATACGATCATATAGCCCCCAATGGCTTTGGCGATGCCGATCAAGTGGGTATCGACAGCTATCTTCTCTTTGGTTCGAATACGACCTATGTTTGAACAGGAAGCCCCCAAGTGACCATTAGAGTTGTTTAATGACGGTGATTCGAATAGGATCCACGTCAGACCCAAAGGGGTGAAGCTATGATTCAAATATGATCAAGAAGCCCCCAAGTGGGTTTGGCTGTATGCCGATCAATTGGGTATCGACAGCTATGTTCTCTTTGGTTCGAATACGACCTATGTTTGAACAGGAATCCCCCAAGTGACCATGGCTAGATTCAGATATGATCATAAGCCGGACCAAAGGGAAAGCCGGATTCAGATATGATCCGCTCCCTGTTGGTTGTTTCCACCACCTGGTAAAGAAGATACATAAACCTTGAAGGGTGGAAAGAAAAGAGGTCCCGCTTTATTGCTTTATATAATATATACATTGCTAGAAAAGAAAAACAAATATACTCTGAGAGCCGGTGGCTTAAGTATAGTAGGGCCGGAGATGCGCTATGTTCCACGGCCGGCGGGTCTCTTCCTCCGACTTACGTGAGTCTTTGTGCTCTCGAACATCGATGAGGTAGTATGACCCGTTGTTGAGATTCTTGCTGATCACAAAGGGTCCTTCCCAAGGAGGGGACAGCTTGTGCATATCAGATTGATCCTAGATGAGCCGGAGCACTAAATCGCCTTCCTGAAAAGTTCTGCTTCTAACCCGGCGGCTGTGATAACGGTCCAGGTCTTGCTGATAAATCACCGAGCGGGCTATTGCCAAGTCTCGCTCCTCATCCAACAAGTCAAGTGCATCCTGACGAGCTTTTTCATTATCAGCCTCAACGTAAGCCGCCACCCGGGGTGAATCATGCCGGATATCACTTGGCAGAACCGCCTCTGCTCCGTACACCATGAAGAAAGGTGTATAACCTGTAGATCTGTTAGGCGTTGTGTTGATGCTCCATAGCACAGAGGGTAACTCCTCCACCCAACAACCCGGAGTTCGCTGCAAGGGGACTAAGAGCCGGGGTTTGATACCTTTCAAGATCTCTTGATTAGCTCTTTCTGCTTGACCATTAGACTGAGGGTGAGCAACAACCGAAACATCAAGCCGGATGTGCTCTCGTTGACAGAACTCTTCCATGGCACCCTTGGAGAGATTAGTACCATTATCAGTTATAATGTTGTGTGGAAAGCCAAAACGAAAGATCACCTTTTTCATGAACTGAACCGCCGTGGCTACATCACACTTACTGACCGGCTCTGCTTCAACCCACTTGGTGAATTTATCCACTACCACCAACAGGTGCGTCTTTTTATCCTTGGACCTTTTGAACGGTCCAACCATGTCAAGCCCCCAGATTGCAAATGGCCAAGTAATTGGAATCATCCTAAATTCTTGAGCCGGCACATGAGCTCGTCGTGAGAATTTTTGACATCCGTCACATTTGAGACCAGATCCTCCGCATCAGCATGAGCCGTCAGCCAATAGAAACCATGACGAAAAGCCTTGGCCACCAGAGATTTTGAACCGTCATGATGACCGCAATCTCCTTCATGAATCTCACGAAGTATCTCCTGACCCTCCGCAGGCGATACACAACGTTGAAACGTCCCAGTGACGCTGCGGTGATGCAACTCACCATGAACAATTGTCATGGATTTGGACCGCCTGATGATTTGTCTTGCCAAGGTCTCGTCCTCAGGCAACTCTCCCCGGGTCATATAGGCCAAATATGGGACTGCCCAATCTGGGATGACGTGGAGAGCCGCCACCAGCTGTGCCTCCGGGTCTAGCAGTGCTAGCTCGTCCTCTGTAGGCACTCTGACAGAAGGGTTATGCAAAACATCAAGAAGGGTGTTAGGCGGCACCGGCTTACGCTGAGACCCCAACCGACTCAAAGCATCAGCCGCCTCATTCTTCCTTCGATCAATGTGCTCTACTTGGTAACCTTTGAAGTGTCCGGCCACCGCATCAACTTCACGACGATAAGCCGCCATAAGGGGATCCTTGGAGTCCCACGTGCCTGACACCTGTTGAGCGACGAGGTCTGAATCGCCCAAGCACCTAACCCGGCTCAAATTCATCTCTTTGGCCATCCGGAGGCCATGGAGTAAAGCCTCGTATTCAGCTGCATTGTTAGTACAAGGAAACATAAGCCGGAGCACATAGCAAAATTTGTCACCTCGGGGAAGTTAAACGACTCCACTTTCGAGCCTTCCAACCGCTTGGACCCATCAAGTGAATAGTCCAATACGTGTTATCCGCTTCTCCTCCGTGCTCGCAACTCCGTCCAATCATTGATAAAATCCACCAAGGCTTGAGACTTGATAGCTGTACGTGGCATATACTTCAAACCGTGAGGCCCAAGCTCAATGGCCCACTTGGCGACTTGTCCTGTGCCTTCCCTATTCTGGATGATGTCCCCCAAGGGGGCAGAACTTACCACGCTTATAGGATGACCTTGAAGTATCGCTTAGCTTCCGACGCCATGAACACCCCATAAACAAGTTTCTGCCAATGCGGATATCTTTGCTTGGACTCTATGAGCACCTCACTGATGTAATAAATCGGCCGTTGAACCGGATGCTCCTTGCCAGCCTCCTTACGCTCCACCACGATGGCAACACTAACAGCTCGTGAGTTAGCAGCAACATACAACAACAACGGCTCTTTATCAATGGGAGCCGCGAGAACCGGCGGCTCAGACAATTGTCTCTTTAAATCTTCAAAGGCAGCATCAGCAGCCTCACTCCAAACAAAAGTGTCTGTTTTCTTCATCATCCTATACAGCGGTAGAGCCTTCTCACCTAACCGGCTTATGAATCGGCTTAAAGTAGCAACGCGACCCGCCAGTCGCTGAACATCATTGGTGCACGCCGGTTTAGCCAGAGAGGTAATCGCCTTGGTCTTCTCCGGTTAGCTTCAATGCCCCTGCTTGAGACCGTGAATCCCAAAAGTTTGCTGCAGTACACCAAATACACACTTGTCCGGTTAAGCATCATCTTATAAACCCGGAGATTATCAAAGGTTTCCTTTAAATCAGATATCAAGGTTTCCTTCTCTCTGGACTTCACCACAATGTCATCCACATAAGCATGAACATTGCGCCCAATATGATTGTGGAGACAATTCTGTACACACCGCTGATAAGTCGCCTGGGCACTCTTGAGCCCAAATGGCATAGATACATAGCAGAAGGCTCCAAACGGAGTAATGGAAGCTGTCTTCTCCTGGTCCTTAACTGCCATCTTGATCTGATGATAACCAGAGTAAGCATCCAAAAAACTCAAACGCTCCAACCCGCTGTGGCATCAATGATTTGATCAATGCAGGGTAGAGCAAAGGGATCAGCTGGACAAGCTTTATTTAAGTCCGTGTAATCTATACACATCCGCCAGGTGCCGTTCTTCTTGAGCACAAGCACCGGGTTAGCCAACCACTCCGGGTGAAAGACTTCCACGATGAACCCGGCCGCTAAGAGCCGAGCGACCTCTTCCCCGATAGCTTTTCGTCTTTCCTCATTGAACCGCCGAAGAAACTGTCTGACCGGCTTATACTTCGGATCAATATTAAGAGTGTGCTTAGCGAGTTCTCTCGGGACACCCGGCATGTAGGAAGGTTTCCACGCAAAGATGTCCCGGTTCTCACGGATGAACTCGATGAGCGCGCTTTCCTATTTGGTGTCCAAATTGGCACTGATGCTGAACTGCTTGGAAGAGTCGCCTGGAGTGAAGTCGACCAGTTTTGTCTCGGCGGCCGACTTAAATTTCAACGCCGAGTCTTGCTTCGTGGTTGGCTTATTTAGAGAGGTCATATCCGTCGAATCAACATTATTTTGATAAAACTTCAGCTCCTCTTCGGCACAAACAGATTCAGCATAAGCCACATCACCTTCTTCGCATTCCAAGGATACCTTTCGACTCCCATGCACAGTGATGGTGCCCTTGTAACCCGGCATCTTGAGCTGTAAATAAACATAACACGGTCGTGCCATGAACTTGGCATAAGCCAGTCGTCCAAATAGAGCGTGATACGGGATCCTGATTTTGACTACCTCAAACGTCAGTTTCTCAGCCCTGGAATCATATTCATCTCCAAAGGCTACTTCAAGCTCGATCTTACCAACTGGATATGCCGATTTACCAGGTACCACCCCATGAAAGACAGTGTTGGACGTCCTCAAGTCCTTATCAGTCAACCCCATGCGGCAAAAGGTCTCATAATAGAGAATATTAATGTTGCTTCCTCCAACCATGAGTACCTTAGTGAATTTATATCCACCAACCTGAGGGGCCACCACCAAGGCCAACTGACCCGGGTTATCAACCCGGAGGGCCGGGGGTGATCTTCCCTGCTCCATATGATGGGCTGCTCTGACCATCTCAAGTAGCAGGGAACCGCCGGCTCAACAGAATTCACATCCCTCTTATGAACCTTCTGGTCATGTTTGCACAAGTTAGTGGTGAACACATGGTATTGCCCACCATTCAGCTGCTTTGGATGGCTCTGATAACCTGGCTGCTGCTGCTGTCCCCCTTGACCGGACTGCTGCTGATTATAGCCACCTTGACTGGAACTTGAACCGCTACCCGGGCCATGAAAGCCACCGGCCCCTGAGCCGCCGCCTGATCTGTGATTGCCATCAAACAAGTTGGAATTCTTGAAAGCCTTCATGATCGCACAGTCTTTCCATAAGTGAGTGGCGGGACGCTCCCGAGTACCGTGTCTCGGGCAAGGCTCATTCAGAAGCTGCTCAAAAGATGGGCCTGAGCCACTAGATTGAGGGGGTGGTCTCCCTTTACGTTTCTGGTTGTTACCTTGTGCATTAGCATTGGCCACAAACTCCGGGTTACCCTCCGCCTTACGCTTGTTGCCTCCTTGACTTACCGGGTTATGCTGCTGACCTTTTCCATTACCGTTCTTCTTTCCCTTCCCTGTCTTTTCCTCCTCAGACGCGGGATCATTGGTAGTATCAGAATCGGCGTATTTGACCAAGGCTGCCATCAGCGTACCCATATCATTGCAATCACGCTTAGGGCGCCCCAGCTTCTGCCTTAGCGGCTCAAAACGACAATTCTGATGGAGCATAAGTACCACAGAGCCGGCATCCATCTTATCAGATGAGTGTATTATTTCCTTGACCCGGCGCACCCAATGAGTTGTGGATTCACCCTCCTCCTGCTTACAATTGGTCAAGTCCACAATTGACATAGACTGCTTGCAAGTGTCCTTGAAGTTCTGGATAAACCGGGCCTTTAGTTCTGCCCATGAACTGATGGAATTGGGAGGCAAACCTTTCAACCAAGATCGGGCCGTTCCATCTAACATCATGGTGAAATACTTAGCCATTGCTGCGTCGCTGACCTCCAATAACTCCACGGCCATCTCGTAACTTTCGATCCATGCCCCTGGCTGTAAGTCGGCCATGTAATTCGGCACCTTTCGAGGTCCCTTGAAATCCTTGGGCAGACGTACATCCCGCAGAGCCGGCACCAGACAAGGGACACCACCGGTTCTAGTGGCCACTCCTGCTCCAACAGAAGTCGTCGGATACTCTGGCAGACCTTCATATGCCGTCTGCTGAGCCGCTAACTGAGCCGCCCGTTCGTCCTCCTCACGCAATCAGTCCTATACCGGGTTATAGCCACCGGGCTGGTTACGATGTTGGGCGTTGCTTGATAAAGCTTCTGACTCCATATGCCTGTTGTAACTCGGGCTCCGATTTTGACGAGGTGCTAGCCAAGGCTGAGGAGTTGAATGAATCCTGTCCCTGCTGTAAGAATAGGTCTCCTGTTGTGCCAAGACCGTCTGAATAAGATCTCTGACCCTTCGGGTTTCCACCGCCGTCGGGTCATCGCCGTCCACTGGAAGAGCCGGCAGCCGCACCGATGCTGCTATCAAGTTCTCCATGGGGTTGGAGAAGTGGCCCGGTGGTATTGGTATGTATCGGGGCGGGGCCATACTCCCATGAGGAGGTGCCATCTCTCGGGGCTGAACCGGCCCTCCAGCTCCGGGTGTCATAAACTGATTGGCTTCGAGCGGGTTGCTGGGACCAGCTCCGGGTGTCGTGAAAAGATTTCAAGGATCGTAAACCGGAGGCAGACGGGACTGGGTTTTTCTGATGTCTCCTTCTCATG
The DNA here is from genome assembly GCA_021605205.1 of Aegilops longissima. Taxonomy (NCBI): domain Eukaryota; kingdom Viridiplantae; phylum Streptophyta; class Magnoliopsida; order Poales; family Poaceae; genus Aegilops; species Aegilops longissima. The sequence goes on from CM038682.1 coordinate 174,826,007, forward strand.
ACCTCATTGGATGCGTTCAGACTCATATTAAGCTGGAAAGCCTCTGACTGGAGTCGCTGCGCCCGTGCATCCAAAGCCGCCTGCTCCGTAGCTAACCTGGTGTCCTCAGCCGCCAAGGCCTCCTTGGCTAGGGCTATCTCCTCACGCGCCTTTGCCACCTCCGCAATATGTTCATCTGGATTTGCAGGAATAACCGTGGTGGTTAACAGGGCCGTCAACTTGTCCATAAGATCCATCAGCACCTGAGCCGGCGGGCGCACAGGGCCTCCTGCCCCGGCCACTCCTGACCCGGACGTTATTGCTGTTGTAGCCGTCGAGTTTTGACCGGGTTGAGTACCATCCATGAAGACTCCTGCCCAGCTCGGCGGCTCATAGAAATCCGGAATGCTAGAGTCGTCAGAACAGCCCCCCAGCATGCCCTCTTGGACCTGATACAGAGAATCTGTTGAACCGGAGGACGAATCATCATCCGATAGGACGGCCGTCTCTCCGCCATCCTTAGATCCTTCAGGAAGTTCCTCTCCGTGGACACAACCCAGGAAGGCACGCTTCATGACGGGTTGAACTCGGGCGGGTTTTGCACGCTGAGCCGTCTCGACGAGGTCGGTGCAGTTGTCCGGCTTAGGGCCCGGCTCACCAATCCGGCCGATGAAGACGTGGATTCCGCCAAAGGGGACCCGGTACCCGTACTCAATTGAGTCGGCCTCGGGGCCCCAGCCTTCGTTGTCGATGTAGATCTTGCCGCGACGACTCTTGGTCATCCGCCCATCAGATATCCCTTGAGCCCTTCGAAGCTGCCCTTCAAGAACTCAAATCCACCGTGCGCTGGCCCCACGGTGGGCGCCAACTATCATGGAATTGTCACGGCAGATGTCCTCGTGCAAGGACTTAGTCGTGGAGCCATTGCAACTAGGAAGCTTAAAGGGGTTAATCGGGACAAAGGGCACGAGAGGTTTATACTAGTTCGGCCCCTTACGGTGAAGGTAAGGCCTACATCTAGTTGGGTTGGTATTGCTTGAGGTTTCGATGACCAGGGAGCGAGATACGCTATGCCCGGTTCTCGATTGGTTGTTTCTTGTCCTAAACCGCCAGCAGGTCGTCCCCTTATATACACGGGTTGACGCCCGGTGGCCTACAGAGTCCCGGGCGGCTTATAAACAATGTCCAGCTCGGTGACTAGTTAAATCTACCTTATGATACAAGTCATGCCATTATGGCGGTTTACTACAACGGGCCTTAAGTCGCCTGTGGGCCTTAGGCCCCTTATTGAACCGCCATCTTCATGCTTGGTCTTGGGCTTCTTTCTGGTGAATCTTCTTTGCGTAACCCGGCTCCTCCTGGGCGGCTTACACAAATAGTTATATCCCCAACAATACTCTTTATATGTGAAGTCATTACTCTCCATAAGATCAATATTATATTTACTTCTTTTTATTCTTTCTTCTATTCCCTCTAGATCATAGTAAGATAGTCAAGCCCTCGACTCAAAACTAATCTTTATTATATATAGCTCACAGACTCGATTACATAGAAGGAACATAAAGCAAAACTCAAGACTTGATCATACCAAAATTTTATTCTACTAGATCAAGATATTACCAAAAGGACCGAACTAAGAAAAACGGCGAAGATAGGAGTGTGATGGTGATACGATACCGGGGCACCTCCCCCAAGCTTGGCAGTTGCCAAGGGGAGTGCCCATACCCATGTATTTATCGCTCTTTCTTCGAAGGTGGTAATGTGATATTCTTGGCGATGATGCCCCTCAGGATACGATTATCTTCCTCGAGCTTATTGTCTTGTTGCTTGAGGTCCATTATTTCATTACGGAGCTTATCCGTGATGGCTAAAGCTCCTTTCACCCATGGATGTTGCATAGCTGCGGGAGAACAAGTAACTCTCTTTTTCATATTTTCATAAGAGAGAAATTTAACGTTGGAGGGGATGACCGAGTTTGGAATAGCTGAGCTTTGTAGTTCCCCCATCGTGAATCCAGCTCGGAAATGGGAAGTGACTTCTTGATCCTCCTCCATGGCATCTATCCTTTTCAAGTCGGCCTCCATATCTTCCTCCGTTGATGGCCCAAAGTGGGCAGGATCACTGTTTGCTTTTGGTCCCGGTGTTAGATGAGACACCCGGCTCTCCCTGACTTACTCTTGAGAAGGCATCTTGCTCTAATCTGCGGCAGAAACAGCCCGAAACAAAAACAGAGGATATTTGCGTGGTACGGTGGTCAAAACCTTCAGGAGATTATATAATGATTTTTACCGACTAAAGGAAGTATCATGCAAGAAAACGGAGTCCAGAGAGCACACGAGGTGCCCACGAGGCAGGGGGCGCGCCCAGGGGGGTAGGGCGCGCCCTCCACCCTCGTGGAAGCCTCGTGTCCTTCCTGGACTACTTCTTATTTTCCTATTTTCTTAAATATCCAAAACGGAGGAAAATTGCTATTAGAACTGTTTTGGAGTCGGTTTACTTATCGTACCACATACCTATTCCTTTTGGAGTCCGAGACGTTCTGGAAAGTGTCTCTTGTGTATTCCTCTGGGGTTACGGTTTCAATAACATTAGTTTCAACATTTATAGGATTTCCTGAGATATAATGTTTGATTCTTTGACCGTTCACCACCTTCGGATTTGTGCCTTCGAAGTTGTTGATTTTTATGGCACCGGAACGATAGACCTCCTCGATAACGTAAGGACCTTCCCATCTAGAGAGAAGTTTTCTTGAAAAAAATCTTAAACGAGAGTTGAATAGCAACACATAATCACCTACATTAAACTCACGCTTTTGTATCCTTTTGTCATGCCATCTTTTAACATTTTCTTTAAACAGTTTGGCATTCTCATAGGCCTGGGTTCTCCATTCATCAAGTGAGCTAATGTCGAATAGTCTCTTCTCACCGGCAAGTTTGAAATCATAATTGAGCTCTTTAATGGCCCAATATGCCTTATGTTCTAGTTCGAGAGGTAAGTGACATGCTTTTCCCATAGGATTTTTTATATGCAGTTCTATAGGCCCATAATGCATCATCAAGTTTATTGGACCAACTCTTTCTAGATCTGTTAACAGTCTTTTGCAAAATTAATTTGAGCTCTCTATTACTCAATTCTACTTGACCACTAGACCGCGGGTGATACGGAGATGCAATTCTATGATTAACATCATACTTAGCAAGCATTTTACGAAAAGCACCATGAATAAAAAGTGAACCACCATCAGTCATTAAATATCTAGGGAGTCCAAACCTTGGAAAAATAACTTCTTTAAGCATCTTAATAGAGGTGTTATGATCAGCACTACTAGTTGGAATAGCTTCTACCCACTTAGTAACGTAATCAACAGCAACTAAAATATGTGTATACCCGTTAGAGGAAGGAAACGGTCCCATATAATCAAAGCCCCAAACATCAAATGGTTCAATAACAAGTGAATAATTCGTAGGCATTTCTTGACTTCTACTAATATTACCAATTCTTTGACATTCATCACAAGACAAGACAAACTTACGGGCATCTTTGAAGAGAGTAGGCCAATAAAAGCCGGATTGCAATACCTTACGTGCAGTTCTATCTCCAGTGTGGGGTCCTCCATAAGCCTCGGAGTGACACTTGCGTAGGATTTGTTCCTGTTCATGCTCAGGTATACAACGTCTAATAACACCATCTAATCCTTTATAAAGGTGAGGGTCATCCCAGAAGTAATGTCTTAAAGAAAACTTTTTCTTTTGCTGGTATGTGAAACTAGGTGGTATAAGTTTAGCAACAATGTAATTAGCATAATCAGCATGCCATGGAGCAGTACGAGAAGCATTTATGACAGCTAATTGTTCATCAGGAAAGCTATCATCAATAGGTAGTGGGTCATCAAGAACATTCTCTAACCTAGACAAGTTGTCTGCAACGGGGTTCTCAGCTCCCTTTCTATCTATAATATGCAAATCAAATTCTTGTAGCAAGAGAACCCATCTAATAAGTCTAGGTTTACCATCTTTCTTTTCCATAAGATATTTAATAGCAACATGATCAGTGTGAACAGTTACTTTAGAATCAACAATATAAGGTCTGAACTTATCACAAGCAAATACAACTGCTAAAAATTCTTTTTCAGTAGTAGCATAATTTCTCTAGGCACTGTCTAGAGTTTTACTAGCATATTGGATACCATTTAATTTCTTATCAACTCTTTGTCCTAGAACAACACCTACAGCATAATCACTAGCATCACACATAATTTCAAAGGGTAAATTCCAATCAGGTGGCTGAACAATAGGTGCAGAAATCAATGCTTTCTTAAGTATTTCAAATGCTTCTACACAATCATCATCAAAGACAAAAGGAACATATTTTTGTAAGAGGTTAGTCAGAGGCCTAGAAATTTTTTAGAAGTCCTTAATGAACATCCTATAAAAACTGACCAAGGAAACTTCCTATACCTTTGATGTCCTTGGGACACGACATCTTTTCAATAGCATCAACTTTAGCTTTGTCAACTGCAATACCTCTTTCAGAAATTTTATGCCCCAAGACAATACCTTCATTAACCAAAAAGTGGCACTTCTCCCAATTCAAGACAAGATTAGTTTCTTCACATCTCTACAAAACTCGATCAAGGTTGCTTAAGCAATCATCGAAAGAAGTTCCATATACGGAGAAATCATCCATGAAAACCTCAACAATCTTTTCACAAAAATCAGAGAATATAGCCATCATGCATCTTTGAAAGGTAGCAGGTGCATTGCATAAACCAAAAGGCATACGACTATAAGTAAAGGTACCAAAAGGGCAAGTAAAAGTGGTCTTTTCTTGATCCTCTTTTGACACAGGTATTTGAGAGAAACCAGAATAACCATCTAGAAAGCAAAAATGTGTATGTTTGGATAATTTTTCTAGCATTTGATCAATAAAAGGTAAAGGGTAATGATGCTTTTTAGTAGCTTTATTTAATTTGCAGAAATCAATTACCATTCTATAACCTGTAATAACTCTTTGTGGGATCAATTCACCTTTATCATTAGGAACAACAGTAATACCTCCCTTCTTAGGGACATAATGGACAGGGCTTACCCGCTGACTATCAGCAACAAGATAAATTATACCTGCCTCCAGAAGCTTTAGTATTTCTTTTCTTACCACTTCTTTCATATTAGGATTTAACCTTCACTGATGATCAACAACCGGTTTAGCATCTTTCTCAAATTTTATTTTGTGTTGGCATAGAGTGGGAGTAATGCCTTTAAGATCATCAAGAGTATATCCATTATCAGCACGATGCTTCTTCAGAGTTTTCAATAATTTTGTTTCTTCATGCTCTGAAAGGTTAGCACTAATAATAACAGGATATATCTTTTCCTCATCAAGATAGGCATATTTAAGTGTTGGGGTTCGTAGCAGAAATTTAAAATTTTCTACGCATCACCAAGATCAATCTATGAAGTCATCTAGCAACGAGAGAGAGGAGTGCATCTACATACCCTTGTAGATCGTGGCGAGCGTTCAAGAGAACGGGTTGATGGAGTCGTGCTCGCCGTGATCCAAATCACCGATGATCCTAGCGCCCGAACGGACGGCACCTCCGCATTCAACACACGTGCGAGCAGAGAGCGTCTCCTCCTTCTTGATCCAACAAGGGGAAGGAGAAGTTGATGGAGATCCAGCAGCACGACGGCGTGGTGGTGGAAGCAGCGGATTCAGCGGGGGCTTCGCCAAGCGCCACTGGAGGAGGAAGAGGTGTCACGGGAGGGAGAGGGAGGCGCCAGGGGCTTGGGGTGCGGCTGCCTCCTCCCTCCACTATATATAGGGGCTAGGGGCGATGCCCCTTGGAGATCCCATCTAGAGGGGGGCGGCCCCCGGGGCGACAACCCCTTAGGGTTTCAGGGCGATGCCCCTCGGGCACAGCAGCCCCTAGGGTTTCAACCCTAGGCGCCTTGGGCCCTTGGGTGGGCGCACCAGCCCACCAGGCTGGTTCCCACACCACTTCAGCCCATGGGGCCCTCCTGGATAGGTGGCCCCACCCGGTGGACCCCCAGGACCCTTCCGGTGGTCTCGATACAATACCAGTGACCCCCGAAACTCTCCCGGTGGCCGAAACTGGACTTCCTACATATAAATCTTTACCTCTGGACCATTCTGGAACTCCTCGTGACATCCGGGATCTCATCTGGGACTCCGAACAACTTTCTATTAACCGCATACTAATATCTCTACAACTCTAGCGTCACTGAACCTTAAGTGTGTAGACCCTACGGGTTTGGGAGACACGTAGACATGACCGAGACAACTCTCCGGTCAATAACCAACAGCGGGATCTGGATACCCATGTTGGCTCCCACATGCTCCATGATAATCTCATCGGATGAACCACGATGTCGAGGATTCAATCAATCCCGTGTACAATTCCCTTTGTCTATCGGTACGATACTTGCCCGAGATTCGATCGTCGGTATATCGATACCTTGTTCAATCTCGTTAGGCAACTCTCTTTACTCGTTCCCGTAACACATCATCCCGTGAACAACTCCTTGATCACATTGAGCTCATTATGATGATGTCCTACCGAGTGGGCCCAGAGATACCTCTCCGTCATACGGAGTGACAAATCCGCCTCGATTCGTGCCAACCCAACAGATACTTTCGGGATACCCGTAGTGTACCTTTATAGCCACCCGATTCGTTGTGACGTTTGGCACACCCAAAGTACCCTTACGGTATCCGGAGTTGCACAATCTCATGGTCTAAGGAAAGGATACTTGACATTAGAAAAGCTTTAGCGATTTAACTACATGATATTGTGCTATGCTTAGGATTGGGTCTTGTCCATCACATCATTATCCTAATGATGTGATCCCGTTATCAATGACATCCTATGTCCATGGTTAGGAAATCGTAACCATCTATTGATCAATGAGCTAGTCAACTAGAGGCTCACTAGGGACATGTTGTGGTCTATGTATTCACACATGTATTATGATTTCCGGATAACACATTTATAGCATGAACAATAGACAATTATCATGAACAAGGAAATATAATAATAACCTTTTTATTATTGCCTCTAGGGGATATTTCCAACAGTCTCCCACTTGCACTAGAGTCAATAACCTAGTTACATTGTGATGAATCGAACAGCCATAGAGTTCTGGTGTTGATCATGCTTTGCACGTGGAAGAGTTTTAGTCAACGGATCTGCGACATTCAGGTCCGTATGCACTTTACAAATCTCTATGTCTCCATCTTGAACATTTTCATGAATGGAGTTGAAGCGACGCTTGATATGCATGGTCTTCTTGTGAAACCTGGGCTCCTTGGCAAGGGCAATAGCTCCAGTGTTTTCACAGAAGAGAGTCATCGGGCCCGACGCATTGGGAATAGCTCCTAGGTCGGTAATGAACTCCTTCATCCAGATTGCTTCATGTGCTGCCTCCGAGGCTGCCATGTACTCCGCTTCACATGTAGATCCCGCCACGACGCTTTGCTTGCAACTGCACCAGCTGACTGCCCCACCATTTAAAATATACACGTATCCGGTTTGTGACTTGGAGTCATCCATATCTGTGTCGAAGCTAGCATCAACGTAACCCTTTACGACAAGCTCTTCATCACCTCCATAAACGAGAAACATATCCTTAGTCCTTTTCAGGTATTTCAGGATATTCTTGACCGCTGTCCAGTGTTCCATGCCGCGATTACTTTGGTACCTTCCCACCAAACTTACGGCAAGGTTTACATCAGGTCTGGTACACAGCATGGCAGACATAATAGACCCTATGGCCCAGGCATAGGGGATGACACTCATCTTTTCCCTATCTTCTGCCGTGGTCGGGCATTGAGCCGTGCTCAATCTCACACCTTGCAATACAGGCAAGAACCCCTTCTTTGATTGATCCATATTGAATATCTTCAATATCTTGTCAAGGTACATGCTTTGTGAAAGAACAATGAGGCGTCTCGATCTATCTCTATGGATCTTGATGCCTAATATGTAAGCAGCTTTTCCAAGGTCCTTCATTGAAAAACACTTATTAAAGTAGGCCTTTATGCTTTCCAAGAGTTCTATATCATTTCCCATCAATAGTATGTCTTCCACATATAATATGAGAAATGCTACAGAGCTCCCACTCACTTTCTTGTAAACACAGGCTTCTCCATAAATCTGCGTAAACCCAAACGCTTTGATCATCTCATCAAAACGAATGTTCCAACTCCGAGATGCTTGCACCAGCCCATAGATCGAGCGCTGGAGCTTGCATACCTTGTCAGCATTCTTAGGATCGACAAAACTTTCCGGCTGCATCATATACAATTCTTCCTTAAGGAAACCATTAAGGAATGCCGTTTTGGCGTCCATTTGCCATATCTCATAATCATAGAATGCGGCAATTGCTAACATGATTCAGACAGACTTCATCTTCGCTACGGGTGAGAAGGTCTCATCGTAGTCAACCCCTTGAACTTGTCGATAACCCTTAGCGACAAGCCGAGCCTTATAGATGGTTACATTACCATCCGCGTCTGTCTTCTTCTTAAAGATCCATTTATTTTCTATGGCTCGCCGATCATCGGGCAAGTCTGTCAAATTCCATACTTCGTTTTCATACATGGATCCTATCTCGGATTTCATGGCTTCAAGCCATTTGTCGGAATCCGGGCCCGCCATCGCTTCTTCATAGTTCAAAGGTTCACCATTGTCTAACAACATGATTTCCAGGACAGGGTTGCTGTACCACTCTGGTGCGGTACGTGTCCTTGTGGACCTACGAAGTTCAGTAGCAACTTGATCTGAAGTTTCATGATCATCATCATTAACTTCCTCTATAGTCGGTGCAGGCACCATAGAAACATTTTCTTGAGCTGTGCTACTCTCCGGTTCAAGAGGCAATACTTCATCAAGTTCTACTTTCCTCCCACTTACTTCTTTCGAGAGAAACTCTTTCTCTAGAAAGGATCCATTCTTGGCAACAAAGATCTTGCCTTCGGATCTGAGGTAGAAGGTATACCCAATAGTTTCCTTAGGGTATCCTATGAAGACGCATTTTTCCGATTTGGGTTCGAGCTTTTCAGGTTGAAGTTTCGTGACATAAGCATCGCATCCCCAAACTTTTAGAAACGACAACTTAGGTTTCTTCCCAAACCACAATTCATATGGTGTCGTCTCAACGGATTTCGACGGAGCTCTATTTAAAGTGAATGCGGCAGTCTCTGTAGCATAACCCCAAAATGATAGCGGTAGATCGGTAAGAGACATCATAGATCGCACCATATCCAATAGAGTGCGATTACGACGTTCGGACACACCATTACGCTGAGGTGTTCCAGGCGGCGTGAGTTGTGAAACAATTCCACATTTCCTTAAGTGCGTGCCAAATTCGTGACTCAAATATTCTCCCCCACGATCTGATCGTAAGAATTTGATTTTCCTGTCATGTTGATTCTCAACCTCACTCTGAAATTCCTTGAACTTTTCAAAGGTCTCAGACTTGTGTTTCATTATGTAGACATACCCATATCTACTTAAGTCATCAGTGAGGGTGAGAACATAACGATAACCACCGCGAGCCTCAATGCTCATTGGACCGCACACATCAGTATGTATGATTTCCAATAAGTTGGTTGCTTGCTCCATTGTTTCAGAGAACGGAGTCTTGGCCATTTTTCCCATGAGGCATGGTTCGCACGTGTCAAATGATTCATAATCAAGAGACTCCAAAAGTCCATCTGCATGGAGTTTCTTCATGCGTTTTACACCAATGTGACCAAGGCGGCAGTGCCACAAGTATGTGGGACTATCATTATCAACCTTACATCTTTTGACATTCACACTATGAATATGTGTAACATCACGTTCGAGATTCAATAAGAATAAATCATTAACCAGCAGGGCATGACCATAAAACATGTCTCTCATATAAATAGAACAACCATTATTCTCAGATTTAAATGAGTAGCCATCTCGCATTAAACGAGATCCAGATACAATGTTCATGCTCAAAGCTGGTACTAAATAACAATTATTGAGGTTTAAAACTAATCCAGTAGGTAAATGTAGAGGTAGCGTGCCGACGGCGATCACATCGACCTTGGAACCATTCCCGACGCGCATCGTCACCTCGTCCTTTGCCAGTCTCCGGTTATTCCGCAGCTCCTGTTTTGAGTTACAAATATGAGCAACCGCACCGGTATAAAATACCCAGGAGCTACTACGAGCGCTGGTTAGGTACACATCAATAACATGTATATCACATATACCTTTGGTATTGCCGGCCTTCTTATCCGCTAAGTACTTGGGGCAGTTCCGCTTCCAGTGACTGTTTCCCTTGCAATAAAAGCACTCAGTCTCAGGCTTGGGTCCATGCTATGGCTTCTTCCCGGCAACTGGCTTACTGGGCGCGGCAACTCCCTTGCCGTCCTTCTTGAAGTTCTTCTTACCCTTGACTTTCTTGAACTTAGTGGTTTTATTCACCACCAACACTTGATGTTCCTTTTTGATCTCCACCTCCGCTGATTTCAGCATTGAATATACCTCAGGAATGGTCTTTTCCATCCCCTGCATATTGAAGTTCATCACAAAGCTTTTGTAGCTAGGTGGGAGCGACTGAAGGATTCTGTCAACGACCGCATCATCCGGGAGATTAACTCCCAGCTGAAATAAGCGGTTGTGCAACCTGCACATTTTGAGTATGTGCTCACGACGTAACTATTCTCCTCCATCTTACAACTATAGAACTTGTCAGAGACTTCATATCTCTCGACCCGGGCATGAGCTTGGAAAACCATTTTCAGCTCTTGGAACATCTCATATGCTCTGTGCTGCTCAAAACGCTTTTGGAGCCCCGGTTCTAAGCTGTAAAGCATGCCGCACTGAACCAGGGAGTAATCATCACTACGCGACTGCCAGGCGTTCATAACGTCTTGAGTTGCTGGGAAAACAGGTGCTTCACCTAGCGGTGCATCAAGGACATATGCTTTCTTGGCAGCTATGAGGATAATCCTCAGGTTACGGACCCAGTCCGTGTAGTTGCTGCCATCGTCTTTCAGCTTGGTTTTCTCTAGGAACGCGTTGAAGTTGAGGGCAACATTAGTGTGGGCCATTTGACCTACAAGACATATTGCAAAGTTCTAGACTATGTTCATGATAATTAAGTTCATCTAATCAAATTATTTAATGAACTCCCACTCAGATAGACATCCCTCTAGTCATCTAAGTGATACATGATCCGAGTCAACTAGGCCGTGTCCGATCATCACGTGAGACAGAATAGTCATCATCGGCGAACATCTTCATGTTGATCGTATCTTCTATACGACTCATGTTCGACCTTTCGGTTTTCCGTGTTCCGAGGCCATGTCTGTACATGCTAGGCTCGTCAAGTCAACCTAAGTGTATTGCGTGTGTAAATCTGGCTTACACCCGTTGTATGCGAACGTTAGAACCTATCACACCTGATCATCACGTGGTGCTTCGGAACAACGGACCTTGGCAACGGTGCACAGTCAGGGGGAACACAATTCTTGATATTTCAATGAGGGATCATCTTATTTAAGCTACCGTCGTTCTAAGCAAATAATATGTAAAAACATGATGAACATCACGTGCAATTAAATAGTGACATGATATGGCCAATATCATTTTGCTCCTTTTGATCCCCATCTTCGGGGCGCATGATCATCATCGTCATCGGCTTGACGCCATGATCTCCATCATCATGATCCTTGTCATCGTGTCTTCATGAAGTTGTCTCGTCAACTATTACATCTACTACTATGGCTAACGGTTTAGCAATAAAGTAAAATAATTACATGCCGTTTATGTTGACACGCAGGTCATAAATAAATTAAGACAACTCCTATGGCTCCTACCGGTTGTCATACTCATCGACATGCAAGCCGTGATTCCTATTACAAGAACATGATCAATCCCATACATCACATATATCATTCATCACATCCTTTTGGCCATATCACATCACACGGCATATGCTGCAAAAACAAGTTAGACGTCCTCTAATTGTAGTTGCAAATTTTTACGTGGCTGCTATAGGTTTCTTAGCAAGAACGTTTCTTACCTACACCAAAACCACAACGTGATATGCCAATTTCTATTTACCCTTCATAAGGACCCTTTTCATCGAATCCGATCCGACTAAAGTAGGAGAGACAGACACCCGCTAGCCACCTTATGCAACTAGTGCATGTCAGTCGGTGGAACCTGTCTCACGTAAGTGTACGTGTAAGGTCGGTCTGGGCCGCTTCATCCCACGATACCGCCGGATCTAGATAAGACTAGTAATGGCAAGTAAATTAACAAAATCGACGCCCACAACAACTTGTGTTCTACTCGTGCATAGAAACTACGCATAGACCTGGCTCTGATACCACTGTTGGGGATCGTAGCAGAAATTTAAAATTTTCTATGCATCACCAAGATCAATCTATGGAGTCATCTAGCAATGATGGGCTTCCTCAAATGCCCTAGGTCTTCGTGAGCAAGCGAGTTGGATGCACACCCACTTAGTTTCCTTTGTTGAGCTTTCATATACTTATAGCTCTAGTGCATCCGTTGCATGGCAATCCCTACTCACTCACATTGATATCTATTGATGGGCATCTCCATAGCCCGTTGATATGCCTAGTTGATGTGAGACTATCTTCTCCCTTTTTGTCTTCTCCACAACCACCATTCTATTCCACATATAGTGTTATATCCATGGCTCACGCTCATGTATTGCGTGAAGATTGAAAAAGTTTTGAAAATGTTAAAGTATGAAACAATTGCTTGGCTTGTCATCGGGGTTGTGCATGATTTAAATATTTTGTGTGGGGAAGATGGAGCATGGCCAGACCATATGATTTTGTAGGGATAACTTTCTTTGGCCATGTTATTTTGAGAAGACATAATTGCTTAGTTAGTATGCTTGAAGTATTATTATTTTATGTCAATATGAACTTTTGTCTTGAATCTTTCAGATCTGAATATTCATACCACAATTAAGAGGATTTACATTGAAATTATGCCAAAGTATGACTCCGCATCAAAAATTCTCTTTTTATCATTTACCTACTCGAGGACGAGCAGGAATTAAGCTTAGGGATGCCTGATACGTCTCCAACGTATCTATAATTTTTTATTGTTCCATGCTACTTTATCTACTGTTTTGGACCATATTGGGCTTTATTTTCCACTTTTATATCATTTTTGGGACTAACCTACTAACCGGAGGCCCAGCCCAGAATTGCTGTTTTTTGCCTATTTCAGTATTTCGAAGAAAAGGAATATTAAACGGAGTCCAAACAGAATGAAACCTTCGGGGACGTGATTTTCTCACCGAACGTGATCCAGAGAACTTGGAGTGCAAGTCAAGAAGCAACCTGAGCCTCCACGAGATAGGAGGGCGCCCCCCTATAGGGCGCGCCCCCCTGTCTCGTGGGCCCCTCTGGGGGCCACCGATGTACTTCTTCTTCCTATATATACCTACGTACCCCGAAAACATCCAGGGGCACCACGAAACACAATTTCCACCACCGTAACCTTACAGATCCATGAGATCCCATCTTGAGGCCTTCGTCGGCACTCTCTGTGGGAGGGAATCAAGCACGGGGCCTCTACATCAACATCCTTGCCCCTCCGATGAGTTGTGAGTAGTTTACCACAGACCTCACGGGTCCATAGTTATTAGCTAGATGGCTTCTTCTTTCTTTTTGGATCTCAATACAATGTTCTCCCCCTCTCTTGTGGAGATCTATTCGATGTAATCTCTTTTTGCGGTGTGTTTTTCGAGATCCGATGAATTGTGGGTTTATGATCAAGTTTATCTATGAATAATATTTGAATCTTTTTGAATTCTTTTATGTATGATTAAGTTATCTTTGCAAGTCTCTTTGAATTATCGGTTTAGTTTGGCCTACTAGATTGATCTTTCTTGCCATGGGAGAAGTGCTTAGCTTTGGGTTCAATCTTGCGGTGTCCTTACCCAGTGACAGAAAGGGTTGCAAGGCACGTATTGTATTGTTGCCATCGAGGATAACAAGATGGGGTTTATATCATATTGCATGAGTTTATCCCTCTACATCATGTCAGCTTGCTTAATGCGTTACTCTTTTCTCATGAACTTAATACTCTAGATGCATGTTGGATAGCGGTCGATGTGTGGAGTAATAGTAGTCGATGCAGGCAGGAGTCGGTCTACTTGTTATGGACGTGATGCCTATATACATGATCATGCCTAGATAATCTCATAACTATGCGCTTTTCTATCAATTTCTCGACAGTAATTTGTTCACCCACCGTAATACTTATGCTATCTTGAGAGAAGCCACTAGTGAAACCTATGGCCCCCGGGTCTATCTCTTATCATACTTGTTTCCAATCTACTTTTATTTGCATCTTTACTTTTTGCATCTATATTATAAAATACCAAAAATATATTTATCTTATCATACTATCTTTATCAGATCTCACTTTTGCAAGTGGCCGTGAAGGGATTTACAACCCCTTTATTGCGTTGGTTGCGAGTTTTCAGTTTGTTTGTGTAGGTGTGTGGGACTTTTGAGGAGCCTCCTACTGGATTGATACCTTGGTTCTTAAAACTGAGGGAAATACTTACGCTACACTTTGCTGCATCACCCTCTCCTCTTCGAGGAAAACCAACGCAAGCTCAAGACGTAGCAAGAAGGATTTCTGGCGCCGTTGCCGGGGAGGTCTTCGCTCAAGTCAAGACATACCAAGTACCTATCACAAACCTATCTCCCTCGCATTTACATTATTTTCCATTTGCCTCTCATTTTCCTCTCCCCCACTTCACCCTTACGTTTTATTCGCCCTCTCTTTCCCAATCTCCTCCTCTCTTTTTGCTCGTCGTTTTTCCTGTTTGCTTGTGTGTTGGATTACTTGTTGCCATGGCGCAAGATAATACCAAATTGTGTGACTTCTCAAATACGAATAATAATGATTTCCTTAGTACTCCGATTGCTCCTCTTAATAATGATGAGTCTTGTGAAATCAATACCGCTTTGCTGAATCTTGTTATGAAAGATCAATTCGCCGGCCTTCCTAGTGAAGATGCCGCTACTCATCTAAACAACTTTGTTGATTTGTGTGATATGCAAAAGAAGAAAGATACGGATAACAATATTGTCAAATTGAAGTTATTTCCGTTTTCACTTAGAGATCGTGCTAAAGTTTGGTTCTCGTCTTTGCCTAAAAATAGTATTGATTCTTGGAACAAGTGCAAAGATGCTTTTATCTCTAAGTATTTTCCTCCCGCTAAGATCATCACTCTTAGGAACGATATTATGAATTTTAAACAACTTTATCATGAGCATGTTGCCCAATCTTGGGAAAGAATGAAATTGATGCTTCGCAATGCCCTACTCATGGTTTGAATTTATGGATGATCATACAAAATTTTTATGCCGGTTTGAACTTTGCTTCTAGAAATCTCTTAGATTCGGCCGCGGGAGGCACCTTTGTGGAAATCACGTTAGGAGATGCTACAAAATTACTTGATAATATTATGGCTAATTATTCTCAATGGCACACGAAAGATCTTCTAGTAAAAAGTGCATGCTATAGAAGAAATCAATGTTTTGAGTGGAAAGATGGATGAACTTATGAAGATGTTTGCTACTAAAAATACTCCTCTTGATCCCAATGATATGCCTTTGTCTTCCTTGATTGAGAATAATAATGAATCTATGGATGTGAATTTTGTTGGTAGGAATAGTTTTGGAAACAATGCTTATAGAGGAAATTTTAATGCTAGACCGTTCCCTAGTAATCCCTCTAAAAATTATGGAAATTCCTACAATAATTCTTATGGTAATTTTAATAAGATGCCCTCTGATTTTGAGAATAGTGTGAAAGAATTTATGATCTCTCAAAAGAATTTTAATGCTATGCTTGAAGAAAAATTGCTCAAAGTTGATGATTTGGCTAGGAACGTTGATAGACTTTCGCTTGATGTTAATTCCCTTAAAATTGGATCTTCTTTTCCTAAGCATGATATCAACGAGTCTCTCAAAGTAATGAGAATTTCCATTGACGAGTGCAAGGAAAGAACTGCTAGATTATGTGCTAAGAAAGAAAGCTTTATAAAAGCGTGTTCTTCTAGTTTCCGTAAAAATAATGATAAGGATCTTAAAGTTATTGATGCGTCTCTGATTAGATCTATGTTTTGCAATATGAACTTTGATGATTATGGGACTGATGATGAATCAACTTTGCCGAGAAGGCGTCCCAAGAATTCAGAATCTTTAGATCTTAATGTTAAATTTGGTAAGAGTGAGATTGGAGAATCCTCAACTTCTAATAATGTTGAACCCACTATCTCAGACTTCAAGGAATTTAATTATGATAATTGCTCTTTAAAAGGTTGTATTTCCTTGTTGCAAGCCGTTGTTAATTCTCCTCATGCCTATAGTCAAAATAAAGCTTTTACCAAGCATATCGTTGATGCCTTGATGCAATGTTATGATGAAAAACTTAATTTGGAAGTTTCTATACCTAGAAAACTTAATGATGAGTGGCAACCTACTATAAAGATTAGAATTAAAGATTATGAGTGTTTTGCTTTGTGTGATTTGGGTGCTAGTGTTTCCACGATTCCGAAAACTTTATGTGATATTCTAGGTTTCCATGATCTTGATGATTGCTCGTTAAATTTGTACCTTGCGGATTCCACCATTAAAAAGACTATGGGAAGGATCAATGATGTTCTTATTGTTGCAAATAGAAATTTGGTGCCCGTAGATTTTATCGTTCTTGATATAGATTGCAATCTTTCTTGCCCTATTATTCTTGGTAGACCTTTCCTTAGAACGATTGGTGCGATTATTGATATGAAGGAAGGGAATATTAGATTCCAATTTCCCTTAAAGAAAGGCATGGAGCAATTTCCGAGAAATAAAGTTAAATTACCTTATGAATCTATCATGTGTGCTACTTATGAGTTTAGTGCCAAAGATGGCACTACTTAGATCTATCCTCGCTTTTATGCCTAGCTAGGGGCGTTAAACGATAGCGCTAGTTGGGAGGCAACCCAATTTTATTTTATGTTTTTTTTTGTTTTTGTTTCTGTTTAGGAATAAATAATCCATCTAGCCTCTATTTAGATGTGGTTTTATATTTTAATTAGTGTTTGTGCCAAGTTAAACCTATTGGATCTTCTTGGATGATAGTTATTTGATCTTGCTGTAATTTCCAGAAACTTTGCGCTCAGTGCCCGAATTGTTAAAAATCACCAGAACGTGATAAAATAATGATTCCAATTGCTGCTGATCAATAAACAAATTGGCTGGGTCGTCTAATTTTGGTAGATGATTACTACAGACTGTTCTGTTTTTGACAGATTCTGTTTTTTGTGTGTTGTTTGCTTATTTTGATGAATCTATGGCTAGTAAAATAGTTTATAATCCATAAAGAAGTTGGAATACAGTAGGTTTAACACAAATATAAATAAATAATGAGTTCATTACAGTACCTTAAAGTAGTCTTTTGTTTTCTTTCTCTAACGGAGCTCACGAGATTTCTATTGAGTTTTGTGTTGTGAAGTTTTCAAGTTTTGGGTAAAGCTTTTATGGACTATGGAATAAAGGGTGGCAAGAGCCTAAGTGTCGGTGTCAAAACCGGCGGATCTCGGGTAGGGGGTCCCTAACTGTGCGTCTAGGCGGATGGTAACAGGAGACAAGGGATACAATGTTTTTACCCAGGTTCGGGCCCTCTCGATGGAGGTAAAACCCTACTCCTGCTTGATTAATATTGATGATATGGGTAGTACAAGAGTGGATCTACCACGAGATCAAAGAGGCTAAACCCTAGAAGCTAGCCTATGGTATGATTGTTGTTCATCCTACGGACTAGAACCCTCCGGTTTATATAGACACCGGATAGGGTTAGGGTTACACAGAGTCGGTTACAATGGTAGGAGATCTACATATCCGTATCGCCAAGCTTGCCTTCCACGCCAAGGAAAGTCCCATCCGGACACGGGACGAAGTCTTCAATCTTGCATCTTCATAGTCCAGGAGTCCAGCCAACGGTGATAGTTCGCTATCCGGACACCCCTAATCCAGACTCCTCGGTGGCCACTGAACCAGGCTTCAATGACAACGAGTCCGGTAGCGCATATTGTCTTCGGCATTGCAAGGCGGGTTCCTCCTCCGAATACTTCATAGAAGATTTTGAACACAAGGATAGTTTCCGGCTCTGCAAAACAAGTTCCACATACTACCGTAGAGAGAATAACTTTTGCACAGATCTGCTGACGCATCTCGCGGCGTGACATCACACCGCGGCCATGCCTTTACTCGAATCGTTTTCTTACTGTTCCACCTCAGCGCGTTTAGCGAGGCGGTTTCCTTGGCACGCCTTATCAAAGCGGAGATCGTGCCCCCTTATTCCGGGATTCCCATCAATACGGATGTGGGTAACCCAACCGCGCCATTGATTACGACGCTTGGGAGATAAGCGAGTTTTACTAGGCTGGCGGGGGACGCATAGCTTCGTCCGTCCATATAAGGGGATAAGGATCCACCTTTTCACCTACGCCTTCTTCCTCCTTTGCTCATCCATTTCCGCGCACTCGAGCTCCAACGCCCAAGTCCGCACATCCCACCTCAACCTTCTCCAACTATGTCCGGAGCGGGAGGCAAGTGGATGGCCTCCTCCGTCACGGAGGGGCACATCAAAAAGCTGCGGAAGGCGGATACTTGTCCAGCGACATCGCGCACCGGCTACCCGACGAGGGGCAGCTCATTCTCACCCCCAGGCCCCATGAGAGGGTGGTGTTCCTCACCCACTTCCTCCGCGGACTAGGTTTTCCACTTCACCCATTTGTCCGGGGGCTCATGTTCTACTACGGCTTGGATTTCCACGATCTGGCCCCGAACTTCATCCTCAACATCTTGGCGTTTATCTTCGTGTGCGAGGCCTTCCTCTGCATCCAGCCCCACTTCGGCTTATGGCTTAAGATCTTTAATGTCAAGCCGAAGGTAGTGGGCGGCCGCCAAGTGGAGTGCGGAGGCGCCATGGTTGGCAAGATGGCCAAAGTCCTATGGCTCGAGGGCTCCTTTGTGGAGACCATAAAGGGGTGGCAATCAGGGTGGTTCTACATCACCGAGCCGCGCGACTCTCAATGGGCGGCGGCCCCCGAATTCTGATATGGCTTCCCCACACGGCTCACATCATGGAAAGAGACGGGCCTGACGTGGGGGGATTCGGACGAGCTGTCCGGACTCCAAACCTGCGTCCGAAACCTGATGGACAAGAATCTCAGGCTTGTCAACGTAATC
Source organism: Aegilops longissima (assembly GCA_021605205.1). Taxonomy (NCBI): domain Eukaryota; kingdom Viridiplantae; phylum Streptophyta; class Magnoliopsida; order Poales; family Poaceae; genus Aegilops; species Aegilops longissima. The sequence goes on from CM038682.1 coordinate 174,845,291, forward strand.
CAGGTGATGCTCATCCGCCGGATTCTCCCATGCCAACAACGGGCCTTCAAATTGCGGGAGTTCGATCCGGCACAGCACCCAACTCAGAAAAGGCTCTTCGACACTATGTACGATGACGCCTGGAAGGTGCTGTTCAAGGGCGTCGAGGCTCCCACATCCGCTACCGAAGATCGCGGATTCAGTTCGCAGCGTCAAGCCAGCGAGGTAAGTTATTTTACCCTTTATGGGACTCTTTTTTCATAGTTTGACTCTACGCGGGACCTAAAACTCCCTAACCTTTGACAGGACTGGCTGAAGCCGTCCGGACAGATTAACTGTCCGGCCCCCTTGCCAGAAGACCCAGCGGACGCCCGTTTGACGGGGCTGCTGGCTCCGGCACCTCACGTGGTGCCGGAGAAGAAGGCCAAGAAGAAGGCCACGGGTACTCGAAGGAGTGCCCGACGCCAGGTGTTGTCGGACTCATCGTCCGACGACTCAGGCGGAATCCTCCTCGAGGGCGAGGAGGAGGAGAAAAGCCTCTCCCAGTGAGGAGAGAAGAAAAGGAAGGCCGCCCATTCGGGAGGCGGAGGGTCAAAAAGGAAGGACCCTTCCTTCGGACTTCTCCACCAATGCCGACAACGACGAGGAGGAGTGGCCACCAAGGGCCAAGCCCCTGGCGAGATCGTAAGTGTCCGGACTCCGGAATAGCTCATGACTTTTTATTTGTCGCATAGTGTCTTCTAACGCCGAATATGACCATGTAGCCCGCCCAAGGATGAGCTTGCCGCTTCATCGAGCGGTTCCCTGGGCTCGTCGGATGTGAATAGTACTTCACTTCCGACCGCCTCCTCTCCTCGTGTCGCCGACGACACCGCGGTGGAGTCCCAAAAGGGGCCCAGCCAGGAGGAGGTGGTCCTGGAGGCGCCGCAAGGCGACCTCCCGGACTCCGGGCGCGAAGGGGGCAAGACCCCAGAGGGCTCTAAGTCTGGCCTTGTGCCGGACTCCGTACCGGAACCTTCAGTGGTTCTGAAGTCCGGCAAGCGGCCCCTTCGTAAGAATGGTAAGACTACGATGCCGGTGACCTCCGTCCATCCGGAGGCACCGGATAGCTTGCTGGAGGCGCTTAAAGGCGCCTCCATCGACGAGGAGCACCGCCTTTATTATGAGTGTGGTGATCCGAAAGTTCGATCCGCCAAGAGCAGCTGGTGAAGCCTGTACCAGCCTTCTAACAGGCTTTGAGGTAAGTTTAGAATATGTAAAAATATTACCGCATAGACGGTAGCCCCGATGCTTAGTTCGTGTTCGGAAAGAAAAGCGGACTAAGGATCTAAAAGATATCCGCAGGAGTCTAACATAAGTATGTCAATATGGGAATGCAGGCTGCGCTGCTGACCTCTACCGCACTGACTACGGAGGTCAATGCATTGAAGAAGAGCCTCGAGTGGTCCGAGAACGAGCTCGGCCTTGCCAAGAAGCAGCTCGAGGACAAGGAAGGTAAGTAATACCTTATTAAAGAAATACCTTATAGAAAGGATTTGGTTGCAAAAATGACAGGAGTAACGTGGGTATTGTAGGGGCCACGAACGAGGTGGCGACCCTGAAGGAAGCGGTGTCCACGGCCGAAAGCAAAGCGGCCGCGCAGCGCACAGAGCGAGAGAAGCAGGAGGCGCGGGTGGCGGAGGTGCGGCAAGAGCTCCAGGCTCTCGTGGAAACACATGAGAGTTTGGAGCATGACTCGATGACACGAGAGTCCGAGCTCGCCTCGGCTCTTGAGAGTGCCAAAGCCACTAAGGCCGAAGCCCAAAAAGCCCTGCAAAGCAAGCATGTGAAAGTGAATTACCTATTACTTACCCGAATCCAGAGCTCTCCATGAGCATTCGCAGATCTGCCCTGTAGTGTGTCTGATGCTGCCGCGTTCTACCGCGCCAAGGAGGGCTCGGCGGAGAAGGTGTTCGGTCTCGAGATCTTGAGGCGAGCGTCCGTGCCCTGGCGACCAGCTGAAGCAGCTGGTCGAGCTCCACAAGGTCGCCGAACAGGCCATGAAGGGCCTCGGCTGTGGCCATTGGAGGCCATGCCTGGGAGCTACTTCGGGCTAGTGCAACGGCTGGTGGACGCCTGTCCATGGATTGAAGTCATCAAGCGCTCCGTCTGCATTGAAGCTGCCCGTCGGGCCCTTGCCCGTGCTAAAGTGCACTGCGGCAAGCTGGATGTGGAGAAGCTTGTGACGGACGGGCCACCGAAGGGCAAGGAGCATCGCAAGCCCGAAATGTACTATGAGGGCGTCCTGAAGGGTGCCCGCTGTATAGCGGGTGAATGCTCCAAAGATGTAATTTTTTAATAGACTCGCATTTATTATCCTGTATGCTGAAAACTTGTTCATATGCACTAAGCAACGCTTGTGAATTTAAAATATTACCTTCTGTGCGGCCGTTTATCAAATTTGAGAGATGGCAAGTCGTTGGCTTCAACCCCCATGCCACGAGTGCTGGGGTGTTTGGGATAAACTTGAGCGCTCTTGTTCCTGTTCTTGGGTCCTTCGAGGGAGGCGCTCAACGCAACGAACAAGGCAACCAGACTTATAGTGCTTGAACACTCTCACTTAGCCATAGAATTCTATAATTTTAAATTTTGGCGAAGCCCCTAGTATTCGGAAGACCGAGTTCAGGGCGCTATCCACGCCTTGGCCGGACAATGCCGACTCCTCGCTCTAAGCGGCATAAGTCTTTAGGGACCCGAAAAAAACCTCTCGAACAGCGACCGGTTCTCGCCCTATCATGACGGTCAGTTTTAGCTTTCTCCACTGAGGTGCTCAACCCAGCTCAACCGGGCACAATCCAGTGGTTCTCCAGCGCTAACTTAGCCGATATAACGGAACGTAAGGTACCAAAACATGGGGCAGGCAAACCCAACTATTGACCCAAGACATGATTGAACCGATGCATATAATGCTATAAGTTCGGGGTGCCGCACTTATGAAAGTGTTCGGACTTATCACACCATACTTTTGGGGTACTTAAGCCCCTGGTGTATTGGCCGTACCAAAGTGTACGGGTGCAACAGGTAATCATATATATAGATAAAGAAAGGAGTGCAATAATAGGCAAAAGCTATGTATTGTTTATTCGAAAAGGTACTGCAATGGAAGCAGAAAGATACAAATAGTGCGATAAGCAAGGGATGGGACTATTTAACATGTCCCCCTCTAGGGGTAAGCTGCAGGATGGTATGTAAAATAGGTATAATGCTCGTAGTAGAGACCACCTGGACACTCGACGTAGCTTTCTGCTTCCCTGACTGTTGCATCGTGAGTTCGGCAATTCTAGTGCCGGACAGGACTTCTGGAAAACGGAGTCCTGAAAGTAAGAAGAAGAAAAAAAGAAGAAGAAAGAAAAGAATGACACAATCGGGGCCACAGTGCGGCCGAGCCGCATTCTGGCGTGCGTGGTCGTGCCCTCCCTTATGCCCATGGTATCTCCAGGCGTAGTTATGTACGCAGCGTAATCGGCTTCGCGATTTCGCGAGGGCTGGGGTTGGGGCGGATTACTCTGCGATGCTCGGATCATGCCAGGCGGTCTTGTTCTAGGTTACTCCAGGCGCGCTTGACGGTGGCCGGACGTTTAATAGTCGGGCTCGAGAATTGCTGTGAGAGGCTGCTTTGCACCTCCGCCGCGATGGCCGCCGTGTGCTCCTCCGTTCGAAGAGAGCGTTCGGTGTTTCCATTGACCGTGATTACTCCTCGAGGGCCTGGCATCTTGAGCTTGAGGTATGCATAGTGCGACACCGAATTGAACTTTGCAAATGTGGTTCGTCCAAGCAGTGCGTGGTAGCCGCTGCGGAACGGGACTATGTGAAGATTAACTCTTTGCTTCGGAAGTTATCTGGGGATCCGAAGACCACTTCGAGTGTAACTGAGCCTGTACAATTGGCCTCTACACCTGGTATGACACCTTTAAAGGTCGTCTTTGTGGGTTTAATCCTTGAGGGGTCTATGCCCATTTTGCGCACTGTATCCTGATAAAGCAGGTTCAGGCTGCTACCGCCGTCCATCAGGACTCTAGTGAGGTGAAATCCGTCGATGATTGGGTCAAGAACCAATGCGGCGAATCCGCCGTGGCGGATGCTAGTGGGGTGGTCCCTTCGATCAAAGGTGATCGGGCAGGAGGACCATGGGTTGAACTTCGGGGCGACTGGCTCCATGCATATACGTCCCTTAGTGCACGTTTCCGCTCCCTTTTGGGTATGTGGGTTGCGTATATCATGTTCACCGTCCGCACTTGTGGGGGGAAGCCCTTCTATCCTCTATTGTTCGGCAGCTGGGGCTCCTCCTCGTCATCGCTATGCAGCCCCTTGTCATTGAGTTCGGCATTTAACTTGCCTGTCTGTTTGAATACCCAGCAATCCCGGTTGGTATGGTTGGCTGGTTTTTCGGGGGTGCCATGTATTTGGCACGAGCGATCGAGTATTCAGTCCAGATTGGACGGGCCCTGAGTATTTCTTTTGAACGGCTTCTTCCACTGACCGGGTTTAGAGCCTCTGAATCCTGCATTGACTGCCGTGTCTTCAGCATTGTCGCCGTTAATGCGGCGCTTGTGCTTGTTGCGACGCGACCTGCCATTGCTGTCCTTGGTATCCGAACTACCAGGGTTTTTGGTCAGGTTGTTACTTCGAGCTAGCCAGCTGTCCTCTCCCACGCAAAAGCGGGTCATGAGTGTTGTGAGGGCTGCCATGGATTTTGGCTTTTCCTGTCCTAGGTGCCGGGCAAGCCACTCGTCGCGGATGTTATGTTTGAAGGCTGCAAGGGCCTCTGTATCCGGACAGTCAACGATTTGATTTTTCTTGGTTAGGAATCGTGTCCAGAATTGTCTGGCCGATTCTTCTGGCTGCTGAATTATGTGGCTGAGGTCATTGGCGTCTGGTGGCCGCACATATGTGCCCTGGAAGTTATCAAGGAATGCGGCTTCCAGGTCCTCCCAACAACCAATTGATTCTGCTGGCAAGCTGTTAAGCCAATGTCAAGCTGGTCCTTTAAGCTTGAGTGGGAGATATTTGATGGCGTGTAGATCATCACCGCGGGCCATGTGGATATGCAGGAGGTAGTCCTCGATCCAAACCGCAGGATCTGTTGTGCCATCGTATGATTCGATGTTTACGGGTTTGAAACCCTTGGGGATTTGATGATCCATTACTTAGCCTGTGAAGCATAGTGGGTGTGCGGCGCCTCTGTATTGGGCTATATCATGACGCAGCTCAAATGAGCTTTGTCTACTGTGTTCGGCCCGGCCAGAATTGATGTATCCGGCGTGACAGTTATCATCATGTGTCGTGAGGCGCCCACGCGATCCGTAGATCGATCTTGTTTGCCTTGCCTTTTCCTCCAATATGTCTCGCAAGTCTGGCGCGTTTCCCCGTGCCTTGGTACTTTTCGAGCGACGCCGGGGTACGACTTGGATGGAGGGTCTAGAGGCCTCTCTATCGCGACCACGGGGTGGCCGGTCGGCCGCATCATGCGCTGGTGATGTAGGTTTGGGTGCTGCTTCCTCTAATTGGGGAAGCAGCTTGCGTTTTGGGTATCTCTTGGAGGGAAGTTCGAGTTCGTACTCTTCGGCTGCGAGGACTTAAGTCCATCTATCAGCTAGCAAGTCTTGGTCAGCTCTAAGTTGCTGCTGCTTTTTCTTGAGGCTGCTTGCCGTGGCCATAAGCCTGCGTTTGAAACGCTCCTGTTCGGTGGGGTCCTCAGGCACGACAAATTCGTCATCGTCGAGGCTTGCCTCATCTTCGGAGGGAGGCATATAATTATCGTCCTCCACCTCCCTGTCTGCCGTTCTATCATGAGGGCTGGCTTCTCCCTCCTCCTGTGCTGAATCCTGCTGGAGGGGGTTGTCTTCGGCACTATCCGGCGTGTTATTATCTCCCGTGCCGGATCACCGTTTTTGCTGTGGCGGGATTTAGAGCGGCGCCACTGACGCCGGCGCTTGGGCTGCTTCTTGGAGGGGTCATCCTCCGTTGTTCCATCCCCGTTCCCATCTTTTGGGATGTCCACCATGTATATGTCGTATGACGAGGTGGCCTTCCAGTGCCCTGTAGGCGCTGGTTCTTGATCGTCTCCAGCATCGTCGTCCATATCTTCGATGTCTTCGGAGTCGAAGTCGAGCATGTCGGTTAAATCATCGACAGTGGCTACAAAGTGGGCGGTGGGTGGGCGTTGAATTTCTTCATCGTCCGCATCCCAACCTTCCTAACCGTAGTCCGGCCAGGGCTCTCCTGATAAAGAGAGGGACTTTAGTGAATTCAGGATGTCGCCAAAGGGCGAGTGTTGAAAGATGTCCGCGGCAGTGAACTCCATAACCGGCGCCCCATCGGATTCGATTGGCAGGGGCGCGGAGGGTTTGGAGTCCGGAGAGGAGTCCGGCACCTTGGAGTCACGGTCTTCGCAAAGGACAGGGATGGAGTTCGGCTCAATCACCGTAGAGATCGTAGCCCCCGAGGCGGTGTCCAACCAATCGTCCTCGATCGGGGGAGTCGGCTCCGAGCTAAGGGTCAGAGCGGACGCTGGTGCGGCCTCCAGGGCACTGTTCGGTGGTAGAGCTAGATCGTGCCCATCGAGACAGTGCGGCGCGCTTGGCTATGGCTCGAATCCGTCGAAGATCAAGTCTCTGCGGATGTCGGCCGTGTAGTTCAAACTCCCAAATCTGACCTGATGGCCAGGGGCGTAGCTTTCGATCTGCTCCAGATGGCCAAGTGAGTTGGCCCGCAGTGCGAAGCCGCCGAATACGAAGATCTGTTCGGGGAGAAAATTCTCACCCTGGACCGCGTCGTCGTTGATGATCGAAGGAGCCATCGGGCCTAAGGATGACGACACAGAGGAACTCTCAATGAAAGCACCAATGTCGATGTCAAAACCGCGGATCTCGGTAGGGGTCCCGAATGCGTCTAGGCGGATGGTAACAGGAGACAAGGGACACGATGTTTTTACCCAAGTTCGGGCCCTCTCGATGGAGGTAAAACCCTACTCCTGCTTGATTAATATTGATGATATGGGTAGTACAAGAGTGGATCTACCACGAGATCAAAGAGGCTAAACCCTAGAAGCTAGCCTATGGTATGATTGTTGTTCGTCCTACGTACTAGAACCCTCCGGTTTATATAGACACCGGATAGGGTTAGGGTTACACAGAGTCGGTTACAATGGTAGGAGATCTACATATCCGTATCGCCAAGCTTGCCTTCCACGCCAAGGAAAGTCCCATCCGGACACGGGACGAAGTCTTCAATCTTGCATCTTCATAGTCCAGGAGTCCGGCCAACGGTGATAGTTCGGCTATCCAGACACCCCCTAATCCAGGACTCCCTCACTAAGCTTGGGGATGCCCATGGCACCCCAATATATTCAAGAATAGCCAAAAGCCTAAGCTTGGGGATGCCCCGGGAAGGCATCCCCTCTTTCGTCTTCGTTCATTGGTAACTTTACTTGGGGCTATATTTTTATTCACCACATGATAAGTGTTTTTCTTGGAGCGTCGTGTGTTATATTAGTCTTTGCTTTTTAGTTTACCACAATCATCCTTGATGTTCACACCTTTTGAGAGAGCCATACATAAATTGTAATTTGATAGAATACTCTATGTGCTTCACTTATATCTTTTCAGCGTGATAATTTTTGCTCTAGTGCTTCACTTAGATCTTTTAGAGCACGGTGGTATATTTGTTTTAAAGAAACTATTGATCTCTCATGCTTCACTTAGATTATTTTGAGAGTCATTAATATCATGGTAATTTTCTTAAATATTAACATACGTGGTATTCAAGATATGTGAAACTTTCTTTTGAGTGCGTTGAATACTAAGAAAAGTTTCATGCTTCATAATTGTTTTGAGATATGAAGATGGTGATATTAGAGTCATGCTAGTTGACTAGTTGTGAATTTAAAGAATACTTGTGTTGAAGTTTGTGATTCCCGTAGCATGCACCTATGGTGAACCGTTCTGTGATGAACTCGGAGCATGATTTATTTATTGATTGTCTTCCTTATGAGTGGCGGTCGGGGACGAGCGATGGTCTTTTCCTACCAATCTATCCCCTAGGAGCATGCGCGTAATACTTTGCTTTGATAACTTCTAGATTTTTGCAATAAGTATATCAGTTCTTTATGACTAATATTGAGTCCATGGATTGTACGCACTTTTTCCCATCCTTCCACCATTGCTAGCCTCTCTAATACCGCGCACTTTTCGCCGGTATCATACACCCACCATATATCTTCCTCAAAACAACCACCATACCTACCTATTATGGCATTTCCATAGCCATTCCGAGATATATTGCCATGCAACTTTCCACCGTTCCGTTTATTATGACACGCTCAATCGTTGTCATATTGCTAGCATGATCATGTAGTTGACATCGTATTTGTGGCAAAGCCACCGTTCATAATTATTTCATACATGTCACTCATGTTTCATTGCATATCCCGGTACACCTCCAGAGGCAATCATATAGAGTCATATTTTGTTCTAAGTATCGAGTTGTAATTGTTGAGTTGTAAGTAAATAAAAGTGTGATGATCATCACTATTAGAGCATTGTCCCAGTGAGGAAAGGATGATGGATACTATGATTCCCCCACAAGTCGGGATGAGACTCCGGACAAAAAAAAAGAGAGAAAAAAAGAGGCCATAAAAAAGGCCCAAAGAAAAAAAAGAAAAAAAAATGAGAGAATAAGAGAGAAGGGGCAATGTTACTACCCTTTTACCACACTTGTGCTTCAAAGTAGCACCAAGATCTTCATGATAGAGAGTCTCTCATTTTGTCACTTTCATATAATAGTGGGAATTTTTCATTATAGAACTTGGCTTGTATATTCCAATGATGGGCTTCCTCAAATTCCCTAGGTCTTCGTGAGCAAGCGAGTTGGATGCACACCCACTTAGTTTCCTTTGTTGAGCTTTCATATACTTATAGCTCTAGTGCATCCGTTGCATCGAAATCCCTACTCACTCACATTGATATCTATTGATGGGCATCTCCATAGCCCGTTGATACGCCTAGTTGATGTGAGACTATCTTCTCCCTTTTTGTCTTCTCCACAACCACCATTCTATTCCACATATAGTGCTATATCCATGGCTCACACTCATGTATTGCGTGAAGATTGAAAAAGTTTTGAAAATGTTAAAGTATGAAACAATTGCTTGGCTTGTCATCGGGGTTGTGCATGATTTAAATATTTTGTGTGGGGAAGATGGAGCATAGCCAGACTATATGATTTTGTAGGGATAACTTTCTTTGGCCATGTTATTTTGAGAAGACATAATTGCTTAGTTATTATGCTTGAAGTATTATTATTTTTATGTCAATATGAACTTTTGTCTTGAATCTTTTGAATCTGAATATTCATACCACAATTAAGAGGATTTACATTGAAATTATGCCAGAGTATCACTCCGCATCAAAAGTTCTATTTTTATCATTTACCTACTCGAGGACGAGAAGGAATTAAGCTTGAGGATGCCTGATACGTCTCCAATGTATCTATAATTTTTGATTGCCCCATGCTACTTTATCTACTGTTATGGACCATACTGGGCTTTATTTTCCACTTTTATATCATTTTTGGGACTAACCTACTAACCGGAAGCACAGCCCAGAATTGCTGTTTTTTGCCTATTTCAGTATTTTGAAGAAAAGGAATATAACGGAGTCCAAACGGAATGAAACCTTCGGGAACGTGATTTTCTCACCGAACGTGATCCAGAGAACTTGGAGTGCAAGTCAAGAAGCAACTGGAGCCTCCATGAGATAGGAGGGCCCCCCCTATAGGGCGCGCCCCCTGTCTTGTGGGCCCCTCGGGCGGCCACCGACGTACTTCTTCTTCCTATATATACCTACGTACCCCAAAAACATCCAGGGGCACCACGAAACACAATTTCCACAACCGTAACCTTTTGTATCCGCGAGATCCCATCTTGAGGCCTTCGCCGGCACTCTGCCAGAGGGGGAATCAAGCACGGGGGGCCTCTACATCAACATCCTTGCCCCTCCAATGAGTTGTGAGTAGTTTACCACAGACCTACGGGTCCATAGTTATTAGCTAGATGGCTTCTTCTCTCTTTTTGGATCTCAATACACTGTTCTCCCCCTCTCTTGTGGATATCTATTCGATGTAATCTCTTTTTGCGGTTTGTTTGTCGAGATCCGATGAATTGTGGGTTTATGATCAAGTTTTTCTATGAATAATATTTGAATCTTCTCTGAATTCTTTTATGTATGATTAAGTTACCTTTGCAAGTCTCTTCGAATTATCAGTTTAGTTTGGCCTACTAGATTGGTCTTTCTTGCCATGGGAGAAGTGCTTAGCTTTGGGTTCAATCTTGCGGTGTCCTTACCCGGTGGATGTAAAGGGTTGCAAGGCACGTATTGTATTGTTGCCATCGAGGATAACAAGATGGGGTTTATATCATATTGCATGAGTTTATCCCTCTACATCATGTCATCTTGCTTAATGTGTTACTCTGTTCTTATGAACTTAATACTCTAGATGCATGCTGGATAGCGGTCGATGTGTGGAGTAATAGTAGTAAATGCAGGCAGGAGTCGGTCTACTTGTTATGGACATGATGCCTATATACATGATCATGCCTAGATAATCTCATAACTATGCGCTTTTCTATCAATTGCTCGATAGTTTTTTTTCACCCACCGTAATACTTATGCTATCTTGAGAGAAGCCACTAGTGAAACCTATGGCCCCCGGGTCTATCTCTTATCATAATTGTTTCCAATCTACTTTTATTTGCATCTTTACGTTTTGCATCTATATTGTAAAATACCAAAAATATATTTATCTTATCATACTATCTTTATCAGATCTCACTTTCACAAGTTGCCATGAAGGGATTGACAACCCCTTTATTGCGTTGGTTGCGAGTTCTCAGTTTGTTTTTGTAGGTGCGTGGGACTTTTGAGGAGCCTCCTACTGGATTGATACCTTGGTTCTCAAAACTGAGGGAAATACTTACGCTACACTTTGCTGCATCAACCTCTCCTCTTCGAGGAAAACCAACGCAAGCTCAAGACGTAGCAGGGAGTTGCACAATCTCATGGTCTAAGGAAAGGATACTTGACATTAGAAAAGCTTTAGCAGACGAACTACACGATCTTGTGCTATGCTTAGGATTGGGTCTTGTCCATCACATCATTATCCTAATGATGTGATCCCGTTATCAATGACATCCTATGTCCATGGTTAGGAAACCGTAACCATCTATTGATCAACGAGTTAGTCAACTAGAGGCTCACTAGGGACATGTTGTGGTCTATGTATTCACACATGTATTACGATTTCCGGATAACACAATTATAGCATGAACAAGGAAATATAATAATAACATTTTTATTATTGCCTCTAGGGCATATTTCCAACATTAAGAATATCAGGTAATGGTTTAAGCTCAAACACGGGATCACCCTTGGGTGGAGGAGGATCCCCTAGGATTTCAACAGGCAAGTTGTGTTTCAAGATAGGTCCTTGTTTAAAGAATACGTCATCTATTTCCCTTCTTTCATTCATAAACATATCATTTTCATGGTCGAGCAAATATTGTTCTAATGGATCATTAGGAGGCACGACAATAGAAGCAAGACCAATAATTTCATCTTTACTAGGAAATTCTTTATCATGGGGTTGTCTACGAAATTTAGCAAAATTAAACTCATGAGACATATCCCCCAAACCAATAGTAACAACCATCCTTTTTGCAATCTATCCTAGCATTAACAATATTCAAGAAGGGTCTACCAAATAAGATGGGACAAAAGTTGTCTTGTGGAGAACTAAGAACAAGAAAATCAGCAGGATATTTAACTTTCCCACACAAGACTTCAACATCTCTAACAATCCCAACTGGTGAATAGTGTCTCTATTGGCAAGCTTAATTGTAACATCAATTTCCTCTATCTCAGCGGGTGCAATATCATGCATAATTTCATTGTATAAAGAATGAGGTATTGCACTTGCACTAGCACCCATATCACATAATCCATGATAGCAATGATCTCCTATTTTAACAGAAATAACAGGCATGCCTACAACCGGTCTATGTTTATTTAGTATCTGGTCTAGCAATTCTAGCAGCTTCCTCGCAGAAGTAAATAACATGCCCGTCAATATTATCGGCCAAGAGATCTTTAACCATAACAATACTAGGTTCAACTTTAATTTGCTCAGGGGGTGTAGGTGTTCTAGTGTTACTCTTACGAACCACAGTTGAAGCTTTAGCATGATCCTTTATTCTAATAGGGAAAGGTGGTTTCTCAATATAAGCAGTAGGAACAACAGGATCAACATTATAAGTGATAGTCTTTTATTCAACTTTAATACGTGCAACTACTTTTACTTCAATGGGAGGATTATATTTAAACCACTTCTCCTTAGGGAGATCAACATGAGTAGCAAAGGATTCACATAAAGAAGCTACTATCTCAGAATCAAGTCCATATTTAGTGCTAAATTCACGGAAAACATCGGTATCCATAAAAGATTTAACACAATCAAATTTAGGTGTCATACCTGACTCCTTACCTTTGTCGAGGTCCCAATCTTCAGAGTTGTGTTTAATTCTTTCCTATAAATCCCATTTGAATTCAATAGTCTTCATCATAAAAGAACGAGTACAAGAATATCGAGCATGGAGCGATTATTGAGAGAAAGCCGAGCATAAAATTTTTGAATAATAATTTCTCTTGAGAGCTCATGATTGGGGCATGAATATAACATTGACTTAAGCCTCCCCCAAGCTTGAGCGATGCTTTCTCCTTCGCGAGGCCAAAAATTATATATATAATTACGATCACGATGAACAAGATGCATAGGATAAAACTTTTGATGAAATTCCAATTTCAATCGGTTGTAGTTTCATGATCCCATATCATCACATAGCCTAAACCATGTCAATGCCTTTCCCTACAAAGATAAAGAGAAGACCTTCTTCTTGATAACATCCTCGGGCATACCTGCAAGCTTAAATAATCCACAAACTTCATCCACATAGATTAGGTGCAAATCGGGATGTAATGTTCCATCACCTGTGAAAGGATTAGCTAGCAGTTTCTCTATCATGCCCGAAGGAATTTCAAAGTAAACATTTTCAGTAGGTTCAGTAGGTTGAGGAGCAACTCTTTGCTCTACTGGTCGGGGTGAAGATATCCCAAACAAGCCCCTCAAAGGATTATGTTCCATAGTAACAAGTGACAGTCAATTTCAGCACATTATAGAAATCTGTCCTTACCAAATTCCACCTACCAAAGGCGCTTCACTCCCCGGCAACGGCGCCAGAAAAGAGTCTTGATGACCCACAAGTATAGGGTATCTATCGTAGTCCTTTCAATAAGTAAGAGTGTCAAACCCAACGAGGAGCAGAAGGAAATGACAAGCGGTTTTCAGTAAGGTATTCTCTACAAGCACTGAAATTATCGGTAACAGATAGTTTTGTGATAAGGTAATTTGTAACGGGTAACGAGTAATGAAAGTAAATAAGGTGAAGCAAGATGGTCGAGTCCTTTTTGTAGCAAAGGACAAGCCTGGACAAACTGTTATATGAAGGAAAACGCTCCCGAGGACACATGGGAATTATCGTCAAGCTAGTTTTCATCACGCTCATATGATTCGCGTTTGTTACTTTGATAATTTGATATGTGGGTGGACCGGTGCTTGGGTACTGCCCTTTCTTGGACAACATCCCACTTATGATTAACCCCTCTTGCAAGCATCCGCAACAACAAAAGGAGTATTAAGGTAAACCTAACCATATCATGAAACATATGGATCCAAATCAGCCCCTTACGAAGCAACTCATAAACTAGGGTTTAAGCTTCTGTCACTCTAGCAACCCATCATCTACTTGTTACTTCCCAATGCGTTCCTCTAGGCCCAAACAATGGTGAAGTGTCATGTAGTCGAGTTCACATAACACCACTAGAGGAGAGACAACATACATCTCATCAAAATATCGAATGAATACCAAATTCACATGACTACTTATAGCAAGACTTCTCCCATGTCCTCAGGAACAAATGTAACTACTTAAAAATCATATTCATGTTCTCAATCAGAGGGATATTAATATGCATAAAGGATCTGAACATATGATCTTCCACCAATTAAACCAACTAGCATCAACTACAAGGAGTAATCAACACTACTAGCAACCCACAGGTACCAATCTGAGGTTTTGGGACAAAGATTGGATACAAGAGCTGAACTAGGGTTTGAGAGGAGATGGTGCTAGTGAAGATGTTGATGGAGATTGACCCCCTCCCGATGAGAGGATCCTTGGTGATGACGATGGCGATGATTTCCCCCTCCCGGAGGGATGTTTCCCCGGCGGAACAGCTCCGCCAGAGCCCTAGATTGGTTCCGCCTCCTGGCAGCAGTGCTACGTCCCGAAAGCTTTCTTCTGATTTTTTTTCCAGGGTAAAAGACTTCATATAGCAGAAGATGGGCACCGGAGGCCTGCCAGGGGGCCCACGAGGTAGGGGGCGCGCCCAGGGGGGTAGGGCGCGCCCCGCACCCTCGTGGCCAGGGTGTGGGCCCCCTCAGTTGATTCTTTCTCCAGTATTTTTTATATATTCCAAAACGTGCCTCCGTGAAGTTTCAGGAATTTTGGAGTTGTGCAGAATAGGTCTCTAATATTTGCTCCTTTTCCAGCCCAGAATTCCAGCTGCCGGCATTCTCCCTCTTCATGTAAACCTTGTAAAATAAGAGAGAAAAGGCATAAGTATTGCGACATAACGTGTAATAACAACCCATAATGCAATAAATATCGATATAAAAAGCATGATGCAAAATGGAAGTATCACCGCGATACATCAAGATCGTACCACCTCAAGACCACGAGAGAGAGAGAGATCAAACACATAGCTACTGGTACATACCCTCAGCCCCGAGGGTGAACTACTCCTTCCTCGTCATGGAGAGCGCCGACATGATGAAGATGGCCATCGGAGAGGGATTGCCCCCTCCGGCAGGGTGGCGAAATGGGTCTAGATTGGTTTTCGGTGGCTACAGAGGCTTGCGGTGGTGGAACTCCCGATCTAGGTTATGTTCTGGAAGTTTGGGTATATATAAGAGGTGTTGGCGTCGGGAACAAGTCAGGGGGGTCTCCGAGGCGGCCACGAGGTAGGGGGCGCGCCAAGGGGGGTAGAGCGCGCCCCCCACCCTCGTGGGTGCCTCGGGACTCTTCTGGCCCATCTTCGATGCTCCGTCGGCTTCTTCTGGTCCAAAAATAATCTCTGTGAAATTTCAGGTCAATTGGACTCCGTTTGGTTTTCCTTTTCTGCAATACTCAAAAATAAGGAAAAAACAGAAATTGGCACTCGGCTCTAGGTTAATAGTTAGTCCCAAAAATCATATAAAATAGCATATAAATGCATGTAAAACATCCTAGATGGATAATATAATAGCATGGAACAATCAAAAATTATAGATACGTTGGAGACGTATCAAGCATCCCCAAGCTTAATTCCTGCTCGTCCTCGAGTCGGTAAATGATAAAAATAGAATTTTTGATGTGGAATGCTACCTAACATATTTATCAATGTAATCTTCTTTATTGTGGCAAGAATATTCAGATCCATAAGATTCAAGACAAAAGTTTAATATTGACATAAAAATAATAATACTTCAAACATACTGACCAAGCAATTATGTCTTAAAAAATAACATAGCCAAAGAAAGCTCATCCCTACAAAATCATATAGTTTGGCCATGCTTCATTTTCGTCACACGGAAATGCTCTCATCATGCATAACCTCAATGACAAGCCAAGCAATTGTTTCATACTTTAGTATTCTCAAACTTTTTCAACTTTCATGCAATACATGAGCATGAGCCATGGACATAGCACTATGGGTGGAATAGAATATGATGATGGGGGTTGTGTGGAGAAGTCAAAAAAGGAGAAAGTCTCACATTGACGCGGCTAATCAACGGGCTATGGAGATGCCCATTAATTGATGTCAATGCGAGGAGTAGGGATTGCCATGCAACGGATGCACTAGAGCTATAAATGTATGAAAGCTCAACAAAAGAAACTAAGTGGGTGTGCATCCAACTTGCTTGCTCACGAATACCTAGGGCATTTTAAGGAAGCCCATCGTTGGAATATACAAGCCAATTTTTAAAATGAAAAATTCCCACTAGTATATGAAAGTGACAACATAGGAGACTCTCTATCATAAAGATCATGGTGCTACTTTCAAGCTCAAGTGTGGAAAAAGGGTAGTAGCATTGTCCCTTCTTTTATTTTTATTTTTTGGACTTTCTCCCTTTTTTCTTTTTTATTTGGCCTTTCTCTTTTTTTATTTGGCCTTTCCCCTTTTTTTCTTGTTTTTCTTCCTTTTTCAGGGACAATGCTCTATTAATGATGATCATCACACTTCTATTTATTTACAACTCGATACTAGAACAAAGTATGACTCTGTATGAATGCCTCTGGCAGTGTACCGGGATGTGCAATGAAACAAGAGGGACATGTATGAAAAATTATGAATGGTGGCCTTGCCACAAATACGATGTCAACTACATGATCATAAAAGGCAATATGACAATGATGAAGCATGTCATAATAAACGGAACGGTGGAAAGTTGCATGGCAATATATCTCGGAATGACTATGGAAATGCCATGATAGGTAGGTATAGTGGCTGTTTTAAGGAAGATATAAGGAGGCTTATGTGTGATAGAGCGTGTCATATCACGGGGTTTGGATGCACCGGTAAAGTTTGCACCAACTCTCGAGGTGAGAAAGGGCAATGCACGACACAGAAGAGGCTAGCAATGATGGAAGGGTGAGAGTGCGTATAATCCATGGACTCAAAATTAGTCATAAAGAACTCACATACTTATTGCAAAAATCTACAAGTCATCAAAAACAAGCACTACGCGCATGCTCCTAGGGGATAGATTGGTAGGACAAGTACATCGCTCGTCCCCAACAGCCACTCATAAGAAAGGCAATCAAAGAAACACCTCATGCTTCAAATTTGTTACACAACGGTTACCATACGTGCATGCTACGGGACGTGCAAACCTCAACACAAGTATTTCTCAATTTCAAAATTACTCGACTAGCACGACTCTAATATCACCATCTTCATATCTCAAAACAATTATCAAGTATCAAACTTCTCATAGTATTCAATGCACTCTATATGGAAGTTTTTATTATACCCATCTTGGATGCCCATCATATTAGGACTAATTTCATAACCAAAGCAAATTACCATGCTGTTATGACTCTCAAAATAATATAAGTGAAGCATGAGAGTTCATCTATTTCTTCAAAATAAAACTATCGTCATGCTCTAAAAGATATAAGTGAAGCACTAGAGCAAACAACAAACTACTCCAAAAGATATAAGTGAAGATCAATGAGTAGTTGAATAATTATGTAACCATGTGAAGACTCTCTAACATTTAAGAATTTCATATATTGGTATTTTATTCAAACAGCAAGCAAAAAAAAAATAAAATAAAATGATGCTCCAAGCAAAACACATATCATGTGGTGAATAAAAATATAGCTCCAAGTAAAGTTACCGATGAACGAAGACGAAAGAGGGGATGCCTTCCGGGACATACCCAAGCTTAGGCTCTTGGTTGTCCTTGAATATTACCTTGGGGTGCCTTGGGCATCCCCAAGCTTAGGATCTTGTCACTCCTTATTCCATAGTCCATCAAATCTTTACCCAAAACTTGAAAACTTCACAACACAAAACTCAACAGAAAACTCGTAAGCTCCGTTAGTATAAGAAAATAAATCACTACTTAAGTACTGTTGTGAACTCATTCCAAATTCATATTGGTGTAATATCTACTGTATTCCAACTTCTAAATGGTTCATACCCTCCGATACTACTCATAGATTCATCAAAATAAGCAAACAACACAATGAAAACAGAATCTATCAAAAACAGAACAGTCTGTAGTAATCTGTATCATTCGAATACTTCTGTAACTCCAAAAATTCTGAAATAAATTGGTGGACCTGAGGAATTTGTCTGTTAATCATCTGCAAAAATAATCGACCTAAAAGCACTCTCCCGTAAAAAAATGGCAGCTAATCTCGTGAGTGCAAAGGTTTCTGTTTTTTACAGCAAGATCGCATAGACTTCACCCAAGTCTTCCCAAAGGTTCTACTTGGCACAAACACTAACTAAAACATAAAAACACATCTAAACAGAAGCTATATGAATTATTTATTAGTAAACAGTAGCAAAAATCAAAGAACAAAAATAAAATTAGGTTGCCTCCCAACAAGCGTTATCGTTTAACGCCCCTAGCTAGGCATGATGATTTCAATAATGCTCACATAAAAGATAAGAATTTAAACATAAATAGAGCATCATGAAGAATATGACTAGCACATTTAAGCCTAACCCACTTCCTATGTATAGGGATTTTGTGAGCAAAAAACATATGGGAACAATAATCAACTAGCATAGGAAGGCAAAACAAGCATAGCTTCAAGATTTTCAACACATAGAGAGGAAAATTGATATTATCGCAATTCCTACAAGCATATATTCATCCCTCATAATAATTTTCAGTAGCATAATGAATAAATTCAACAATATAACCATCACATAAAGCATTCTTTTCATGATCTACAAGCATAGAAAATTTACTACTCTCCACATAAGCAAAATTCTTCTCATTCGGAATAGTGGGAGTATCATAAGAAACTCGAATACTATAAACTATTTCCACACTGAAAGAGTAATGTTCAGAAAAAGGGTAATCATAATCATGACAAGTTTTATAAATATAATCATCACTATTTTTTATAGCATAAGTGTCATCACAATAATCATCATAAGTAGCAACTTTGTTCTCATCATAATCAATTGAAACCTCTTCCAAGATAGTGGAATCATTACTAAATAAAGTCATGACCTCTCCAAATCCACTTTCATAATTGTCACAATAAGATTCAACACCCTCCAAAATAGTGGGATCATTACTTCCTAAAGTTGACACTCTTCCAAACCCACTTTCATCAATATAACCATCATAAATAGGAGGCATGCTATCATCATAATAGATTTGCATATCAAAACTTGGGAGGTTAAACATATCATATTCATAAAACATAGCATCCCCAAGATTGGGACAATCATTAATTGCAGCAAATACATTCTCAAACTTGTCATTCTCATCAAACATGGCATCCCCAAGCTTGGGCCTTTTCATATCATAAGCATAATCACTCTCATCATTAATAGTATGGATAGCACCAATAGTATAGCAATTATCATCATCACAATGAGTAATAGGAGCAACATCATCTGGGAGGGATACCTTTCTACCTTTGCTTCTCCGTCTTTTCTTGTTCTTCTTCACATCATGTGTGGGTTTAACCCTCTTTTTTGAGCTCCTTATTAATGAGATTGGTTGAATAGAAAGCTCCTCCTCGTTACCTGATTCATCATAAGAAATAATATGAGGATATTGGAAAGTCTCTTCCCTTTCATTAATATTCTCTTCATGTTCTATTTGTTTTATTTTCTTTATGTAATTGGCAATATAAGAATTTTCTATGCAATTCACCACACAATACATAAAAAATTTCTTCTAGATCAAAATCAAGAACTTTATCAAGGACAAATTCTGGCATATCCTTAGTTATACGTTTCATTTCTTCATAACCCAAAAGCAAACTAAGTTCATTATGATGTGCAAGGGAAATCAAGTCATCACAATTTTTGGACACGATACGATCATGAAACAATTTGCATTGCATATTTAAATGACCACGTTCATTGCAAAGTTCACAAGGATGATTAAGAAAATTTAAATTTTTAGCACAAACATCCATCCTTTCTTGCAACCATTTGGTTTCTAAATACTTATGCCTCTTGCAAAATCTATCTTCCCTATTTGGTGTGTACTTGCAAACTCTATGCACTCCACAAAAATTGACATGCTTATAAGAGACATTTTCATCATGACTAGTGCAATCATCATTAGTACTATGGATATTCAAAGAGTTCGTACTAACAACATTACAATCATGCTCATCATTCAAAGATTTAGTGCCAAACATTTTAATGCATTCTTCTTCTAACATTTTGGCACAATTATCGGAATACTTATTTTCATGAAAGATATTAAAAAGATGAAGCATATGAGGCACCCTCAATTCCATTTTTTTTGTAGTTTTCTTTTATAGACTAAACTAGTGATAAAGCAATAAACTAAAAGATTCGATTGCAAGATCTAAAGATATACCTTCAAGCACTCACCTCCCCGACAACGGCGCCAGAAACTGCTTGATGTCTACTACGCAACCTTCTTCTTGTAGACGTTGTTGGGACTCCAAGTGCAGAGGTTTGTAGGACAGTAGCAAATTTCCCTCAAGTGGATGGCCTAAGGTTTATCAATCCGTGGGAGGCGTAGGTTGAAGATGGTCTCTCTCAAACAACCCTGCAACCAAATAACAAAGAGTCTCTTGTGTCCCCAACACACCCAATACAATGGTAAATTGTATAGTTGCACTAGTTTGGCGCAGAGATGGTGATACAAGTGCAATATGGATGGTAGATATAGGTTTTTGTAATCTGAAAAATATAAAAATAGCAAGGTAACAAGCAATAAAAGTGAGTGTAAACAGTATTGCAATGCGTTGAAACAAGGCCTAGGGTTCATACTTTCATTAGTGCAAGTTCTCTCAACAATAATAACATAACTGGATCATATAATTATCCCTCAACATGCAACAAAGAGTCACTCCAAAGTCACTAATAGCGGAGAACAAACGAAGAGATTATGGTCGGGTACGAAACCACCTCAAAGCTATCCTTTCTGATCGATCTATTCAAGAGTTCGTAGTAAAATAACATGAAGCTATTCTTTCCGTTCGATCTATCCTAGAGTTCGTACTAGAATAACACCTTAAGGTACAAATCAACCAAAACCCTAATGTCACCTAGATACTCCAATGTCACCTCAAGTATCCATGGGTATGATTAGACGATATGCATCACACAATCTCAGATTCATCTATTCAAACCAACACAAAGTACTTCAAAGAGTGCCCCAAAGTTTCTACCGGAGAGTCAAGACGAAAATGTGTGCCAACCCCTATGCATAAGTTCACGAGGTCACGGAACCCACAAGTTGATCACCAAAACATACGTCAAGTAGATCACTGATATCCCATTGTCACCACAGATAAGCACATGCAAGACATACATCAAGTGTTCTCAAATCCTTAAAGACTCAATCCGATAAGATAACTTCAAAGGAAAAACTCAATCCATTACAAGAGAGTAGAGGGGGAGACACATCATAAGATCCAACTATAATAGCAAAGCTCGCGATACATCAAAATCGTACCACCTCAAGAACACGAGAGAGAGAGATATCAAACACATAGCTACTGGTACATACCCTCAGCCCCGAGGGTGAACTACTCCCTCCTCGTCATGGAGAGCGCCGAGATGATGAAGATGGCCACCGGAGAGGGATTCCCCCCTCCGACAGGGTGCCGGAACGGGTCTAGATTGGTTTTCGGTGGCTACACAGGCTTGCGGCGGCGGAACTCCCGATCTAGGTTGTGTTCTGGAAGTTTGGGTATATATAAGAGGTGTTGGCGTTGGGAACAAGTCAGGGGGGTCTCCGAGGCGGCCAAGGGGGTAGCGCGCGCCCCCACCCTCGTGGGTGACTTGGGACTCTTCTGGCCCATCTCCGATGCTCTGTGGGCTTTTTCTGGTCAAAAAATAATCTTCTTGAAATTTCAGGTCAATTGGACTCCATTTGGTTTTCCTTTTCTGCGATACTCAAAAACAAGGAAAAAGCAGAAACTGGCACTGGGCTCTAGGTTAATAGGTTAGTCCCAAAAATCATATAAAATAGCATATAAATTCATATAAAACATCTTAGATGGATAATATAATAGCATTGAACAATAAAAAATTATAGATACGTTGGAGACGTATCAGGTGGTATCGTGACAAAATGTAATAAGAAAACACGGATAAAAAAATATAAAAAATAAAACTGCACATGCTTAAGCCGCTTCCTGGCTCTCGTGGTTACAACGGCTCAAACAAACTCCACAAAACCATCTCCTATGCACATTAAAAAGGCGCCAAAAAATGGGCTGGTGACTAGATCAAATATGAAAAACCAACATATTCAGTAACAAAACACTACAACTAAAATAAATTTTTAAAAAACAAAATATTTAGAGAAAATAATTTCAAAGAGAATGTATGGAGGTAACATATACATTTAAAAAATGTAGGCTAACATTTCTCTGACCCGAAAAAAGCAGTCTACATCTACTACAAATATAAATATGAATTTAAACAACAGTTTAGATGCCGGCGAGCAAAAAGATATCCATTGTTCATGGGTCAAAAATGCCCACACTATATGTTTTTGACATATAGCATGTGTGCTAGAAAAGGACAGACATGAATACAACATACATGCTTCTAAATACGTGTTGAATAAATCTGCAACCCAAAACTGCCATTTTTTGATACTTGCAAATGTGCATGCGAGTCCCGGGATGCTGCACGAAGATAGCAGAAATCAAAAGATAAAAGCAACAACAAAAAGTACATTATACTCAGTCGCAAATTACAAAAAAATGCACAAGAACAAAAATATAAAACTCAGTTTAGCTGCAGTAGCTAATAATTCAGTAGGAAACTGGCATGCTAATGTAAATAATTGCAGCCTTGGAAAACGAAAACAACGACAAAGAACAAAAACAACAAAGAAAAAGGCCCGCCCAAACAACCTGCCGAGCCCACAAAGAAAAACACTCAACCCCCCAGCCGAACAATGATTCAGTTGGAAGGCCGATGAAAAAAAAAGAAACGGACTGGTCCGCATGTTACACAGGCCTAAACAAGGACAGGCACACCAGCGCGAATCTTAAAGCGAACAAAAATCCAACGGTTGACTCATCGACTGAGACTTAGCAGCTCCGTTTGTGTTTATTCTATGTGTTTATTTCTTGTACGCTTATGCCGGCTCCGTCAAATATTTCTTTCACTCTCCAGATATTGTACACTTTACCCACCAATAAGTCATACACTTGTATAATGTCACCAATGAGGCTTTCTTGTACTTTAAAGGCATGTACAGTGGTGGCATATGGATACAGATGCCTCATCAGAAAAAGTAGTTTGAGGCATTTATATTGATTTTTTCTCCAACGCATGCTACTACTATTTTATTTATTTATTTTTGAACACTGTACAGACGCAAGCTACTACTAGTTGGCCTCGTCAAAGAATAGAAAGTAGACTCCCACTACACATGTATTCCCACTCTTCACTTCAACTTTTTCAGCTTTATGCATCGAATCACACTTTTTCTTCCCAAGCACCCGCCTCCTATCGAGGATCCTGCTACACCATCCGGACCTACTTTTCCTGACATCTGATCCTACATTGCCTGCGGAACATCACCCTACCATGCCCTAAGAGAGAGGGGTTGGACCTCATCACCTTTCCTCATGATGTAAAATATCCCCCGCTAGTACTGTATCCAGCTTTTAGCTCAGTGGGTCAAGTATCTCCACGAGTTAGTGGTTCCTCCTACCACTTAATCAGCTTTGGGGGTTAACATTAGTAAATATGCATGGCTAAGAACATAATTAGTGTCTCCCATAAATACAATATGGTTGCATTATTATGACAAGTGAGTTCTTCATTTGTTTTGTAGTGATGCTTGACTCAGGTTAGGGGTGTTATCTCTACCTATTGATACCTTGATTCTCAAGAAAGGAGAAAGTTATCACTTGGCGCAAACTCTTACACTTTGGGGCAACAACATGGATAATATGAGACATATGGAAACAAAACTGGAGGTACATGTGAAGGGTATGATGATTAAAGTTTGGTCCACTGGTCCATGGTCGACTAGTCAAAGGTGGAGGGATCATGGTCTGTCTAGTGAGCCGAGAAATCCTATTTGGTGCTTATAGTGTCAAATTGTCCACCTAATGCACGAAGCAATAACGACTGGGATTGAGCCTACTGGAAAGGAAGCATTACATATAGTCGAGCAGTTTTCTTCTATTTCTCATGCATGATTTTTTTTGGGTTTTCTCTTTAGCGTGTCTCTTTCATCACTTTTTAACGGATTTATTCTCATACATTTTGTTCCTTTTCCTTTATTTTTACCTTTTTCTAATTTTGAATACATATTTTAACATTGGGAACTTTTCTTAATTCACCAAAAATTTAAAACATGGGCATCTTACATTCCTCAATTTTTTTTTGAAATTTTGTGAACAATCTTTAATTTTTGGGAAGATTTTTAAATTTTTGCAAAAAATTTAACTTCATGGACATTTTTCTAAATTCCTAGTCACTTTTTAATCAAGAAATATGTCTTAACTCCGTCAAAACAAACCTATATTAGTTTTTCCTAAGATTTTTCTTTTGAAAAACAAAAGAACAAAGACCAAGACGAATGAAAAGGAAATCGTTGTCAACGGAGCACTCGAAGGAAGTTTAGTAGGTTGGTCCATGACCACGCGCTACATGCCTTATGCTAACATTTTGATGCAATAATAATCAAATAGGAGGGAGGTCCCCAGTGAGCCATTCCCTCTCATCCCTCTCCCATGATGGCCATTGGATACTTTTGGGATTCTTCTAGTGTTGGGATCCTTTGCTTTTGGCATCCTTGTTGACCTTTTCTTTTTATTTGAGTTTCGTAATTTTCCTTGTACTTGGGTTGATTGCCTTAGACCTGGGTGGAACACATTGGACTTTTATTGACTTGCCAGGCAGAAACCCATATGTCAGGAAATTGAGACGAATATTTGATGAGACCGATCTTTTGCCATGTTGATGTTCTAAGGATCTCGCAAATTGCCCTAAGCTTCAATGCATTTGAAGATTTTACTTTGTAGCATTGTGATTTTTGAGTTGTCGAATGGTATAACGAAAGATTTGTGTAACTTGATGCACAGGGTTGAAATTTGTCATCATTGTTAGCTAGTGACAACAGTCTACTATCGTATATGTACCGTGCATCTACTCTACCAAATTCCTCATTGCAAGCACTAAATAAAAACACCGGCACTTGTTTTTATGCGGTCATGGAAGAAATCGCTAAACAGAAAATATACCAAAATTTATTAGTTATAATTAATTTGCAATGGGAAATTAAATTATTTTGGCTAAATTAGGTGTTAAATGAATTATTTGACATTATATACATCTTGATCAGATTGATCATGTCAAACGAGTGTTTAGATAACATATTTTGCATATAAGGGCATTTCAAACTTTCACTATCAGCTACAGACTCATCAGTCGTCCTAAAAGTACTTGCCAAACACATTTTTTCATCCTCATTGCTTCTACCAGCTCTAGCTGCTTCTCAGCTTCTAGCAACTCCAAGTGCTTCTCATTCAGCTACAACCCAAACAAAGAGGGACTACTATGGTTTATCTCAGTGGGAAGGTTTAATTAGACATTGTCCAAGAAGGGTGAATGAAGTGGCTTGTGAGCTCACTAACACTTTTCTCTGTGAAAAGTTAATTTGTTTTGTGTCAATTAAACCTGGGATCGTTGATCCACAAACTTGTGGATGATGTAATTGTTTGATGATTAATAAAACTAGTCATGATGGTATTTCGTCAAACTATTATAACAACTAATAATAATACAATCTATCTACTATATCACTAAGCTCCCTAAGGGTTGAAGGCCTAAGGCCTCTCATTCAATTGAGGACAATGTGGCTTTGGATTGGTTCTCCATTTGACTTTGTCTACATTTTTTCAAGGAGCTCTTTCATCCAAGTGCAGTGTTTAATTTTAAAGTTGGTTCATGATTTTGACTAGTCAATGATTTTCAAATCAATCAGCAATAACGAACTTATAAAAATATACTAGTCTCGTGACTCTCATCACCTGACAAAAAATAAATTCTAACATGCAACACTGTAGCACTAATATGATTTTGGATTGAGATTCCAATTTTGAATTGGTTAATAATTTCTCAAGGAGCTCTATCGTTCAAGTGAAGTGTTCAATGTTGAATTTGGTTCACGGTTTTGACTGGTCAATGATTTCTTAAATCAATATGTGACAACCAGCTTATAAAATACATCAGTCTTGCACTCTCTTATCAACTTACAAGACATAAATACCAACATCCTACAATATAGCACCAATATAATAAATGGTGTCACCACTGCAAGAAACTTCCTTGCATACGCGTGGGTTAATTTACAGATAACACGCAATTATACCTCCAAAACAAGGCAATCAAAATAGAATATTAAAACAATTGATTACCCCCATACACGTATGTTTTGACGTCATAGAATGTTTGGTTGATTGTTTGAATTTTCACAATGTGTACATTTGTCATTTTTTCGTTCGCAAAATAATGGTGTTGATTAAGAATTCTTCTAGTCATGTGTTGGCAAATTTTGATAAGTCCCTAGGCCGAACAGCGGTATGGCTTGGATTTGGCTCAGAGGATGTTTTGGACGTTATCAATCGTGATTGTAATCACTAATCGAGTAACACAAGAATTATTTGGAAGAAGATAATGGTGTATGGTTTTGATTGCTTTATTGCCAAGCGGCAAGCACACTAGAGAAAACAAATCACACATAATGGTGTATGGTGCAGATGAACCAAGTAACAACCTTCAGCCCTCCTTTGATTTAGAGGAATCTTGTAGGAATTTCATATGATAGGATTTCTATAGAAAAAATTTCTTTAGAGCCCTTTGGTTTGTAGGAATGGAATCCTATTTCTATGGATGAATTCTTCCTATCCTCCACATTTAATAGGAAAATAAACATTAGCCTAGACTCAATAAAAAAATCATATGATGTGAATCAAAGAGCATCTCCTTTCCTATTCCTACGCATAGAATTTAAGATACATGTCATCTCATCTTCTATGACTTTCCTATTCCTACGATTTTCCTACCCTATAAACCAAAGAAGGCCTCAGCTTTAGAAAGCAAATCACTCATAAGCCGACGTACATCAACTTCTCTTGCCTGGCGTACCGCAGCAGATCAATGATTATTTTCATCCACGGGCCCCGATCGTACATCAAGCAGCACGAATCATAAAGCTGTGGTCGCGCGATCTATCTCGAAGGCTCGAGAGCCCAACCGATCTCTCCAGAACCTTCTAAACCCGTCTCCCCATCCCCTCCCCCAAGAAAACTTCCCGCTCCCGGTTTACAAAAGAGAGAATTTCTTATTTGACCCTTTCTTAAAATTTGGTTCCCTTTTTGGCCCTAGTAAAAAAATTCTTCCTATTTTGACACTCAAACTTTATTTTGTTCCCTCTATGACATTTCCGTCAGTTTTGACAACTGACACCGTTAAATACAACATGAAAAGTCCATTTTACCCCTGACCTATTTAGTGACCAAAATTATGAACCGGAAGTCAAAAGTAATGGTGACAGTAGAACGTGGACAGAATGCGTCAGCGCAGTGGAGTTGCAACAGTACAGAGAAACTCGTATTACTAAGAACCAGTGCACAAACATGTATGAGCAGTACACAGGCACAACAATCTGGCGGTTACCTCTTCACGCACAGCACACAGAAAAGATTCATCCAATTTCTCTCTTTGCACACAACGCCCACACCAAATCATGCACACACAGCAAGCACACTCAACCATGGAAAGCACGCACCCACAGAAGAGATCCAACTCAATTTCTCTTTGCACACAACGCGCGTCATGTGGGAAGCTGGTCAAGCACCACTTGGGCAGGGCACCACGGCCGGGGGAAGCTGGTTCGGCAAGGCGGGCGCGCACGACGTGGTCGTCCAGCCGACAGCGGGAGAAGGCCAGCAACAGCCGCTCCTGGTCACCGCTATGCCCCTGCCACCAACGGACCTTGGGCGCTGCGACTTGCCCTGCACAGCGCCGCCTCGCCCGTCCTTCACTGCTTGGCGCCCTCCGCCTCCCCACCATGGCCGCCCTCCACCGCGCCATCCGTAGCAGCGTCCGCAGTGCCCTCCTCCATGCCTCGTGCCGCTGTTGTGTGCCTCGCGTCGTGCGGTAGGGTTAGAGCTCGGATAGAAGGAAGGGGAATCGGGAGCAGTGAATCGGCAGAGGATGTCTACGGTTCGGTCAAAATATATTTTTCAGCGTGCTAAAGCAGGGGTAAATAAGACTTTTCAAGTTACATTTAACGGTGTTAACAGCAAAAAGTGACAGAAGTGTCATGGAAGGAATAAAATGAATTTGTGGTGTCAAAAAGGAAAAAATAAATTTTCTAAGGCCAAATAAAGAACCAGATTTTAAGAAAGGGCCAAATAAGGAATTCTCTCCTTACAAAACTCCCCTCCATTTCGTAGGATGAAGTGGGAGCACGGATGGGAGCATGGAGAGGGAGCAGGCAAGCCGGATCCGTCTCGCTCACCACAAGAATCCAAAATCACAGCAGAAGAGAGAGAGGGAAAGAAGAGAGAGAAAGAGAAGAGAGAGACCATGGCTTCCGCCGTCGCTTGCAAGGGTGCCGCCCCGGCCAGCCTGCTCAAGTCCGGTGCTCCCGTGGCCTTCGGCCCCCTCCACTCCCCCGCCGTCACCGCCGACCGCCGCCCGTACACCGCCAAGGGCAAGGAGGCCAGCCGCTACGACGACGACGACGACTACAGCGCCCGCGACCTCGTCATCCCCAGCTTCTTCTCGCAGGGTATGCTTCCGTTCCCCGCCTGTCTTGCGCCGTTTCTTTGCGTCCGTTCTGAAGTCTCAACATCGCAAGTCAAATCAGCGTCCTGATCTGCTTTTGCCGTCCTTGGTGTTGATTCTGCAGACGTGCTCGACCCGCTCGGCGCGCCGACCAGCATGGCCCGTCTGCTGTCTCTGATGGAGGACGTCGCATCTCAGACCGGCGGCCTCTCCTCCACTGCTGGTGCTGGGACGTCGCGGCTCGCACGCTGGGTGGCCAAGGAGGACGACGACGCGGTGTACCTCAAGGTGCCGATGCCGGGGCTGACCAAGGAGCACGTGAAGGTGCGCGCGGACAAGAACATCCTGGTGATCGAGGGTGAGGGCGAGAAGCAGCCCTGGGACGGCGACAACGACTCCACGGTGCCGAAGTACAACCGCCGCATCGAGGTGCCCGCTGACGCGTACAAGATGGACAAGATCAAGGCCGAGATGAAGAATGGCGTGCTCTGGGTCACCCTGCTCAAGTTCAAGGAGGAGGAGCGCAAGGACGTCTTCCATGTCAAGGTCGAGTAGTCCTCGTGGTAGTGCGAGAGTGTGAGAGACGCCTTGTTGATGTGGTCATGTTTGGTGTCTTTCTTCCTTGTTTTGCTTCGTTGATCATCTTGGATCCAGTAGGTAGTGGTCTGGTGGTGAAGTTGGTCGCGAACTCTGTTAATTTCCTCTAGTTCGGCATATGATGAACTTGCTTTGGTGGTGAATTTGGTCATGAAATTCTGTTGATTTCCTAAAAGTTGGCATATGATGAACTCATTTGGTGCTGAAATTGGTCATGAAGCCTTGTTGATCTCCTCAAGTTTGGCGTGCTTGACTAATTTAGTGGTGAAATTTGTCATGAACTTTGTTGATTGTATCAAGTTTGGTCTGATGAACTACTTTGATTGTCTTTCTATCTTTTCTCGTCCTTGATCTGGAGTATTGCTTTAAGCTTTCTGTAAAAAGCAGGGCATTCATGCCTACTCTTCTGAAAATTTGACTGATCTCCTCGAGTTTGACGTCATGGAGTTGGTGAACGGGCGGTTACTTGTTGATGAATTTTGCTGGCTGTTTCGTGGTGTTGGTCTTCTGTGTTACTTTGTCAGAACAGTAACTGTTCGTGTTTGTGGTTGTAGCGTTGTTGTGCGAACAGTAACGGAATTTCAGTATGCACGACGAAATTGGTAAGAACTCTGTTGATTTCCTCAGTTCGACGTGATGAACTGAATTAGTGGTGAATGGGCAGTTACTCATTCTTGTTGCTTGCTGTTTCAGTTTGTAGGTATAGTATTCTTGCGAACAGCCATATGAGATGGCCGTTTGTTTATCTCATGCTTTGTGATTTTCTTGGTGACATACAAAATAGAATTGCAGTATGCACAACGGAAAGCAATACAATAAACACAAGAAATTGGCACTTCTCTATACTTAGTTCAGTCCCACCAATTGGTTGTATCTTTGGCTTTTTTTTCTCGCGAATACGCAAAAGCCTTGCGTATCATTGCATTGATAGGTAGATAGTTGCCAAGATTATAGAAAAAATATACAATTATGCTCACCGATAGGTAGATCTTTGGCTTTCGGTGCTGCATTTTTTTTCCTTTTCTATTAGATTGAAGTCCGGCAGCGGGTTTTACTATACAGGATTACCAGATGATCGCCAAGAGAGGGCGTGACAAGAACTGGAAAAATATACAATTACGCTCACGCTAGATCTCCCATGGAGGCATGGCGATTCCAGAGGCGATGAGCCCGGAGGAGGTTGAACGCCCATCCGGTCGCATGGGCCAGTTCCGTCGAGCGAACCCAAGCAACTGGGGTGATGTTCGGGCATCTAGTAGCTGCTGCAAACTCTTGCCAGGTCATGGACCAACAAGGACAGTTACCACAAAGGTGCATGGGGTCTCGAGGTTCCTACTGCAGAGCATGCAAAAATCAGCATTAGGACATGTACAGGGTGATGCCTCGCCTGCCAGATAGGATCGGATATCAGGTAAAGTAGGTTTGGATAGGGAACCGGGATCGTTTGCAGGAGGTGGATGCTTGGAGAGAAAAAGTGTGATCTGATGTCAAAAGTTGAAAATGTTAGAGTGAAAAGTAGAGATGCATGTGTATTTTATATTTTTTTAAGTGTGATCTGCTTTAGCTCATCGTCGAAAATTGTGCTCCGAGAAGAAGGACCAGGTAGCACAGTTAAAATCAACACGAATAGGTATAGTAGAGCGGGCTAGGAATGACATGATCGGGTACAAACTCGTACTTAAAGAAGATTACTGAAGAGTTGTTGAACCGTAGTGCGGACTCGGTTCAGTTATCGGTGTCTTTGAGTGTTTAATAACTCAGAGTCCGTGAAAATTTGGAATCCGTGAGAATGTAGTACTTGATGAAGAACTCATAAGAGGTTATGCAGTTCCATGATAATCTCGAGATACCAGGGGGTAATACTCGACGACAGATCAAAGTAGAGGTTGGATGGGGTATTGCTCTGCAGAAGACAAGTGCTTAAACTTGCACGAGAAATGGTATTTAAAGGAGAACATGGTCGGAACCACGATTGAAAAATGCCAGATCCCAGATATAAGATGAACTTATACCAAGGGAATAATTTTAAAAGAAGCTTCGATGAGATCTACATCGTGTCTATGGGCATGAACACAAAGTTCAAGGTCGACTCCCACTTCTCCAACGCATAACCTTTCATTTACTTCTCGCGTTCGATGAAGTTGTAGTGTTGAAATTTTATCTTGAAAAATACCAGAAGAGTATGACTCGTGAAAACTTTCGAGTTCACACATATTAAGGAAGGCATAGGTTCAAGCCATCGGGGCTTCTTAGAACATATACCACGAACTTCAGGAGTAAATAACACAAGCTCAAAAGTAGAGCATGGTTGACAAAGCAAAGGATACAATTTACCAAAGGCATTATATATCCTAGGAAAGGCTCAAGGTTATTGAATATGAAGGACATTGTCGGATAAAATCCAACAAAGGATCTGAGGTGAGTATGGGCACACAACCCGAGGAAGAAGCAACACAAAGACATTGGATTATAGAAACAACTGAATAACTTAGAGCTCAATTTGCTAAGGAATTATGATTTATAAAGCGAAGGATCAGAAGCAGACGCTCTTATCAAGGATGGATAAGTTCAATAGACTTAGGGGCACAATCGACGACAATTTAATTGGCGAGAACCAGTTCATGATTAAAACGATGTCTGAGCCGGAAGGATGAATTCTAGGATCTGTTTGAGGATTGCGAGCATTCGCAACAAATCGAATCAATGGACTCAAAATGAT
The DNA here is from genome assembly GCA_021605205.1 of Aegilops longissima. Classification (NCBI taxonomy): domain Eukaryota; kingdom Viridiplantae; phylum Streptophyta; class Magnoliopsida; order Poales; family Poaceae; genus Aegilops; species Aegilops longissima. Next base: position 174,877,292 of record CM038682.1, read on the forward strand.
AATGACAATGGATGTCAACAAGATTACTAGACTTATGGGATTAACCATAATGCAAGTAATCAAGAATTTCAAGAGCAATAGGATGCTCAGGATTTTCGGAAGATCGAATGGTATTTCGAGGATTGGTGACATACATGAATCAACTGGGGATGAGTGGATATTCGGTAAGTGCGAGAAATTATCCGTAGGGGTATTCATGTAGCAAAGAACTGCAAGGCAATAGGCACAAAGTATTCTCGGAACATTAGAGAGAATTTCGGGGTATCTTGTAATAACAAGATCAACTGGGAATAAAAGTAAGAACGACAGGTGTAAGTATTTATCCATAGGGATGTTTCGGTGGTAGGGAATTGCAAAAGCGACAGGCACCTGGAGTGAGGGGTTCTCCGGGAGGAAGTAGTAAAGAGAACCCAAAGTTAGATTTTAGTAAATTCATTAAACCCGAATAGGAGAGAGATCAGAGTCCCAGAGTATAGATGAGGAATAAAAGATCCTAATACCACCCAATGGTGACGTGGGCCCGTAAGCCACACAGCCATGTTAGTAAAAGTTTAGCAATGACTAGACTCAACTTCGGCCAAGGAATTGGAAAGCGGGATTCCTACAGGCAGTCGGCTCTGATACCAACTTGTGACGCCCTCGATTCAATCGTACACTAATCATACACGCAAACGTGTACGATCAAGATCAGGGACTCACGGAAGATATCACAACACAACTCTAAAACATAAATAAGTCATACAAGCATCATAATACAAGCCAGGGGCCTCGAGGGCTCGAATACAAGTGCTCGATCATAAACGAGTCAGCGGAAGCAACAATATCTGAGTACAGACATAAGTTAAACAAGTTTGCCTTAAGAAGGCTAGCACAAACCGGGATCAGATCGAAGAGGCGCAGCCTCCTGCCTCGGATCCTCCTAACTACTCCTGGTCGTCGTCAGTGGGCTGCACGTAGCAGTAGGCACCTCCGGTGTAGTAGGAGTCGTCATCGACGGTGGCGTCTGGATCCTGGGCTCCAACATCTGGTTGCGACAACCAGGTAGAAGGGATAGGGGAAAAAAGGAGAAAACAACCGTGAGTACTCATCCAAAGTACTCGCAAGCAAGGAGCTACACTACATATGCATGGGTATATGTGTAAAGAGGCAATATCGGTGGACTGAACTCCAGAATGCCAGAATAAGGGGGGGTAGCTAATCTTATCGAAGACTACACTTCTGGTCGCCTCCGTCTTGCAGCATGTAGAAGAGAGTAGATTGAAGTCCTCCAAGTAGCATCGCATAGCATAATCCTACCCGGCAATCCCCTCCTCGTCGCCCTGTTAGAGAGCGATCACCGGGTTGTATCTGGCACTTGGAAGGGTGTGTTTTATTAAGTATCCGGTCCTAGTTGTCATAAGGTCAAGGTACAACCCCAAGTCGTCCTGTTACCGAAGATCACGGCTATTCGAATAGATTAACTTCCCTGCAGGGGTGCACCACATAGACCAACACGCTTGATCCCATTTGGCCGGACACACCTTCCTGGGTCATGACCGGAAGATCAACACGTCGCAGCCCCACCTAGGCATAACAGAGAGGTCAGCACGCCGGTCTAAACCTAAGCGAACAGGGGTCTGGGCCCATTGCCCTTAGCACACCTGCATGTTGCGAGGGCGGCCGAAAGTAGACCTAGCCTAGCAGGCGTTCCAGTCCAATTCGGCGCGCGCCGCTCAGTCGCTGACGTCACGAAATGCTTCGGCTGATACCACGACGCCGGGTGCCCGTGAATCGCTCCTCGCGTAGTTGGTTAGTGCGTATAGGCCAGTAGCCAGACTCAGATCAAATAGCAAGATCTCGTTAAGTGTGTTAAGTATCCGCGAACACCGAACAGGGCCAGGCCCACCTCTCTCCTAGGTGGTCTCAACCTGCCTGCCGCTCCGCCACAAAGTAACGATCGGGGCCGTCGGGAACCCAGCCCACCTCTACGGGATGGAGCCACCGCCTTCACCCCATCTCCTAACAAGATCACAAGTAATGTAACAAGATAAAGTATATAGTATATGCCCGAGATCACCTCCCAAGTGATCACGGCCCGATAGTATAGCATGGCGACGGACAAGAGTGTAGGGCCATCGATGAAGTACTAGCATCCTATACTAAGCATGTAGGATTGCGTAAAGGTATCAACAATAGTAGCAAGGACAAAGCTATGCATCGGATAGGAATAACGAAAGCAAGAACATGCTACACTACTCTAATGCAAGCAGATAGAGAAGAATAGGCGATATCTGGTGATCAAGGGGGGGGGGGCATGCCTGGTTACTCTGGCAAGAGAGAGGGGTCGTCAACACCGTAGCCGTACTGGGTAGCAGCGGCGTCGGTCTCGGTGTCTAGCGAGAGAAGAGGGGGAAGAAACAATAAGTACAATGCAAACAAATGCATAACGATGCATGACATGACAATGAGCGTTGCTAGGGGTGCCCAAACGCGGTAGTAGGTGGTACCGGCAAAGGGGGGAAACATCCGGGAAAGTATCCCCGGTGTTTCGCGTTTTCGGACAGATGAACCGGACGGGGAAAGTTGCGTGTTCGACATGTTAGGGATGTGTGGCGGACGAACGGGCTGCGTTTCCGGATTCGTCTCGTCGTTCTGAGCAACTTTCATGTTGAAAATAATTTAATCCGAGTTACGGATTAAAAGATATGATTTTCTAAAGATTTATTAGTTTCTGGAATTTAATTTATTATTTAATTTAATTCAAAACTGGATTTATGACATCAGCATGATGTCATGCTGACGTTAGCAGTCAAGAGGGGTTGACTGGTCAACCTGACCAATGGGCCCCACTGGTCAGTGACACATTTTAATTAACCTAATCATGTTAATTAGGGGGTGGACCCACTGTCATTGACTACATAATTAACTAATTAACTGATTAATTAGGTAACTAATGTGTAATTAGTTTAATTTAATTAATCAAAATTAATTAAGTTAATTATTTCTTTAATTAATTAATTAATTAATTTTAATATTATTTTTATATTTATTTTTATTTTATTTTTAAATACGTTCAGGGGTGCTGGGGCCCGTTTGTCATAGGGCCATAGGGGCCATAGTGGTTCGGGTACTGCGGGCGCAATGGGTGCCCATCACCCGCTGCTCAGCAAGACGCCTGAGGCAGCGCAGGGCACAGCGAAAGTGCGCGTGTAAGCGCGGACGACGATAACACGACGTACACACGCACCGGCAAAGCGGCGAGGCGCGTGGTGCCCGCAAGCAATGGAGGCGGCACTCGGCCGCTGCCCAGCAGAGTCTGCGGCGATGGCAGCATGGGAAGGCTAGGCCGAGCCGCAGGGGAAACGGGCGGTGACCAAGGGTGGCGCAGAGGGCGAGGCCATCGTGGCGGCGGGCGCCACTGAGCGGGGAGGCAAATGGTGGACGGCGCAGTAGTGGCGAGCAGCGTCGGGAAGGAAGGGGCGGCCACGGCGCGAGCGCGTCTGGCGTCTTGGCGCGGCCGATGGTCGCGGGCGCTGCCCGGACGCGTCGTAGGAGAGGAGGTCAGGCGTGGTGGTCGCAGCCTGGAGCAGAGGGGCTACGGCGGAGGGAGGTAGCAGGCGAGGCTCACGGCGACGAGCGTGGCGGACGCGAGCCCGTCCGGAGCTCGGGCGCGGGGTGCACGGGGGAAAAGGGGGGGTGCGGCGTCGAGCATGAGCGTGCGAGGGAGGGAGCTCACGGTGGGGGAGTAGGGGCCGTGGCAGCGGGGGTCGAGGGGGGGCGACGGGGATGACGGGCGACGTGGGAGCAGGCCGGTGGGGAGGTGGAAGCAGGCCGGCGGGGGAGCTCCGGGCGCCGGCGAGGTCCAGGCGTTGACGGGCGCTCGGGGTCGAGGGGCGAGGGGATCGGGATCCTCCCGATCCAGATCCAGACGAGGGAGTGGGGTGGAAGTGGGGTGTGGGGCGACGGGGAGTGGGTTAGGGTTTTGGAGGTTTATGGGATAAGGGAGTGGGGGTTGGTTCGGCCGGTTGGGCCTTTTGGGCTGGCCGGCCGACAGCTGGGCCGGTTGGCCCAGTGGGGGTGTTTTCCTTTTTATATTTTTTTTTGATCTGTTACTTTTATTTATTTTTCTTTTCTGTTTTATTTATTTTAAAGCACTTAGGCACTTTGTAAAATTATGTTTTCTTCATGATAATTACCCTAGCAATATTTGTCACACACCGAACATTTTTGTTTTAATGTTTCGAAAACTTTGACTGTTTGTTAAATTTAAATTTGAATTCGGAGTGTTTTGAACTAACACGCGAATACCAAAAGTAAACGGGATGACGTTGCATCATTAGCGAAGTTTTACTGTAGTTTAATTATCCGGGCGTCACAATTCTCCTCCACTACAAGAAATCTCGTCCCGAGATTTAAGAAGTAGAGAAGGGGGGGGGGGAGGTCTAGTTACGAAATTCTAACGGATCTTCTCGGTCTTGGTTGCTCTTCTCGAAGTGGTCGATCCATTATATTGATGTCTTCATTTTTCTGCTTCAAGTCATCAAGATGAAGTCGGCATCCTTTCTTCGGGGGTTCCATCGTACTTACGAATAGGTAACGGGGCAGATCGACAACGACAGAATGCTATAAGGGTAATAATCCGGGATTAACCCATGAAGGAGCATATGAGTACCTCCCGTGTTTGAACAAATAAAACACATCGAGAGTAAAGTTAGGTGGTATCATGGGAAGTTTCGAGCGGGCAGGCGATCGTTCGATGCCTGGAACAGGGCGTGAAAAGGGGTTCAAAGCAATGGGAATAAGTATTGTGTCTGATACCAGAATTGATGATCTCTCGGAAGGTGGCTCGTGAATCACATACGAGGCCAAGTGCGAGGAATTAACTTTGGAAACCGGGGGTGTATAGGAGAGTCAGGTTTCGATCCTGTGGAACTGTGGGTTATGGGCCCATCATGTGGTTGAAAGTAGGAAGGGGGCCGACATCTTGCACGGTCACGATAGTAAGGCGTGTCAGAGGGTAGCCTATCAGTTATGTCGGCAACAACATCGATACCAAGGGCGAGGGACGAAGAGAACCATTTTCCTGCTCGTTGAACGAGGCGGGCCAATAGGCAAGGTTCAGTTCCCTCGGTGGCTACCGGAATGTCATCAAAAATAGTAACCGGGTCTTACTGATAGAGCGGCACCACGAGGTGTTTACATAAGCAGGAGAACATTACTGCTTAGGTCATATAGATCACAAGAAAGGTTAAATCAAACAATGGAAAGGAAAATATGATTATCAGATTAAACAGAACAATGGAAAGGAAAATGTGTTAAAACACATATTTCAGGGGGTATTTCCTTCCCAAGGACAAACAGAGCATGATATCCATGACAGGATATAACGTAGAAAACCATTTAGGTGAGGAGAGAGGATGTTCATGACATTACCCACACAACGGTGTTTGGATAATCGAGCAGGAAACATTTAGCATTGGGCTTCAAATGTTTTTGTTGAAAATCGGAGTACCATGGACATGCTTCAAGATAGCACTGACATGGTTTGCAAGCAAAGGTCAGACTTTGTATTCACAAAGGATCCATCAGGAACATCTTATAGAATAAGTCTTACAATTTCCTTATGGTAAAATGGCTAACCTTGCTGAAAAGAGGGGGTATTATAACATTGGGTTCCCCAGCCAGGTGTGCTAGGCATGACATCACCTTACCGGGTCATATAAAGACCAATGTTAAAACTCCTGGAAATATGTTCAAACCATCATATCCGACCCGAGATTTAGATCTGATTGGTGTCGGATACCTCAGACTCATGATGCCTGAGAAGGAAGGGTCCAACTCAATTTGACGTGATGGAGTTGCAAGCTTCTCGGGAATAAACTATGGAACCAAGTTCTGAATCATGAGCTCGTCACTAAACCAAGGAGAGGGTGAGGAGGTGGCTGATGAACCCAGCGACAATTCATTGGGATTTCCAAAAGATGGATTTCCACAATTAGGTGAACAAGGAGATAACATTTTTCAGATCAAATGATATAATGAGGTATGCTCGAGGAAAACATACACAATTAAACATTGGTTGAAAGGTGCGGCCGAAATATGGGTTGGGTTGCACGACCAATGTCAGAATGGTGATTCAATAATCATTAGTCCAAGAATGAACGGCCGACCATTAACTTCAAAGCAATAGGGTTGCTAGAAGGGCAGAATCCAAACAGCACCGTTCACTTGTTGGTACCCCGGTTGGAATCAACCGAGGACCAAGAAAGAATGGTGATGGTGAGAAGTATCACTATACCAAGAATTTCTTAAGAGGTGGAGCAATCCTCACCACATCCTTGATATTAAAAGATGGTAATACTCCAAGGTAAGGAAGAACAAATGCTGGATAGTAGGGATCTCAAGGTATAACTCAAAACACGAACAATTTTGTGTTGAACGGAAGGCAAATAAGTGGTCAAAGGTAACACAAATCAACAGGGGCAAGGATGGTATTTCTCATCATGAACTCAATTGATATCCTGGAAGAGCTCATAAGGTTGATGATGATCACGACACATTTGTCGAGAGATTTCATGAAGGTGTAATCAATCGGCGATGACATCAAGTCAAAGGAATGATGAAGCGAAAGGTTATTGGAGCCACGGATACGTCACAAACTCCAAACCAAGTTTGCTGTTCAAGGCGAAATGACATGATGAGGAAAATCGACATAAGCTTTAGCTCATCGTCGAAAATTGTGCTCCGAGAAGAAGGACCAGGTAGCACAGTTAAAATCAACACGAATATGTATAGCAGAGCAGGCTAGGAATGACATGATCGGGTACAAACTCATACTTAAAGAAGATTACTGAAGAGTTGTTGAACCGTAGTGCGGACTCGGTTCAGTTATCGGTGTCTTTGAGTGTTTAATAACTCAGAGTCCGTGAAAATTTGGAATCCATGAGAATGTAGTACTTGATGAAGAACTCATAAGAGGTTATGCAGTTCCATGATAATCTCGAGATACCAGGGGGTAATACTCGACGACAGATCAAAGTAGAGGTTGGACTGGGGTATTGCTCTGCAGAAGGCAAGTGCTTAAACTTGCACGAGAAATGGTATTTAAAGGAGAACATGGTCGGAACCACGATTGAAAAAGGCCAGATCCCAGATATAAGATGAACTTATACCAAGGGAATAATTAATTTTAAAAGAAGCTTCGATGAGAAGATCTACATCGTGTCTATGGGCATGAACACAAAGTTCAAGGTCGACTCCCACTTCTCCAACGCATGACCTTTCATTTACTTCTCGCGTTCGATGAAGTTGTAGTGTTGAAATTTTATCTTGGTAAAATACCAGAAGAATATGACTCGTGAAAACTTTCGAGTTCACACATATTAAGGAAGGCATAGGTTCAAGCCATCGGGGCTTCTTAGAACATATACCACGAAATTCAGGAGTAAATAACACAAGCTCAAAAGTAGAGCATGGTTGACAAAGCAAAGGATACAATTTACCAAAGGCATTATATATCCTAGGAAAGGCTCAAGGTTATTGAATATGAAGGACATTGTCGGATAAAATCCAACAAAGGATCTGGGGTGAGTATCGGCACACTACCCGAGGAAGAAGCAAGGCAAAGACATTGGATTATAGAAACAACTGAATAACTTAGAGCTCAATTTGCTAAGGAATTATGATTTATAAAGCGAAGGATCAGAAGCAGACGCTCTGATCAAGGATGGATAAGTTCAATAGACTTAGGGGCACAATCGACGACAATTTAATTGGCGAGAACCAGTTCATGATTAAAACGACGTCTGAGCCGGAAGGATGAATTCTAGGATCTGTTTGAGGATTGCGAGCATTTGCAACAAATCGAATCAATGGACTCAAAATGATAATGACAATGGATGTCAACAAGATTACTAGACTTATGGGATTAACCATAATGCAAGTAATCAAGAATTTCAAGAGCAATAGGATGCTCAGGATTTTCGGAAGATCGAATGGTATTTCGAGGATTGGTGACATACATGAATTAACTAGGGATGAGTGGATATTTGGTAAGCGCGAGAAATTATCCGTAGGGGTATTCATGTAGCAAAGAACTGCAAGGCAATAGGAACAAAGTATTCTCGGAACATTAGAGAGAATTTCGGGGTATCTTGTAATAACAAGATCAACTCGGAATAAAAGTAAGAACGACAGGTGTAAGTATTTATCCATAGGGATGTTTCGGTGGTAGGGAATTGCAAAAGCGACAGGCACAAGGTTTCGAGAGAATATCAGAGAGTATCTTCAAATTCTTCTAGTTCACGGAGCAATCACCTGGAGTGAGGGGTTCTCCGGGAGGAAGTAGTAACGAGAACCTAAAGTTAGATTTTAGTAAATTCGTTAAACCCGAATAGGAGAGAGATCAGAGTCCCAGAGTATAGATGAGGAATAAAAGATTCTAATACCACCCAATGGTGACGTGGGCCCATAAGCCACACAGCCATGTTAGTAAAAGTTTAGCAATGACTAGACTCAACTTCGGCCAAGGAGTTGGAAAGGGGGATTCCTACAGGCAGTCGGCTCTGATACCAACTTGTGACGCCCCCGATTCAATCATACACTAATCATACACGCAAACGTGTACGATCAAGATCAGGTACTCACGGGAAGATATCACAACACAACTCTAAAACATAAATAAGTCATACAAGCATCATAATACAAGCCAGGGGCCTCGAGGGCTCGAATACAAGTGCTCGATCATAGACGAGTCGTGGAGCAACAATATCTGAGTACGTACATAAGTTAAACAAGTTTGCCTTAAGAAGGCTAGCACAAACCGGGATCAGATCGAAGAGGCGCAGGGCCTCCTGCAGGATCCTCCTAACTACTCCAGTCGGTTGTCGTCGGGCTGCACGTAGCGATGAGGCACCTCCGTGTAGTAGGAGTCGCCATCGACGGTGGCGTCTGGATCTGGGCTCCAACATCTGGTTGCGACAACCAGGTAGAAGGGATAGTGGGAAAAGAAGGAGAAAGCAACCGTGAGTACTCATCCAAAGTACTGCAAGTCGAGCTACACTACATATGCATGGGTATATGTAAAGAGGCAATATCGGTGGACCGAACTCCGTAATGCCGTAATAAGGGGGATAGCTAATCTTATCGAAGACTACGCTCGTCGCCTCCGCCTTGCAAAGATGTAGAAGAGAGTAGATTGAAGTCCTCCAAGTAGCATCGCATAGCATAATCCTACCCGCAATCCCTCCTCGTCGCCTCTGTTAGAGAGCGATCACCGGGTTGTATCCGCACTTGGAAGGGTGTGTTTTATTAAGTATCCGGTCCTAGTTGTCATAAGGTCAAGGTACAACCCCAAGTCGTCCTGTTACCGAAGATCACGGCTATTCGAATAGATTAACTTCCCTGCAGGGGTGCACCACATAGACCAACACGCTTGATCCCATTTGGCCGGACACACCTTCCTGGGTCATGACTGGCCGCGGAAGATCAACACGTCGCAGCCCCACCTAGGCATAACAGAGAGGTCAGCACGCCGGTCTAAACCTAAGCGAACAGGGGTCTGGGCCCATTGCCCTTAGCACACCTGCATGTTGCGAGGGCGGCCGAAAGTAGACCTAGCCTAGCAGGCGTTCCAGTCCAATTCGGCGCGCGCCGCTCAGTCGCTGACGTCACGAAATGCTTCGGCTGATACCACGACGCCGGGTGCCCGTAACTGTTCCCGAGTAGTTGGTTAGTGCGTATAGGCCAGTAGCCAGACTCAGATCAAATAGCAAGATCTCGTTAAGTGTGTTAAGTATCCGCGAACACCGAACAGGGCCAGGCCCACCTCTCTCCTAGGTGGTCTCAACCTGCCCTGTCGCTCCGCCACAAAGTAACATCGGGGCCGTGGGAACCCAGCCCACCTCTACGGGATGGAGCCACCGCCTTCACCCCCATCTCCTAACAAGATCACAAGTAATGTAACAAGATAAAGTATATAGTATATGCCCGAGATCACCTCCGAAGTGATCACGGCCCGAGTATAGCATGGCGAGACGGACAAGAGTGTAGGGCCATTGATGAAGTACTAGCATCCTATACTAAGCATGTAGGATTGCGGTAAAGGTATCAACAATAGTAGCAAGGACAAAGGCTATGCATCGGGATAGGAATAACGGAAAGCGAGAATATGCTACACTACTCTAATGCAAGCGAGATAGAGAAGAATAGGCGATATCTGGTGATCAGGGGGGGTGGCTTGCCTAGTTTCTCTGGCAAGAGAGAGGGGTCGTCAACACCGTAGTCGTACTGGGTAGCAGCGGCGTCGGTCTCGGTGTCTAGCGAGAGAAGAGGGGGAAGAAACAATAAATACAATGCAAACAAATGCATGATGATGCATGACATGACAATGAGCGTTGCTAGGGGTGCCCAAACGCGGTAGTAGGTGGTACCGGCGAAGGGGGGAAACATCCGGGAAAGTATACCCGGCGTTCCGCATTTTCGGACAGATGAACTGGACGGGGAAAGTTGCGTGTTCGACATGTTAGGGATATGTGGCGGACGAACGGGCTGCGTATCCGGATTAGTCTCGTCGTTCTGAGCAACTTTCATGTTGAAAATAATTTAATCCGAGTTACAGATTAAAAGATATGATTTTCTAAAGATTTATTAATTTCTGGAATTTAATTAATTATTTAATTTAATTCGAAAATGGATTTATGACATCAGCATGATGTCATGCTGACGTTAGCAGTCAACATGGGTTGACTGGTCAACCTGACCAGTGGGCCCCACTGGTCAGTGACACATTTTAATTAAACATTTTAATTAACCTAATCAGGATTAATTAGGGGGTGGACCCACTGTCATTGACTACTTAATTAACTGATTAATTAGGTAACTAATGTGTAATTAGTTTAATTTAATTAATCAAAATTAATTAAGTTAATTATTTCTATAATTAATTAATTAATTTTAATTTTATATTTATATTTATATTTATTTTATTTTTAAATACGTTCTGGGGCGTTGGGGCCCGTTTATCATAGGGCCATAAGGGCCATAGTGGTTCGGCATCATGGGCGAACGGGTGCCCAAAGACCGCTGTTCAGCGACGCCTGTGGGCGGCGCAGGGCACGCAACCAGGGCGCGAGTGGGCGCGCGGACGGTGGCCACGGCGTAACCACGACCAAGCGGAGCGAGGTCGCGGTGGTGCCGCAGCAGCCGAGCCGGCGCGGCCGCTGCCCAGCAGAGTCTGGCGAGGGTCATGGGAAGGCTAGGCCGAGCCGCAGGGGAAACGGCGGTGACCGAGGGTGGCGCAGAGCGGCGAGGCCACCGTGGCGACTGGGCGCTACAGAGCGGGGGAGGCAAATGGTGGACGACGGCGAGTAGTGGCCAGAGCCGCGTTGGGGAAGGAAGGGGCGCCACAGCGCGAGCGTCTGGCGTCTGGGCGCGGCCCGGACGCTGTCGTGGAGAGAGGAGGTCGGGCGCGGTGAGCGCGCAACATGGAGCCGAGGGGCTACGGCGGAGGAGGCAGGCAGCAGGCGAGGCTCACGGCGACGAAGGCTGGACGCGAGCCCGTCTCGAGCTTCGGGCGCGTGCACGGCGGAAATGGGGGGGCAGCGTCGAGCATGAGCGTGCGAGGAAGGGGAGGGAGCTCACGATGGGGAGTAGGGGCCGTGGGAGCGAGGGTCGAGGGGCGACGGGACGACGGGCGACGTGGGAGCAGGCCGGTGGGGAGGTGGAAGCAGGCCAGCGGGGGAGCTCCGGGCGCCGGCGAGGTCCTGGCGGCGACGGGCGCGCAGGGTCGAGGGGCGAGGGGATCGGGATCCTCCCGATCCAGATCCAGACGAGGGAGTGGGGGGGAAGTGGGGTGTGGGGCAACGGGGAGTGGGTTAGGGTTTTGGAGGGTTATGGGATAAGGGAGTGGGGGTTGGTTCGGCCGGCTGGGCCTTTTGGGCTGGCCAGCCGACAGCTGGGCCGGTTGGCCCAGTGGGGGATGTTTTCCTTTTTTTATATTTTTTTTGTTTTGTTCTGTTACTTTTATTTATTTTTCTTTTCTATTTTATTTAGTTTAAAGCACTTAGGCACTTTGTAAAATTATGTTTTCTTCATGATAATTACCCTAGCAATATTTGTCACACACCGAACATTTTTGTTTTAATGTTTCGAAAACTTTAACTGTTTGTTAAATTTAAATTTGAATTCGGAGTGTTTTGAACTAACACGCGAATACCAACAGTAAACGGGATGACGTGGCATCATTAGCGAAGTTTTACTGTAGTTTAATTATCCGGGCGTCACATAGTGTTTGCCCCAATGGCCGCATTGCGGAGCTTCGGGAGGCTAACACCATCAAGAAATCCTCCCAGTGGAAACAATGAACCAAGAACTGATTCGTATGGATGTTCGACCACACAAAAATCCCCTCGGCTGCCTTGGAGCATGAGACCGGTGGCCTTGCACCAGCCACATAAACCACCACCGTGAGCCAAAGTCCACGCTCCATGTCCAATCCATCACTGGTGAGCGGTGGACGATATAGATCTCACTCCGGCCTGCCAGTGAAGATTGCCATGTCCGCATGGGAGGAATCTTGGGCGCAACTCGGGAGGACAACGCCACCGGTGCCTCCTGACTAGGCTCCAACAAAACCCTGCCCATGAGCCTGTCGACAGTGAGGCCGGAGCACCGCTAGACATCTTGGCTAACGCTGCCCAACGGATCTCCCCATCAGGAACTAGGCTCCTAGATCTCTTGCGTTGGAACGAATCATGGCCGACGATGCCGCAACAGATGCACAAGGGATAAAAGGTGAAATCCAACTCGTTATGACCCCCTCGAAAGCACTTGAAGTAGAGGCCAAAAAGCTATGGTGTAACTTTCCCGACGCTCCTGGGAGGAAGCGGATGAACGTCTCCCCATCGAGCTAGCCTCCTGCTAGTGCCGTAGCGCTCGACGCCCTAGGTGGCGGAACACCTTCTAAGGATGAGCAGGAGGAGCTAGGTGACTCTGAGAGGCCTAGACCCGAGACCACCGGTTGTTCACGTGGAAAGGTTGTAGAACCGACGCCGGGCCGGTCGAACCAGAGGCCATGGGAGCCAAGGGGGGGATTGAAGGTAGACATAGTTGGTGTTTTCTTAAAAAAGGTACCACAATATATCTAGCGGACGTCAAAACGGAAGGCACCCACGAGCGAACAATTCGTTCGCTGGGACGGGGATGATCAAGCAAACTTTTTAGGTAGCTATATACGAGTGTTTCCATGAGACCCCCAAGTTGGCCGGATAATTATGGTGCAGAAAAAAGGGTTGTGCCAAATATTTGATACTTTCAGAAAAATTGCCATCAACCAAAATTGAAATATTTTCTTAAATAAAAAAATGCATAGACAACATAATTTACAAAATGCAAACCAAAAAATGCCATGGTAGCATAAAAAATAGTTACATGGCAAAAAGGCCATAGTTAACTTATTAAAAAACAATAACAAAAATCCGTGGTCCAAATTGCTGACAAAGAAGATTATGCATGGCAAATTTGCATATTAATTAAAAAAAAGACATACACGGAACTTTCCATGCTTTATATTTTCTTTTTCAAAAACACATAGAAATCACACACAGGAAGTTGTCATGATCCAAAAAATAAATACTATTGCCATGCTCTCAACAATAAAACTACCATGCTCTCAAATAATGAAATTGTCATCCTCTTAGTAATAAAATTGGCATGTGCGAAAGTAGGAAAAACAAATTCCAAAATTTCCATGAAAATAATTGATAAAAAGTCTCAAAGCTTGCCATGGTAGGATTACCAAAAAAGACTAAAATTGCTATGTTTGGAAGTAAAAAAAATGTTATGAATTTGTCACGGGACCATGATAATTTTTTTCTAAAATTTTCCATGTGTACAAAACGAACTTGACATCTGAAACATTTAAAAAAGATTAAAATTTGCCATGTGGCAAGTTAAATCTTTATAAATCTGCCTTTTTTTTGAAAAGTTTCTATGTACCGAAAATAAAAATTCGTATATTTTTGCCACCTTGTAAAAGAAAAAATAAAATAAAAGGAGGATCTGGGATTCAATCACAGGTCTCCGATGGGCGGCTCTGCTTGGTTAGGATAGCTTTCGCGCAACTTTTATGTCCTGCTTACGAGTTTCGAATCTGATGGGGCAAGGCTTTTTGTGCTAAGATCCGTGCATGTGATCAGGTGGCATGGTAGAGCATCCCCTGGATTTGCTACAAATTTGACATTCCCCAATATTGTTTTCAAAAAAGAGAGGGTAACATTGGATTTTTATGGGTTATTATTACAAAGGTGAATTATATGTAGACAAAACACGGTTTTATAGTATGATCACTTCATATTTATTATTTTCGTATGGTTATTTAGGATCCTTGGATAAGCTGAACATGCAGAGTTTAGCAAGCCAAACCGATCTGTCCAGAACCTTCTAAACCCGTGTCTGTTGCTTCCCTCTGAGTCCACCAAACGGTAGGAATTCATTGCAAGGTAGTCCAACTTTGAAAAGCAAATCACTCGTACCGGACGTAGCTGAGCGTATCAAAAGTTAGCAACACCCATGTCGCCCTAATCGTATATCAAGCAGCACGAATCGTAAAGCCCCAACAGATCTGTCCAGAACCTTCTAAACCCGTTTCCCATCCCCTCCCCCAAGAAATCTCCCCCGCTCCCCACTTACAAAACCCCCTCCATTTTGCTCACCACAAGAATCCAAAATCACAGCAGAAGAGAGAGAGAGAGGGGGAAAGAAGAGAGGGAAAGAGGAGAGAGAGAGAGAAGAGAGAGACCATGGCCTCCGCCGTCGTTTGCAAGGGCGAGGGTGCCGCGCCGGCCAGCCTCCTCAAGTCCGGTGCTCCCGTGGCCTTCTGCCCGCTCCGCTCCCCCGCCATCACCGCCGCCCGCCGCCCGTACAACACCCAGGCAAAGGAGGCCAGCCGCTACGACGACGACGACGACGACTACAGCGGCCGCGACCTCGTCATCCCCAGCTTCTTCTCGCAGGGTATGCTTCCGTTCCCCACCTGTGGTGCGCCGTTTCTTTGCGTTCGTTCTGAAATCGCGAGTCAAATCAGCGTTCTGATCTGCTTTTGCCGTCCTTGGTGTTGATTCTGCAGACGTGCTCGACCCGCTCGGCGCGCCGACCAGCATGGCCTGTCTGCTGTCTCTGATGAAGGACGTCGCATCTCAGACCGGCCTCTCCTCCGCTTCTGGGGCGTCGCTGCTCGGACGGTGGGTGGCCAAGGAGGACGACGAGGCGGTGTACCTCAAGGTGCCGATGCCGGGGCTGACCAAGGAGCACGTGGAGGTGCGCGCGGACAAGAACATCCTGGTGATCAAGGGCGAGGGCGAGAAGCAGCCCTGGGACGGCGACGACGACTCCGCGGTGCCGAGGTACAACCGCCGCATCGAGATGCCCGCTGCTGACGCGTACAAGATGGACAAGATCAAGGCCGAGATGAAGAATGGCGTGCTCTGGGTCACCCTGCTCAAGGTGAAGGAGGAGGAGCGCAAGGACGTCTTCCACGTCAAGGTCGAGTAGTCCCAGTGGTAGTGCTCATGGAGGATGGCCGGCGCGAGAGTGTGAGACAGTGAGAGACACCTTGTTGATGTGGTCATGTTTGGTGTCTTTCTGCCTTGTTTTGCGTCGTTGATCGTCTTGGATCCAGTAGGTGGTGAAGTTGGTCGCGAACTCTGTCAAATTTCCTCTAGTACGGCATATGATGAACTTGCTTTGGTGGTGAAATTGGTCATGAAATTCTGTTGATTTCCTCAAATTTGGCATAAGATGAACTGATTTGGTACTGAAATTTGTCATGAAACCTTGTTGATCTCCTTAAGTTTGTCGTGCTGGACTAATTGGGTGGTGAAATCGATCATGAACTTTATTAATTTCCTTGAGTTTAGCCTGATGAACTACTTTGATTGTCTTTCTATCTTTTCTCGTCCTTGATCTGGAGTATTGCTTTAAGCTTTCTGTAAAAAGCTGGGCATTCATGCCTACTCTCTGAAAATTTGACTGATCTCCTCGAGTTTGACGTCATGGAGTTGGTGAACGGGCAGTTACTGCATTACTGGTTGATGATTTTTGCTTGCTGTTCCGTGATTTTTTTGTGCCTATCCTTGATTTTTTTGTTTGTTTGTCTGATCTCCTCGAGTATTGTGTGCTTATCCTTGAGTTTAATTTCTTGTAAGAACTGTAATTGTTCCAGTTTGTAGTTGCAGGGTTCTTGCGTGAATAGTCACATGAGATAGGCGTTTGTTTGTTTATGTCCTGCTTCGTTGATTTTCTCAAATTTAATGTGACGAACTGATTTGGTGATTCGTGATTTTTTTTTTGTTTGTACTCACTGTTTACTTCAGTTTGTAGTTGTAGCCTTCTCGTGTGAACAGACATATGAGATGGGCATTTTCTTGTTTATGTCATGCTTTGTGATTTTATTTTACTTTATTTTCTATTTTATGCTTTGTGACTTTTTTTTGTGACAAACTGAACAGAATTGCAGTATGCAGGATGAAAAGGCAACTAGGCAATGCACAGAAAGAAATTGGGATTTATTACACTTCTGTTCCATTAATCCGTTTCTTGTTTTACCCGAAAAATGTTTTCAGGATGCTTAGTTTTGCCTTTCTTTCATTAAATCAATGTGCTTTAGTTATGTGCCTGGGATACATTCTAACGTTTTCCCCTTGAGATGTCAAGTGGGATCCACCTATAAAAGAAAAGAAGGAAAAAAGGGAGAATAAGTTGTCATTCAGCTTCCACTTGATCCCTTTCATCCTCACGCTCGGCTAGCATGGTGAGTTCGTTGGCTTTGCCATGACCCTCCTTTCTCCTCCACCTTGCTCACTCGTCTAGGAATCTATGCTCGACCCTGTGGTCCAAACGAGTGTTGAGAGCCGCATAACCTGATAATTCTTCATCTGGCCCTCGAGGAGGTGAAACGACAACACGAAGCAGGCGCCATATAGAGTGTGAACCCGCGGTAGCTTGCCCTGGCGATGAGTCTATACCTGGAGGAGAACTCATGACTTGAGAAGGGAGAGAGGTGTGTTCGGTTTTCTACCTTCGTCGTTGCCACCGCCACGAAGGAAAGATAGAAGAGCCGCACATTAGATGGTGGAGGGAGTGGGTCTCCTAGTGGCTCTCTAGCCAAGGCGGTCGCCAAATGCACAAATCCCTGATATGGACTTTAGGACGACATATCACCCACATTCAAATGGATAGACAAAGGGTGAATTAGATTCTAGAAGGAAAGCTTCGAGCCTCCATCCTCTCCTACGGATCAGGCTGGAAAGATGGCTTCCATACTCAAGAGTTCTCCTACAACAATAGGTACCAACAAAGCATGTGATGTCCCCTTTAATTCCAAGCTTTTTATGGAAGGAAGTGCAGGAAACCTCTCAACAGGTCCCAAACTTGGGCTAGTCGTATTTTTGGTCCTCGAGTTCTGCAAGCAGCAGGACATAATCAGAATGATTCACGACAAACTCATTGCTCCTCAGTCTTGGTACAAAAGTTACAATGATTAGAAGCATCACGACTTTAACTTTGAACCAGGGGAATTACCTCCGAGTAACGCCCCTCAACTAATTGCAACAGTTTCAAGTAAAAGGAAAATTTGCCCCAAGATTTATTAGACTCTTCCAAGTTTTAGCAAGGAGGGTAAATTTAGCATATCACCTAGACTTACCAAAAGACCTAGCAGAAGTCCACTATGTGTTTCACATATCCCAACTCAAAAAATGTTTGGCACGCGAGAGAAGCACACTGAATACAAAGAAGTAACCATCGGTTCAGATCTCAATTATGAAGAAAAACCTATAAATTTTTGGACATAGCAGAGTGAAGGACTCGCAATAAGGTTAACCAATTTTGAAAGTTCTTTGGGATCATCATAGTGAGGAAGAGGCCACATGGGAAAGAGAAGATTCTCTCTGGTAAGACTATCCTCACATATCTCAAAGCAACCTTAATACAGTGGACAAGGTTCATCCAAAGGGTGTAGGTTTTTCACAGACCAAATTTCTCGAACTTGAGCTCCTGGCTTTTTTTGGATTTTTCTGGGATTTATTTGCTTTGGATTTCCTTCCTTGATTTAATTCAAGAAAATGGATGCACCATTTTCAACGAGCCTAATGAGCATGATCCCAACTAGTCAAATATTCTCCTGGCTATTGACCCTCACATAATCTTATCCCAATCCCCATTATAGTTGAGTAAGTATTTATGATTGAATTTAATGAAATCCATCAATTTAAACCTCTTAGTGAAGGAACCCCATTTAGCCAACTTGTTTTTTCTGAAGAAAATTATGGTAGTATATCATGATCATGTAGTTTCAAATGTACAAAAAACAAGAAACACTTAAGTTCAATATTTTTCCACGAAAAATAATTGAAATTCTTGTCCAGAATCTCCCTTTTATTTTTATTTTGTGATTTTTTTAGGAAGCCCCTTGCCAATGGTTTCCCCGTGGACGCGACCTCACCAAGGGTTCTCCGTTATTCCCTTATTGATTTCAAGAGGCGAGGAAAAGAGGCTTTTACAGTCACCTCGAATTACCTCAACATTCTTACCTAAAACATGGCAGTTATATGCTTCATGGCCAGTCAAGGCACAAATGCGAGCAGGGCCTCCTCTGAACATTCACGAAGCCTATGAACTCGAACATAAACATAACATATATTGGATCGCTTAAAGGAAACTAATTCTAATCATAAAGAGTTCATCTGTATCCTCGAGAACAAGTACAACTACTCAAACATAAAGCACAAAACAAAGAGGAAAGGGTCAAGTCACAAGCTGACATGGAGACAAGGAAGGCTGAAGGCATGGCGCCGCCGGTGAATATGATGGTGATGAAGGCGACACCGGTGGAGATGGCGGTGATGGAGGCGGTGCGGTGGAGATGACACCGGCCTAAAGGACGGTGCGCGTGGTGGGAGCCGCCCCTTCTTCTTCTATGGAGGTGATCTTGAAGAAGCAATGGCGGTGTTGTGATATGATCTTGGATGAATGAGGGTTTGATGTCGGCGGCTTGGGTTGAAGGTATATATAAGGGGCTTCTTCGGTTCTCCTTCGTAGATGTGACTTCCTCCTCCTTCATCCGAGGGCTCTAAGGGAGCCAAATTCTGTCCCAAAACGCGCCTTGTTCGACAAGGACCGTGTAGGAAAAAACTAGGACGGAATCGGAGCAAAATCAGAAAAGTTATGGCCGAAATACGGAGCTGTCAGGGTCCGTTATGACCGGGCGCGGTCGTACCGTGCATCGTCGACCGCTCTGGACCCTTTGATAAGATGGTCGTCATTTCTTCATACGAACTCGTATTTCGACGTTCTTGGGCTCATTGATTTCATATGAATGACACTGATGCATCTGCGGTATTAAATCTTGATTTTGAGCACTTTGGAAAAAATACCATTTTTGACACTTGCAATAGAAGTCTGGTGTGTGTAAGTCCTGCGTGTTGATTCCAACCTTTTCCTTTTCATCGTGTTTGGTTCTTTGTTGCTCCAATACACGTGTAGATGTGACGAAACAAAGGAAATTAATAGAAAATAAATAAAAACTAGACCTATGCAATGCTCAAAAATGAAAAGGCTGGACGAAACAAAGGAAACTAGTAGAAACTAAATAAAAACTAGACCTATGCAATGCTCAAAATGAAAAAGGTTGGGGACTGGAAGTAACACATAATGAACATGTACTTGGTTCAATGCGACATGGTATAGGGAGGTAATATACAATAAATGAGCTTTAAAAATGTGTAAACAAATAGAGCCATCAGGTTCTAGAGCCCTCGATGCTCATTTGGTCGTAGGGTTGAGCATATACTTAGAGGCGACCCAGGGCAAGCAAGAGAGGGAAAGTGGGCACATTGTGGAGGCGACGAGCTCAATGATGAAATTGCCATCGGCCAAAGATGAAATATTTTCTCATACAAAAAAAGACATAGACAAAATAATTTACAAAACCCAAACAGAAAAATGCCATGGTATCCTATTAAAAAATAATTGCATGGCAAAAAGGTCAAAGTAAATCTAAGAAAATAAACAAACTAACAAAAAAAAACATGGTCCAAATTGGAGACAAAAGAAGAACGGCGTGGCAAATTTGAATATAATTTAGAAAGACATAGAAGGAATTTGCCATGATTTATTTCCATTTTCAAAAACACATAGAAATCACACACAGAAAGTTGGCATGATCCAAAATAAATAATATTACCATGCTCTCAATAATAAAATTTCCATGCTCTTATAATAATAAAATTGTCATCCTCTTAGTAATAAAATGGCCATGTGCGAATGTAGGAAAACCAATTCCAAAATTGCTGCCATGAAAATAGGTAAAAATTCTCAAAGCTTGCCATGGTAGCATTACAAACAAGACTAAATTTGCCATGTTTGAAAGTAAAAAAGGTTATGAATTTGTCATGGGACTATGCAAAAAAATTCTAAAATTTGCCACTTGTACAAAACAAACTCGACATGTGAAATATTATTAAAAAATGTTTAAAATTTGGCATATGGCAAGTTAAAAAAATTATAAATCTGCCTCATTTTTTAAAAATTGCCAGATACCCAAAACAAAAAATTTACATATTTTTCCCACCTAGTAAAAGTAAAAATAAAACAAAAGGAACATTTGGGACTCAATCACGGGTCTCCTAGTTGGAGTCTTTACACACTAGCTAATCCGGTGGGCAGCTCCGCTTGGTTAGAATAGCGTTCGTGCAATTTTTATGTCCTGCTTATGAGTCTCGAATCTGATGTGGCAGGGCTTCTTGTGCTAAGATCCGTGCATGTGATCTGGTGGCAGGATAGAGTGTTTGATGAAACTTGCTACAAATCTGACGTTCCCTAATACTATTTTTTTAAAGTGAGGGTAACCTTGGATTTTGTGGGTTAATTATACAAAGGTGGATTGTGTAGCCTCAACACGGTTTTATAGTAGGATTACTTCATATTTTTTATTTTCGTATGGTTATTTAGGAGCCTTGTATAAGCTGAACATGCAGAGTTTAGCAAACCAAATAGTGTTATTAGGTTGACACTGTATTGGCTTAAGCAATGCAGCTGTCTGTTGCTTTCCATGTGAGTCCACCAAACGGTAGGAATTCAATGCAAAAGTAGTCCAACTTTGAAAAGCACATCCCTCGTACCCGACGTAGCTGGGCAGATCAAAAGTTAGCCCTAATCGTACATCAAGCAACACGAATCGTAAAGCCCCAACCGATCATTCTGGAAGGCTCGAGGCCCCCTCCGATCTCACCAGAAGCTTCTAAACCTAATTCAGCATCCCCTCCCCCAAGAAAGCCTACCCGCTCCTCCTTTACAAACCCCCCTCCATTTCCCACCCCGTCCCGCCCACCACAAGAATTCAAAATCATCACAGCAGAGCGAGCGAGAGAGAGAAGAGAGGGAAAGAAGAGAGAGAAAGAGGAGAAAGAGAGAAGAGAGAGACCATGGCCTCCGCCGTCGTTTGCAAGGGCAAGGGTGCCGCGCCGGCCAGCCTCCTCAAGTCCGGTGCTCCCGTGGCCTTCGGCGCGGTCCACTCCCCCGCCTTCACCGCCGCCCGCCGCCCGTACAACGCCAAGGCCAAGGAGGTCAGCCACTACGACGACGACGGCGACGACGACTACAGCGGCCGCGACCTCGTCATCCCCAGCTTCTTCTCGCAGGGTATGCTGTGCTTCCCCATCTGTGGTTCCCCGTTTCTTTGCGTTCGTGAGTCAAATCAGCCTTCTGATCTGCTTTTGGTTTCCTTGGTGTTGATTCTGCAGACGTGCTCGACCCGCTCGGCGCGCCGACCAGCATGGCCCGTCTGCAGTCTCTGATGGAGGACGTTGCAACTCAGACCGGCCTCTCCTCCACTGCTGGTGCTGGGGCGTCGCGGCTTGCACGCTGGGTGGCCAAGGAGGACGACGACGCGGTGTACCTCAAGGTGCCGATGCCGGGGCTGACCAAGGAGCACGTGAAGGTGCGCGCGGACAAGAACATCCTGGTGATCGAGGGCGAGGGCGAGAAGCAGCCCTGGGACGGCGACGACGACTCCGTGGTGCCGAGGTACAACCGCCGCATCGAGATGCCCGCTGACGCGTACAAGATGGACAAGATCAAGGCCGAGATGAAGAATGGCGTGCTCTGGGTCACCCTGCTCAAGGTCAAGGAGGAGGAGCGCAAGGACGTCTTCCACGTCAAGGTCGAGTAGTCCTAGTGGTAGACTGGTAGTGCTCATGGAGGATGGCCGGCGCGAGAGTGTGAGAGACGCCTTGTTGATGTGGTCATGTTTGGTGTCTTTCTTCCTTGTTTTACTTCGTTGATCGTCTTGGATCAAGTAGGCAGTGGTCTGGTGATGAATTTGGTCGCGAACTCTGTCAAATTTCCTCAAGTTTGGCATATGATGAACTTGCTTTGGTGGTGAAATTGGTCATGAAATTGTGTTGATTTCCTCAAATTTGGCATATGATGAACTGATTCGGTGCTGAAATTGTTCATGAAACCATGTTGATCTCCTTAAGTTTGGCGTGCTGGACTAATTTGGTGCTGAAATTGGTCATTAACTTTATTGATTGTCTCAAGTTTGGCCTGATGAACTACTTTGATTGTCTTTCTACCTTATCTCGTCCTTGATCTGTATTGCTTTAAGCTTTCTGTAAAAAGCTGGGCATTCATGCCTATCCTCGAGTTTGACGTTGTTAGACTAGGTATATTGTAGATATACGTGTTGTAACACATTACATGTACCTGTACGTTCCCTTCTATATATACATGACGCCGTACCCGCTTAGGGTATCGAGCATTGTTCAAACCCTAATTTTGTTTTAACATGGTATCAAACGACGTGTTCGATCCGCGCCGTGCTTCCGCTTCCTCTGCCGCCGCCGCATCGGCCTCCGCCGCTGTGCCGCCTCCGTCAACCCTGGCGACAGAGTCACCATTCATGGCGTCAACACCGCTTGCCTGGGCCCGTCCGGTCGCATCAGGATCGCGCCCTCCATCGCCCCGATCGCCCGCTGCCCAGCCGCCGCTCATACGTGATGAGTTGCCCCGCGATCGCATGCAGCATGGCTTGCCTCACGATCCATCAGACTACTACAATCGCATGCAACTGCCCCATGATCCAGCCTCCGCTCGCCGGTATGGCGGAGTTGTTGACGCGTCTGCTTCTTACGGAGGGATTCCATCGCACGCTGCGCCGCCGCCTTACGTCGGGATTCCATCGCATGCCGCGCCGCCGTCTTCCGATCCCCATGGTACCTCTGTCCAGTGCCCTACGGCGGGCCGTATCCAGTGCCATACGTCGCGCCGCCGCCGTATGGCGCGCCCTACGCTGCCCCTGTGCCGTACGTCGCGTCGCTGCAGCCCTACCACGTACCTCTTACGGCGCCCTACGATCATCACCAACACTACCGTGCGCCTCCGTCGGCCAATGCGCTGATTCCGTACAGTGCTCCTCCGACGTACGACTCGCAGCTCCCCGCACCGGTGGCTGAACCAGGACCGTTCCACTTCGCTCATCTGGTGACGGTGAAGCTCTTTGCTGATAACTCAGGGTGGACATGGTCCGGGCCGGTCCGGTCCCTGACCGAGCCGTCCTTTGGACCGGCCGTCGGCGGTCCGGACCGGACCGGACCGAGCAGGGTCACGGTCCTGTTTCCAGGGACCGGACCGGCAGGGACGAAGCCCGAGCCGGACCGAGCGGCTCGTTTGGACCGGCCAGAGTTCACGCCGAGCAGCAGCGCTGGAGCATGGCGACGCGGGGAGGGCGCTGGAGGCAGCGGGGCTCGTCGTGGAGATGTCAGGCAGCCTTGGAAGTTCCAGAGGGAGATAGAGGAGCCAAGAAGATCACCAGAGCGAGCTCATCGGCGACGAATTTGGCACGACGGCCGGTGGACGGAGATGAAAAAGACGATGCCCGATGCGGCGATGCAAGACCTCCCACGTCGTGTTCGTTGGTGCATACGATAGATCCGAGTGAGGCGCATCCAGTGGACATATTTCCCAGGGCCAGCGAGTCCAGGGGCCGCGCTGACGACGGCCCCCGCGGCGGCGGACATGAACGGCGACATTTTCTTCAGCCCCCGCTGTGCCTGGGCCGCCACACCCCCGCCACGACCACGCCACGACCCCGCCACGCCCCAGGCACGCCCTCGCCACGCCCCCGGCACGCCCCCGCCACGCCCCACCACGCGTCCGCCCCGCTCTCGCCATGCCCCGGCCACGCTCTCGCCATGCCCTCGCCACGTTCTTCGGTCCGCTCGGTCGGCTCGGTTAAAGCCCGGACCGGACCGAAGTTTTGTCGGGCTGGATTCCTGAGCTCGGACCGGCCGATTTTTTCAGCGAGCCAGGACCGAGCCGGCCCGAGCCGAGCGGGCCACGAGCCGGACCGCGGGACCGGACCGTGTCGTCCACCCTGACTGATAACTACCTCCTGTGGCGTGCTCAGGTGTTGCCGCTGATGCGTAGTCACTACCTTGAGCGGTATGTCGACGGTACGCTGCCATGTCCCCCGGCCATGGTTCCGGTTCCCTCGGCTGCTGGTGGCTCCGTCATGGTGTCCAACCCTGCTCATCGTCGGTGGATTGCTCAGGATCAAGCTATTCTGGGTGCCATTCAGTCCTCGCTCACTCCCTCCATGGCCGGCATGGTGGTCTTTGCCGCGACGTCGAGGGATGCATGGGCCACGCTCGACTCCAGCTTCTCCTCGCAGTCGCTAGCATGTTCCTCTGCCATTCGTAACCAGCTGGGCGAGGTCAAGAAAAATGATCTCTCCGTCACGGCCTTCTTCAACAAGGTCAAAAGTTTGGCTGATACACTGTCATCTATTGGGAAGCCTCTCCGTGATGAGGAGTTTACTTCGTTCATTCTCAATGGGCTTGATGAGGACTATGATTCTCTTGTTGAAAACATCAATGGACGTGACACGCCGATGCCGCCTCGTGACCTCTACGCGCGCCTCCTCAACACCGAACAACGGCTAGCTGCTCGCCGCTCCGTCGGCGTATACATGGAGGGTCCTTCTGCGAACGCTGCACTTCGCGGTGGTGCCCGTGGTGCCAAGCAGAAGGCGCTGCCGTTCGCGGGCAACCAGCCCCGTTCGCCCGCTCCACCTCCTCCGACGGCTGGCCGCAAGCGGTTACACTGCAAGGCATGTGGTGGTGGGGTTGAGTGTCAACTCTGCGGCATCGAGGGGCACTTGGCGTCTCGCTGCCATCGCCGCTTCAAACGCGACTTCCTTGGCATTGGGAACAACGGGAAAGGCAATGAGAAACAAGCTGCTCTCGCTACACAGGAGCCTGGGTTTACTCCTTCTTATTCTGTGGATCCTTCCTGGTACATGGATACCGGTGCCACAGATCATCTGACGAGTCAACTCGACAAGCTGGCTACTCGCCAGCCCTACACTGGTGATGACCAGGTTCGCACTGCCAATGGATCAGGTATGCCCATCTCACATGTTGGTCAGGCATCTCTTCTTTCACGTACCACTAAAACCTTACGTCTCCTCGATGTTCTTCGTGTTTCCCCAGTCACACGTAGTTTGCTCTCGGTTCCTAAATTAACTCGTGACAACAATGTGTTTGTTGAGTTTCACCCTTTCCATTTTTTTGTTAAGGACCAGGACACGAGGGACGTTCTTCTTAGTGGTCGAGCTCGCCATGGCCTATACGCTCTTGATGTGCCGCCTGTTTCTGAAGTTTTCAGTGGTGTTCGGGTGTCGTCGTCACAATGGCATTCTCGCCTCGGCCATCCTGCCACTCCCATTGTGCGCCATTTGCTTCATCGCCATAGGCTTCCTGTTGAGTCAAGCAATAAGGAGTTTCTAGTGTGTGATGCCTGTCAACAAGGCAAGAGTCATCAGTTACCTTTCTCTGTATCGAGTCGTGTTGTCAAGGATCCTCTTGAACTTGTGTTTTCGGATGTGTGGGGCTATGCCCAAACTTCTATTAGTGGTCACAACTATTATGTCAGTTTCATTGATGCTTTTAGTCGCTTTACTTGGATTTATCTTATTAAGCGCAAATCCGATGTGTTTCATGTTTTTATGAAATTTCAAGCTCATGTTGAGAGGTTGCTTAAGTGCAAAATTGTCCATGTTCAGTCTGATTGGGGGGCGAATATCGCAACCTTAATACCTTCTTCCAAAAACTTGGCATTTCGCATCATGTGTCTTGTCCTCATACACATCAGCAGAACAGTGCAGCTGAGCGCAAGCACCGTCACATAGTTGAAACTGGCTTAACACTGCTTACACATGCCTCTGTTCCATTCCGGTTCTGGAGTGATGCTTTTGTTACTGCTTGTTTTTTTGATAAACAGGCTTCCCACACGACTTCTTCGCATGAAATCTCCCCTAGAGGTATTACTTCATGAAACTCCAGATTACTCTCTTCTCAAAGTGTTTGGTTGTGCATGTTGGCCACATCTTCGACCGTACAATAAGCATAAACTTGAGTATCGATCTAAGAAGTGTGTGTTTCTCGGATATAGTCCTCTTCACAAAGGTTATAAGTGTCTCCACATTCTGACGAATCGTGTGTACATTTCTCGTGATGTTGTCTTTGATGAGACTGTTTTCCCTTTTTCCACGCTCTCACCATCCACTGATACTACCGCTACCGAGCTGCACTCCTTTCCAGTTTTGCCTGATCAATTTGTAGATGCTGCATATTCTCCTCTGTTGTTGCCTAACCATGGTGCAGGAACTAGACGGGGCGCTCGCCTTGAGCTTCTTCACGATGACGTGGTTGCTACGGCACCAACTGCAGTCATGACGCCGGATGGGTCTCCTGACAGGGCACTTGACGACGATCGTACGTGCATGCCCCATGCACTGTTGGAAATATGCCCTAGAGGCAATAATAAAAGGATTATTATTATATTTCCTTGTTCATGATAATTGTCTTTTATTCATGCTATAATTGTATTATCCGGAAATCGTAATACACGTGTGAATACATAGACCACAATATGTCCCTAGTGAGCCTCTAGTTGACTAGCTCGTTGATCAATAGATAGTCATGGTTTCCTGATTATGGACATTGGATGTCATTGATAACGGGATCACATCATTAGGAGAATGATGTGATGGACAAGACCCAATCCTAAGCATAGCACAAGATCGTGTAGTTCATTTTGCTAGAGCTTTTCCAATGTCAAGTATCTCTTCCTTAGACCATGAGATCGTGTAACTCCCGGATACCGTAGGAGTGCTTTGGGTGTACCAAACATCACAACGTAACTGGGTGACTATAAAGGTGCACTACAGGTATCTCCGAAAGTGTCTGTTGGGTTGATACGGATCGAGACTGGGATTTGTCACTCCGTGTTACGGAGAGGTATCACTGGGCCCACTCGGTAGTGCATCATCATAATGAGCTCAAAGTGACCAAGTGTCTGGTCACGGGATCATGCATTACGGTACGAGTAAAGTGACTTGCCGGTAACTAGATTGAACGAGGTATTGGGATACCGACGATCGAATCTCGGGCAAGTAACATATCGTCTGACAAAGGGAATAGTATACGGGGTTGCTTGAATCCTCGACATCGTGGTTCATCCGATGAAATCATCGAGGAGTATGTAGGAGCCAACATGGGTATCCAGATCCCGCTGTTGGTTATTGACCGGAGAGCCGTCTCGGTCATGTCGCATGATGTCTCCGAACCCGTAGGGTCTACACACTTAAGGTTCGGTGACGCTAGGGTTATTAGGAAGACTTGTATGTGATTACGAATGTTGTTCGGAGTCCCGGATGAGATCCCGGACGTCACGAGGAGTTCCGGAATAGTCCGGAGGTAAAGATTTATATATGGGAAGTTGTCAAACGGACACCGGAAAGTTTCGGGGTCATATCGGTATTGTACCGGGGCCACCGGAGAGGTTCCGGGGGTCCACCGGGAGGGGCCACCCCTCTCGGAGGGCCTCATGGGCCACAAGGGGCAGGGAACCAGCCCCTGGAGGGCTGGGCGCCCCCTTGGGCCCATGCGCCTAGGGTTGGGGGGAACCCTAGTGGGGGCGCCCCTTTGCTTGGGGGGCAAGCCCCCCTCCTGCCCGCCCCCCTCTAGATCTCATCTAGAGGGGCCGCCCCTGCCCTTCCCTATAAATAGAGGGGTGAGGGAGGCTGCAACACACTTCAAGGCGCAGCCCTCCCCTCCCCAACACCTCTCCTCCTCCGCGTGTGCTTGACGAAGCCCTGCCGGAGAACTGTCACTCCATCACCACCACGCCGTCGTGTTGCTGTTGGAGCCTTCTTCCTCAACCTCTCCTTCCCCCTTGCTGGATCAAGAAGGAGGAGACGTCGTCCGTTCCGTATGTGTGTTGAACGCGGAGGTGCTGTCCGTCCGGCACTTGGTCATCGGTGATTTGAATCACGGCGAGTACGACTCCATCATCCCCGTTCCCTTGAACGCTTCCGCACGCGATCTACAAGTGGTATGTAGATGCAATCTCTCTCCCATGACTCGTTGCTTAGATGAACTCATAGATGGATCTTGGTGAAACCGTAGGAAAATTTTAATTTTCTGCAACGTTCCCCAATAGTGGCATCATGAGCCAGGTTTATGCGTAGTTCTCTATTGCATGAGTAGAACACAATTTTGTTGTGGGCGTAGATCTTGTCAACTTGCTTGCCGCTACTAGTCTTTTCTTGCTTCAGCGGTATTGTGGGATGAAGCGTCCCGGACCGACCTTACACGTACGCTTACGTGAGACAGGTTCTACCGACTGACATGCACTAGTTGCATAAGGTGGCTAGCGGGTGTCTGTCTCTCCTACTTTAGTTGGAGCGGATTAGATGAAAAGGGTCCTTATGAAGGGTAAATAGAAGTTGACAAAATCACGTTGTGGTTATTCGTAGGTAAGAAAACGTTCTTGCTAGAACCCAATTGCAGCCACGTAAAAGATGCAACAACAATTAGAGGACGTCTAACTTGTTTTTGCAGCAATTGTCATGTGATGTGATATGGCCAGAAGTTGTGATGAATGATGAATGATATATTGTGATGTATGAGATCATGTTCTTGTAATAGGAATCACGACTTGCATGTCGATGAGTATGACAACCGGCAGGAGCCATAGGAGTTGTCTTAATTATTGTATGACCTGCGCGTCATTGATTCAACGCCATGTAAATTACTTTACTTTATTGCTAAACGTGTTAGCCATAGTAGTAGAAGTAATAGTTGGCGAGCAACTTCATGGAGACACGATGATGGAGATCATGATGATGGAGATCATGGTGTCATGCCGGTGACAAGATGATCATGGAGCCCCGAAGATGAAGATCAAAGGAGCTATATGATATTGGCCATATCATGTCACTACTTTATATAATTGCATGTGATGTTTATTATGTTTATGCATCTTGTTTACTTAGAACGACGGTAGTAAATAAGATGATCCCTTAGAATAATTTCAAGAAAGTGTTCCCCCTAACTGTGCACCGTTGCTAAAGTTCGTCGTTTCGAAGCACCACGTGATGATCGGGTGTGATAGATCCTTACGTTCACATACAACGGGTGTAAGACAGTTTTACACATGCATAAACACTTAGTGTTAACTTGACGAGCCTAGCATGTACAGACATGGCCTCGGAACACAAGAGACCGAAAGGTCGAACATGAGTCGTATGGAAGATACGATCAACATGGAGATATTCACCGACGATGACTAGTCCGTCTCACGTGATGATCAGACACGGCCTAGTCGACTCGGATCATGTAACACTTAGATGACTAGAGGGATGTCAAATCTGAGTGGGAGTTCATTAAATAATCTGATTAGATGAACTTAATTATCATGAACTTAGTCTAAAGTCTTTGCAAAATATGTCTTGTAGATCAAATGGCCAACACTCATGTCAACATGAACTTCAACGCGTTCCTAGAGAAAACCAAGCTGAAAGATGATGGCAGCAACTATTCGGACTGGGTCCGAACACGAGGATCATCCTCATAGCAGCCAAGAAACAATATGTCCTAGAAGCACCGCTAGGTGATGCACCCATCGAAGAACCAAGACATTATGAATGCTTGGCAGTCTCGTCTTGATGATTACTCCCTCGTTCGGTGCGGCATGCTTTACAGCTTAGAACCGGGCTCCAAAAGCGTTTTGAGCAACACGGAGCATATGAGATGTTCGAGGAGCTGAAAATGGTTTTCCAAGCTCATGCCCGGTCGAGAGATATGAAGTCTCCGACAAGTTCTATAGTTGTAAGATGGAGGAAAACAGTTACATCGGTGAGCACATACTCAAAATGTGCAGGTTGCACAACCGCTTTGTCCCACTGGACATTAACCTCCCGGACGAGGCGGTTATTGACAGAATCCTTGATCGCTCCCACCAAGCTACAAGAGCTTTGTGATGAACTACAATATGCAGGGGATGGTGAAGACCATTCCTGAAGTATTCTCAATGCTGAAGTCAGCAGAGGTTGAAATCAAGAAAGAACATCAAGTGTTGATGGTCAATAAAACCACTAAGTTCAAAAGGGCAAGGGTAAGAAGAACTTCAAGAAGGATGGCAAAGATGTTGCCGCCCCCGTAAGCAAGTTGCCGGGAAGAAGTCAAAGAATGGACCCAAGCACGAGACAGAGTGCTTTTATTGCAAAGGGAAGGGCCATTGAAGCGGAACTGCCCCAAATACTTAGCGGACAAGAAGGCCGCAACACTAAAGGTATATTTGATATACATGTAATTGATGTGTACCTTACCATTACTCGTAGTAACTCCTGGGTATTTGATACGGTGCCGTTACTCATATTTGTAACTCACAGCAGAGCTGCGGAATAAGCGGAGACTGGCGAAGGGCGAGGTGATGATGCTTGGCGTCGGGAATGGTTCCAAGGTTGATGTGATCGCCGTCGGCACGCTACCTCTACATTTACCTACGGGATTAGTTTTGAACCTCAATAATTGTTATTTAGTGCCAAGTTTGAGCATGAACATTGTATCAGGATCTCGTTTAATGCGAGATGGCTACTCATTTAAATCCGAGTATAATGGTTGTTATATTTATATGAGAGATATGTTTTATGGTCATGCTTCGATGGTCAATGATTTATTCTTAATGAATCTCGAGCGTAATATTACACATATTCATAGTGTGAATACCAAAAGATGTAAAGTTGATAACGATAGTCCCACATACTTGTGGCACTGCCGCCTTGGTCACATTGGTGTCAAGCGCATGAAGAAGCTCCATTCTGATGGACTTTTAGAGTCTCTCGATTATGAATCATTTTACACATGCGAACCATGCCTCATGGGCAAAATGACCTAGACTCCGTTCTCCGGAACAATGGGCGAGCAACCAACTTATTGGAAATCATACATACCGATGTGTGCGGTCCAATGGCGTTGAGGCTCATGGAGGATATCGTTATGTTCTCACTCTCACGATGACTTAAGTAGATATGGGTATGTCTACTTGATGAAACACAAGTCTGAGACCTTTGAAAAGTTCAAGGAATTTCAGAATGAGGTAGAGAATCAACGTGACCGAAAAATAAAGTTCTTACGATCAGATCGTGGAGGAGAATATTTAAGTCACGAATTTGGTACACACTTAAGGAAATGTGGAATCGTTTCAAAACTCACACCGCCTAGAACACCTCAGCGTAACGGTGTGTCTGAACGTCGTAATCGCAATCTATTGGATATGGTGCGATCTATGATGTCTCTTACCGATTTACCGCTATCATTTTGGGGATACGCACTAGAGACAGTTACATTCACTTTAAATAGGGCACCGTCTAAATCCGTTGAGACGACACCGTATGAATTATGGTTTGGAAAGAAACCTAAGCTGTCGTTTCTAAAAGTTTGGGGATGCGATGCTTATGTCAAGAAACTTCAACCTGAAAAGCTCGATCCCAAGTCGAAAAAATGCGTCTTCATAGGATACCCTAAGGAAACCATTGGGTATAACTTCTACCTTAGATCCGGGCAAGATCTTTGTTGCCAAGAACGGATCCTTTACGGAAAAGAGTTTCTCTCGAAAGGAGTAAGTGGGAGGAAAGTAGAACTCGATGAAGTACTACCTCTTGAACCGGAAAGTAGTACAGCTCAAGAAAATGTTCTGTGGTGCCTACACCTACTAGAGAGGAAATTAATGATGATGATCAAGGTACTTGGATCAAGTTGCTCTTGAACTCGTGGGTCCACAAGGACACGTTCCACACCAGTGGTATGGCAACCCTGTCACGGAAATCATGTTGTTAGACAACGGTGAACCTTCAAACTATGAAGAAGCGATGGCGGGCCCGGATTCCAACAAATGGCTTGAAGCCATGCAATCCGAGATAGGATCCATGTATGAAAACAAAGTATGGACTTTGACAGACTTGCCCGATGATCGACGAGCGATAGAAAACAAATGGATCTTTAAGAAGAAGACGGACGCGGATGGTAATGTCACCATCCATAAAGCTCGACTTGTCGCTAAGGGTTATCAACAAGTTCAAGGGATTGACTACGATGAGACTTTCTCTCCCGTAGCGAAGCTTAAGTCCGTCCGAATCATGTTAGCAATTGCCGCATACTATGATTATGAGATATGGCAGATGGACGTCAAAACAACGTTCCTTAACGGTTATCTTAAGGAAGAGCTGTATATGATGCAGCGGAAGGTTTTGTCGATCCTAAGAATGCTAACAAAGTATGCAAGCTCCAGCGATCCATTTATGGGCTGGTGCAAGCATCTCGGAGTTGGAACATTCGCTTTGATGAGATGATCAAAGCGTTTGGGTTTATCTTGAGACTTATGGTGAAGCCTGCGTTTACAAGAAAGTGAGTGGGAGCTCAGTAGCATTTCTCATATTATATGTAGATGACATACTTTTGATGGGAAATGATATAGAACTCTTGGACAACATTAAGGCCTACTTGAATAAAAGTTTTTCAATGAAGGACCTTGGAGAAGCTGCTTATATATTAGGCATCAAGATCTATAGAGATAGATCGAGACGCCTCATAGGTCTTTCACAAAGCACATACCTTGATAAGATTTTGAAGAAGTTCAAAATGGATCAGTCCAAGAAAGGGTTCTTGCCTGTCTTGCAAGGTGTGAGATTGAGCTCGGCTCAATGCCCGACCACGGTAAAAGATAAAGAAGAGATGAGCGTCATCCCTATGCCTCGCCATAGGATCTATTATGTATGCCATCTTGTGTACGGACCTGATGTAAACCTTGCCGTAAGTTTGGTAGGAAGGTACCAAAGTAATCCCGGCAAGGAACACCGGACGATGGTCAAGAATATCTGAAGTACACGAAAAGGACAAAGGACATTTTTCTCGTTTATGGAGGTGACGAAGAGCTCGTCGTAAAGGGTTACGTCGGCGCTAGCTTCGACACAGATCTGGATGACTCTAAGTCACAAACCGGATCGTGTATATGTTGAATGGTGGAGTAGTAAGCTGGTGCAGCTGCAAGCGAAGCGTCGTGGCGGGATCTACATGTGAAGCGGAGTACATGGCAGCCTCGGAGGCAGCACATGAAGCAATATGGGTGAAGGAGTTCATCACCGACCTAGGAGTCATACCCAATGCGTCGGGCCGATCAAACTCTTCGTGACAACACTGGAGCTATTGCACTTGCCAAGGAGCCCAAGTTTCACAAGAAGACCAGGCACATCAAGCGTCGCTTCAACTCCATCCGTGAAAATGTTCAAGATGGAGACATAGAAATTTGCAAAGTGCATACGGATCTGAATGTCACAGATCCGTTGACTAAACCTCTTCCGCGGGCAAAACATGATCAACACCGTAACTCTATGGGTGTTCGATTCATCACAATGTAACTAGATTATTGACTCTAGTGCAAGTGGGAGACTGTTGGAAATATGCCCTAGAGGCAATAATAAAAGGATTATTATTATATTTCCTTGTTCATGATAATTGTCTTTTATTCATGCTATAATTGTATTATCCGGAAATCGTAATACACGTGTGAATACATAGACCACAATATGTCCCTAGTGAGCCTCTAGTTGACTAGCTCGTTGATCAATAGATAGTCATGGTTTCGACTATGGACATTGGATGTCATTGATAACGGGATCACATCATTAGGAGAATGATGTGATGGACAAGACAATCCTAAGCATAGCACAAGATCGTGTAGTTCGTTTTGCTAGAGCTTTTCCAATGTCAAGTATCTCTTCCTTAGACCATGAGATCGTGTAACTCCCGGATACCGTAGGAGTGCTTTGGGTGTACCAAACATCACAACGAATCGGGTGACTATAAAGGTGCACTACAGGTATCTCCGAAAGTGTCTTGGGTTGACACGGATCGAGATCGGATTTGTCACTCCGTGTTACGGAGAGGTATCACTGGGCCCACTCGGTAGTGCATCATCATAATGAGCTCAAAGTGACCAAGTGTCCAGTCACGGGATCATGCATTATGGTAAGAGTAAAGTGACTTGCCGGTAACGAGATTGAACGAGGTATTGGGATACCGACGATCGAATCTCGGGCAAGTAACATACCGTCTGACAAAAGGAATAGTATACGGGGTTGCTTGAATCCTCGACATCGTGGTTCATCCGATGAAATCATCGAGGAGTATGTAGGAGCCAACATGGGTATCCAGATCCCGCTGTTGGTTATTGACCGGAGAGCCATCTCGGTCATGTGTGCATGTCTCCCGAACCCGTAGGGTCTACACACTTAAGGTTCGGTGACGCTAGGGTTATTAGGAAGACTTGTATGTGATTACCGAATGTTGTTCGGTGTCCCGGATGAGATCCCGGACGTCACGAGGAGTTCCCGAATAGTCCGGAGGTAAAGATTTATATATGGGAAGTTTTCAAGCGGACACCGGAAAGTTTGGGGTCATATCGGTATTGTACTGGGCCACCGGAGAGGTTCCGGGGTCCACCGGGAGGGCCACCCTCCGGAGGGCCTCATGGGCCATAAGGGCAGGGAACCAGCCTGGAGGGCTGGGCGCCCCTTGGGCCCATGCGCCTAGGGTTGGGGGAACCCTAGTGGGGCGCCCCTTTGCTTGGGGGCAAGCCCCCTCACAGCCGCCGCCCCCTCTAGATCTCATCTAGAGGGGCCATTACCTTGCCCCTTCCCCTATAAATAGAGGGGTGAGGGGAGGGCTGCAACACACTTCCAAGGCGCATCCCCTCCCCTCCCCAACACCTCTCCTCCTCCGCGTGTGCTTGGCGAAGCCCTGCCGGAGAACTGTCACTCCATCACCACCACGCCGTCGTGTTGCTGTTGGAGCCTTCTTCCTCAACCTCTCCTTCCCCCTTGATGGATCAAGAAGGAGGAGACGTCGTCCGTTCCGTACGTGTGTTGAACGCGGAGGTGCTGTCCGTTCGGCACTTGGTCATCGGTGATTTGAATCACGGCGAGTACGACTCCATCATCCCCGTTCCCTTGAACGCTTCCGCACGCGATCTACAAGTGGTATGTAGATGCAATCTCTCTCCCATGACTCGTTGCTTAGATGAACTCATAGATGGATCTTGGTGAAACCGTAGGAAAATTTTAATTTTCTGCAACGTTCCCCAACATGCACGTGGATCGGCCACCGCGCCTAACCCGGCCTCGCCTAGCCCGGCTGCCACGCCCAGGACGGCGGCCTTCCGGGCGTCTGCCCTGCGTGGGCCGTCCTCGCCGGCCACTCCAGGTCCAGCTTCTCCTGGCCCGCCTTCGCCAATCACTCCGGGGCCTGCAGAGCTCGTGGAGTCTCCCTCGGCAGAGTCTGTGGACTCGCCTGCTGGTGTGTATTTCGTGCCGCTCCCAGACGTTGGCTCTTCTATCGTGGTGGCTTCTTCGACACCTCCGCCGCCTGTCATACTGCGCCCTCATACGTGCAGCAAGAGCGGCATTGTCAAGCCTCTCCAGTGCACGGATGGTACGGTCTCATGGCTTGCGGCCTGTGTTGCTTGTGCTGAGGCCGATCCTACGGTTGAACCACGACATTTTCAGGCAGCGCTTGGCATTCCACACTGGCGCGCTGCTATGGAACAGGAGATCCATGCTCTTCGAAAGAATAATACCTGGCGACTGGTTCCACCTCCATTTGGTGTCAATGTTATTGATTCTAAATGGTATTCAAGGTGAAGAAATATGCTGATGGGTCCATTGAGAGGTACAAGGCACGACTGGTGGCCAAAGGATTTAAACAAAGGTATGGCCTTGATTATGAAGATACATTTAGTCATGTTATTAATCCTACGACTATTCGTGTTCTTCTTTCGTTGGCTGTTACTCGAGGCTGGTCGCTTCGTCAGCTCGATGTCCAGAATGCTTTTCTTCATGGAGTTCTGGAAGAAGAGGTATATATGCATCAGCCACCAGGCTTTGTTGACCCTGCTCAGCCACATCATCTGTGTCGCCTCGACAAGGCTCTCTATGGTCTGAAGCAAGCTCCTCGTGCGTGGCATGCACGTCTTGGCGCTGCTCTTCGTGCACATGGGTTTGTACCGTCTACAGCAGACACGTCTCTGTTCATTCTTCAGCGACCTGAGGTGACCATGTATGTTCTGGTCTATGTTGATGACATCATACTTGTCAGTTCATCTGTCACTGCTGCAGATCGGCTTGTGGTTTCTCTAGGGGCTGTTTTTGCTGTCAAGGATCTTGGGAGACTGCACTATTTTTTGGGCCTAGAGGTTCTTCATTCTGACAGTGGTTTGACTCTCACTCAGCAGAAGTACTCTCAGGATCTGTTACGACGTGCGGGTATGATGCAGTGTAAAACTGCTACCACTCATATGTCCTCCACAGACAAATTGTCAGCTTTTGATGGGGACTTGCTCTCCTCTGAGGATGCCACTGAATACCGCAGCATCGCTGGTGGACTGCAATACTTACTCGTCACTCGACCAGATATATCATTTGCAGTTAACCTGTGTGTCAATACCTTCATGCACCGCGTGATCCTCATTGGACGGCTGTTAAGCGCATTCTGCGCTATGTTCGACACACTGCTTCATATGGTCTACATCTGCAGCCTGCGGCTTCTGGTTTGATCTCAGCCTTCTCTGATGTTGATTGGGCTGGTAGTCCCGATGATAGGCGATCCACGGGGGGACATGCTGTGTTCCTTGGTCCTAATTTGATCGTCTGGCAAGCTCGCAAGCAAGCTACCGTGTCTCGGAGTAGTACTGAAGCTGAGTACAAAGCAGTTGCTAATGCCACGGCTGAGATCATATGGGTGCAGTCATTACTTCGAGAGTTGAAGGTCTCTTAAGCCCAGCCGCCTGTTCTTTGGTGCGATAACATCGGTGCTACATATCTTTCATCCAATCCGGTATTTCATGCCCGAACGAAACACATCGAAGTCGATTATCATTTTGTGAGAGAACGCGTTGCACAGAAGCTACTTCAGATCAAGTTTGTTTCTTCTAAGGATCAGCGGCCCGCGGTCCCCGCCGCCGCCCAGAGGTCTTTCCGCCGTCGCCCGACCGCTTTGCCGCCGCTGCGTCGCCCGCCGGGCAGTGGCGACGCAGCGGGGCGGTCCACCGCCGCCGCCGTGCGTCGACTTCCCGTGGTATGCGTCGCGCTGCCTCCCTTGGCGCCGGAACGCCACCGTCCGCGCCGGTCTTCGTCACGCTGTCAGGGTTCTTCGCCTACTTCGAGCACCGCTGCCGCGCTCCTAACCTAGCCGCCGCCGCTGCCGTCAGGCCGCTGCCGCCGCTCTTCTTCAGCCGCCGCCGCCGCCCGTCCACCCCTTCGTCTTCGTCCAGCACCAGCCCGTCGCCAGCGTCGCCGTCATATATCCCGACCGCTTCATCTACTCCGACAACCGCGGGCGACATTGGCCCCGCGTCGATTGGGGCCGCAACCATCATCGAGTCCTTCTCTGCTGGCCTCTCCGACTTCTTCGACATGGCGTACAGCTCGTGCAAGTCCCAGTCTACGCATGCCCGGTGCTGGCAACACCGCTGCGTGCCTTCATCCACGACGTGTCCCCGGGCCTGGCAAGCCCGGCGCGACGCGTCATCAACATCATCTACTTCCTGGTGCACCACTACTTTGACACCACTGCACCCATGACTAACTCGGCGCCTCCTTGCGCCTGCGGCTCCACGATGACTTCCTCGACACCGGCCACCCTGACTCGACATCGACCACGGCATCCTTCACACGGCTACCTCGATCACGGCTCCACCACCCACGCTCTCGGCTACATCGACAAATGGCACAAAGGGCTACCGCCTGCTTGAGCAACCTCGTTGGTTTCCACTCCAGCCACGACTCCGCGATGCGTCGACCGTTACGACTGTGGGGGGGGGGGGTATCCGTCGGCTTACCTTCGGATTCTTCTCCAGTCTCACCGTCTGCGTCGCTACCGTTATGACTGCGGGGGGGTGTTGAGTATCGTGATTATTAGGAAAGCTAGGATAGCGTAGGATATTATTCTACCTTGCCTTGTACTCCAAGATCATCATGTACTCCTATATATATGCCCACGAGGCTCAAGCAATACAACGAACAACAATTCCACCAAATCCCTCTCTCCCTTCTAACAAGTGTTAGAGTACGTAATGGGCCTGGGCTGGCGGTATAGCCCGTTAGTCTTAGGGTTAATTAGAGATAAGGGTCGCTTGCTTAGGGGTCAAGTAAGCCTTGCTTGGGAGTCAAGTAAACCTCTCTATATAAAGAGCTGAGATGTATCAATCTAATCAAGCAAGAATTAAGAAGGAAATCTCTTCCCTCTTGCACGGCCGTGGGTAAAAAGGCCCCAGGCCGGCCCTCTCGCGCCCTCCTTCTAGCAGCGTCATAACAATTTGGTATCAGCTAGCTTCGGTTCGATCATGTCTTCACCGCCGCCAAGCCCGTCTCTTCCGCTGCCGGTCACCTACTCGCCTCCGGCGACCACCACGACCGTCGCCCCGCTCCTGCCCGCGCCGGGATCCTCCGTCGCGCCCGCCCCCGC
Source organism: Aegilops longissima (assembly GCA_021605205.1). NCBI lineage: Eukaryota > Viridiplantae > Streptophyta > Magnoliopsida > Poales > Poaceae > Aegilops > Aegilops longissima. The sequence continues at coordinate 174,916,189 of CM038682.1, forward strand.
CGTCCTCACCCCGGAGGAGGTGTTGAAGTGCTGCGGACCTAACCCAGCGGTCCAGAGATCCACATGTTCTTGGCGGGTCCTATGGGCGCCCCGCCGCTCGCCGCCGCCGCCGCCCGGCTGCGCCGCCATCGCCGCCCTGCGCCGCCCGTGGCTGCCGTGGCAACCGCCGCACCAGCGGCCTTCGCCGAACGCTGCAGCTGCCATCCATCGCCACCATCGCCCAGCCACAGCTGCGATGGCGCCGCCGCTCTAGCGGCCTCCACCGCGCCCGGCGCTTTACGCGGCAGCAACCGCCGCCATCGCCCGGCGCGACACGCAGCGAGCACCGCCGTTAGCTCCGCCGCCCGATATGGGATGCCCTACGACGGGACTGCGGCGGCCTTGTTCCCATCATTGCCGCCGCCATCCCGGCGTCCACATCCAGCAGATCAAGTCCCCCGCTGCGATCACCGCTTGATCTTGATCGCTACCCACCACGTGTCGGCGGCGGTGAGGCTGCGAGCTGCTGCTTGCGCGCCTCCTAAGCGCGTCGGCGTGTGCGGGAGATGCGTGGTCCGCAGCTGCCGCTCCTCCAAGTTTCCTTCGCTGCACAAAGGACCTCGATCTCGTCCGCTGTGTCGGGATCTTGGCATCGCGGTTTCCCCCACGGGTGGCGGGCATGTTGTTTTCCCCGTGGCAGCGACCCCAAAGTCTGCGACATCGGCGGTTGGGGCGCACCCTCCTCGACATTCTCCATCGCAAGCCCTCCACTCTTCCTGTGCGAAAGAGACCAACAGCCATACACATGCACTCCTTTTGTCCACGTGGTGTCCATGGGATCCGTGTGGCTGTACCATGTCTGCGTCAAAATAAAGCGTCCCGGTCTATTTCAGTTTGAGAGTAATAACACAAGCCGAGATGTAAAAGGCTTGTTTTTAGGTGTTAGGTTTGTGTTGCGTCGAGTCATTGTTATAAGTTGGTTAGGCTGCATCTCGAGGACAAGCTGCATGTCCAGGTGGGGTGTAGTGTTAGAGTACGTAATGGGCCTGGGCTGGCGATATAGCCCGTTAGTCTAGGGTTAATTAGAGATAAGGGTCGCTTGCTTAGGGGTCAAGTAAGCCTTTATTGGGAGTCAAGTAAACCTCTCTATATAAAAAGATGAGATGTATCAATCCAATCAAGCAAGAATTAAGAAGGAAATCTATTCCCTCTTGCACGGCCATGGGCAAAAAGGCCCCCGGCCGGCCCTCTCGCGCCCTCCTTCTAGCAGCGTCATAACAATTCTTAACGGGCCCATTAGTCTTAGGGTTAATTAGAGATAAGGGTTGCTTCCTTAGGGGTCAAGTAAGCCTTGCTTGGGAGCCTTGTTATGGCGCTGCTAGAAGGAGGGCGTGAGAGGGCCGGCACTGTAATAGGCCCGGCCCCCGAGGGCCTCCCTCTGTCTCTGCCTCACCTCCTGGGTATGGGAGGAAATAAAAAGTATTCCTGATCTAATCCACTAACATTCCTCCCAACCCAGTAGAGGTGTCCGTCCCCCTGGGCCTTTTTGCCCACGGCCGAGCAAGAGGGAAGGGATTTCCATCTTAATTCTTGCTTGATTAGATTGATACATCTCCTCTCTTTAGATAGAGAGATTTACTTGACTCCCAAGCAAGGCTTACTTGACCCCTAAGCAAGCAACCCTTATCTCTAATTAATCCTAAGACTAATGGGCCCGTTAGGCCCATTACGTACTCTAACACTACACCCCACCTGGACATGCAGCTTGTCCTCGAGCTGCAGCCTAACCAACTTATAACCATGACTCGACGCAACACAAACCGAACACCTAAAAACAAGCCTTTTACATCTCGGCTTGTTTTATGACTCTCAACCTGAAATGGACTGGGACGCTTTATTTTGGACCCCTCAACAAAAAGTGGACACCATCCGCACGTCGGACGTGCACGTGTACAGCCACCTGAATCCCATGGACACCACCAGGACCAAAGGAGTGCATGTGTATGGCCACCTGGAAGTGGTTGCAATAGCGACCAGCAGAGGCGCCCTCGCGGGGGCCGGCGGCGGAAAGGAGTGGTGCTACACGGTGCGCTCCTGTCGTTGACACCCTGCCTTCTCCCCGCTGGACAGCTGTTGGTATGCACCTCATAGGGAAGATTGGAGGGCTTGCGATGGAGAATGACGAGGAGGGGTGCGCCCCCCAATCGCCGATGTCGCAGACTTTGAGGTCGCTGACCGCGGGGAAAACAACATACCCGTCGCCCGTGGGGGAAACCGCATGCCCAATATCCCCGGCGCAGCGGATGAGATCGAGGTCCTTTGCGCAGCGAAGGGCAACTTGGAGGAGCGGCAGCTGCAGACCACGCATCTCCCGCACACGCCGACGCGCTAGGAGGCCGCGCGCAGCAGCATGCAGCCTCACCGCTGCCGACACGTGGCGGGTAGTGATCCAAGACGGAAGCGGCGACGGCGACGGCGGGGACTGGACTTGGTGGAGCGGGACTCCCGCCGGCGCGGTCGATGTGGGGCCAGAGCTGACCGGCAGTGGCGGTTGCAGCTGCAGCGGCGGAGCGCCGGGTGTGGCGGAGGCCGCCAAGAGCGGCGGCTGCCATTGCAGCCAGGGTTGGGCGGTGGTGAAGATAGATGGCAGCTGCAGCGGCTGCTGCAGTGGCCTTGCGAGTGCGGCGGCTGCCACGGTGGCGCGGGGGCGGCGATGTGCTCTGGAGGCGCGTTGGGAGCGAGCCGGCCGCTGCAAAGTGGCGGGCGGCGAGTACCACAGCGAACCCGGCGACCCGGCAGCGATCGTCGGCGGCGGGCGGCGGCGCGTAGGGGCTGGCCAGTCAGCTGGATCCCGACGGCTGTGACGAGGTCGTTGAGGACCACGGTGATCTCCTCCGGGTGTGGCGGCGGCGATCGTGCGGTGGAGGGCGCCGACATCTGGGCGGTGGCGGCGCCGGAGGATGCGACCAGCGGCGCGGACGGGGAGGGCAGCGGCGCGGTGTAGATGGCCAGCGGCGGGTGGTGATGGTCGGCAGCGGAAGCGACGGGGAGGGCGGCGGTGAAAACATGATCGAAACGGAGCTACCTGATACCAAATTGTTATGGCGCTGCTAGAAGGAGGGCGGGAGAGGGCCGGCCGGGGGCCTTTTTGCCCACGTCCGAGCAAGAGGGAAGGGATTTCCTTCTTAATTCTTGCTTGATTAGATTGATATATCTCCTCTCTTTATATAAAGAGATTTACTTGACTCCCAAGCAAGGCTTACTTGACCCCTAAGGAAGCAACCCTTATCTCTAATTAACCCTAAGACTAATGGGCCCGTTAGGCCCATTACGTACTCTTACAATTTGGTATCAGGTAGCTCAGTTCGGATCATGTTTTCGCCGCCGCCTACCCCATCGCTTCCGCTGCTGACCGTCACCACCGCGCCGCTGGCCATCTACACCGCGCCGCTGGTCGCATCCTCCGGCGCCGCCACCGCCCAGATGCCAGCGCCCTCCACCGCACCACCGACCGCCGCCTACACCCCGGAGGAGATCACCGGGTTCCTCAGCGACCTCGTCACAGCCGTCTAGGGGATCCGGCTATACCTAGCCAGCCCCTACGGGCGCGCGCCACGCTGCCGCCGACCGTCGCCGCCGCCGCCCGCCTGCCGTGGTACCGCCGCCGCCACCCACGATGGCGGCGTCGGCTCCCAAAGCGCCTCCGGCGCCCATCGCTGCCCAGCGCCGCCGTGGCTGCCGTGGCAGCCGCCGCACCAGCGGACCTTCGCCGCCGCCGGGCCACTACAACTGCCATCTATCGCCACCACCGCCCAGCCACAGGCTGCGATGGCGCCGCCGCTCTGGCGGCCTCCGCCCGCGCCGGCGCTCCGCTACTGCAGCCGCTGCATTACCGAGATGCCATCGCCGGTCAGCTCTGGCCCCGCATCGACCGCGCCGGCGGGAGTCCCGCTCCACCAAGTCCAGTCCCTGCCGTCATCGTCACTGCTTCCGTCTTGGATCGCTACCCGCCACGTGTCGGCGGCGGTGAGGCTGCAGGCTGCTGCGCGAGGCCTCCTAGCGCGTCGGCGTGTGCGGGAGATGCGTGGTCTGCAGCTGCCGCTCCTCCAAGTTGCCCTTCGCTGCGCAAAGGACCTCAATCTCATCCGCTGCGCCGGGGATCTTGGGCATGCGGTTTCCCCCACGGGAGACGGGCATGCTGTTTTCCCCGCGGGCAGCAACCTCAAAGTCTGCGACATCGGCGATTGGGGGAGGGGGGGCGCACCCCTCCTCATCATTCTCCATCGCAAGCCCTCCGCTCTTCCCTATGCGGTGCAGACCAACAGCCGTTCGGCAGGAAGTAGGCATGGTGTCACCGACAGCAGCGCACCACGTAGCACCACTGCATTCCGCCACCGGCTGCCGTGAGGGCGCCTCTGCTGGCCACTCTTGCGACCACTTCCAGGTTGTCGTACACATGCACTCTTTTTGTCCAGGTGGTGTCCATGGGATCCAGGTGGCTGTACACGTGCACGTCTGACGTGCGGATGGTGTCCACTTTTTGTTAAGGGGTCCAAAATAAAGCGTCCCGGTCCATTTCAGGTTGAGAATAATAAAACAAGCCGAGATGTAAAAGGCTTATTTTTAGGTGTTAGGTTTGTGTTGCGTCGAGTCATGGTTATGAGTTGGTTAGGCAGCAGCTCGAGGACAAGCTGCATGTCCAGGTGGGGTGTAGTGTTAGAGTACGTAATGGGCCTAATGGGCCCGTTAGTCTTAGGGTTAATTAGAGATAAGGGTCGCTTGCTTAGGGGTCAAGTAAGTCTTGCTTGGGAGTCAAGTAAACCTCTCTATATAAAGAGAGGAGATGTATCAATCTAATCAAGCAAGAAGCAATCAGTATTTGCTCGGCTTCCCTTAGGGAGCCAGGAGACCTAACCCTAGCCACCTCTTGCATCCGCCGCGGCCGCACAAGCCCTGGCTGCAGTGGCAGCCGCCGCTCCTGGCAAAGACATTTTCATTAAACCCTTGCCCTTACCTTCTTTTGAAGGATGTCGACGCAATCTTAACCTCCTGAGTGTGTCAGGACATAGTTAAGATTGAGGGAGGGTGTTAGACTAAGTATATTGTAGATATACGTGTTGTAACACAATACATGTACCTGTACGTTCTCTCCTATATATACATGACAGCCGTACCCGCTTAGGGCATCGAGCATTGTTCAAACCCTAGTTTTGTTTAACAGACGTCATGGAGTTGGTGAACGGCAGTTACGGGTTGATGATTTTTGCTTGCTGTTCCGTGATTATTTTGTGCTTATCCTTGAATTTTTGTGCTGAAATTTGTGCTTGTCTGATCTCCTCGAATTTTGTGTGCTTATCCTTAAGTTTAACTTCTTGTATGAACTGTAATTATTCCAGTTTGTAGTTGGAGGGTTCTTGCCTGAACAGTACATGAGATAGGCGTTTGACTGTTATGTCCTGCTTCGTTGATTTCCACAAGTATAACGTGATGGGTATCATGTGACTGATTTGGTGGTTCCCTGAACGTTTTGTGTTTGGGTCTGTCTAGGTCCCAGTTTGTCACCTACAGTAAAATAGGCCCGTTTCTTGACTTCTGGGCTTTCTTGCTTACTTGTTTGTTTATTTCAGCTGGGTTTCTTTCTTTCTTTGTGTCTTTGGTCTGGGATGTCCGGTAGCTCCTTAATCGGCGCTTCGAGCGGAGGGCTCCTAAGCCAGGTGGTTCCTATTTGACGCTCGCGTGCGTCGAGGAGACATGGCTTCGCTGAAGAGCGGGAGTAGCTACGCGCGATGGGCCGGTCCACTTCGCTAGTTAATGCAGTCCCAAGCAAACCGGTTTTGGGAACCTTCTAGAAGGTTCCTAAACCGGTTTCTTTCTTTTTTTCTCTTTTGCCGGTTTTCTGTTCTTCCTTTTTTTTATTCTTTTCTTCTTCAGTTTATTTATTCTGTTTCTTTTTTTACTCCTCTTCTTATTTTATCCTTTTTTGTTTTTATTTCCGTCCTTTGTTTCAATTTTTTTTCAAATTTCGTATTTTCTTCATGATTTTATAAAAAAATATGTTTTTAAATTTTGTTCACAATTCAAAATTTGTTCAACGTACATTACAGAAATGTTCAATGCATTTTTTATAATTTTCGGTGTATATCACAGAAATGTTCAGTATGTATTTAAAATTGTTCAGCCTATAATACAAAAATGTTCAATATATAAAATTGTTCATCTTTTTGGAATTTTGAAATTTGTGTTCAACTTTTTAATAATTATTCACGTTTGAAAAGTTTGTTCAAATTTCAAAAATTGTCCATGGTTTGAAAAAGAGTTTCGCATTTGTCAATTTTTTTTCAGAATTTTAAATTTTTTGTTCTTGATTTTCTTGAATTATTCGTAAATTTTAAAAAGTTTTCGTGTGCTTTAAGCTCTTGTGCTGGTTGCGAACCTGTAGAACGTATCAGCTCGACTTGTTTGGTTATAAAATTCCCGAGCGGGACGTCGCGTGTTCGATCTCTCTCTGGCGTGTGGTATTTTTGGCGTTTTTTTACGCGCCCGAGCTACTGACCTTTAAATGGGCCGGCCCATCTGTATCTACCTTCAGCGAAAACTACTCTGCCTGACGCTAACGAGCGTCAGACAGGAGCTCTCCCTAAGCCGCGCCTTTAGCGCCGCTAACAGTTACCGGCGCCCGCGCGCTGCCAACCTGGGCCTGGCCCAACAAGGCCGATACGCCTGGTTCCCACGACCGCTCGGGGCGCTGTGTAGTGAACGAGCAAAAACACACATAAAAGATGGCCCCTCCAGTAATTGAACTCGAGACTTTCCCTTAATAAGGAAAAAGGGCACATAACCACTAGAACTACTCGACCACAATGGAAGAACGAAGTGTCAACGCTACAAGGATATGCGGCTGCGCTATTTAATGCACTTACTTTTCTGAATTATTTTAAAACAATCATAAACTTTAATAAGTTCATCATTTTTTGAGAAAAGTTCACAAATTTGAAAAATTGTTCATAAATTTTGAAAAAAAGTTCAGCAATTTTTAGAAAAGTTCATTCAATTTGAAAAAGAGTTCATGGATTTTCAAAAAGGGGTTCATGAATTCGAAAAAAGTTGAAACTTTTTGAAAAAATATTCACCAATCATGAAAAAAGTTCATCAAAATGGGAAAAAATGTTCATCTATTTTGGAAAAAAGTTCATCGATTTGAAAGAAGTTCACCAATTTTTGAAAGAGTTCACGGATTTTCAAAAAGGGGTTCACGAATTCAAAAACACTTCAATTTTTTGAAAAAAAATTCACCAATCATGAAAAAAGTTCATCAAAATGGAAAAAGGTGTTCATCAATTTCGGAAAAAAGTTAATTGATTTGAAAAAAGTTCATCAATTTTGAAAAAAGTTCATCAATTTTGAAAAAAGTTCACGTATTCAAAAAGGTTCACATGAAAATGTTTGTGAACTCGAGAAAAGTTCATGAATCCGAAAAAAGGTTCACGAAATTGAAAATAGAAAAAAGAAGGAAAAACAGAAAAGAAAACCGGCCAAAAAGAAAAAAAACAAGACAGATTCACGTTCTTTATTTGGAGAACTATAGAAGTGGGTCTTAAACACGAAAGTACGTTGTCCAAGGTGGTTATTGCCGTCGTACAGAGGCCGGCCCAGTGTGGATCGGGGGGTGTGCGCCCGATTGCACGAACAACTGTATCGGGCGCAGAAGGCGCCGTTTAGGAAATGCCCTTCGAGCGCCGGTTGAGGCTACTGGCGCTCGCAACTGATGCGTAGCGGGCTGGCCCAACACCAGCTCAAAAAGAAAAACATGAAGAAAAACAGTGGGCATACAAGGATTGAAAGGTTCATCGATATTGAAAACAAGTTCATCACGATTTTTAAAAAAGTTCATCAATTTTAAAGAAACGTTCACAAAAAATGAAAAAGTTTCTCGATTTAAAAAAAGTTCACTAATTATGACAAAAACTTCACCAATTTTGAAAATAAGCTCATCGTATTTGAAAAAAGTTAACAGATTTCGAAAAAGTTCACAAATTTGAAAAAGGTTCATCAATTTTGGAAATAATTTCAGCAAATTTAAAAAAAGTTCATTGAATTTGAAAAAAGGTTCATTGAATTTGAAAAAACTTCATCGAATTCAAAAAAAGTTTATCAATTTTGAAAATTGGTTCATCGATTTTGAAAAAAGTTCATTGAATTTCAAAATTAGTTCATGGATTTTGAAAAAAGTTCATAGATTTTGGAAAAAGTTCATCAAATTTGAAAAGGAAATAATTAAAATTGTTAAAAAGTTCATCGATTTTGAAAAAAGATGCTCACAAATATGGAAAATGTTTCACGAGTTTGAATAAAAAGTTTACTGATTTTGGAAGCGAAGGTTCGTCGATGTGGAAGAAAAAGTTCATAGATTTTGTAGAAAAAGAAAAAGGATAAAAAACCGAACCAAAAGAAAAACGAAAAAAAGGAAAAGAAAGGAAAAGAGATGCGAAGAAAAGGATGAAGATGATATAATTTACCACATCAGGTGAGGCCGGTGGTTTGGTTAGCACAGCGAACGAACATACTGGAAGTCTCAGGTCCGAATACCGTCGGCCGCAGCTGCATTATTTTATTTTTATAGAAAAGAAAGAGGAAATGGGCCGAGCCCAACTAGCTGCGCTCTACAGGCGCCCGTTCGCAAACGAGCGCATAAGCGCCAAATAGGATCGACCGGGATGTCCCCTCGCTTGTTTTTTCACGCAGGGGAAAAGGTGTCGAACAAAAAGTATAGGGCAGGATATATATATAGAGATACAGAAGTACAGGACAAGTGCTTTCTGCCAACGATTTTTTATTGTCATGTGATTTTATAGGCGCTACTTCTTTTTGTAGCGCGCTAGAAGGGCCACTAGCGTATTGTTAGGTCTTTGTATGATTTTTCCGCGTCTAGTTTTTTGTTCGTTTTTCCTTGTTTTCTTGTTTTACTTTTTCCTTTTGTTTGTTCAAAATGTTTTTTTTCTTTTTCATTTTCAGTTCCATGTTCACTAAAAAAAAGAAAAGTAAGCACTTGTTTACATTTGTGATGATATTTCACAAAAAGTGTTTTTGTATTTCAAAATCTTCATTGTGCACTGAAAAAATGTGTAATTGCAAAAAATGTTCAATAAGATTTTTTGCCATATATTTTTAAAAAAATTAAATAAAAATAAAAGTGTGCAATGTGTATTTGAAAAAATAATGAAAGTTTAGTGAGTGGCTAGTTATAGGCATTTGTACACCTTATAGTCGTGTTTCATGTTACACCATGCGGTTGCAATTGAGATATGGCATGTGCATTATTTTTTTCTTGATAAATCCCGACAAAACACCACAAAATTTTGGTCGTGTTGAAGACATGCAGTTGCAGTCCGAAATGACGGGATGCAGAGGCTTTGAACGGAGCCCTGGTGGGAGGAGATGATGGCTCTGGGGATTTCAAAATCATTGAAGAGAGATAGCTGACGACAGTCGAGATTAAGGGGCACGACGCTCCATAGAGGGCGCCACCGAATTGAGAGGACTTGGGTGCGGCAGCAATCCTTGTGGGGAGAAGCGAGATGATCTCCCAAGGATGGCGTCCGGAGATCGCTGATGCGGTCCACCCGAGATTCTACGGGTTCTGGATCCGGTGGGGGTCGCCGCTTCTCCCATGCTGCCGGGTCTTTGGATCTACAACAGGCGTCGCCACAAGCGGAGCCTCATCTTCTTGGCTGGGGTCACCGACTCCATTTTCCTCGAGGCGTGATCAAGGCCACGGATTTGAGCAGAGTAATGAATGACGATCCTAGTTGTAGTCTTGCGAAGAAGAAGGGGAGCTGGGGGTTTTCAGAGGAGTGAGGAAGAAGGGGAGCTGGGTTTTCAGAGGGAGTGAGGTGAGGAATTTGGGGTACGAGTGGAGCGGTGACGTGAGTGGGTGGGAGCGAGGAGGAAGAAGAGCACCCAGGTTTTGGGGGGGTGTGTGCTGGGTGTGGGTAGCGCCTCTCATTCAGTAAATATATGGGCTTTTGAATTGATTTTACTATTTAATAGTGTGGATAGGCTGTTTTGTCTTGGGCCCAGAGAAACAATTACTACTAGTACAGTGGAGACACTCTACCTCTTCTGGCTCCTTCTAGGTCATTGAAACGTCTCCCTCTACTGAATGCCGTTATACTTTTGTTCACCGACATGCGGGCCATGCAGCGCGCGGGCCCAAATGCCACCCACCAAATTAGAAGGCAGTATGTAGGCGGAGAGTCACCCCGGTCGTAGCGCGGCAGTAACGAGTCGTCGTATCACAAAACCCCACCTCCCCGCAGTTTAAGTTTGACGGACGAAGCAACCATCATTTCACTCTTCGCTGAATCCCCTTCTCCCTCACCATCTTCAAGAAAGGCAACACTCATCGCCGCCATCGTTCTTCTCTCCGAACGAAGGGAAGGTAAGCGGATCCGTGATGTTGGTATATTTTCGTTCAGAGAAAAAAAAGAACTTTTGCAAAGCAGTAACCGATCCTCACTCTCTTTTTTGTCTCATTGTCATTACGATTGTGTTTTCCTTTCAGTGGTCTCCTAGTATTCGTTAGTTTCATGATGGACCAAGGAGAACCAGGCAAAGATCTGCCGATGTTGGAGCAGACGCGAGGCTGATCCCCACGAGACGAGAGCTCCAAGAAGATGGAGGCAACCACCGAGCCGACCCCGTGATCGCCACGGCCACTCTTGAGATGGTCAACGCCCGCTTGAGGTTACAACCCCGTGGCACTGCAGGAGCAGTTTTCCCCTTCGAGGATGTGTCCCCCCCCGAGCTGCCCAAGGTGATTTCCTTATTTGCCGATCTCGATTGTGGTTTTTCATCTAAGTATGTGGTGATTTTTTTTAGAAAAGGAAGTATGTGGTGATTAATAATGCAAAATATTATTAGCTTCGATGCCATGCTATACATAGTGGTTTAAATAACTTGTGTTTCTTATACTGAAAATTAATTCAGATTTTGTTTCTGTTTCAATTAGAGCCCTGATGCAGGCAAGGATTGTGTGGTTGTCCATATCACTCGCTATGAGGCGGACGACCTGAATATACGCACTGGGAAAACAGAGTTCTTAGGCTGTTGGATCCTGGAAGCCATTTGCGGTTATACCAATGAAGAGTTGTATTCCAGCCTCACTGTTGTCAGGCGTCTTGTGCAGGGTGTACTGAAGCACAAGAAGTTCAAAGCTACTCCTTTGTTTGTGAGGCATACTGTTCTTGTCAAGCTTACGCAGGAAGATGACGTGGCATGCCTCCACAAACAAGTTTATCAGTGGCAAGGCCACAAGGTTGTCTTCATGAAGGTTCACAGGATTGAGCTGCTGCGGGAGTCCTCAATGATGTTCATGGCAAGGTCCATCTTGTGTCCGGCCCAAATTGCATCGAGGCATGAAATAATTGCCCCAGCTAGTGTTTAATAGTAGTTTGGATTGTGTCTAATTATCCAAACCTTGCTCATATCGACCCCTCCGGGCTAGTACTGCTTGAATCCGTCTATGGAACTGCTGCTACTTTTGTGTGCCCGTGAGTCATGTGAGAACCATCGTAATTGTTGCCGAAACAGATGCGTCCTCACTAGTTTTTTCATGAATATGGCATGGTAAGACATAAGTTGTCACGGTTTATCATACGAGCAGTGTGTGTTTTGATGAAATAGAGCACTCGTTCGAGAACCATGCGCCGACGTATACACAAGTACTTGTAAACACTGTTGGTGCTACCCCACTTGTAAGCAGTTGTGCAAAACACGACACATTGGTTCAGCTCGCTTCAACACTAGGCTATCGACCAGCTAACAATCAACAATCTGCTGTCTGACATATAAGCAACTACGTATCTTGTTACAGTGGTTCATGCAGTTAATTGAGGCCACAATGTAATAAATTCCAAATGTTCACACGCTAGTCCAGCGCTCATGTGGAACCCTCACATTAAACTCGTCTTCATAAAAAACTTGAAAAGCATAAGTTAAGCAATTTTATACATCTCAAGGATTCATAGAACATAACAAACATATACTAGTTCACAGCAAAAGACAAAGTTGTGAGAAGGTTTACAAATCAGGAAAAAACAAGCAAAAAGGCTTCTCTGAGCAAAGGGCCTCCCGGCAGGCTTAAATTTCCTAGAGTTCACTCTGATTTTTTCTTGTTGCCACCATCCAGGGTTAGGTTCTCTCATTCCAGAATAACCAGTTATAATTGTGGTCTCAGCTGGAATGCTGAACTGAACCATGCAAAGGTCTTGACCAGCTGAAATGCTTGTGCATTCCACTAAATTTAAGCATCGCTATTTGCAGAAATAAGCAGACCACAATGCCTCTTGTCCGCGCACCTGTCCAAAAAACCGCCGTGCAGCCGTGCTAGCTAGTCCTTGGTCCATGGATGAACTGGTAGAAAGTGCATGAACTGGTAGAAAGTGCATTCCGGACTAGGATGCAGTTGTTTTTGCTCGTGCCTGCACTACAATCAGGAAGTAAAATGTACGAATCAACTTCTTTTAGATTGCGTTGGTCATTCTACCTTAGTTACTACCAATGTAGGGATACCTTGAAGACGGGAGGTTAGACGACGGCAACGAGGGATAGCCATCTCATTTTGCGCAGTTGTACTAAAACTGAGGTGTGTGCTTTTGATTGCGCGGATAGAAACGATACGGAGACAGACATCCCTGTTTGCGCAAATACGAAATACGGTTATTTAAACAGTGACAGATATTACTACTTTCCCCCGTTTCCTCTTAGAACCAAGTCCTAGATTCATGCTACAGCTTTCCCACTTTCTTCCCTGTTTGAACCAACGCTTTGAGTCGACTGTATGAACTGGCTTTACTTCTAATAATAGTAGAAGTCTAGGTGGCTTTGGAACAGCAGACGGAAGTAGAAAAGGATCCACACGAACGGAGCTGGGGAAGTAGAGCAAGGCAGGTTTCGAAGGAATATATACCCGAGGGTCGTCGGCATGTGGCAAAGACGGCGTCGGGAGGCCGCATCTTGGCCACAATACCGCATGGAGGAAGAAGGGGTCGGAGGCCCTCCCGAGCCGGCGCTCTCTTGGAGAGAACGACACGGCCGCCGATAGGGACGCGCGGGCAGCCGTTGGTCTTCTCCCTCGCCGCCGACGACAGCGTGAACGATGCACCTACACCCCTGCCCCGGTCGAGGTTGTCCGGCCGGATTTGTGACCAGCCGTGAGCTGAGAGAGAGTGTGGCCACCTATGTCTTGCTTAGATCTGGAGACCATGAGAGAGTGAATGAGAGGAACCCTAGTAAAGCAAGCGCTAAGGCTCCTGCTTTTATATATAGTGGAGTGATTTTGTTGAACCAGCTTCAAAAAAATGCGCTCCTACGTGTACCCGCGAGTGGGTGTGAGAGAACTACTGCGTGCGTGCCTGCTTCTCTTCGTGAGAGTACAATATACTATGCCCAAAGAATGTTCTCCACAAGAGTAATAGTATAAGTGTGTGACGTGTGAGCTAAAATAAAATGTGCGCACCGTCTTTTGTTTTTTAGAAGTTCTAAGGGTAGGGTGTGAAGATCACATATGTGCATGACGTCTACCTGCAGATAGACGGTGGGTGCGACGTGCGAGTCTGCGAGAGGACTCGGGAGAGTCGTGACTCGTGAGGGTGTGTGTGCGTGAGAGAGAGGGGGGGCATGTATCAATGCAATGCATGTGTCCGTAAATCATTATCCGACAAACGTTCGCCACAAGCCTTTTCCCGATTTAACGTCGTAGAACCGTTAGATCGGCATCCGACAATGTCGGTTTGCCATGTCATTTAACAGAACAACCACTCCTCCTACACACAAATCTTCCACGTGAGTGTTAGCAACTGCCGTATGCTCCCTCTGTTCCGAAATGCAGTGCATATAGCTTTATTGAAAATTCAACCTCGCAAACTTTTACCGAAGTTTTCGTGTACCAAATTGCACATGTAGGATACCACAGTATATATCATTTCATTCATCTTGAGAGGTAACTATAAAGATGGGTGAGGATTCTACAAAGAAAGACCATCGTATCACCCGCAGCAATTTCAAGCATCCTTTAGTGTCGAGGAATATCATAGGAACTCTATATGCTATGATTTTTATAGGATTTTTCCTTTAGAGCCAATTGGTTCATAGGAATAGATTCATATACTCCACATTTCAAAGGAAATAAACATGATATCATTTCTATAGATTTAGAGCCACTTGGTTCATATGAATGGATTCCTATACTCCCTTAATTTCAAAGGAAAATAAACATTAGCGTATATTCAATAGAAAAGTTCCTATGATATGAACCAAATTACATCTTTTTTCTAACCCCTCCTCATAGGAATTGAGATACATGTCATCTCTAGATTCAATATAAAAGTTCCTATGATGTGAACCAAATGACATCTCTTTTCCAATCCCTACTCATAGGAATTGAGATGCTCCATGTCATCTCTTTCCCTACAACTTCCATGTATACATCTTCTATTCCTAAATAGATAGTACAACCCACTAGTAGTTTTTTTTCCAAAACATGCAACTATGGCACAAGAACTATATAGTGTGCCAATAACTTTGAAAGATGGTCGCTGGATGAAGCTAATCCGATAGTGCAGAGATAGGCAAATCCTAGCACTACTGGCCATTGGATATCATCAACATTCCACCAGATCTGCCACATGTACAATTTAGAAGACTCCATGGTTGAACTTAAGCATAATGCACAAACCTCAAAAAACAAGCACTTCTCCTTTGTTCTAGAATCTTCTGTATCATAATTGATTATTTTTTTCTAAATGAATTGCCATTATTTGTTTTTTACTTTATGATTTACAATGCAAAACCCCATGACTCTTAACATTTTTATAAAACTAATTGATTTTGAATGAGATGAACTATAAGAACTAAACGAACATCTACATCATGCATATATGACTCAAAGCTTTACATGCTATAGTGTGTATTTATTCATAATTTGGTTTCAAAATCTCATGCGTTCAATACATGTGTACCTTACTAGTTTTGAGTAGAGTAGCAAATTTCACGCGGCCCCGGGTATATCAAAATGCAGGGCCCATGCATCATTGCCTTTCGGTCGAACCTACGTCCACAATTTTTTGTACATACTATATCTCCACTGGTCCCCGAACCCAAAATGCTGCCTCGTTCCCGTAAAACCAAGCGGCCCACACATATTTAAGGCGTTGACTCGAACCCGTTTACTACAAAGTGGCCCCGCACGCCGTAGTACTCCTACAAACCCTACCGCCGCACTCATCATTGGTTTTCTTCAAGAGGACGAGGGAGAAGCCGATTTGTAGTGGAGGCGCTTTCAAAAAAAGGATCTGTAGTGGAGACCCCTACCCTAGGGTGCCCTAGGTAGCTGCCATACGCATCATTGTTTTCTCTTTTCTTTATGCTCTTGCGCCCTAGAGTGAAATGATGGTTGCTTCGTCCGTCCCAACTCCACTTAATGCGGAAAGGTGGGGCTTTGTGATTTGACCCTCATTGCTCATTTTCTACTACTGCGGCGCTATGACCGGGGTGCCTCCAATTCCAACCGCTGCTCCGAACTGTAATTTGGTGCATCGCACGTGGAACAAGACGGTGGATGAGCCACATGTCGGCCAAAGGGGTCCTGTTAAGTGTGTCGCCATTTCGTGTGCGGACTGACCCTGCTTGAGTTGCTATGCCAACACGACAGGAGCAGCCTACCACTTGGTTTTGCTCCTTGGTGAATCCCGACTATATTGATCTAATAAGATACATGCTGAACTACCCTCTCCGTCTCGTTTTTTTTATTTTTAGGCGTCTCGGTTTATAGGGCCTGCACGTAGTTACTATGTCACAAAAAGTATATCATTGGATTCTTAAGCGGATGTAGTTGTATTTAAAAGTCGAGGGCGGGCTTTTCTGCCTTGGTAGGCGGCGGGGCAGTTCCGCCTAGTCGGTTCGACAGAGACGCGAGAAGACGAGGGAGTAGGCTGCTGCAAACGTAGGGCTATGTGATTTGACAGCGAGTTACTGCTGGACAGGCGAGGCCCCATGATTTGACTTGCCATTATCATTTTAACTGCGGCGCTACGACCGGCGCTAGTCTCCCGATTCCTGACCACCTCCATACAGGTGCCTCTCTAGTGCTCCACCATGTAGTAGAGGCTGGCTCTTGCATGAGAGCCCACTTCTCCACTTTTTCCTTGCCTCTCTTTCCTACACATATGCAAAAATGCCATGTAAGAGCAAGTACTCCCTCCGGTCCTTTTTACTCTGCATATTAGGTTTGTCTGAAGTCAATCTCATCCAACTTTGACCAAGTTTATATAAAAAATTATAGACATTCACATAACAACGCCAATATCATTAGATTCATCTTGGAATATATTTTCATATTATATTTATTAGATATTATAGATGCTAATAATTTCTAATATAAATTTGGTTAAACTTAGCAAAGTTTAACTTTCGGCAAATCCAATGTGTAGAGTAAAAATGACCGGAGGGAGTACAATAGAGCTGACTCAGTGAGCTATAAGATATAAACTAGTATATTTTTGCTTAGTTGGAGGAAAGAGAAGAAGAGAGAGAAGGTAAGCGGGCTCTTGGTGAAGAGCCAGCTCTAGCACGTGCTCCTAGGCACTTTGTGAGAGTGAAATGTGGGCCATATAATAAATAAGTAGTACACTCTTCTAATCAACTATTGTACATGTTGGCTATAAGATAGGCTATAGATGACATAGCAATGGCTTATAGCCAGCAGCTGGCTATACTATTAACCATACTCTAAAGCGCACTATTGTACTTACCGAGCATGTACAAGTTCATGGAAATTTAGTGGTCATTCATGCATTCGTTCTAATTAATGCCTCGGTAAACATAACTTCTTGAGAAAAACGAGCGTACTAATTACTTGTGCAAACTATGAAATTAATTCGACCACTCACCGCCTACCTTGGTTGGAGAGATTTTGAAATTGAGCCATAAACTGGTAAGGAGGGAGTAGTAACTTTTGTCTCGATTACTATTTGTGGCCTTGTATAGATGCAAAATGTATTTTTTATAGTGGCCTTGTATAAGTAAATGGAGGGAGTACTAACCAAAGTATGCATAGTAGGGACGAGGAGTAAACGGAGGGAGTAGTAAAATTTTCTCCTCGTGCTGCGAGCCACCGCGCGCGTGGGCGAGGGAGCGGGCGTAAAGGCGTACAGTAGTAGTAGTAGTAGTAGTAGTACTACTACTCGTAAGCAAGATTCACCTCATCCTGCGAGCCACCGCGCCCGTGGGCGGGGGAGACGGCGTACTAAGCAAGCTTCTCCTCGTTCTGCGAGTTGACGGGACACATCAAAAGTACTCCAGTGTATAGAGCCTTGCCTCTAAGGTAGGCCCCACATGGTTTGCCTATTTTTTTAATTTAACATAACGCGTCAAGTCGCAATTTTTTTGTTCACCCGTGGTAGACGATCCTCCCTCCACCAAGTGGACAACCAGTACACGTGCCAAATTACAACGTGGGCTGCCTTTTTTGTACAGAAATGAGCTCCACCGTGTACCCGCGTGGGTGTGGTTGGGAAAGAGACGGGAGTATGTGCGCCGTGCGTGCACCTCTTCTCTTCGTGCATGTCCCCCACCTACGTGGGTGTGTGTGAGAGAGATACAAACCTAGACATAATGCGCCGTCCATCCCCATGCCTCCGCCCAGTCCGACCACCAGTCACCACCACGCCCCACTCCTCCTCACCTTATCTCTCATCTTTCTCCCTCGATTTTTATATACAAGGGGCCACTATCAAAATTACAATTTGCAGATATACAAGGGCACTAACACTAATCGATGCAATATTAATGGTGTTTGCCTCGTGGTACTAGCAAAGGAGGACATTAATTATCCCTTGCATGCATGCGGGAGTTTGTAAAAAAATGCATCTTGATGTTCCGTGCAATGCACGGGCATCTTGCTAGTCCATGAAAACAACACATGGCAAAATTCCACGGCGAACGAGGGATTTGAATCTGTTGGGAGGGGCTGTTTGGATCTTGCCCGGGGTAGCGAAAATATTGGCGACCCTTTTGTCCACCGGTGCCTTTGCCACCGATGAACGAGGAATGGCTTAGGTGCTCATGTTGTCATGCATCCTCCAGCGCGTATGTTGGAGACGAGCTCGCACGAGCTGTGTTTTTTTGTCCCACAACGCCGCCCGAGCCGCCCGCAGACCGACCGGTGACCCGCAAATTACGCCATCCAACCGTAACCGCACACATTATGACAGCAACTCAACCAACCGGACGAAATTCACGCAAACACGTAGACAAACTGATATTTCATATAAACAATGACGAAAATCATATAAAATATCGGATTTTCATACAAACATGATGGATTTCATTACATTCAAATGAACTACGCGGTGCTAGTTCTGGACAACACAGGTATATAATACCTGGCCTAAATGGTCGCCCGCCGATCGATTTGTGTTCCTCATGTCCGGCAGCACGATCACCGGACTGCCGGGAGCCCCGGAGGTATATGCTTCAGCGCAAAGGACGGCTCGCTTCCCCACTGCCCAACTGATATCATTGGCTGGTGCCGTAAGATGATGGTGGCCAGCACATCGTTCGAGTTCATCACCGGCCACTACTTATCCATGGCCAACACCGGCTCGAGTTCATCCTAACATTCCCCTCTTCCGTGGAGCCCATGCAGGGTCGACGAAGGTCCTCGCAACAAAAGGATCAGGCAAGACACCTGCTGTGTACGCCGGCGTCGCCTCCGCGGTGGCCTTCATGGGACCCAAGCGGCGGCGGCCTCCCGTGTTCTACTTCTCCTCGATGATGGCGGCGGACGCGGAGGCGCTGGCCACCGACTCGCCGCTCTCCGTGCACCCGGCTTCTGTCGCTGCTTGCATGGCGCGGCCGCCGGCATGGGAGTCTCGGCCACGTAAACGGGAGACGCAGATGCAGGCGGCGCGTGGACAGCAGCAACGACGCCGTCGCGCCGCTCTCGTCGAGCTGGCTCGAGCGGCGAAGTTGTTGAACCGCGCCCGGCTTGGGGCGGCAACCGGCTCCGTCGGGCAAGGGAGGAGGTGGATCAGCGAGGTGCATAGGTCGTATCCGGCGGGCTACCCAGCCGGCTTGGATGCAGAATAACTACTCTTCGTAAGCCATTGTAAGAGTGGACAAAATGGTGGAGGAGATAGGGGAGCGGCGGAGGTGTGCGATTCTTGGCCAGCGTTTGGCTTCATTTAAATAGGAGATTAAATAGACGGCGGACGGGAGGAGCTCGGCCGGCGTTGCGTTTAATGCCTGCCCGGTCATGAACGGACGTGTGTCCAGAGTGGGTTTCTCGGTTTCCACACAGGCGGGTTTCATGGAGGCGTTTGAATGCGGCACGAAGGCGTGTTCAGCCGGGCGTGCCGAGAGTGGCGCCCTCGACTCTGACCTAGGACACCGCGCCGTTCTTCCACTGACGTGTGGGCTCTTTGGGTGCATGGCCTGCATGTGAGTGACCCAACGCAGGCAGCGCACAGCAGAGTAACCTTTGGTGGGCCAAGGCGGTCAGAAGCGGGCATTTCATAAACTGATGATTGTTCATTGAGTGTGACATCATCTTTTTCGTGTAGATAAGCCTACTATGTTGATAGCCCGTTCGATACGTTGTGATTCATAAAGACCGCTGCAAACATCAATGTTCTGCTTATCACAGATAAGATTGATTAATACCCGTAACAATCCATGTCCTTAACAAAGGGTGCATGCACGTATAGAGCGTGTGTCTTACGTCATGTGCTGTGTGCATGTAGGTGTGCGAGTGTTGCGTGCCTGCAAGGGTACGTTTCAGTGTTGCATGCATGGGTGCGTACGTGCGTGTGTTCATGAGTGCATGTGTACGTGTCAGTGTTGCACGCCAGCATGCGTGCGTGTGTATGTTATGTGTACGTGTCAGTGTTGCACGCCTACATCCGTGCGTGTCTTGCGTGCGTGCATGTGTACGTGCGGGGTGAGGCTACACGTCAGTCGACTGACTTTTTCATCTCTGGTCATTAGATTTTCTAGCCGTTGGATACAAAATCAAGGACCTCCAGTTTATCATCAAACTCAACCCCCCTGAGCCGCCAGGCCCCGCCGCCCGCGGCCGGCCCGCCTCCCCGAAACCACTCCCCACCGCCGATCCGCCGCCGCACGGGCCATCCATCTAGCCCCCCTCCCCCGCGCTGAGCTTTTTCTCCGGGGATCCCCACCCCACCGCCCAATGAACGCTCCTAACCGCCGGTGAATGCCAACCAGAGGTCTCACGACTTCGAATACCCACCGACCACTAATTTATTACCATTTATGTCCTTCATATACGCGCTGACGGGTGGGCCCTATGGTAATGTGCGCTGTTGAATGTGGACCGTTTGACTGGTCAATTGATCATGTTATCAACAAATTACGGAGCTGTATGGTGAGCCAGTGACCGTATGATCACCCGAAAATGTACTCCTATTTTATTAACATAGTACAAACTCAAACTACCATTTCTTTCTTTCATATACGGGCTGACAGGTGGGCCCCACGGTTACGCGCCCCGATGGTGCAACACTAGTTGTGCCGCGTGTAATGTTTGACTGGTCAATTGATTGTGTCATCAACATAATACGGAGTTGTACGGGTGAGCCAGTGACCGTATAATCATGACATGTATTTGTTTAGCACGGTACAGACGCAAGGGCTCATATATACGTGCAAGCACTCACCGCTATAAGCGCACACACGCAAACCTACCCTTATGAGCACCTTCGAGAGAGTGGGCCAGCATATATGATCTTGAGATTTTACGAAGTCACCATAGGTGCCTCGTAGTCGAGTGGAACGTCTCCTCCCACTGAACATACATCGCCGGAAAATACTAAAATTAACACAAGATAAATGCGAGCACCGGGACTTTAACCTTGGCGGGCTCGAGAAACCACTGTCCTCTAACCATCCAACCACATGTTGGTTAGCACGACAAAATGTATGTGGTGACCGTGATGAGCTTATTCTGAAGTCCAGTGACCATATCGTGCTTTCGCTTCAAATACAATGACCATAAGTGTCGTCAACAAAATATGGAGCACGCATCAAATGCAAAGTCCGTCAGTGTCATCAACAAAATATGGACACGTATCGTGAGCTAGATACCGTTGTACTATTGTATATGCTTATTTTCTTAGTGGCCCATTGCGTGTGTGCTGTGGTGGGCACGTCATTTCTAGTTGTGGTGGGTCAACATCAAGACTCATGGGTCGGTTCCATCGTGCGCCACATATAGGTTGGACCGAGACGTGTTATACGAAGACCCATGTGGAGGACTCGGCGTACAACATGAAGCTACCAGAGTCGCGGAGGACTCTATCCCCACCGTGATAAGCCGACTATATATGATTTGTAACCCTAGGCCCTTAGTATGTTATACAAGCTTGGGGCTAGTTAAATCGATAGTATACACACACGCACAATGCACGGTATTCACGTGTACTTTGTACACACCCCTATCACTAATATACATGCACCAGGAGTAGGCTCTTTCTTCAAGCTGCAAGGGTCCGATCCGAACTAGGGTAAAACTTTGCCTTGTATTACCATCCAGCCTAACAACCAGGGATATCCTACCAAATTACGAAATGATGAAATCATATCTGCCAACTACTAAGAGAGAGGTGTGTCGGGGGGGGGGCAATGTGTGTAGAGAGGCCTAAAGATAATGTGCGTGCGGGAGACATGTAGGCACATATATGTGCGTATAGAGGGCTAGTAGAGACCGTGCATGTGTATATATGCATGTGAGAGAAATAGTGTTCTCCAACTGAGATTAGTGAAAAGAGTGGTACATAGTAGTCAGAAAGAGAGAGAGAGAGAGAGAGAGAGAGAGAGAGAGAGAGAGAAACAGAGAGAGCATGTGCGTGAGACACCCCGACACCCTGAGAGAGATTGTGAGCATGTGTGAAAGAGAAATGCCGATGCATATATAGTGTGTGCACTTATGCGTTAGATAGAGAGATATATAACCCGTCTGTGAGAACGGGGCAAGGCATAGTGCATCTACGTGTAAAAGGTGGTTCTACGCATTAAATTAAAATATAAATGGCATTATTATTTTTGGATGAGATCATGAATTTTGCAAATTGCGTATGGACGAAAATCAGTCTATCAGACACCCATACTCTATTGAATTCTAGCATGTGCATGTGTTTATTTCATATTATCGATCCATAGAGTGAGAGCGGTTTGAAATACAGGCAATGGATGCTTTTGCAATTCATATATAAACATTAATTAGTGCACTCCATGTTGTTAGTGTGAAGCACTTTATACATTTGTCACTTGGATGGATACATTCCAAATTGCTAGCTACGAAATAGAATACATGTCGAATTCAACATAATGGGGGTTTCGAAGATTCGAATTCATAGGAAGTGCATTCATCTATTTGAACCCGAGATAATGGCATTTGTAAATCAGATGTAAAAGGGGGCATCAATCTTTGTTGTGAGTTTGAACATGCTATATATATTCATACGCATATCTAACTTTTTTTTGCAACCAAGGAGATTATATCTGGAACCATGCATGAACTGAGGTAAGTTGCATATTTTTTAATATATATTCATGTACAATGTGTATTCAAATGTACCCCCTCCATTCAAAAATAATCGTAGCTTTAGGATTTTCAAGAGTAAGGATTTGTGAAGTTTGACAAATCCTGAAAGTTCAATTCAAGAGAACCGAAAACTTTAATGCTTCTGCTCCCAAATATTGAACGAAGCGCCAAATAGGCCTCTGGTCACCCGAAACCGCGCGAGACTAATGTTTTGGTGGTAGGAAATTACTGTCCTAACTCTGGCCCGTGTAGCCTATCGGCCCGATGTCCAAAGGTCTAAACCGGGGTTGGTTTGTAACTTCACCAAGATGCCAGCCTCAACCGCCTCCGAGAAGTATTCATACGCCGTGGGCGCCTAAACACCCATGCGCTCGGCTGAAATCTATCCCGCCCACATTTGGGACACCTGACATGACTGTCCTACCCCCAACCCGCAATATGTCCGAAATTTTAGATGGGGGCAAAGTTTGTAACTTTCCCCAAATTTCAAACAAGCGCGTCTCAAACCGAACATTATTCCCCCTTAGGTCCCCTCCTCCCTCCGTTTCCCCATTCATACTCCGTGGGTGCGAAAACGCCCTCTCCACCAGCCGCGAAACCCCAGCCTCCTCCGCCGGTCCGTCCTCCACCCCATAGCGGCCAATCCACCGTCGCCCTCCTCCATCACGCCGGAGCCGGTACCTCGACGTCGTCGTCCAACGCAACCGCAACCGCAACGCCCTCGAGGACTTAGCAGCTGAAGCCGAGGAAGAGCTGCCTCCACGACGCCGACACCGACGTGCGCTGTACCAGAACCACTCCGATCATGCCGTCCTGCGCCTCACTGCTGCAGCTCCACTGTCGCAACCGTCCACCGCACCGGAGCTGTTCCCGCTACGCCGTCGTTCGCCGCCTCGGATCTGCTTCCCCGCCGCCGACAGACGGCCACCGCACCACACTCAACAAGTTGGCCATGGGTTCGTCCAAGGCTGCACCGTCCTCCACAACTTCTGGTTTCCGGCGAACAACAAGAAGATCGTCGGAAAAACAGAAGGAGGACACAACACTGCCAGCAGAAAGAGGTACTCCTCTTCCCTTATTCGTGCAAATCTTATGTCTCCGCTCACACCGTATTCATCCCACGAAAGAAACTAGTTGGCGCTTCTTCGCATCTTCTTCGTGATACTAAATGCACAAGGTTTCCTCCTTTTACTATTTCACCTTTGCTAGAGGTCAAGAGCCGCATGGATTTCAATTCAGGTCGGTCGAACCGCAATTAAAGAAGCGGCACCCGCTTAGGCGCGGACCACCTAGTCCGCCTGTTCCCCGCGGAAGCGGCGCATCGGTGTCTATCATAGGGGTGTGGGGCGCAGGAGCTTCTTGCGCCCGATCCGGAGGTCGGCAGGGCTTGAATGGATGTCCGGGGGGCGGTGCCAAGCACGGCGGTGCGGTGAGGTCAAGGGTAGGGCGCAGGTAGGGGAGGAATACTGGGCCGGTGGTCGCTGGCGTTTCGAGGAAGATCGTCAACACTGACTGGCTGGAGGTAGATGAAGGTGATCTGCCCGTTCTTTGTACATCGGACGGTGCAGAAAAATGGACTGACCTATTTGCTTTCAGTCGACTGTTATTTTCATAGAATCCTGTAGTAATTTAGTGTGCCATGCATGTTGTAGAGCTATCATATGTCTCCCGTCATTTATTTCTCACCGACCTGCTATCTGCTACCTTTACACTGTACTAATTGTGCACACACTTCACCCATACTCACACTATTGTTTTTTATGCATGGGTATTTCAGACTACGACGCAAAGTGTTGATGAATGCAGAAAAGAAAAGAAGAAGTCGCTCGGTGTAATTCAAGACAAGCACTAAGCGTTTCAGCGCTCTAATGGGTGCTTTGTGTCGTGATTGGAGACGATGGCGTAGCTCTGCGATTGATGATCTCAATAGCCACACACACACCATCCTGTGTGCTTGCTTTAACTTCGCGCTGTCAAATGTGGTTGCATGTTGCATATGGTGTCTAGCTTGTATTGCTTCCGATTTGGTTAAATTGCATTTGCTTACTTTACACATTATACCTTTGATAATGACATGCCTTCCTGTTTTTGTTACATACTACATATGTCTATTAACCATGTTCGTACATCAAACAAATGCTCTTTTGTATCCCTCATCAATCACTTATGATGAGACAGTCACCCGGGTGGGTTACTGTGAGACGCCCTACTCGTTTAAAGAGTGTAGTGTTATCCTCCCCACATGATACTCAAGAAACAGCAAGGCTAAATGAAGATAGTCAACGTAGCTCTCTAGTTGATCACCGCAATTCCCCCACACCACCATCGCAGGTGCTTGCTCTTACTTGGCAGTGTGATATGTGGTTGCATATTGCATATGGTGTCTACCTTGTAATGCTTCTAATTAGGGTAAATTGCATCTGCTTAGTTAACACATTATACCTGTGAATATGAGATGCCTTCCTGTTTTTGGTACATACTACGTCTTTCTATTAACCATGTTCTTACATCATATTACTTTTCTTGTGTATCCCTCATCAATGCTCCTAATTTGTTAAATTGCATCTCCTTAGCTTACACATTATACATGTGAATATGACACGCCTTCCTGTTTTTGGTACATACTACATCTGCCTATCACACCATGTTCTGACATCAAACTACTATTCTTGTGTATCCTGCGTCTATCGCTTATGATGAGACAGTCACGCGCGTGGGTTAATATGAGACGCAATACTAGAATGCAATTTCATCTGCTCCACATGATTCTCAAGAAACAACAAGCCTAAATGAAGACATTGAGCGTAGCTCAGTGCACAAGACCGCACTTCCCTACACCACCATCACAGTGCTTGCTCTAACTTCAGCAGTGTGATATGTGGTTGCATGTTGCATCTGATGTCTAGCTTGTAATGCTTCTAATTAGGGTAAATTGCATCTGCTTAGTTTACACACTATACCTGTGAATATGACATGCCTTCCTATTTTTGGTACACACTACATCTATGTGTTAACCTTGTTCTTACATGAAACTACCTCTCTTCTGTATCCTGCATCAATCACTTATGATGAGTCACCTTTATTCGTTGCATATTGCATATTATTTCTAGCTTGTTGCCATGTATTTATTCTAATTTGGTCAAATACATTTGTTAGGGCACCCTTTTAATTTGGTAGAGTGATATTGGTTTCATCTTTCATATGGTTTCTAGCTTGCATCGATTCTAACAAGTTCAACCACCTTGTGCTTAGTTTACATTTTATACATCATACATGTCAATATGTCACGCCGTCCTGTTTTTCATACATATTCCATCCTCCTATCATGCGCCGCCTTACATGAAAGTAGTGTTCACAAGATCATGCATCAATGAGTTACGAAGAGCAAATTTTATTCCTTTTTCTTGTGGGTTTGACTTGACAAGGCAAAATCAAGAAAGAGGAAGGAAAATAATAAGGAAGGCGATGATGGTGGTCCTCTGCAACAACGTAAACGGAGCATCTGTGCGATTCTCCTTGTCTTGATAGTGCATTACAAGGTCCAAGTCTCCGCTCCCTACTCCACCATCCAAGGTGCTTGCTCTAACTTGGCGATGTGATATCTGGTTGCATGTTGCATATGGTGTCTAGCTCAGATTGCTCCTAATTAGTGTAAACTGCATCTGCTTAACTTACACATGATACATGTGAATATGACACGCTTTCCTGTTTTTGGTACATACTATATCATCTATCACACCATGTTCTTACATGAAACTACTCTTCTTGTGTATCCTGCATCAGTCACTTATGATGGGACACCTTTAAGTTGACAGTGTGATATTGGTTTGCGCTTGAATATGATTTCTAGCATGTATTGCTTCTAGTTTGATGAACGCCACCTATGACGAGACAGTTTTAACTTGGCGAGTGATATTGATTGCACCTTCCATATGGTGTCTTGCGGTGTTTCTAATTTGTTGAAGTGCCTTCTGCTTAGTTACCACATCATAGGTGTGAATATGTCAAGCCGTCCATTTTTTCGTACATATTCCACCCTTGCCTTTCATCAGAGTAGTGTTCACAAGATCATGCATGAATGAGTTACAAGAGCGAATGATATTCCTTTTTCTTGTCGGTATGACCTCACAATGCAAAATCAATAAAGCTGAAGGAAATTGGCAAGGCATTGGATGATGGTGGTCCTTCCGAGCAACTGAAACAGAGGTTCTCTACAGATTCTACTCCGCCATCCTCCCAACAAGATTCGCAAGACAACGCAAGGCTAGATAGTCAACGTAGTTGTGTAGATGATGAGCACATCTCCCCTACTCCACCATCACAGGTGCTTGCTCTAACTTGGCACTATTATATATGGTTGCATGTTGCGTATGATGTCTAGCTTGTATTGCTTCTAACTTTGTTGAATTGCCTCTGCTTACTTTACACATAATGCATGTGAATATGACATGTGTTCCTGTTTCTACATCAGACTACTATTCTTGCATATCCCGCATCAGTCACTTATGATAAGGCACCTTTAAGTCGCCACTTTGATATTGGTTGTGTCTTGCATATGATTTCTAGCATGTACTGCTTCTAATTTGTTGAAACGCCATACAGTTTGAACTTGGCAGAGTTAAATTGGTTGCATCTTTCATATGGTGTCTAGCTTGCAGTGCTTCTAATTTGTTGAAATGCCTTCTGCTTAGTTGCCACATCATAGGTGTGAATATGTCACACCATCCTGTTTTTCATACATATTCCATCCTCGCATCATGTGTTTGCCTTTCATCCGAGTAGTGTTCGTCCGTATCATGCATGAATGAGTTCTGAAGAGCGAATTTTATTCCTTTCTCTTATCGGTTTGACTTCACAATGCAAAATCATTACAGCTGAAGGAAATTAGTCCGGCAGTGGATGATGGTGGTCCTTGAACAACTCAAACAGGGGTCTCTACAGATTCTACTCGCCATCCTCCCAACAAGATTCGCAAGACAACACAAGGCTGGACAGTCAACGTGCTGTGTAGATGATGAGCACATCTCCCTACTCCACCATCACAGTGCTTGCTCTAACTTGACACTATTATGTGTGGTTGCATGTTGCGTATGATGTCTAGCTTGTATTGCTTCTAACTTGAATTGCATCTGCTTACTTTACACATAATGCCTATGAATATGACACGTGTTCTGTTTCTAGAACATACATGTACATGATGAGCCCATCTCCCTACTCCACCATCACAGTGCTTGCTCTTACTTGGAACTCATTATACGTGGTTGCGTTTTCAGATGATGTCTAGTTTGTATTGCTTCGATTATGTTGAATTGCATCTGCGTAGCTTACAACTTATACCGCAACGATAACTTACCCATAAGACACATTTAACTTGGGACTGTGATGTAGGTTGCATCTTGCATTGTCTTCTAGCTTGTACCGCTTCTAATTTCTTGAAATGGTACTTACGACGAGACACTTTTTACCGATAGAGTGATATTGGTTGCATGTTCATATGGTGCCTAGCTTTCATTTCTTCTAATTTTGTTGAAATGCCTTCCGCTTCTTTTTTTTCATACATATTCCATCCTCCTATCGTACGTGTGAATATGAAACGTTGTCTTTTTTGTATATATTCCATCCTCCTATCCTGCGCTTGCCTTACATCAAAGTAGTGTTCATCTGTATCATGCATCAACCAGTTATGCAGAGCTAATTTTATTCATCTTCTTGTGGTTTTGACTTCATAAGGCAATATCAGAAAATAGGAAGGAAAAGAGTAAGTTAGGGGATGTTGGTGGTCCTCCGCACCGACGCGAACAGAGACTCTCTAGATTTGCCCCTGCTACTGCTAATGAAGTTGAAGTCCCAAGTCTACATGATGAGTTCATCTCCCGTACTCCACCATCACAGGTGCTTGCTCTAAGTTGACAGTGTGATAATTGGTTTCATGTTGCATATGTTGTCTAGCCTGTATTTCTTCTATTTTGATTAAATTGCACCTGCTGAGTTTATATGTTATACATGTGCATATGACATGGCTTTCTTTGTCTAGAATACACTGCATCTATCTATCATTCCATGTTCTTACATCAAAGTACTACTGTTGTGTATCCCGCATCACCACTCATGATTGGACGCTTTTAACATGGCAGTTTGATAGTGGTTGCATCTTGCATTGATTTCTACGTTATCTTGCTTCTAATTTTTGAATTGCCACTTATGACAAGACACTTTTAACTTGGCGAGTAATATTGGTTGCATCTTTCATATGGTGTCTAGCTTGCATTACTTCTATTTTCTTGAAAATCATACCTTAGTTTGCACATCGTAGCTGTGAATATGTCATGCCGTCTGTTTTTCTTACATATTCCATCCTCATATGGTTGTCTTACATCAAAGTATTGCTTGTCGTATCATGCATCAATGAGTTACAAGAGTGATTTTATTCTTTTGTGTTGTGGGTACAGCTTGACATGGCAAAGTCAAAAAGAGCAAGGAAAATAATATAGTAGGGAGTCTTGTTACTCGTCGGGTGAAAGCGGAAAAGGTTCTGCCGTCGAGATTCTCTGCTGGTACTTATAGTGCGAGAAGGTCCAAGTCCACCGCTAAATCTACAAACACAAGATCACTGCTCCACCAGCTGCAGATCCGCTTCAACTGTACCAAAGATCTCAACCAGTTACTCGTTCGTTTGCTCGAACGGCCAGTTCCCAAGCTGCCTTCACACCTAACACTACTTCCAAGCAATCACGACACAACAGACTTGGCAAGATCAGATAAACCTCATGAGCATCAACACCAAGGCGGTACTTGATCGAGTCAAGTTGCGATTGCATGCTCCTTTATATGTAATCTCACGCTTTGATGTACACTAACACTTTCCATATTCGTTGTTGAACTAGCACCACGACGCAAGCGAAAATGACATCGAGGATAATGCTTGACAGATTAACAAAATCTAAAGGAGGAAGAATGGAGATCCATTTTGAGGCAGGTTTAAAAGGCCACGTGATGCTCTGAGTCAGCCAAGTTAGTATCGAGGCAGCCGTTGCCGTTAGGTGTCATGCACGATCCTCCCAACGTGGATCCATGACAGAATGAGAAAGACAATACCCAGTTTAACACCTTCCTTGACAATTTATCCGTAAGTAATGTTATTCATCGCAATTAGTAATATTGTCTTGCTCTGTCCCATACTTTCTAGCTTCCTCCTATTAAGACTCACATTCTTTTTTCAACAGATGAGGTTCAAGTTGGATCCGAAAGATGATGCAACTAAACAAGCATGCACTCATGTTTTTTAGTCTGCTCTGTGACAGTATCGATACCACCTTAGAAAATCTCACTTTGAAGGCAAGGCTAACAATGAAATCGCCCAAACATCTCCAAAGGAATATATTACGAGATGAAGACTAGACAGCCCTCGTTAAACACCGGTCCGATCCAAAGTATCGTAGGCTATATGTATTTGATCGCACCACATATTGAAATTGTATTTATGTATGTGCCTTACAAGTGTATCTTCTTCTAGGCTAACTGTTTGAAGAACCAAACCAACCGTTCTAAAGTGAAATTCCAACAGACAACAGGATCTCGTAGCTATATTGCACACTGCGAGGCTTTTGTAAATAGCTGCTACTTCCTTCTTTTTTTGTGCCATATTATCGTATCTATATTAACTTGTTCCAAATACAGAGGAAAGCCCATGCGGACCAAAAGAACTGAACCAAATGCAGTGCAAATCTTCAAGGATTGCCACACCAAAGAAGATAAAGGGCATGAGCACACCAGTTCAAGCCGCTGTTGTAAGTCCTTACTCCTCCTGCCTTGAACTGATTGGTATTGTGATGTGTTCATTTAACTACTTGGTTGCAGCCAATGTCAGTTACTCTGTTCACTTTTATACACAATTGTCTTAACATATCATTTCACCTTACATGGTTTAAAAGAGATGAAGGATATTCTTTTGGTCTTGATCTGTAATCTAGTTGTTATGTTCACGTGCGCACACAATGATAAAATAGGTTGTTTGTTTTATATCTGTTTGCCCATGATATGAATGATGTCATACTATGTTCATCCTAGTTTAAACCATGTCTCTTTATCCTTAGATGTCAGCGAATGTGAGGAAATAGACAATACAGAGGCATGCTACATGGACATATGTTCCAAAGTGATTTTATTATGTATTTGGCACTACAATACATGCTAATGTATTACAGAGTTCACCAAAATAAGTTATGTATAAACGTTTAACCTACTTTGTTTGTTTTTGTCTCATTAGTAACTTATCCGGTACACTAATCTACAAGTTCAAACTTTCGTGAAGCTATGGAACAAATGATTGAACAGCCACAACCACACGAAGGTGACGAGGCTACTACAGCACAATGTCACCTCATGTCAGAAAAGGTCAAGATCTCTCCACTAACGATGCAAAAAGCACCTTCTGCGTAATTATGGGTTGGTTGTCAAGGTAACCTCGTCCAAATCGCCTACTGAACAAAATCTTCCTGCTAGACAAAGTGATATATCTGTGCTCCAGACACAAGTCCAATCCCTAATGGACGTTGTTTCGGAAACAAGAATAGTGGTTGAGAAATGACGTCAAGATATGAATGGTTTTGAAACCAGAATATCAGAGATTTGCTTCGTTGTTCAAGAGCAATGGCGGGAAAAAGGTGGAGATCGTGCTGCTCCATCAGATT
This sequence comes from Aegilops longissima, assembly GCA_021605205.1. Taxonomy (NCBI): domain Eukaryota; kingdom Viridiplantae; phylum Streptophyta; class Magnoliopsida; order Poales; family Poaceae; genus Aegilops; species Aegilops longissima. Next base: position 174,947,479 of record CM038682.1, read on the forward strand.
CTACAGCCTGAAACATTAGCACTCAGGTCAAATGATCTGTGCTTCTATACATCTGATGGTGTTTTTATCTGGAAGGACTGTAAACTTTATGCCAACAGGCCTTTTGTTGTATGGTTGGAATTTATTTTGTTGTGATACAACATTTATGATGCTGCCCAGTGCTGCGATAATTACGACGGTATTTTTGTATAGTGTAGGTTTATCTTAGTAATGTATTGGCCGAAAGCTTAGGATCCTAACATGCCAACATTCGTCGGGCCCATTCCAATTGGGCTAAAAACGATTACGGGCCGAAATTGACATGTAGCCCACTAAAAATATCTGGGCCTAAATCGGTATAAGCTTTCATATTTTTCTGGTAGGCCTGTGCCCATAGTGGGCCATTAACATGCCTAAACATAATTTGGGCCCTCAGTAAAAATAGGCCGTTTACAGGTGTAAATATCTCGAGCCCATAAAAAACATGGGCCTTTAATAGACCGAAAGTGAGATTGGGCCCTGATTGTGCCAAATAACCCACTGGACTTAGCAGGCCGAAATGGTGGCCCATTTACGATGCGGATCTTTGACAGGCCGAAATTCGGACGGGCCGTAAATGCGCCGACCTAATACACGGGCCTTTAATAAGCCAGAACTTCGGTCGGGCTAGATTATCGTCATTTTTATATGGGCCGTTAATGGGCCCGATATGACGTTGGGCCACATATGGCCCATGGTTTACGTCCGGCGTTAACAGGACGAAAATGACAACAGGAAGAAAGTGGCCCAAATCTATAGTGGGCCTCTAACAGGCCGAATGTCAGACATGGCCGCATATGACCCAAATCCTTCACGGTCGTTTATGGGCCGAAAGTTTTGATGGCGCCTGTAAATGGGCCCAAATGAAGCCGGTCCTTTAAAAGGTCGGAAATACACCGGGCCGTGATTCGACCCAATTACTTAGCGGACTGTTAACGGGCCAGAAGTGACCATGGGCTGCGTTGATGGCAAGTTTAGGACAGGCCGTTGACGGGCCAATTTGACAGAGAATGTTGGGCCTTTAGCTGGGCCGGCCCATTGTGGTCCGCAAAATCTTGTGGGCCTTTAGCTGGGCCGGCCCATTGTGGTCCGCAAAATCTTGTGGGCCTTTAGCTGGGCCGGCCCATTATGGTTTGCAAAATCTTGTGGGCCTTTAGCTGGGCCGGCCCATTGTGGTCCGCTAAATTTTGTGGGCCTTTAGCTGGGCCGGCCCATTATGGTCCGCTAAATCTTATGGGCCTTCGTTTGGGCCGGCCCATTTAAACTTTGTGGGCCACTGTTGGGCCGGTCCACATGTCAACATATCATAGGCCCATCTCGACCGTTGGATGAGTGACACCTGTGCCAACGCGGAGCTGACGCGTGGATCCGTCAGCCAATGAGAATTTTACATGTGGAAAATCGGCATTGGTCGTGGTTGTTAATGGGTTATCGGATCCAAAATCCGACCCGATAGCTTAACGGCATTCCGTTACGGTGGATGCCACGTGTCGGTCACCCTTGACGAAAGCACTTCTGTGACGCGGGATTTATCGTCATGGAAGTGGACACTTCCGTGATGATAATTTTGGTAATGTCATGGAACACTTCTCTGACAAAGACAGTATGACTATCTTGATTCTGTCATAAATTTGTCATGGATGTACATGCATGACAAAAACGCGACCTACTGTGACAAACACGTATCATCACGGAAGTGTATTTTTTTGTAGTGCTATGATGGAATTACTCACGCACGGCGGTGAGCATCATGAAATTGGTGATGGAGGAAGGTTGATGATGACGATGGCGACGGAGTCCCCTCTCCGGAGCCCCGAACGGACTCCAGATTAGCCCTCCCGAGAGAGTTTAGGGCTTGACGGCGGCTCCGTATCGTAAAACGTGATGAATCCCTCTCTCTGATTTTTTCTCCACGAATGTGAATATATGGAGTTGGAGTTGAGGTCGGTGGAGTACCAGGGGGCCCACGAGGCAGGGGGCGCGCCCAGGGGGTAGGCGCCCCACCCTCGTGGACAGGGTGTGGGCCCCATGGCCTTGATTCTTTCGCCAGTATTTTTTACATATTCCAAAAATATTCTCCATGAAGTTTCAGGTCATTCCGAGAACTTTTATTTCTGCACAAAAATAACACCATGGCAATTCTGCTAAAAACAACGTCAGTCCGGGTTAGTTCCATTCAAATCATGCAAGTTAGAGTCCAAAACAAGGGCAAAAGTGTTTGGAAAAGTAGATACGATGGAGACGTATAAACTCCCCCAAGCTTAAACCTTTGCTTGTGCTCAAGCAATTCAGTTGACAAACTGAAAGTGATAAAGAAAAACTTTTACAAACTCTATTTGCTCTTGTTGTTGTAAATATGTAAAGCCAGCATTCAAGTTTTCAGCAAAGATTATAAACTAACCATATTCACAATAACATTTAGGTCTCATATTTACTCATATCAATGAATCAACTAGCGAGCAATAATAATAAATCTCGGATGACAACACTTTCTCAAAACAATCATAATATGATATAACAAGATGGTATCTCGCTAGCCCTTTCTGAGACCACAAAACATAAATGCAGAGCACCTCTGAAGATCAAGGACTGACTAAACATTGTAATTCATGGTAAAAGAGATCCAGTCATAGTCATACTCAATATAAACTAATAGTAATGTATGCAAATGATAGCAGTGCTCTCCAGCTGGTGCTTTTTAATAAGATGGTAATGATTCAACATAAAAGTAAATAGATAGGCCCTTCGCAGAGGGAAGCAGGGATTTGTAGAGGTGCGAGAGCTCGATTTTTGAAATGGAGATGAATAATATTTTGAGCGGCATATTTTCATTGTCAACATAAAAACCGAGAGATCTCGATATCTTCCATGCTACACACATTATAGGCGGTTCCCAAACAGAATGGTAAAGTTTATACTCCCCCACCACCAACAAGCATCAATCCATGGCTGGCCCGAAACAACGGGTGCCTCCAACTAGCAACGGTCCTGGGGGAGTTTTGTTTGCAATTATTTTGATTTGATTTGAGCAAGGGACTAGGCATCCCGGTGACCAGCCATTTTCTCGTGAGTGAGGAGCGGAGTCCACTACTCTTGAGAATAACCCGCCTAGCATGGAAGATACAGACAACCCTAGTTGATACACGAGCTATTCGAGCATATAAAACATAATTTTATTTGAAGGTTTAGAGTTTGGCACATACAAATTTACTTGGAATGGCAGGTAGATACCGCATATAGGAAGGTATGGTGGACTCATATGGAATAACTTTGGGGTTTATGGAAGTGGATGCACAAGCAGTATTCCCGCTTAGTACAAGTGATCACTAGAAAAAGACTGAGAAGCGACCAACTAGAGAGCGACAACAGTCATGAACATGCATTAAAATTAATAAACATCGAGTGCAAGCATGAGTAGGATATAATCCACCATGAACATAAATATCGTGAAGGCTATGTTGATTTTGTTTAAACTACATGTGTGAACATGTGCCAAGTCAAGCCACTCGAATCGTTCAAAGGAGGATACCACCCTATCATACCAACTATTTTAATAGCATGTTGGCACTCAAGGTAAACCATTATAAACTCCTAGCTAATTAAGCATGGCATAAGCAACTATAATCTCTAATTGTCATTGCAAACATGTTTCATTCATAATAGGCTGAATCAGGAACGATGAACTAATCATATTTACAAAAAACAAGAGAGGTCGAGTTCATACCAGCTTCTATCATCTCAAGCAGTCCATCATATATCATCATTATTTCCTTTCACTTGCACAATCGAACGGCGTGATAATAATAATAGTGCACATGCATTTGGACTAAGCTGGAATCTGCAAGCATTCAATACAAGGGAGAAGACAAGGTAATATGGGCTCTTTGTTAGATCAACAATAATGCATATAAGAGCCACTTAACATTTTCATTATGGTCTTCTCCTCTCGACCCCAAAGAAAAGAAAATAAATAAAACTATTTACACGGGAAAGCTCCCAACAAGCAAAAGAAGAACGAGAAATATTTTTGGGTTTTCTTTTAATTATTACTACTACAAGCATGGAAAGTAAACTAGCTAAAAAGCTACAACTAATTTTTTTGTTTTTCTTAAGGTTTTTCAAACACACAAGAAGAAGCTTAGAAAATAAAATAAACTAGCATGGATAGTACAAAGAAAAAGTATGAGCACCGACAACTAGAATGAGTGTGTGAACATGAATGTAATGTCGGTGAGAAATACGTACTCCCCCAAGCTTAGGCTTTTGGCCTAAGTTGGTTTATGGCCACGGTTGGCCTGGCGGATATCCAAAGTTGTAACTGGGGTCGTACTGAGATGCAGCGGCTATTGCCTCACGAGCTACAGCTTGGAGGCGAGATGCCTCCGTCCTCCTCTCGTACTCGTTCACCTCCTCCCTGGTTATAACATATCTCCTTTTTGCTTGAAATTCAAAGAAAGCAGGAGCAGGAAGAGCAATATGGACAGTGCGACGTCTGTCAAAGATTAGTCGGTATTGGAGGGATTGTTCATTCCTCTCAACAAACTGATGGCGAACCATAGCATTATAATCTAGATAAGCAGGAGGTAACTCCATATCATTTTCATGTATGGGTACCTCAAGATAATTAGCTATACGAGTTGCATAAATTCCACCAAACAAATCTCCACTAGTACTATTTAGGTGCAACCTTCGTGCAACAATGGCCCCCAAGTTGCCTCGTCCTTAACGTTAATACATCTACCTATAAAGAGAGCAAAATAATGTATGGCAGGAAAGTGGATGCTCCCTATGGTAGCTTATGTTATTTCTCTAGATTTCCCCACAGTGATACTAGCAAGAAAATCTTTAAATTCAGATTTGCGAGGTTCACTAACATTACCCCACTGTGGGAGTTTACAAGCAGTATTAAAATCTTCTAAGTTCATGGTATAGGATTTATCATAAAGATCAAATAGGACTGTGTGAGAATTGCGCGAGGATGAAAATTTGAACCTTCTCACAAAGGAATCAATTAGGTAATAATACTGAGGGCACTTATCTAGCATGAAGCCCTCGAAGTTCAGCATTACGCACATATGCGTCAAATTCCTCCTTAGTTCCTGCTTGGACCATGAAATTTTCTGATGGCCATTCACAAGGCCGCACTTGAGCTTCTCTTGGTAGTTCATAGTCCGACTCACGTATTGCGGACCTGGGTCCTTGCTTCCTTGAAGACCCACCTTGGTACATTTTTCTAAACATATTTCTTCCTCTGAAAATTTTCTGAAATTTTTAGTGACTCAAAATAAAAGTGAACCAAACTCAATAAGATTGATAGCAACTACTCCCACAAGTGCCTAGAGACTATATCATGCATTAGAACTACTTGGGACCAAATAAATTTGACATGCAAGCTCAAGAACAGGGTCACCTAAGCAGCAAAAATTTGCAATAAATAAAGCACAAGAACAAAAACTAATTGGACCATTGGAGGAGTCACATACCGAAGAACAATCCCCCAAAGCAGTTTTGTGAATGGAGCTTTGAGCAAGGAGATCGAAAATGGCAACAAGATGAGCTAGAACACGGGTTTGAGCTGGTTGGTGATTTTTTCTAGAGGAAGACGAAGTGTGTGGGTGCAGGAATAAGTGGAGGGGGGCCACATGGGGTCCACGAGACAGGGGGCGCTCCCAGGGGTGTTCTCAGTGCCAATAATTCTTAAATATTCTAGAAAAAATCATATTTCATTTTGGGACATTTGGAGAAATTTTATTTTCGAGGTATTTTTATTGCAAGGATAATTCAAAAAACAGAAAGAAAATACTATTTGCTTTATTTAGTCTAAATAACAAAAAGTAAAAGGAGGGTACAGAAGGTTGTGCTTTCTAACTTCATCCATCTCATGCTCATCAAAATGAATCCACTAACAAGGTTGATCAAGTCTTGTTAACAAACTCTTTATGAATAACATGGAAACGGAGAAATTTCAAATAACACTAGGTTACCTCAACGGGGATATGCACGTCCCCAACAATAAGAATATCATATTTCTTCTTGACAGTAGGAAGAGGAAATTCAAAGCCTCAAACAGTAATTGTTGGAATTTTTCCAATAGAATTGATACTGTGGACTTGAGGTTGTTTCCTCGGAAAGTGTACCGTATGCTCATTACCATTAACATGAAAAGTGACATTCCCTTTGTTGCAATCAATAACAGCCCCTGCAGTATTCAAAGAGGGTCTACCAAGGATAATCGACATACTATCGTCCTTGGGAATATCAAGAATAACAAAGTCCGTTAAAATAGTAACATTTGCAACCACAATAGGCACATCCTCACAAATACCGACAGGTATAGCGGTTGATTTATCGGCCATTTGCAAAGATATTTCAGTAGGTGTCAACTTATTCAAATCAAGTCTACGATATAAAGAGAGAGGCATAACACTAACACCGGCTCCAAGATCACATAAAGCAGTTTTAACATAGTTTCTTTTAATGGAGCATGGTATAGTTGGTACTCCTATATCTCCAAGTTTCTTAGGTATTCCACCCTTAAAAGAATAATTAGCAAGCATGGTGGAAATTTTAGCTTCCGGTATCTTTCTTTTATTCGTGACAATATCCTTCATATACTTAGCATAAGGATTCACTTTAAGCATATCAGTCAAACGTATACGTAAAAAGATAGGTCTAATCATTTCAGCAAAGCGCTCAAAATCCTCCTCATCCTTTTTCTTGGATGGCTTAGGAGGAAAAGGCATGGGTTTCTGAACCCATGGTTCTCTTTCTTTACTGTGCTTCCTAGCAACGAAGTCTCTCTTATCATAACGTTGATTCTTTGATTGTGGGTTATCAAGATCAACAGCAGGTTCAATCTCTACATCATTGTCATTTCTAGGTTGAGCATTAACATGAACATCATCATTAATACTATCACTAGGTTCCTGTTCATTACCAGATTGTGTTTCAGCATCAGAAATAGAAATATCATTGGGATTCTCAGGTGTGTCTATAACAGGTTCACTAGAAGCATGCAAAGTCCTATCATTTTTCTTTTTCTTCTTCTTAGAAGGACTAGGTGCATCAATATTAGTTCTCTGATAATCTTGCTCAATTCTCTTAGGGTGGCCCTCAGGATACAAAGGTTCCTGAGTCATTTTACCCCCTCTAGTCATAACTCTAACAACATTATCATTTCTCTTATTATTTAATTCACTGAGCAAATCATTTTGAGCTTTAAGCACTTGTTCTACTTGAGTGGTAACCATAGAAGCATGTTTACTAATAAGTTTAAGTTCACCCTTAACACTAGACATATAATCACTCAAGTGTTCAATCATATAAGCATTTCTTTTCAATTGTCTACCAACATAAGCATTGAAGTTTTCTTGTTTAACAATAAAATTATCAAACTCATCTAAGCATTGGCTAGCAGACTTATAACGAGGAATATCACCTTCATCAAATCTATAGAGAGAATTTACCTTTACTACCTGTGTCGGGATATCAAGACCATGTATTTCTTCAATAGGTGGTAAATTCCTAACATCTTTAGCTTTAATAGCGTTTTCTTTCATAGATTTCTTTGCCTCTTGCATATCTTCAGGACTGAGAAATAGAATACCCCTTTTCTTCCGAGCTGGCTTAGGAGTTGGTTCAGGAAGTGTCCAATTATTTTCATTACTCAACATATTATTCAATAGCAATTCAGCTTGATCAACAGTTCTTTCCCTGAAAACACAACCAGCACAACTATCCAGGTGGCCTCTGGAAGCATCGGTTAGTCCATTATAAAAGATATCAAGTATTTCATTTTTCTTGAGAGGATGATTAGGCAAAGCATTAAGTAATTGGAGAAGCCTCCCCAAGCTTGTGGGAGACTCTCTTCTTCAATTTGCACAAAATTATATATTTCTCTTAAGGCAGCTTGTTTCTTATGAGCGGGAAATATTTAGCATAGAAGTAATAAATCATATCATGGGGACTACGCACACAACCAGGATCAAGAGAATTAAACCATGTTTTAGCATCACCCTTTAATGATGTGGCACCCCGGCTCAGAGAAACCGGAACGCCCTGTATTCTAGCCCAGAGATCAAGGAGAAGTTATCTGGAATACGACACTGCTTAGCATAGAACAACTCAGCTCTTTATTACAATCTATATGGGTACAAGGGGATTACATCGGCACGGCGACACTGCGCGTGCCATGGTTGCTCCATGCAAGCAACAAAACAACACGAAGCAGTGGAATGAATACTGGCAGCGGAACAACGACGGCGGTGGTGAACTCCACTCCGCAGGGACTCTGGCTGGAACGCTTAACCTAACTCGCAAACAAGGAATCCAAGGCATGACCTGCAAACTGGCATGACACGCCAGGTTAGTACATTGAATGTACTTGCAAGCTCACAGCAACCAAAGCAATCAAAACAAACAATAGCATGGTAATTATAGATTATTAAGCAATGATGAACATGATACTATCAAAACAACATGTCAGGTACAACATGATACAACTAGAACAATACGAGCATGGCATGAACATATGAACATGATAAGACTATCATGCAACATGATGAAACTATCATGCACCAACTTACTCTGCTCGGGTTACATCGTAACCATCACATGCATCACTTACCATCACATGCATCACTTACCATCACATACATCACTTACCATCACGGACATCACACGATCATCTCAGGATCCAGTCAAGCTTGGTATTAACAATACCGTAGTAATCATTTATAACCACAAGGAGCTTGATCGTTACCCTTGACTCTCTCCTAACATCCCAAATATTCAACAAGTTGGTACTCACGATACCACAGTGATCCTCTCACGATCACATAAATATCAACCAACTTCTTTCATCATCGAACCAAGGTTGTTATTAAGCACATCATTATTATTACTGTTGACCCATAGTGTGATCGACACGAACTGGGCCCATATCCGTGGGCGTGGCTATCGATAGATTTAACACACACACTCTGCAGAGGTTAGCACACTCTACCCAGACCACGGAACCCATGGCCTCGCACTCCCATTCGGGTGGACCAACTGCGTTCCGACAAAACCGTCCTACTGCCATGACACTCTCCCGGCCACTCCAACCAACTCCCCTTTGGGCAAAGTCCTGGGTGGCCCCGTGCCTACCAAAGGCACCAACGGCCACCGTCGTGGCAAAACGGTCCAAAAGGGGACAAGGATCCTTAGAAAAACAACGGGCACACAAGGCTTATGCCGTCCTACCCGCCCAAGGTAGCGCTGATACGTCTGCGTCGTATCTATAATTTTTGATTGTTCCATGCCAATATTCTACAACTTTCATATACTTTTGGCAACTTTTTATACTATTTTTGGGACTAACGTATTGATCCAGTGCCCAGTGCTAGTTCCTGTTTGTTGCATGTTTTATGTTTTGCAGAAACCCCATATCAAACGGAGTCCAAACGGGATAAAAACGGACAGAGAATATTTTTGGAATATTTGTGAAATATGGGAAGAAGAATCAACGCGAGACGGTGCCCGAGTGGGCCACAAGGCAGGGGGCGCGCCCCTGACCCTTGTGGGCACCCCGTAAGGCCGTTGTTGCTCTTCTTTGGCCGTAAGAAAGCTAATTTTCAAAAAAAATCTTGGTGAAGGTTTCAATCCAATCGGAGTTACGGATCTCCGGATATATAAGAAACGGTGAAAGGGCGAATACGGGCGCGAAACAGAGAGAGACAGAGAGACAAATCCAATCTCGGAGGGGCTCTCGCCCCTCCCATGCCATGGAGACCAAGGACCAGAGGGGAAACCCTTCTCCCATCTAGGGAGAAGGTCAAGGAAGAAGAAGAAGAAGGGGGCCCTCTCCCCCTCTCTTCCGGTGGTGCCGGAACACCGCCGGGTCCATCATCATCATCACCGCAATCTACACCAAGACCTCCGCCATCTTCACCAACATCTCCATCACCTTCCCCCCTCTATCTACAGCAGTCCACTCTCCCGCAACCCACTGTACCCTCTACTTAAACATGGCGCTTTATGCTTCATATTATTATCCAATGATGTGTTGCCATCCTATGATGTCTGAGTAGATTTTCATTGTCCTATCGGTGATTGGTGAATTGCTATGATTGGTTTAATTTGCTTGTGGTTATGTTGCTGTCCTTTGGTGCCCATCATATGAGCGCGCGCGTGGATTACACCATATGGTTAGTTGTATGTTTATAGGACTATGTATTAGAGGGCAAGAGTGACAGAAGCTTCTACCTAGCATAGAAATTGATGCATACGGGATTGAAGGGGGACCAATATATCTTAATGCTATGGTTGGGTTTTACCTTAATGAACGTTAGTAGTTGCGGTTGCTTGCTAATAGTTCCAATCATAAGTGCATAGAATTCCAAGTCAGGGATGACATGCTAGCAGTGGCCTCTCCCACATAAAACTTGCTATCGGTCTAGTAAAGTAGTCAGTTGCTTAGGGACAATTTCACAACTCCTACCACCACTTTTCCACACTCGCTATACTAACTTTATTGCTTCTTTACCTAAACAGCCCCTACTTTTTATTTACGCGCTCTTTATTATCTTGCAAACCTATCCAACAACACCTACAAAGTACTTCTAGTTTCATACTTGTTCTAGGTAAAGCGAACGTTAAGCGTGCGTAGAGTTGTATCGGTGGTCGATAGAACTTGAGGGAATATTTGTTCTACCTTTAGCTCCTCGTTGGGTTTGACACTCTTACTTATCGAAAGAGGCTACAATTGATCCCCTATACTTGTGGGTTATCAAGCGCCGCATAACCTTCCCTCGCGGGAGGCGCCGACGAGAGGCATGACAATAGACCCAATTAGGACCCCCCATGAGGTAAGCATGGTTGCACTGGTCAGTTCGATATGGTGGCACCATGACTCAGCAACAGTTGTTCAAGTTCAATTTAATCCGATTAAACTTGAATGCAATATGATGAGTCATGATAAAAATAACCTGATGCAACTACAATGCATGAGCATGATATTAACATAAGCAGGGGGTGCATCCCAATCAATGAGCATAACAACAACATTTAATCATTTATCCAGATGAGCATGGCATACTAACGAGCATGGATATCACAACTAGAATACTACTCATAGCAAGGGTAGATGGCACTTGCTTCACAATCTGCCATCTAGGACAGAATAGGAAATGAATTTATTGAGCATGATGGGAAACATGGCCAATGAAATATTTTGCCATATTTAAGGAAGATATGACCCAAACAATTTATGAGAATTATTTGGGAATTTAAGGAGTGATGGAAATATAGGTTGCTTCACAACCTAGGGCAAAAAGGATTGTTCCTTTAATAGCAAAAGGAATATTCCCAATAAAAAGAATATTGGGATTTGGTCTAAGGTGGAAACGTAAAGGTCTAGGGAAGGATTTGGGTATCACAAGCCACTCTGGAAGCAAAGAAGAGTTCGTCTTCTTCAGTTTCCAGACCACAAAGCCACGGAAAAAGAAAACTCAGGCAAAAACCTTAGAAAATCAAAATCAAAAGAAAGGGCCAAAAATCAGGCTGTTACAAACCTTACCCCCTTAAAGAAATCTCGTCCTCGAGATTTGGTTGCTCAGGGAACAAGTATAAATATACTTACTTAAGGAAACCATTTCCAACTCGGGTCTCCTTTTTCCTTTGTTAATTGTTCCCACCGAATTCTTCATATGACTATCTGACTGGCTCTGGGGTGGTTTGCTTCACTGTATCCACATTCTGACACATCTTACCTGGCTTGTTCATGCTTATACTGGCTCCAATTATTTTCATATCTGTTGACTTAGCTGAGATCCCATGACTGAAATATATGTCTGTCTCACAAATCAGAGAGTGATTTTCGATGGGTGCGTCATCCAGCACTGACAACCTTTCATGAAGTTGTGGCCACATTTTCCTGGTGAACACCCAAGCTCTGACTCCTTGCATTGGGTTTCTTTACTAAATGCAGGTCCTTTGGGTTCCAAATTGTGAGTTGAGGCATAACCATTTCCTGACAGATTCTGACTCATCGCAGAAGTTTCTGAATCATCTTAACTGGCTCCACCTTCTGGAGTATCAGATCCGTTCCAAATATTTGACTGTCGCCTGTCCTGACCATCATAAAGGGGTATGGCCTTATATGATAGTATCCGCAGACTTGACTGACTGTGAATCTCGTGGAAGAATTTTGTCCATGACAGGCTATCATTTGATGCTTCACATAATTGAGGGCACATGCTTATAGACTGTTATTCACCATCCAAAATCGAGCAGACCCTTTAGGTGAATATTTATGGTGATTGATGCTGACTCAGCCTATCCGGATATCTGCACCCTGTGGGTCTTGCAACCATTTTCATAACTGCATCACTGGTCTTGCTACTCCATTACTGTTTTTCTTGTCTGGATCCTTGGCTGAAAGAGCTGGTCATATTGCTTCTTCGTGTGACCATGGATTCTGTCGGGTGCAATATTCTGACATGCGTACTCTTATCCTCATTTCCTGACATGGTAGCATTATTCAAATTGCCGGTTCATCACCTCTCAAGTTCCGACCGTAGGAAAATGATCATCCGAACCCTTGCAAGAAATCGGCAAATAAATCAGTAGCCACCAGAACGGTCTTTACAACTCAGATCTGGGACATTACTGAGATAACTCAACCACGGCTCAGGACGTGTGAAAAGCAGCTCAGCGCATGAGACCGGGTCGATAGGAAGAAAGTGGCAGCTCCCTCAAATAGCCAAAAGCAGCTATAGGGCTACTGTCACAAAAAGAAACTCAACAACTGTATGAGACAGCCAAAAAGCAGCTTAGAACTCATGACAGTCGTTGAATAGAGAAATAAAAATCGGTATCCAACCCGGATAGCTAAAAATGGCTCAGGTCACAGGCGTGGTGCCGTTACTGGAGAAAGAAGACAAGGGCTCAGCAGGATCATCTTCCATGCTCACAGGTACTTGTACTGAGCTCATTCCTTTGTCACATTGTGGTATATAGCTGGCTTCCTTCCTTTAACAATCCTCATGTGCCTATCAAATCTGCTTTCGAGTGACTTGCAAGACCTTGGTGGTATGTTGACCGCTTATATGTGAAAATCTGATTCCCGAGGCAGACTTGCTTTCTGACTGAACTGTTGCAGATCTGATTCTCTAGATGTACTGCCATATACTGTCAATCTTGCACATAGCTTATCTTCTTGATCATTTCTACTATGAAGTGTGCACACGGAGGCAAACCCGATTATCCGTATCACGATCAGATATCCCCAGATCTCAATGCAGTCGGCTGAGAATTCCATACTGATGCAAACTTGATACTGACAGTCCATCCAGGATTTCTTTTGCATTCAGACAAGATATTCCAATTTCACTGCAGTCTGCTGATAATTCCATTCTGTTTAGCTGAGCTTCCAAACATTTGAACTCCTGATGATTCTTCGGGTCCAGTGTCGGTTGACGAGCAACTTTAATAAGGGAAAAATTTGTAACACCGAAGGCCCAAAGAAAGAAACAAAAGAAACGACGAAAACAAAAGCACGCAAGCATACTAATAATATAAAGCAATCAGCAGATATTACTGCTACTCATACAATAATATGCATGCACGCCTAAGCACACAATAGTCACTGAAGCTCTGGTACTACGGTCCAATATGCTGTGGCGGTGTGCATGAAAGTGAGTCTGTGTGTCGAAAGAGTTGGCGTAACCAAAGCTACACCAAGCGCTGGCTGAACACCGGCTGGATCTGGATGGATACGGTGGCGAGGACAGACTTGGCGATCATGTAGTGAAACACGGAGGTCACGACTACCTCATCATCAAGCGTACGAAGGGAATCATACACGTCCAAAGAATGAGATGACATGGCAAACTAGGGGAGGAAAAGCAAGGCTTGCTGGCATTACCCTCTTCTGATAACAAAGATCAGTAAGTGTTTCCAAAGGGACGAGATGGAGGGCACGATTCGGGATAAAGACACGTCTATCACCAAAACAATTTGGGTGGATGGAGGAAAGATATCGATGTGATACCTGAGCATAACTCCTGTAAATGGTGTCTGGAACAGTTGGCACCAGGGCATCACTCTGCTGGGACAAAGATGACGCCAAACACCGAAGAGCAGTCATGCAAAGAAAGAGGGTGCAGGTAGTGGATCGAAACCGATACCACCTACACTCAAAGATTAACCGTTAGCGACAAGAAAATAATCTATATGCATGCTATGCAACAAACAAATGCAGCAATCAAGTGCAACAAACCAACAGGGCTCTATACTACCGCATTCTAACGTTCACGTGGGCTAGGGCATCCTACAGCCAGACTTGCTCTGATATTAAGCTTGTGGCACCCCGGCTCAGAGAAACCGGAACACCCCGTATTCCAGCCCAGAGATTGAGGAGAAGTCATCTGGAATACGGCACTGCTTAGCATAGAACAACTCAGCTCTTTATTACAATCTATATGGGTACAGGGGGATTACATCGGCACGGCGACACTACGCATGCCACGGTTGCTCCATGCAAGCAGCAGAACAACACGAAGCAGTGGAATGAATACTGGTAGCGGAACAACGATGGCGGTGGTGAACTCCACTCCGCAGGGACTCTGGCTGGAACGCTTATCCTAACTCGCAAACAAGGAATCCACAGCAAACAAGCAATCATATCCGGCATGACCTGCAAACTGGCATGACACACCAGGTCAGTAAATTGAATGTACTTGCAAGCTCACAGCAACCAAAGCAATCAAGACAAACAATAGCATGGTAATTATAGATTATTAAGCAATGATGAACACGCTACTATCAGAACAACGTGGCAGGTACAACATGATACAGCTAGAACAATACGAGCATGGCATGAACATATGAACATGATAAGACTAGCATGCAACACGATGAAACTATCATGCACCAACTTACTCTGCTCAGGTTACATCGTAACCATAACATGCATCACTTACCATCACGGACATCACACGGTCATCTTAGGATCCAGTCAAGCTTGGTATTAACAATACCGTAGTAATCATTTATGACAACAAGGAGCTTGACCGTTACCCTTGGCTCTCGCCTAACATCCTAATACATCTCCAACGTATCTATAATTTATGAAGCATTCATGCTATTATATTATCTGTTTTGGATGTTTATGGGCTTTACTAAACACTTTTATATTATTTTTGGGACTAACCTATTAACCGGAGGCCCGGCCCAAATTGCTGTTTTCTTGCCTATTTCAGTGTTTCGAAGAAAAGGAATATCAAACGGAGTCCAAACGGAATGAAACCTTGGGGAGAGTTATTTTTGGAACTGAAGCAATCCAGGAGACTTGGATTAGACGTCAGGGAATCTTTGAGGAAGCTGAGGGAGTCCTGGATTGGGGGGTCCTCGGACAGCCGGACTATATCCTTTGGCCGGACTGTTGGACTATGAAGATGCAAGATTGAAGACTTCGACCCGTGTCCGGATGGGACTCTTCTTGGCGTGGAAGGCAAGCTTGGCAATACGGATATGTAGATATCCTCCCTTGTAACCGACTCTGTGTAACCCTAGCCCCCTCCGGTGTCTATATAAACAGGAGGGTTTAGTCCGTAGGACAACAACAATCATACCATAGGCTAGCTTCTAGGGTTTAGCCTCTAAGATCTTGTGGTAGATCAACTCTTGTAATACTCATATCATCAAGATCAATCAAGCAAGAAGTAGGGTATTACCTCCATCGAGAGGGCCCGAACCTGGGTAAACATTGCGTCCCCCGCCTCCTGTTACCATCCGCCTTAGACGCACAGTTTGGGACCCCCCTACCCGAGATCCGCCGGTTTTGACACCGACATTGGTGATTTCATTGAGAGTTCCACTATGTCGTCACCGTAAGGCTTGATAGCTCCTTCAATCATCGGCAACGATGCGATCCAGGGTGAGGTTTTCCTCCCCGGACAGATCTTCGTATTCGGCGGCTTCGCACTGCGGGCCAACTCGCTTGGCCATCTGGAGTAGATCGAGAGCTATGCCCTGGCCATCAGGTCAGGTTCAGAAACTTGAACTATACTGTCGACATCCGCGGAGACTTGATCTTCGATGGATTCGAACCCATGTCGGGTGCGCCGCACAATCACGACGAGCATGCCGTAACTCTGCCGTCAGACAGTGTTCGGGAGATCACACCTGCAACTACTCCGGCCGTCAATCCGGAGCAAATTGCGCCATCCGAGGAAGGGTGGATAGACCCCGCCATGGAGGCCGCACTCTCAGTGGCGATAGATCCTAATACTGACTTCACCCCTTACGAGAGCCGTGTTGTCGAACCATTGGATTCGTCCCCGGCCACGGGCTCCGAGCCGCTTGCGTCCGTGCCTATCGAATCCGATTGGGCACCGATCATGGAGTTTACCTCTGCGGATATATTTCAGCACTCGCCTTTTGGCGATGTGCTAAATTCATTAAGGTCTCTCTCCTTGTCAGGAGAACCTTGGCCGAACTATGTCCGGCTAGAATGGGATACGGACGACCAAGAAATTCGCTCCCCACCCACCACCCACTTGGTAGCCACTATCGACGATTTAACCGACATGCTCGACTTCTACTCCGAAGGCATCGACGGTATGGATGACGATGCAGGAGACGAACAGGAACCACCGCCCACAGGGCGCTGGACCGCCACCTCATCATATGATATATACTTGGTGGATACCCCCAAAGAAGGCAATGGCGATAAGGCAGCGGAGGATGACCACTCCAAGAAGCAACCCAAGCATCGACGTCAGCGGCGCCGCTCTAAGTCCCGCCATAGCAAAATTAGTGATACCGGCACAAGAGACAATAACACTCCGGATAGTGCCGAAGACGACGACAATCCCCTCCAGCCAGATTTACAGCACGAGGACGAACAAGCTAGCCCTCCAGAACAGGCGGCAGTTGGAGAAACGGAGGATGACAATTGCATGCCTCTCTCTGAAGACGAGGTAAGCCTCGGCGACGAAGAATTTATCGTGCCTGAGGATCCCGTCGAGCAGGAGCACTTCAAGCACCGGCTTATAGCCACAACAAATAGCCTGAAGAAAAAGCAACAACAGCTTCAAGCTGATCAAGATTTGCTAGCAGACAGATATGGACCGAAGTCCTTGCGGCCGAGGAATACGAACTCGAACGCCCCTCCAAGAGTTACCCAAAGCGCAGATTGCTACCCCGACTCGAGGAGGAAGCATTGGAACCTACATCTCCAGCGTACGATGCGGCTGATCGGCCACCTCGTGGCCGACACAGAGAGGCATTTCAGCCTGAAGTTCAACCTGCACCCCGCCGCCACTCAAACAAAAAAACCAAGGCTCGTGGCAACACGCGGGACCTGCGAGACGTATTGGAAAACAAGGAAAAACACGCAAGATCGATCTACGGATCACGGGGGCGCGCACCAACGCGGGACGATGACCGTCACGCTGGATACACTAAAAGTAAATCCGCCCGGGCCGAATACAGCAGACAAGACTCATATGAACTGTGTCATGATATAGCCCGGCACAGAGGCGCCTCACACCCCCTATGCTTCACTGATGAAGTAATGGATCATTAATTCCCAGAGGGTTTTAAACCCGTAAATATTGAAACATATGATGGTACAACAGATCCCGCGGTATGGATCGAGGATTTCCTCCTCCACATCCACATTGCTCGTGGTGATGATCTACATGCCATCAAATACCTCCCACTCAAACTCAAAGGACCAGCTCGGCATTGGCTGAATAGCTTGCCAGCAGACTCCGTTGGCAGTTGGGAGGATTTGGAAGATGCATTCCTGGACAACTTCTAGGGCACTTATGTGCGACCACCGGATGCTGATGACTTGAGCCATATAACTCAACAGCCAGGGGAATCGGCCAGGCAATTCTTGACACGGTTCCTAACTAAGAAAAACCAAATTGTCGACTGTCCGGATGCAGAGGCCTTAGTGGCATTTAAGCATAACATCCGCGACGAGTGACTCACCCGACACCTCGGCCAAGAGAAGCCGAAGTCTATGACAGCCCTCATGACACTCATGACCCACTTTTGCGTGGGCGAGGATAGCTGGCTGGCTCGTAGCAACAACACATCAAGGAATCCGGGCACCTCACATACCAAAGATAATAACAGCAGACCACGTCGTAACAGACATAAGCGCCGCAACAACGGCAATAACGCCGAAGATACGACAGTCAATGCCGGATTCAGTGGCCCTAAATCCGGTCAGTGGAAAAAGCCATTCAAAAGAAGTGCTCCGGGCCCGTCAGTTTGGACCGCATACTCGATTGCTCATGTCAAATTCACGACACCCCCGACAAGCCAGCCAATCACACCAACAGAGAATGATGGGTGTTCAAGTAGGCCAGCAAACTGAACGCCGAAAACAAGGACAAGGGGCTGCACATAAACGATGAGGAGGAGCCCCGGCCGCCGAACACGGGAGGACAGAAGAGGTTCCACCCACAAGTGAAAACGGTGAACATGATATACGCAACCCACATTCCCAAGAGGGAACGGAAGCGTGCACTAAGGGACGTCTATGCGATGGAGCCAGTAGCCCCAAAGTTCAACCCATGGTCCTCTTGTCTGATCACCTTCGATCGCAGGGACCACCCGCCCACATGGCGGATCTGTCGCACCCTTGACCCGTCGTCGACAGATTTCACCTCACTCGAGTCCTTATGGACCTCTATCAATGCAAAATGGGTATAGACCCCTCGAGGCTCAAACCCACTAAAACCACCTTTGAAGGTGTCATCCTTGTAGAGGCCCATTGCTCAATCACACTGAAGTGGTCTTGGATCTCGGACAACTTCGACTTGATATCATCCTGTTCCGCAAGGCCACGCACTTTGCAAGATTTAATGCGGTACCGCACCTGATTCAAGCTGGACACACTACTAGAAGGAACAACCAAGGGGCAAACCGCGCAAGAAGCTAAGGCGCCTAAGGCAGGATCGCCTACGGGCGATAAAGCTACACCTCCAACCGCAGTCGAGTCCGAGTAACCTAATCCCGGTGGTCTCCGATAACAATCGACGACCAGTACCCATTTTAATATCCATTTCGCAGCTTACCCTTGGATAGGACATGTCAAATAGTCCCATTTTTGTTTATCGCAGCTTACTTGTATCATGTCAAATAGTCCCACGTATTATTTAAATAACAATGCATAGCATTAGTCTATTATTGCATTACCCTTCCTTTTTCTTGTCTGTTTATTTATGACAACTTGCACCCGTACATTCTGGTACGACCAATACGCCAGGGGCTTCAGTATACCCCATAATACGACGTGAGAAGTCCGAACACTTTCGACAGTGCGGCACGCCGAACTTATAGCATTATATGCATCAGCTCGGAATCATGTCTTGGGTCAATAGTTGGGTTTGCCCGGCTCCCATGTTTTGATACCTTACGTTACACAAAATCGGCAAAATAGCGCTAGGAGAATTACTGCGATTGTGTCCCGGTTCCTCCGGACGAGCACCTCAGTAGAGAAAGCCGAAAATTGACTGTCATGATAAGGCGAGAGCTGGTCGCTGTTCGAGAGGTCTCAAGTCCTTAAAGACTTTTTCCGCTTCGGGCGAGAAGTCGGCCTTGCCCGACTTAGGCATATATAGCGCCCCAAATTCGGCCTTCCGAATACTAGGGGCTTCGCCAAAATTTAAAATTGTAGACTTCTATGGCTAAGTGAGGGTGATAAAGCCTTATAGTCCGATTGCCTGGTTCGTTGTGCTGAACACCTCCCTCGAAGGACCCAAAATTGGGATAAAGAGTGTTCAGGTTTATCCCAAACACCCCAGTACTAGTTACATGGGGGCAGAAGCCGACGACTGGCCAACCCTCAGATTTCATAAATGGCCGCACAGAAGGTAATATTTTAAATTAACAAGCGTTGCATAGCGCAAATGAACTCATTTCACATTACAGGATCACATGAATACGTTCATTCAAATATTACATCTTTAGCACATTCCTCTGCCACAAGGCAGGAACCCTTCAGGACACTGTCATAATACATTTCGGGGTGGCGATGCTCCTTGCCTTCCGGCGGCCCCTCCTTCACCAGCTTTACGGCATCCAGCTTCGCCCAGTGCACCTTCTCCCGGGCAAACGCCCTGCGCGCACCCTCGATACAGACGGACTGCTTTATGACTTCAAGCCGTGGGCAGGCATTCACAAGCCGCCTCACCAAACCGAAGTAGCTATCAGGCAGGGGATCGCCAGGCCACATCCGGACTATAACACCCTTCATGGCTTGTTCGGCCGCCTTGTGGAGCTCGACCAGTTGCTTCAGCTGGTCGCTCACGGGCATTGGGTGTTCGGTCCCAGTATACTGAGACCAGAAGAACTTCTCCGTCGAGCTCCCCTCCTCAGCTCGGTAAAACTCCACGGCATCCAACACATTGCAGGGAAGATCTGCGAACGCTCCTAGAGAACTCCGAACTCGGGTAAGTAAAAGGAAAGTTTCCTTCACATGCTTGCTCTACATAATGAATGCCTTACTCGCTGCTATCTTCTTAACCGCCTCAATCTCCTGGAGGGCCTTGTGGGCTTCAGCCTTGGCGTTTTGTGCGCTCTCGAGGGCCTTCGCAAGCTCGGACTCTCGCGTCTTAGAGTCAAGCTCCAAGGGCTCGTGTTTTTTGGCGAGAGCCTGGAGCTCTTGTTGCACCTCGCCTACCCGGGCTTCTTGCTTTTCTCGCTCGATGTGCTCCTTGGCCGCATTGTCTTCGGCCTCGGACAGCGCCTTCTTCAGGGTCGCCACTTCGGTCGTGGCCCCTGGAAAATTCATGATGATCCCATTATTTTACAACCAAATTTCTTTTTTAGACAGGGTATAGCTTACCTTTGTTCTCTTCGAGCTACCTCTTGGTAAGGCGAGCTCTTCCTTAGACCGCTCAATGTCCTGCTTCAGTGCAGCGATCTCCGCAGTACGTGCGGCAGCGGCCAGCAGTGAAGCCTGCATATGCACATAGACATATTCTGATTAAACTCCTGCGTCATTATTTGATCCTCCATTCGGCCTTTCTTCGCGGACGCCAAACAGAGCATCACGGGCTACTGTCTATGCGGTAATATTTTCCTATCAGTTGATTACTTACCTGAAAGCCTGTTAGGAGGCTGGCACAAGCTTCAGTCAGTCCGCTTTTGGCAGATTGAACCTTCTCGATCACCACACTCATGATAGTGCGGTGCTCTTCGTCGATGGAAGTTGTCCGGTGCCTCTGGATGGACAGAGGCCACCGACACGGACGGCTTGCCCCTCTTACCGGGGTCGCTGATGTTGTCCGGAACCACCGGAGGTTCGGCAGCGATGTTCGGCCGGAGGCGAATCGAGCCCATGGGAGTCTTGCTCCCTTTGTGCCCAGGGTCCGGAATGTCACCTTGAGGCGCCACCAGGACTACCTCCCCTCGGCTCGGTTCCCTTTGAGACAAAACCTCGACATTGTCCGTAGGGGGAGGGGTGGAGGCGGTCGGAAGTGAATCGCTATTCATATCCGACGGGTCCAAAGAACCATCCGACAAAGATACGTCGAAACAGGCTCGGGACTGACTGCATAATCATGTTCGGTGTGATAAGAAGCAGTGCAATAAAACATACCATGGATTACTATGGTATCCGGATACTTACGACTTCGCTAGGGGCTTGTCCCTGGGCAGCCACCCGTCATCGCTGTGGGCGGCCGTCGTGGAGCAGTCCGGAAGGAGGGTCCTTCCCTTCTTGGACCCTTCGGCCTCCCCGGTTGGGGCGGCCTTCCTTTTCTTGTCTCCCCCGGCTGGAGGGGGGAGAACTTTCCTCTTCCTCCTCGTTTTCGTGGGAGGAGTGCACCTCGGAGTTTTCGGACGATGAGTCCGATATAACCTTGCACCGGAGACCCTTTCGGGTCCCCGTGGCCTTCTTCTTGGCCTTCTTCACCGACACCTCGTAAGGCGTCGGAACCAGCATCTCCGTTAGGAGAGCATCTACTGGATCCTCAGGCAGGGGGGCTGGGCAATCGATCTGCTCCGCTGTCTCTACCCAGTCCTGTTAATGGCATGGAAGCTTAGATCCAGCACATGATTAAACTGGGGAAAATAAACACCCTGTGAGATATAAAAGACTTACCGGATTGGCATGGCACTTTGCGCTGAGTCCGCGGTCCTCGGTAAGGGGAGGAGGTACCTCGGGGCCCTTGAACAGCACCTTCCAGACGTCCTTGTGCATCGTGTCGAAGAGCTCTCGCAGCGTCTAGTGCTTGGCCGGGTCGAACTCCCACAAATTGAATGCCCGTCGTTGACACGGGAGGATCCGGCGGAAGAGCATGACCTGGAGCACGTTGACAAGCTTAATTTTCTTGCTCATCATGTTTCTGATGCATTTCTGGAGTCCGGTCAGCTCCACCAATGAACCCCAGGACAGGCCCTTCTCCTTCTAGGAAGTGAGCCGCGTGGGGATTCCGAATCGGAATTCGGGGGCCGCCACCCAGTTGGTGTCGTGCGGCTCGGTGATGTAGAACCACCCCGATTGCCACCCCTTTATGGTCTCCACATAGGAGCCTTCGAGCCAGGTGACATTAGGCATTTTGCCCACCATGGCACCTCTGCACTCTGCTTGCTGGCCGACCACCACCTTCGGATTAACATTGAAGGTCTTCAGCCACAGGCTGAAGTGGGGCCTGATGTAGAGGAAGGCCTCGCACCCGACGATAAACGCCGAGATGTTGAGGATGAAATTGGGGGCCAGATCGTCAAAATCCAGCCCGTAGTAGAACATGAGCCCGCGGACAAACGGGTGGAGGGGAAATCCCAGTCCGCGGACAAAGTGGGTAAGGAAAACCACCCTCTCATGGGGTTCGGGCATAGGGATGATCTGCCCCGCATCTGGCAGCCAGTGTGCGATGTCCGCGGCCAGATATCAGGCTCTCCGTAGCTTTGTGATGTTCTCCTCCGTGACGGAGGAGACCATCCACTTGCCTCTCGCTCGGACATGCTTGGAGTGGTTTGAGGAGAAAAACACGAACTTGGGCGCTGGAGCTCGAGTGGGCAAGAATGGATAAGCAAGGAGGAAGAAGGCGTGGGTAAAAAGGGGGAATCCTTGTCCCTTTACAAGGGCGGAAGAGGCGATGCGCCTCCCCACTTACCTGGTAAAATCGCTTATTCCCCAAGCGCCGTAATTAATGGTGCGGTTGGGTTACCCACACACGTATTGATGAGAATCCCGTGATAAGGGGACACGGTCTCTGCTTCGACAAGACGTGCCAAGAAAAACCGCCTCGCGATATGTGTAGAGGCTGGTTGAAGAAAAACGGTTCGAATAATGACCGGGCCATGGGATGATGTCATGCTGCCAAGCGTGTCAGCAGATTAGATTTGTGGAAATATTATTCTCTCTACGGTGGTATGTCCAACTTGTTTTGCAGAGCCGGACACTATCTTTGTGTTCAAAATCTTCAATGGAGTATTCGGAGGAAGAACCCGCCTTGCAATGCCGAAGACAAATTTGCGCGCCGGACTCATCGTCATTGAAGCCTGGTTCAGGGGCTACTGAGGGAGTCCTGGATTGGGGGGTCCTCGGACAGCCGGACTATACCTTTGGCCGGACTGTTGGACTATCAAGATGCAAGATTGAAGACTTCGACCCGTGTCCGGATGGGACTCTTGTTGGCGTGGAAGGCAAGCTTGGCAATACAGATATGTAGATCTCCTCCCTTGTAACCGACTCTGTGTAACCCTAGCCCACTCCTGTGTCTATATAAACCGGAGGGTTTAGTCCGTAGGACAACAACAATCATACCATAGGCTAGCTTCTAGGGTTTAGCCTCTACAATCTCGTGGTAGATCAACTCTTGTAATACTCATATCATCAAGATCAATCAAGCAGGGAGTAAGTTATTACCTCCATCGAGAGGGCCCGAACCTGGGTAAACATTGCGTCCCCCGCCTCCTGTTACCATCCGCCTTAGACGCACAGTTTGGGACCCCCTACCCGAGATCCACCGGTTTTGACACCGACAGAAGCCACGAGGCAGGGAGGCGCGCCCTACCCCCTGGGCGCGCCCCCACCCTCGTGGGCCCCTTGTGGCTCCCCTGACCGACTTCTTTCGCCTATATATGTCCATATACCCTGAAAACATGGAAGAACAGAATAGATCGGGAGTTCCGCCGCCGCAAGCCTCTATAGCCACCAAAAACCAATCGGGGCCCTGTTCTGGCACCCTGCCGGAGGGGGAACCCTCACCGGTGGCCATCTTCATCATCCGACACTCTCCATGACAAGGAGTTGGGGCACTCTTTGAAGTACTTTGTGTTGGTTGAATAGATGAATCTGAGATTGTGTGATGCATACCATATAATCATACCCACGGATACTTGAGGTGACATTGGAGTATCTAGGTGACATTAGGGTTTTGGTTGATTTGTGTCTTAAGGTGTTATTCTAGTACGAACTCTATGATAGATCGAACGGAAAGAATAGCTTTGTGTTATTTTACTACGGACTCTTGAATAGATCGATCAGAAAGGATAACTTTGAGGTGGTTTCGTACCCTACCATAATCTCTTTGTTTGTTCTCTGCTATTAGTGACTTTGGAGTGACTCTTTGTTGCATGTTGAGGGATAGTTATATGATCCAATTATGTTATTATTGTTGAGAGAACTTGCACTAGTGAAAGTATGAACCATAGGCCTTGTTTCCTAGCATTGCAATACCGTTTGTGCTCACTTTTATCATTAGTTACCTTGCTGTTTTTATATTTTCAGATTACAAAAACCTATGTCTACCATCCATATTGCACTTGTATCACCATCTCTTCGCCGAACTAGTGCACCTATACAATTTACCATTGTATTTGGTGTGTTGGGGACACAAGAGACTCTTTGTTATTTGGCTGCAGGGTTGTTTGAGATAGACCATCTTCATCCAACGCCTCCCACGGATTGATAAACCTTAGGTCATCCACTTGAGGGAAATTTGCTACTGTCCTACAAACCTCTGCACTTGGAGGCCCAACAACGTCTACAAGAAGAAGGTTGTGTAGTAGACATCACATCCCAAATATCCAACAAGTTGGTACTCACGATACCACAGTGATCCTCTCACGATCACATAAATATCAACCAAATTCTTTCATCATCGATCTGGGGTTGTTATTAAGCACATCATTATTATTACTATTGACCCACAGTGTGATCGACATGAACTGGGCCCATATCCGTGGGCATGACTATCGATAGATTTAACACACACACACACTCTCTGAGGTTAGCACACTGTACCCACACCATGGAACCCATGGCCTCGCATTCCCATTCGGGTGGACCAACGGCGTTCCGACAAAACCGTCCTACTGCCATGACACTCTCCCGGCCACTCCGACCAACTCCCCTTTGGGCTAGGTCCTGGGTGGCCCCGTACCTACCAAAGGCACCAACGGACACCGTGGTGGCAAAACGGTCCCAAGCGGGGACAAGGATCCTTACAAAAACAATGGGCACACAAGGCTTATGCCGTTCTACCCGGCCAAGGTAGCGCCCGCGCATAACCTTCCCTCGCGGGAGGCACTGGCGAGAGGCATGACAATAGACCCAGTTAGGACCCCCCCCCCCGTGAGGTAAGCAAGGTTGCACTGGTCAGCTCGATATGGTGGCACCATGACTCAGCCAACAGTTGTTCAAGTTCAATTTAATCCGGTTAAACTTGAATGCAATATGCTGAGTAATGATAAAAATAACTTGATGCAACTACAATGCATAAGCAGGATATTAACATAAGCATGGGGGTGCATCCCAATCAACGAGCATAACAACAACATTTAATCATTTATCCAGATGAGCATGGCATACTGACGAGCATGGATATCACAACTAGAATATTACTCATAGCATAACATGATCACTAGCATCAACAATAAATACCATGCAATAACATAACGATAAAATTACCATACAAGCATTTAACCAACTGGGTGCAAAATAACATGCATGACAACGGTACTCGGAATAGACAATAGTCATGCACCGAAGACCATCACCAACAGGTACTACTACCAAGCATGGCAAATATTATAGTAATACTAGTATGAAGAACTGAAAGGATCGAGAAGAGGTGTCTAGAGGGGGTGAATAGACTCTTAACAATAAATGTTGCAAATTTTAAATTCTTTATGTTGGAGTGGAATTTTAGCACAAGTTCACATGTTCACAATACATGTCAAGCAAGCATGATAAGAGTATATGAGCAGCGGAAAGTAAAGCATGCAAGTTGCAAGAATGTAAAGGGATGGGATTGGAGTGTGCAAACGCAATTTGGAGACACGGATATTTTTTATCCGTGGTTCCGATAGGTGGTGCTATCGTACATCCACGTTGATGGAGACTTCAACCCACGAAGGGTAACGGTTGTGCGATTCCACGGAGGGCTCCACCCACGAAGGGTCCATGAAGAAGCAACCTTGTCTATCCCACCATGGCCGTCACCCACGAAGGACTTGCCTCACTCGGGTAGATCTTCACGAAGTAGGCGATCTCCTTGCCCTTACAAACTCCTTGGTTCAAATCCACAATCTTGACGGAGGCTCCCAAGTGACACCTAGCCAATCTAGGAGACACCACTCTCCAAGAGGTAACAAATGGTGTGTTGATGATGAACTCCTTGCTCTTGTGCTTCAAATGATAGTCTCCCCAACACTCAACTCTCTCTCATAGGATTGGATTTGGTGGAAAGATGATTTGAGTGGAAAGCAACTTGGGGAAGGCTAGATATCAAGATTTATGTGGTTGGAATGGAATATCTTGACCTCAACACAAGTGTAGGTGGTTCTCTCTCAGAGAATGTATGTTGGAAGTGTATGTTGGGGAACGTAGTAATTTCAAAAAATTTCCTACGATCACGCAAGACCATGGTGATGGCATAGCAACGAGAGGGAGAGTGTTCGTTGTTCCTTTGTCATCGGTATGTTACTTACCGAGATTCGATCGTCGGTATCCAATACCTAGTTCAATCTCGTTGCGGTAAGTCTCTTTACTCGTTCCGTAATACATCATCTCACAACTAACTCATTAGTTGTAATGCTTGCAAGGCTTAAGTGATGTGCATTACCGAGAAGGCACGGAGATACCTCTCCGACAATCGGAGTGACAAAACCTAATCTCGAAATCGCCAACCCAACAAGTACCTTTGGAGACACCTGTAGTACTCCTTTATAATCACCCGATTCGTTGTGACGTTTGGTAGTACCAAAGTGTTCCTCCGTAAACGCAGGAGTTGCATAATCTCATAGTTATAGGAACATGTATGGGTCATGAAGAAAGCATTAACATACTAAGCGATCAATTGTTAAGCTAACGGAATGGGTCATGTCAATAAGATCATTCAACTAATGATGTGACCTTGTTAATCAAATAACAACTCCTTGTTCATGGTTAGGAAACATAACCATCTTTGATTAACAAGCTAGTCAAGTAGAGGCATACTAGTGACATCTGTTTGTCTATATATTCACACATGTATTATGTTTCCGGTTAATACAATTCTAGCATGAATAATAAACATTTATCATGATATAAGAAATAAATAATAACTTTTATTATTGCCTCTAGGGCATATTTCCTTGATCTCCCACTTGCACTAGAGTCAATAATCTAGATTACAAAGTAATGATCCTAACACCCATGGAGTCTTGGTGCTGATCATGTTTTGCTCGTGGAAGAGGCTTAGTCAGCGGTTCGCAACATTCAGATCCGTATGTATTTTGCAAATCTCTATGTCTCCCACTTGGACTTGGTCCCGAATGGAATTAGGCGTCTCTTGATGTGCTTGGTCCTCTTGTGAAATCTGGATTCCTTTGCCAAGGCAATTGCACCAGTATTGTCACGTAAGATCTTCATCGGTCCCGATGCACTAGGTATAACACCTAGATCGGAAATGAACTCTTTCATCCAGACTCCTTCATTCGCTGCTTCGAAGCAGCTATGTACTCCGCTTCACATGTAGATCCCGCCATGGCGCTTTGTTTAGAACTGCACCAACCGAGCAGCTCCACCGTTTAATAAAAACACGTATCCGGTTTGCGATTTAGAATCGTCGGATCGGTGTCAAAGCTTGCATCGGCGTAACCATTTACGACTAGCTCTTTGTCACCTCCATATCGAGAAACATATCCTTAGTCCTTTTCGGTATTTCAGGATGTTCTTGACCGCTGTCGATGATCCACTCTGGATTACTTTGGTACCTTCCCAAGCCAAGCTACAGCATCGTCGGTCTGGTACACAGCATTGCATACATGATAGAGCCTATGGCTGAAGCATAGGAACATCTTTCATTTTCTCTCTATCTTCTGCTGTGGTGGGGCATTGAGTCGACTCAATCTTACACCTTGCAACACAGGTAAAAACCTTTCTTTGCTGATCCATTTTGAACTTTTCAAAACTTTATCAAGGTATGTGCTTTGTGAAAGTCAATTAAGCGTCTTGATCTATCTCTATAGATCTTGATGCCCAATATGTAAGCAGCTTCACGAGGTCTTTCATTGAAAACTTTTATTCAAGTATCCTTTTATGCTATCCAGAAATTCTATATCATTTCCAATTAATAATATGTCGTCCACATATAATATCGAAATGCTCTGAGCTCCCACTCACTTTCTTGTAAATCAGGCTTCTCCAAAAGTCTGTACAAACCCATATGCTTTGATCACACTATCAAAGCGTTTATTCCAACTCGAGAGGCTTGCACCGACCATAAATTGATCGTTGGAGCTTGCACACTTTGTTAGCACCCTTTGGATCGACAAAACCTTCTGGTTGCATCATATACAACTCTTCTTCTAGAAATCCATTCAAGAATGCGGTTTTACATCCATTTGCCAAATTTCATAATCATAAAATCGGCAATTGCTAACATGATTCGGACAGACTTAAGCATCGCTTCTGGTGAGAAAGTCTCATCGTAGTCAACCCCTTGAACTTGTCGAAAACCTTTTGCAACAAGTCGAGCTTTGTAGACAGTTACATTACCATCGGCGTCAGTCTTCTTCTTAAAGATCCATTTATTTTCAATGGCTTGCCGATCATCGGGCAAGTCAACCAAAGTCCATACTTTGTTCTCATACATGGATCCCATCTCAGATTTCATGGCTTCCAGCCATTTTGCGAATCTGGGCTCACCATCGCTTCTTCATAGTTCGTAGGTTCGCCATGGTCAAGTAACATGACTTCGAAATAGGATTACCGTACCACTCACTGTGCGTATTTTACTCTGGTTGACCTCGAGGTTCAGAGCAACTTGATCTGAAGCTTCATGATCATCATCATTAGTTTCCTCACTAATTGGTGTAGTTGTCACGGAACCATTTCTTGTGATGAACTACTTTCCAATAAGGGAGCAGATCTGATTATCTCATCAAGTTCTACTTTCCTCCCACTCACTTCTTTCGAGAAAACTCCTTCTCTAGAAAGGATCCGAATTTAACAACGAAAATCTTGCCTTCAGATCTGTGATAGAAGGTGTACCCAACATCTCCTTTGGGTATCCTATGAAGACACATTTTCCGATTTGGGTTCGAGTATATAGCAAATACCGGTACCACACAAAATAACATATATCACATATACCTTTGATCACCTTGCCATCCTTTTATCCGCCAAATACTTGGGGCAGTTCCGCTTCGGTGTCGATCGCTTGCGGTAAAACACTCGGTTTCAGGCTTAGGTCACTTGGGTTTCTTCTCTTGATCAGCAACTTTCTTGCTGTTCTTTTGAAGTTCCTTCTTCTTCCCTTTGCCATTTTCTTGAAACTAGTGGTCTTGCTGACCATCAACACTTGATGCTCTTTCTTGATTTCTACCTCCATGACTTTCGACATCGCGAAGAGCTCGAGAATTGTCTTAGTCATCCCTTGCATATTATAGTTCATCACGAAGCTCTTGTAGCTTGGTGGCGATGATTGGAGAATTCATCAATGGCACTATCATCCGGAAGATTAACTCCCAGCTGAATTAAGTGATTGTTATACCCGGACATTTTGATTATGTGCTCAGCGAGAACTATTCTCCTCCATCTTGCAGCTATAGAACTTATTGGAGACTTCATATCTCTCAATCCGGGCATTTGCTTGAAATATTAACTTCAACTCTGGAACATCTCATATGCTCCATGACGTTCAAAACGTCGTTGAAGACCAGTTCTAAGCCGTAAAGCATGGCACACTGAACTATAGAGTAGTCATCAGCTCTGCTTTGCGGACGTTCACAACCACGGCTCGGCATCTGCAGCAGAACTGTCACCCAGCGGTGCTTCGGGGCGTAATTTTTCGTGCAGCAATGAGGATAATCCTCAAATTCGGACCCAGTCCGTGTAATTGCTACCATCATCTTTCAACTTTGCTTTCTCAAGGAGCATTAAAATTCAACGGAACAACAACACGAGCCATCTATCTCGATAAACATAGACAAGCAAAATACTATCGGTACTAAGTTCATGATAAATTTAAGTTTAATTAATCATATTAAAAACTCCCACTTAGACAGACATCTCTCTAGTCATCTAAGTGATTACGTGATCCAAATCAACTAAACCATGTCCGATCATCACGTGAGATGGAGTAGTTTCAATGGTGAACATCACTATGTTGATCATATCTACTATATGATTCACGCTCGACCTTCGGTCTCGTGTTCGAGGCCATATCTGTTATATGCTAGGCTCGTCAAGTTTAACCTGAGTATTCGCGTGCGCAACTGTTTTGCACCGTTGTATTTGAGCGTAGAGCCTATCACACCCGATCATCACGTGGTGTCTCAAACGAAGAACTTCCATAGCGGTGCATACTCGGGAGAACACTTCTTGATAATTTTAGTGAGAGATCATCTTATAATTCTACCGTCAATCAAAGCAAGATAAGATGCATAAAGGATAAACATCACATGCAATCAATATAAGTGATATGATATGGTCATCATCATCTTGTGCTTGTGATCTCCATCGCTGAAGCTTACCGTCATGATCACCATCGTCACCGGTAGCGACACTTTGATCTCCATCGTAGCATCGTTGTCGTCTCGCCAACTATTGCTTCTCGACTATCGCTACTCCTTAGTGATAAAGTAAAGCAATTACATGGCGTTGCATTTCATACAATAAGCGACAACCATATGGCTCCTGCCGATTGCCGATAACCGGTTACAAAACATGATCATCTCATACAATAAAATATAGCATCATGTTTTGACCACATCACATCACATCATGCCCTGCAAAAACAAGTTAGGCGTCCTCTACTTTGTTGTTGCAAGTTTTACGTGGCTGCTACGGGCTGAGCAAGAACCGTTCTTACCTCGCATCAAAACCACAATGATACTTCGTCAAATAGACTCCGTTTAACCTTCTCAAGGACCGGGCGTAGCCTCGATTCAACTAAAGTGAGAGAGGCAGACACCGCCGGTCACCTTTAAGCAGCGAGTGCTCGGGCGGTGAAACCAGTCTCGCGTAAGCGTCTGGCGTAATGTCGGTCCGGGCGCTTCATCTCACAATACCGCTGAACCAAAGTATGACATGCTGGTAGGCGGTATGACTTGTATCGTCCACAACTCACTTGTGTTCTACTCGTGCACATGACATCAACGCATAAAACCAGGCTCGGATGCCCTTTGTTGGGAGCGTAGTAATTTCCTAAGCTCATGACGATATGACTTCTCCGCGCGGGGCTTCTCCTAAGCTCCGTGACGATATGACCGAAGTGGAATATGGTGGAAGGGGCACCGCACACAGCTAAGGAAAGATCCGTAGATCAACTTGTGTATCATGGGGTGCCCCCTGCCCGTATATAAAGGAGACAAGGGGAGGTGGCGGCCCAGGGGCGGCGCAAGGAGGTCCTACTCCCAGGAGTGGGACTCCACCATTTGAGACTCCTCGTCATGTCCGTGATCACATCGGGACTCGAACAAACTTGTGCATCAATACTTATAAACTCATAATGAACTGTCATCGAAATGTTAGCGTGCGGACCCTACGGGTTCGAGAACTATGTAGACATGACCTAGAACCATTCTCGGTCAATAACCAATAGCGGAACCTGGATGCCCATATTGGTTCCTACATATTCTCGAAGATCTTTATCGGTCAAACCGCATAACGACATCGTTGTTCCCTTTGTCATCGGTATGTTACTTACGAGAGATTCGATCGTCGGTATCAATACCTAGTTCAATCTCGTTACGGTAGAATCTCTTTACTCGTTCCGTAATACATCATCTCACAACTAACTCATTAGTTGTAATGCTTACAAGGCTTAAGTGATGTGCATTACCGAGAAGGCTGGAGATACCTCTCCGAGCAATCGGATGACAAAACCTAATCTCACAACCCAACAAGTACCTTTGGAGACACCTGTAGTACTCCTTTATAATCACCCAAGTACCAAAGTGTTCCTCCGGTAAGCAGGAGTTGCCAAACTCGGTGGGACTGAATCATGAAACTTAGTCGGACCGATTTGGTTCATAATGTGACCGTTAGGATTTTCGGTGGGACCGACACGTCAACTCGGTGAGACCGATTTTGTTAGGGTTAGGGCATAACGTAATCTCGGTGAGACCGATTACACAAACTCGGTGAGACCAATTTTGGTAATAGACAAATAGAGAGTTGGTCAGGCAAACTTGGTGGGACTGATTCGATCATCTCGGTTGGACCGAAACATTATGAAAAGGAGCAAGAGTGTTTGCATTACAATCTCGGTGGGACCGATTGCATATTTCGGTGAGACCGAAATTATTGCAGTAGGCAACAGAGAGTTTGCAATCCCATCTCGATGATACCGAGATCCCTATCGGTGAGCCCGAAAAGACTAGGGTTTCTGGCAGTGGCTATGTCAAGTGAACTCGGTGGGGCTGAGTTTGACTTTTGGCTTGAGACATATGTGGATGTGAGAAAGTGGTTGAGGGCTCTGGAGCATATCCTTAAGCACTTTGAGCAAGCAAGCCATTAAGCAACACCTCAGCCCCTCTTAATAGTATTGGCTTTCCTATGGACTCAATGTGATCTTGGATCACTAAAATAGAAAATATAGAGTCCTGAGCTTTGAGCTTGAGCCAATCCTTTGTCCTCAACATCTTGAAGAGGTTTTGTAGGATCGAAAGTATGTCTATAGGGGGGGGTGATTAGACTACTTGACCAAATAAAAACTTATCCTTTTCCCAATTTTAGTCTTTGGTAGATTTTAGCTATCTTAGCACAAGTCAAGCAATCTTAACACAATTCAAGCAAGCATGCAAAGACTATATGAGCAGCGGAAAGTAAAGCATGCAACTTGCGAGAATGTAAAGGGAAGGATTTGGAGAATTCAAACGCAATTGGAGACACAGATGTTTTTGTCATGGTTCCGATAGGTGGTGCTATCGTACATCCACGTTGATGGAGACTTCAACCCACGAAGGAGTAGCAGTTCTTGTGAGTCCACGGAGGGCTCCACCCACGAAGGTTCCACAAAGAAGCAACCTTGTCTATCCCACCATGGCCGTCGCCCACGAAGGACTTTCCTCACTAGCGGTAGATCTTCACAAAGTAGGTGATCTCCTTGCCCTTACAAACTCATTGGTTCAACTCCACAATCTTTTTGGAGGCTCCCAAGTGACACCTAGCCAATCTAGGAGACACCACTCTCCAAGAAGTAACAAATGGTGTGTTGATGATGAACTCCTTGCTCTTGTGCTTCAAATGATAGTCTCCCCAACACTCAACTCTCTCTCACAGGATTTGGATTTGGTGGAAAGAAGATTTGAGTGGAAAGCAACTTGGGGAAGGCTAGAGATCAAGATTCATATGGTAGGAATGAAATATCTTGGTCTCAACACAAGGGTAGGTGGTTCTCTCTCATAACATGTAGGTTGGAAGTGTAGGTTCGTTCTGATGGCTCTCTTCACGAATGAAGAGGAGGTGGAGGGGTATATATAGCCTCCACACAAAAACTAACCGTTACACACAACTTACCAATCTCGGTGGGACCGAATTGAGAAACTCGGTCAGACCGATTTAGCAAATCTAGTGACCGTTAGGATTTTCGGTGGGACCGACATGCAACTCGGTAGGACCGATATGGTTAGGGTTAGGGCATAACGTAATCTCGGTGAGACAGATTAGACAAACTCGGTGGGACCGATTTTGGTAATAAGCTAACCAGAGAGTTGGTCAGGTAAACTCGGTGGGACCGATTCGCTCATTTCGGTGAGACCGAAATGTTACGAAAAGGAAACAGAGAGTTTACATTGCAATCTCGGTGGGACCGATCGCTCATCTCGGTGGTACCGAAACATTACGAAGGGAAACAGAGAGATTACAATCCCATCTTAGTGAGACCGAGATCCCTATCAGTGAGACCGATTTGCCTAGGGTTTGTGGCAGTGGCTATGACATCTGAACTCGGTGGCGCCGGATAGAAAGAATTGGTGGGGCCGAGTTTGACTTTGGTTTAGGTCATATGTGGATGTGGGAAAGTAGTTGAGGGTTTTGGAGCATATCACTAAGCACTATGAAGCAAGAACCTCATTAAGCAACACCTCATCCCTCCTTGATAGTATTCGCTTTTCCTATAGACTCAATGTGATCTTGGATCACTAAAATATAAAATGTAGAGTCTTGAGCTTTGAGCTTGAGCCAATCCTTTTATCCTTAGTATTTTGAGGGGTCCACTTTTCTCATCCATGCCATGCCATTCATTGAGCTTTTCCTGAAATATTTATCTTGGAATAATGTTAGGTCAATGAGCTATATGTTGTTAGGAATTACCAAAACCACCTAGGGATAGTTGCACTTTCAGGTTCCACATCCTCTAGTCCATGCCACTCCATTGTTGAACTTATCTGAAACATACTAGGTAGAAGCATTAGTCCAACAAGAGATATGTTGACATTAATTACCAAAATCACCCAGGGAGCACTTGTGCTTTCAATCTCCCCCTTTTTGGTAATTGATGACAACATACATCAAAGCTTTAGATAAAGATATAGAGAATAACAAGTAAAGATTTGGAAGGACATGTAACATGCATAGGCTCCCCCTATATGTATGCAAACATGTAAATATGGAATATAGGAGCATGTGAATGCATAAGCATGACAGAGTAAGAAATGTGTTACATGTATCTTGGCTATATGCATCAGAGCAAATGATGTGAATATAGGAAATGTACCTTCATGCTCATGAGTCCTTCTTGCAAACAGTAAGTACATCAGCAAGAAATCCTCATGCACATGAGTGTGATGCATATACTTACCTTGTGGTCTTGAGTTGGCTTAGGAAGGAATGAACCTGAGTAAACAAGGTTAGATAACACATATACATCTACTAGCCAGAGCAAACAAAGAAACCACAAGAGTACCAAGACTGGGATGACATGTAGAGAGTGAGTACTGAGTACTCTATTGGATATAGACATGTCCCCAAGGGTAAAGATATGCAATTAATTCAAGAATTTACTTCCCTTAGATGTCTTGCTCCCCCTAAATCTTGCATGGGATACTGGGAGAAGATAGGGAACAGAAAATCAAAGCAAATGCAAATAATCAAATATGAACATGTCTTTCCCCTCTTACAGAGATGCGACTTCTCTCCTCTTGAACACCAAGCATCTTGGGTTTATACACTCTCCCCTTGAGCATTCTCTCCCCTATAGAAATGATTAAGCTTTGATGTGATCTCTCTCTCCCCCTTTGACATCAAGTTCCAAGAAGGGTTCTTCTGGATTTTTGTTACAAATGGTTTTGGTCCTTGAGTCACAGAACAAAGCAGCAAGTCGAATGTGATGCTGGTAGAGGACAAGAATCATTGAGTGGAGCTGGAGTAAAAAGAATGCAGGAACAAGTGGCAAGCTGTCTTCTCTGAGGTGAAATCGGTAGCACCGAGTTGTGTGCTTCGGTGGCACCAAAGGAATACGGTTGAACCGAAGAAAACAAACCGGTGTGACCGAGTTCATCATAGTGAAAACACTTGTCACCTCAACTCACTAGGCAATTAAGATCTCACAAGGATTTGCAAGGAATTAACTAAAAGATTTGCAGTGAATTTGATGCAGGAAATGCAGAACAGAAAAGAAAAGAAAAGATCTAGATGAAGTTTTTTTGATTTGAAAGGGGAAACAAATAGGCATGAGACAAATGCAAGAGCACGGAGAAACACAAGAGAACTTCATCTAGAATTGGTCGGTGACAAAGTCACCTATGTTAGAGTATATTGACTTAGGAGTCAAGTGAGGTCACTTGATCATAGGTCATACTCATCGTTTAAGCTCAAAATGGGATTACCATTTTTCGTTTAAGCATCTTGATGTATTCACATCTTGGTGAGTTGCTTTGACCCATGACTTGGAGTAAAGCTTCTGTAAGATGGAATAACATACCTTGGGTGGTGGTGTTGATCTTGATCATGTAGTTGACTTTGTGTGGGTTGCTCAAGGGTTATGTAGCTTATCAAGAATTTGGAGCACCGCTTAGAATTTGAGTTCATCTACCTACATGGGTTAGTCTTCCTTGTCGAAGGATATGTTTGAAGGGTTTCGTGCTTCCTTGTCTTCAACCACCATTGTGTAGAGAATTGGTGATGTAGAAATTGCTCAAGACGTGAGTGGGTTGCAATCTCATAGATTTAGATTCATCCAAGTACCTAAAAGGTTTAGATAGCTTGCAAGGGTGCGAATGTATCCAAGACATATAAGTAGCAACATGGAAGAAATATCAAGGATTAGTCAAAGGCTTATGCCTTGCATGTATCCAAAAGGAGTTCCTACTCCAAGTTTGAGGCATCAATGATGTTCAATTCACCCCTCAAACGGTAAAGACTTTCTCATCAAGCGGTTTGGTGAATATATCCGCCAATTGCTTATCGGTGCGAACATGCTTAAGATCAGTGTCCCCTTTGGCAACGTGATCTCGAATGAAATGATGACGAACTTCAATATGCTTAGTTCGAGAATGTTGCACGGGATTGTGAGCAATTTTTATAGCACTTTCATTGTCACAAAGCAATGGAACATGTTTCACATATATCCCATAATCTTTAAGAGTTTGGGTCATCCAAAGTAATTGAGCACAACATGAACCAGCGGCAATGTATTCCGCTTCGGCGGTGGATAAGGATACCGAGTTTTGTTTCTTGGAGGACCAAGACACAAGAAATCTACCAAGAAACTGACAAGTACCCGAAGTGGACTTTCTATCAACCTTGTCTCCGACATAGTCTGAATCGGAGTAACCAACAAGATCGAAAGAAGACCTCTTAGGATACCCAATGCCAAAATTTGGTGTGTGTATTAACTATCTCACTATCCTTTTCACAGCCTTAAGATGACATTCTTTAGGGGCCGCTTGATATCTTGCACACATGCACACACTTAGCGTAATATCGGGACGAGAGGCACATAGATATAACAATGAACCAATCATGGAGCGGTAAACCTTTTGATCGACCGGTTCACCATCTTTGGTCAAATCAAGATGTCCACTAGTAGGCATGGGTGTAGTCATACCTTTGCATCCTTGCATATTGAACATCTTGAATAAGTCCTTGGTGTACTTTGTTTGAGAGACAAAGGTTCCTTCCTTAGTTTGCTTGATTTGCAAACTGAGAAACAATTTGAGTTCACTCATCATAGACATCTCAAACTTCTCCGACATTAGCTTTCCAAACTTCTCACTAAAGTGAGGGTTAGTCGAGCCAAATATAATATCATCAACATATATTTGGCACACAAAGAGTTCTCCATTAACCCTTTTAGTAAAAAGAGTAGAATCTATTTTTCCAATCTCAAAGCCTTTTTCAATAAGGAACTTGGTCAAGCATTTATACCACGCTCCAGGAGCTTGTTTAAGACCATAAAGAGCTTTGTGAAGTTTGTAAACATGATTAGGTTTATTAGGATTGACAAAGCCGGGAGGTTGCTTAACATAAACTTCCTCCTCAATTTCACCATTTAGAAAAGCTCTTTTAATGTCCATTTGGTACAAGGTGAGATCATGGTGATTAGCATAAGCAAGTAAGATGCGAATGGACTCAAGTCTAGCAACGGGGGCATATGTCTCACCATAGTCCATACCTTCGACTTGAGTGTAGCCTTGGGCGACGAGACATGCTTTGTTGTGAACTACTTGTCCATCTTCATCTTGCTTGTTGCGAAACACCCATTTGGTACCGATGATGTTGTGGTTGTTGTCGGGCTTCTCAACCAATGTCCACACTTGATTTCTCTCAAAGTTGTGTAGCTCTTCATGCATAGCGTTTATCCAATCCGGATCTTCCAATGCTTCTTCAACCTTCATGGGTTCAATGCTAGAGATGAATGAATAATGTTCACAAAAGTTAGCCAAACGAGTTTTAGAGCGAGTGATTCTCCCGGTTTGGATATCATTGTAGATTTGCTCGACGGGATGGTCTTTGGCGACTCTTGCTCGAACTCGTCGGAGCTTTTGCTTGGCTCGGGGTGGAACATCTTCTTCATCTTGTTCTTCTTCTTGGCCTTCTTCATTGTTGACATTGTCATTCTCTTGTCGTGGTGGAGAAGGAGGTTGTTGATGTTCATCTTGTTGTACTTCCTCGTTTTGGTGTGTTCCACTTGTGGATGCTTTCATATCAACTCTTGGTTCACCTTGTCGAGAGGTGGAAGCTTCCACTTGGACGGACGAGGTACTCTCCTTCACCTCCGTTGGACGAATCTTTCCAATAGACAAGTCTTGGATTGCTTCCGAAGGGTCTTTGTCTCCTACATCAATTGGCAATTGCTCTACTTGCGAGTCGTTAGATTCATCAAACTTCACATCTACCGCCTCTTCAACCTTTCGGGTGAAATTGTTGTAGACACGGTAAGTGTGAGAGTTTGAGCCATAACCAAGTAGGAAACCTTCATGAGATTTAGGAGCAAATTTAGAACGACGATGCTTATCAAGAATGTAACACTTTGAGCCGAATACTCGAAAGTATCCAACTTGGGGTTTGTTACCGGTGAGGAGCTCGTATGCCGTCTTGCCGAGTAGCTTGTGAAGATACAAGCGATTTGTTGCGTGACAAGCTGTCTCAACCGCTTCCGCCCAAAAGTGTTTTGGAGTCTTGTACTCATCAAGCATCGTTCTTGCCATCTCAATAAGAGTCCGGTTCTTCCTCTCAACAACTCCATTTTGTTGAGGTGTGTACGTAGCCGAGAACTCGTGTGAAATGCCCTCTTTGTCAAGAAAGGTATCCACATTTGCGTTCTTGAACTCCGTTCCGTTGTCGCTCCGAACCTTCTTGATCTTCACTTCAAATTGATTTTGGGCCTTCCTAGCGAAGTGTTTGAAGATCTTTTGGACCTGCGATTTGTCATCAAGAAATAACACCCACGTAAATCTTGAAAAATCATCGACTATGACTAGACCAATGAGTTACCACCGAGACTCTTGTAGGCATTGGAACCAAAGAGATCCATATGAAGTAGCTCGAGTGGTCTTCTCGTGGTCATGATGTTCTTCACGGGGTGACTCCCTCCAACTTGTTTTCCTGCTTGACAAGCACTACAAAGTCTATCCTTGTCAAATATAACATCTTTTACTCCAAGGATATGATCACCTTTAATAAGCTTATCAAGATTTCGCATGCCCACATGACCTAACCTTCTATGCCATAGCCAGCCTTAAGAAGATTTAGCAATTAAGCAAGTTCTAGGTTGAGACTTTTTAGTGAAATCAACAATGTAAAGATCACCTCTACGTATACCGGTAAAGACCATTTTATGATTGTCTCTTCGAAACACATGGCAATCTACTTCAGTAAAAAGGACATTGAAACCGAAATCAACAAGTCTAGATACTGAAAGTAAATTGTACCCAAGAGATTCAATGAGCATGACGTTTTGTATGGAGCTATCATGTGAGATGGCCACCTTACCGAGGCCAACCACCTTATCCTTTGAGTTATCACCAAAAGTGACATACTTTCGAGGGCCGTTGTTTTCAGCAAGCTCACGAAACATATCCTTGTCTCCGGTCATATGATCAGTACATCCACTATCAAGGAACCATTCCTTTCCTCCAGCCATGTAGCCGCGAAGATTAGCCATAAGACCAAAGTGTCTCATCGCATCGTCAAGATCATAGTCACTATCATCATCCTCATCATAGTATCCATCTTCAACATTGTCTTGTATTTGATAAATTCCTAGAGAGGGTAATTCATTAGATAAATGATCATCACAATAGTCATCTTTATGAATTCTAATGGCTTCGGATATGATATTGCTAATGATTCCAACATCTCCTTTGGCACACATGAGATTGGTAAGCTCAAATAGACAAAGACCAAACATAGGATCACTGTAATTCATCTTACTCAAGGCAATAGACTTATGGAGAATTTCGTCTAAGTTTTGCAAGGAATAGTTTGGAAATCTTTCCTCAAGAAATCTCCATATAGTGTAGGCACACTCAAGAGTAGGCAAACATCCAATCAAGTTTCTAGGCAAGCCTCTAGTGATAAGATTGATAGTTCTAAGATTGCGAATCATGTCAAGATCCTCATCGGGTGTGGGATGCAAAGGATCAATATGAGGAGCACAAGGGCTAGTAATGTACTTGTTCAAATGATATTCATTGAAAATCTCAAGCATCTCATTTTTCCACTCATAAAAGAACTCTCCATCAAGAATAGGCACTCTACATTTAAGACTCCCCAACGTAGACTCATCCATCTTCCTCCAATGGTGATTAAACCAAAGCAATGGAGACCACAGCACTGATACAAATTGAAAGGATCGAGAAGAGGTGTCTAGAGGAGGGGGGTGAATAGACTCTTAAAAATAAAAGTTGCAGTTTTTAAATTCTTTAAGTTGGAGTGGAATTTTAATACAAGTTCACATATTCACAATACATGTCGAGCAAGAATGATAAGAGTATATGAGCAGCGGAAAGTAAAGCATGCAAGTTGCAAGAATGTAAAGGGATGGGATTGGGGTGTGCAAACGCAATTTGGAGACAAGGAGATTTTTTATCCGTGGTTCCGATAGGTGGTGCTATCGTACATCCACGTTGATGGAGACTTCAACCCTCGAAGGGTAATGGTTGCGCGAGTCCACGGAGGGCTCCACCACGAAGGGTCCACGAAGAAGCAACCTTGTCTATCCCACCATGACCGTCGCCCACGAAGGACTTGTGTCACTCGGGTAGATCTTCACGAAGTAGGCGATCTCCTTGCTCTTACAAACTCCTTGGTTCAACTCCACAATCTTGACGGAGGCTCCCAAGTGACACCTAGCCAATCTAGGAGACACCACTCTCCAAGAGGTAACAAATGGTGTGTTGATGATGAACTCCTTGCTCTTATGCTTCAAATGATAGTCTCCCCAACACTCAACTCTCTCTCATAGGATTGGATTTGGTGGAAAGATGATTCGAGTGGAAAGCAACTTGGGGAAGGCTAGAGATCAAGATTTATGTGGTTGGAATGGAATATCTTGACCTCAACACAAGTGTAGGTGGTTCTCTCTCAGAAAATGTATGTTGGAAGTGTAGGCATGTTCTGATGGCTCTCTCCACGAATGAAGAGTGGGTGGAGGGGTATATATAGCTTCCACATAAAATCTAACCATTACACAAAATTTACCAAACTCGGTGGGACCGAATCATGAAACTCGGTAGGACCGATTTGGTTCATAATGTGACCGTTAGGATTTTCGGTGGGACTGACACGTCAACTCGGTGAGACCGATTTCGTTAGGGTTAGGGCATAACGTAATCTCGGTGAGACCGATTACACAAACTCGGTGAGACCGATTTTGGTAATAGACAAACAGAGAGTTGGTCAGGCAAACTCGATGGGACCGATTCGCTCATCTCGGTTGGACCGAAACGTTACGAAAAAGAACCAAAGTGTTTGCATTACAATCTCGGTGGGACCGATTGCATATTTCGGTGAGACCAAAATTATTGCAACAGGCAACAGAGAGTTTGCAATCCCATCTCGGTGATACCGAGATCCCTGTCGGTGAGACCGAAAAGACTATGGTTTCTGGCAGTGGCTATGTCAAGTGAACTCGGTGGCGCCGGATAGATCAAATCGGTGGGGCCAAGTTTGACTTTTGGTTTGGGGCATATGTGGATGTGAGAAAGTGGTTGAGGGCTTTGAAGCATATCATTAAGCACTTTGAGCAAGAAAGCCATTAAGCAACACCTCATCCCCTCTTAATAGTATTGGCTTTCCTATGGACTCAATGTGATCTTGGATCACTAAAATAGAAAATGTAGAGTCCTGAGCTTTTAGCTTGAGCCAATCCTTTGTCCTCAACATCTTGAAGAGGTTCCACATCCTCTAGTCCATGCCACTCCATTGTTGAACTTATCTGAAACATACTAGGTAGAAGCATTAGTCCAACAAGAGATAACATTAATTACCAAAATCACCCAGGGAGCACTTGTGCTTTCAAGAACATGATAACAGAGTGCATGAAAATATAGCATGACGATAAACCACGATCCATAAGCATAACCGAAATACCGATAGCAGTAGCAAAACAAACAGACGGTCATTAAAGATTCAAGTTGAAAACCAATGCTTCTGCATGGCTATCATGCAAATGGTGGTTGTGTCTTGCCTGGGGATGAAGAAGGCTCCGGGGAGAAGTGCGGTGAAGCCGCGGAAAGATTCGCTGGAAAAGATTCTCTCTCGGAGGGGGCTGATTAGGGACAAGGGCAAAATGGTCATTTCCATTATGTCAAACCATAGTGAAAATGGTGGGTACAGGACGGGCTCAATGAGGCGAACACATGGGCATTGGATTCACCTCAATCGGAGTTACGGTTGCGGAGTTATGAGGTGTTGAACACGAGGGACCAATCTATGAATAAAACTTCAACAAACAAGTCCCTGGAGGCAAAAACTGAAAGCGCCTTCGGGCGGATTACGCCTTCTGCAAAAGAAAACGTATTATCAGCCGAAGAACAATGAAAGTACGTTTCCTCAAACGGGAAACGTATTATGCGGAATACGCTTTCAGGAGAGAAAAGCGCAAAGAGGGAAACGTGCCCCCACTTATCCACGTGGCAAGGTGCTGGGCCACTGGCGCGTGGGTCCCAGGCGCAGGGGGAGGGGACACGGGCGCTCGTACCCTTCCTCTCGCTCGCCCTGTTCCTCGCGTGAAGCAGAGGCAGAGCAGGGGAGGGGCGCGAGGGGGCCGGCCTGCTCCGGCCATCTCCGGCCCGGCTGAGGGCACCGGCGGGACCGCAGTGGCCAACCGCACCCATCCATAGGGAGTACGGCCTCCGGGGAGGCGCGGGGAGGAGGGGAGGGGTGGTGCCATGGAGAGTACAGGAAGCTTCGGGCGATGGGGTTCTTCGGCGGTGCGGCCGCTCCGGCGAGGGGGAAAGTGGGTGTGGCAGCTCAGCGGGACGAGGGGGAGGCAGTGGACGTGGAGGGGAGGCTAGAGGAGGCTCGGCTTGGCCAGGGCAGCTCGACTCCGGCGATGACCGAGAAGGCAATGGCGAAACGAGGAGGGGCCGAGGACTCCGGTTGTCGAGGAGGAAAGAGGAGAGGCTTGGGAGCTGCGGGAGGGGTCGAGGGTCCTTATATAGGCCGCGGGAGGGGTTTGGGAGCGCTCTAGAGAGCTCTAGCTCGATGCCAATGGAGGTCAAGGGCGTGTTGTGGCACGGGCGCGGCGATTGCGACTCGACCACGGCGAGTCCGGACGGGGCATTGATGCAGAAAGATGGAGATGAGCACGGGCGAGCTAGAGGACATGATGTGGACGCGAGAGGCAGAGGGGAGCGGACGGACACAGCACCGTGGTTTGGCAGAGCGCGAGATTTGGCATGTCCGACCCGTGGTCGCCGCGTGAGCTGGCTCAAGTGGCGCGTTCTGGCTGGGCCGACAATGTCTAGTAGAATGACCTTAGTGCCCTGAGTCCAAAGGCGGTAACCACTTGGTCCAGGGGCAAAGAAGAGAAAAGCAGGAGGTTCCAAACTAGCTGAATAGCAAGGTGTTTGATGCCTTCCGCAGAAGATTGGTCGGGAGGGTTATACTGAGATTTGACGGGGGTTGATCATTCACTAAGGTGACTGAGATGGCAAGGTTTCAGCTCAAGAAGAGTAGTTTAGCTAGTGGTTGCTGTAGAAACCACCAGACTGGACAGAAATACAAAACATGAAGTAGCACTCACTAGGAGTGTCAACTTGAGCTCAACTTGGGAAAGGCAGAGTTGTTTGATCATATGAAGATGCTGAAAAAGGTTTCATACCATTTGGATAAACCAAAATGGTACTTCCTTCACAAACATTTCCACTGACCAGAAACTTGCAAAAATTCAAGAGGGAAAATGGCTAGATGGAATATGCCCAAATTGGGCGGAGATAGGTTATATGGATAAGATAAGGCCTAGGAAAATTTTCAGACATAATGGAGCAAGATAAAATATACTTGCTTCATTAACTAAAAATTTGGACAGAACCAAAGAATTGATGCTCAGCTCACATGGATGCATT
The DNA here is from genome assembly GCA_021605205.1 of Aegilops longissima. Taxonomy (NCBI): domain Eukaryota; kingdom Viridiplantae; phylum Streptophyta; class Magnoliopsida; order Poales; family Poaceae; genus Aegilops; species Aegilops longissima. Next base: position 174,991,960 of record CM038682.1, read on the forward strand.
GCATGAGCTCAAATCTTGAGGAGGGCTATGATATGAAAGACCATGCAAAAATTCAACTCAATTGGATTAACCTAGCTAGTACTTCCATCACAACCAATTTCCTCAGACATGAACTTTGAAAAATTGCTCAGGAATATTTACTAGGCAAATTAAGTTGAATTTTGACATGAGGCAATTATTTGGACAGGAAAATGTGTCCAAAAGGTTTGGGGTAAAATGGGCAAGGGTAGATGACACTTGCTTCACAATCTGCCATCCAGGACAGAATTGGAAATGAATTTATTGAGCATGATGGGAAACATGGCCAATGAAATATTTTGCCATATTTGAAGAAGATATGACCCAAACAATTTATGAGAATTATTTGGGAATTTAAGGAGTGATGGAAATATAGGTTGCTTCACAACCTAGGGCAAAAAGGATTATTCCTTTAATAGAAAAAGGAATATTCCCAATAAAAAGAATATTGGGATTTGGTCTAAGGTGGAAATGGAAAGGTCTACGAAAGGATTTGGGTATGACAAGCCACTCTGGAAGCAAAGAAGAGTTTGTCTTCTTCAGTTCCCAGACCACAAAGCCACGGAAAAATAAAACTCAGGCAAAAACCTCAGAAAATCAAAAGAAAAAGAAAGGGCCAAAAATCAGGCTGTTACAAATGAGAATGGAAATAATTTAAGGATATACTAGTAGCGATTTTTCTCATCATTAGTGAATAGGGTGGCTATATCATTTAATTTAGTAAGATGTGCCACAACAGTCTCAGATTCATAGCCATAAAAAGGATCAGATTCAACCAAAGTAATTATCTCAGGGTCGACAGAGAAATCATAATCCTTATCGGAAATACAGATATGTGAAGTAGCAAAAGTAGGGTCATATTTCATTCTAGCATTCAAAGACTTTTCTTTCAGCTTAGCTAATAATTTCTTAAGATCATATCTATCATTGCAAGCAAGAAAGTCTCTAGCAGTTTCTTCATCCATAACATAACCCTCAGGCACAATAGGCAATTCATATCTAGGGGGATAATCTTCATCATCACTTTCATCAATATTATCAGTTTCAATAATTTCATTCTCTCTAGCCCTAGCAAGTTGTTCATCAAGAAATTCACCTAGTGGCACAAAGAGTATCAAGCATAGAAGTAGTTTCATCATAAGTATCATGCAAAGTAGAAGTGGCATCATCAATAATGTAGCGGGTTTAGGCTTCATAAGCTTACTCAAATGTAAGGTGAATCAAGTGCGAGGCGAGATGGCGAGTGCCTTACCTCCCTCGTAGTTGAGGGAAAATCTTAGTTCTTTCGTCTTTCAAGTTCCTCATAGTGATCAATGATATAAGTCCCAAGTGACTCAAAGAATAGAGCTATGCTCCCGCAACAAATACCTTGAAAATAGTCTTGATAACCCACAAGTATAGGGGATTGCAACAGTTTTCGAGGGTAGAATATTCAACCCAAATTTATTGATTCGACACAAGGGGAGCCAAAGAATATTCTCAAGTATTAGCAGCTGAGTTGTCAATTCAACCACACCTGTAAGACTTAATATCTGCAGCAAAGTATTTAGTAGCAAAGTAGTATGGAAGTAGCGGTAACGGTGGCAAAAGTAACAGTAGCAGTTTTGTAGTAATTGTAACAGTGGCAACGGTAAAGTAACTAAGCAAGAGCAATATGTGCAAAGCTCGTAGGCATTGGATCGGTAATGGAGAATTATGCCGAATGCGATTCCTCATGCAACAGTTATAACATAGGGTGATATAGAACTAGCTCCAGTTCATCAATGTAATGTAGGCATATATTTTAAATATCATACGTGCTTATGGAAAAGAACTTGCATGACATCTTTTGTCCTACCCTCCCGTGGCAGCGGGGTCCTATTGGAAACTAAGGGATATTAAGGCCTCCTTTTAATAGAGTACCGGACCAAAGCATTAACACTTAGTGAATACATGAACTCCTCAAACTACGTCATCACCGGTAAGTATCCCGATTATTGTCACTTCGGGGTTAACGGATCATAACACATAATAGGTGACTATGGACTTGCAAGATAGGATCAAGAACTCACATATATTCATGAAAACATAATAGGTTCAGATCTGAAATCATGGCACTCGGGCCCTAGTGACAAGCATTAAGCATAGCAAAGTCATAGCAACATCAATCTCAGAACATAATGGATACTAGGGATCAAACCCTAACAAAACTAACTCGATTACATGGTAAATCTCAATCAACCCATCACCGTCCAGCAAGCCTACGATGGAATTACTCACGCACGGCGGTGAGCATCATGAAATTGGTGATGGAGGAAGGTTGATGATGACGATGGCGACGGATTCCCTCTCGGAGCCCCGAACGGACTCGCACCAGCCCTCCCGAGAGTTTAGGGCTTGGCGCCGGCTCCGTGTCGTAAAACGCGATGAATCCTTCTCTTTGATTTTTTCTCCCCGAACGTGAATATATGGAGTTGGAGTTGAGGTCGGTGGAGCAACAGGGGCCCACGAGGCGGGGGCGCGCCAGGGTAGGCGCGCCCCACCCTCGTGGACAGTGTGGGCCCCGGCCTTGATTCTTCGCCATATTTTTATATATTCCAAAATATTCTCCATGAAGTTTCAGGTCATTCCGAAAACTTTTATTTCTGCACAAAAATAACACCATGGCAATTCTGCTGAAAACAACGTCAGTCCGGGTTAGTTCCATTCAAATCATGCAAGTTAGAGTCCAAAACAAGGGAAAAAGTGTTTGGAAAAGTAGATACGATGCAGACGTATCATCTTACATGCAACTACCTGCCCATGCATCTCCAACAGACCACCGACAAAGCAATAAGTCAGTTGCAATCGGGTGTATAGTCATGCAATTGCAACCGAGGGCGATACATGCAGTTGCAAGCCTAGTGTCAGGCGAAGGGTGGTATCATGACAAAAAGTAATAAGAAAACAAGGTTAATAAACATAGGGTGGTATCGTGACAAAATGTAATAAGAAAACAAGGATCAAAAAATAAAAATAAAATAAAAAATAAAACAAAGTTTGCCGAGTTAAAATTGCTCAGACACACTCCACATGCTTAAGCCGCTTCCTAGCTCTCGTGGTTACAACGGCTCAAACAAACTCTAGAAAACCATCTCCTATGCACATTAAAAAAGCGCCAAAAAATGGGCTGGTGAGTAGATCAAATATGAAAAACCAACATATTCAGTAACAAAACACTACAAGTAAAATAATTTTTTTAAAAAGAAAATATTTAGAGAAAATAATTTCAAAGAGAATGTATGGAGGTAACATATACGTTTAAAAAATGTAGGCTAACATTTCTCTAACCCGAAAAAAGCAGTCTACATCTACTACAAATATAAATATGAATTTAAACAACAGTTTAGATGCCGGCGAGCAAAAAGATATCCATTGTTCATGGGTCAAAAATGCTCACACTATATATTTTTGACATATGGCGTACGTGCTAGAAAAGGACAGACATGAATACAACATACATGCTTCTAAATAAGTGTTGAATAAATCTGCAACCCAAAACTACCATTTTTTGATACATGCAAATGTGCATGCGAGTCCCGGGATGCTGCACGAGGATAGCAGAAATCAAAAGATAAAAGCAACAACAGAAAGTACATTTTACTGAGTCACAAATTATAAAAAAAGGTACAAGAACAAAAATATAAAACTCAGTTTAGCACAGTAGCTAATAATTCAGTAGGAAACTGGCATGCTAATGTAAATAATTGCAGCCTTGAAAAAGGAAAACAAAAACAACAAAGAAAAAGGCCCGCCCAAACAACCTGCCGAGCCCACAAAGCAAAACACTCAACCCCCAGCCGAACAATGATTCAGTTGGAAGGCCGATGAAAAAGAAAAGAAACGGGCTGGTCCGCATGTTACACAGGCCTAAGCAAGGACAGGCACACCAGCGCGAATCTTAAAGCGAACAAAAATCCAACGGTTGACTCGTCGACTGAGACTTAGCAGCACCATTTGTGTTTATTCTATGTGTTTACTTCTTGTACGCTTATGCCGGCTCCGTCAAATATTTTTTTTCACTCTCCAGAGATTATAACTTTACCCACTAATAAGTCATACACTTGTATAATGTCACCAATGAAACTTTCCTATACTTTAAAGGCATGTACAGTGGTGACATATGGATACAGATGCCTCATCAGAAAAAGTAGTTTAAGGCATTTATATTGATTTTTTCTCCAACACAAGCTACTACTATTTTATTTATTTATTTTTTGAACACAGTACAGACGCAAGCTACTAGTAGTGGGCCTCGTCAATTAATAGAAAGTAGACTCCCACTACACATATGTATCCCCACTCTTCAGTTCAACTTTTTCAGCTTTATGCATCGAATCACACTTTTTCTTCCCAAGCACCCGCCTCCTATCGAGGATCCTGCTACACCATCCGGACCTACTTTTCCTGACATCTGATCCTTCATTGCCTGCGGAACATCACCCTACCATGCCCTAAGAGAGAGGGGTTGGACCTCATCACCTTTCCTCATGATGTAAAATATCCCCCGTTGGTACTGTATCTAGTTTTCAGCTCAGTGGGTCAAGTATCTCCATGAGTTAGTGGTTCCTCCTACCACTTAATCAGCTCTAGGGGGTTAACAGTAGTAAATATGCATGGCTAGGAACATAATTAGGGTCTCCCATAAATATAGTATGGTTGCACTGTTATAACAAGTGAGTTCTTCATTTGTTTTGTAGTGATGCTTGACTCAGGTGAGGGGTGTTATCTCTACCTATTGATACCTTGATTCTCAAGAAAGGAGAAAGTTATCACTTGGCGCAAACTCTTGCACTTTGGGGCAACAACATGGATAATATGAGACATATGGAAACAAAACTGGAGGTACATGTGAAGGGTATGATGATAAAAGTTTGGTCCACTGGTCCATGGTCGACTAGTCAATGGTGGAGGGATCATGGTCTGTATAGTGAGCCGAGAAATCCTATTTGGTGCTTATTGTTTCAAATTGTCCGCCTAATGCACGAAGCAATAGTGACTTGGATTGAGCCAACTAGAAAGGAAGCATTACATATAGTCGAGCGGTTTTCTTCTATTTCTCATGCATGATTTTTTCTGGGTTTTCTCTTTAGCGTGTCTCTTTCATAACTTTTTAACGGATTTATTCTCATACATTTTGTTCCTTTTCCTTTATTTTTACCTTTTTCTAATTTTGAATACATATTTTAACTTTGGGAACTTTTCTTAATTCACCAAAATTTTAAAACATGGGCATCTTACATTCCTCAATTTTTTTTGAAATTTTGTGAACAATATTTAGTTTTTGGGAAGATTTTTAAATTTTTGCAAAAAATTTAACTTCATGGACATTTTTCTAAATTCCTAATCACTTTTTAATCAAGGAATATGTTTTAACTCTGTCAAAACAAACCTATATTAGTTTTTCCTGAGATTTTTCTTTTGAAAAACAAAAGAACAAAGACCAAGACGAATGAAAAGGAAATCGTTGTCAACGGAGAACTCGAAGGAACGTTTAGTAGGTTGGTCCATGACCATGCGCTACATGCCTTATGCTAACATTTTTACGCAATAATAATCAAATAGGAGGGAGGTCCCCAGTGAGCCATTCCCTCTCATCCCTCTCCCATGATGGCCATTGGATACTTTTGGGATTCTTCTAGTGTTGGGATCCTTTGCTTTCGGCATCCTTGTTGAATTTTTCTTTTTATTTGAGTTTCGTAATTTGCCTTGGACTTGGGTTGATTGCCTTAGACCTGGGTGGAACATATTGGACTTTTATTGATTTGCCAGGCAGAAACCCATATGTCAGGAAATTGAGACGAATATTTGATGAGACCGATCTTTTGCCATTTTGATGTTCTAAGGATCTCGCAAATTGCCCTAAGCTTCAATGCATTTGAAGATTTTACTTTGTGGCATTGTGATTTTTGAGTTGTCGAATGGTAGAACGAAAGATTTGTGTAACTTGTTGCACAGGGTTGAAATTTGTCATCATTGTTAGCTAGTGACAACAGTCTACTATCGTATATGTACCGTGCATCTACTGTACGAAATTCCTCATAGCAAGCACTGAAGAAAAACATCGGCACTTGTTTTTATGCGGTCATGGAAGAAATCCTTAAACAAAAAGTATACCAAAATTTATTAATTATAATTAATTTGCAACGGGAAATTAATTTATTTTGGGCTAAATTAGGTGTTAAATGAATTATTTGACATTATATACATCTTGATCAGATAAATCATGTCAAATGAGTGTTTAGATAACATCTTTTGCATATAAGGGCATTTCAAACTTTCACTATCAGCTACAGACTCACCAGTCGTCCTAAAAGTACTTGCCAAACACATTTTTTCGTCCTCATTGCTTCTACCAGCTCTAGCTGCTTCTCAGCTTCTAGCAGCTCCAAGTGCTTCTCATTCAGCTACAACCCAAACAAAGAGGGCCTACTATGGTTTATCTCAGAGGAAAGGTTTAATTAGACATTGTCCAAGAAGGGTGAATGAAGTGGCTTGTGAGCTCGCTAACACTTTTTTCTGCGAAAAGTTAATTTGTTTTGTACCAATTAAACCTGGGATCGTTGATCCACAAACTAGTGGATGATGTAATTGTTTGATGATTAATAAAACTAGTCATGATGGTATTTCGTCAAACTATTATAACAACTAATAATAATACAATCTATCTACTATATCACTAAGCTCCCTAAGGGTTGAAGGCCTCTCGTTCAATTGAGGACAATGTGGTTTTGGATTGGTTCTCCATTTGACTTTGTCTACATTTTTTCAAGGAGCTCTTTCATCCAAGTGCAGTGTTCAATTTTAAAGTTGGTTCATGATTTTGACTAGTCAATGATTTTTCAAATCAATCAGCAACAACGAACTTATAAAAATATACTAGTCTCGTGACTCTCATCACCTGACAAAAAATAAATTCTAACATGCAACACTGTAGCACTAATATGATTTTGGATTGACATTCCAATTTTGAATTGGTTAATAGTTTCTCAAGGAGCTCTCTCGTTCAAGTGAGGTGTTCAATGTTGAATTTGGTTCACGATTTTGACTGGTCAATGATTTCTTAAATCAATCTGTGACAACCAGCTTATAATATACATCAGTCTTGCACTCTCTTATCAACTGACAAGACATAAATACCAACATGCTACAATATAGCACCAATATAATAAATGGTGTCACCACTGCAAGAAACTTCCTTGCATACGCGTGGGTTAATTTACAGATAACACGTAATTATACCTCCAAAACAAGGCAATCAAAATAGAATATTAAAACAATTGATTACCCCCAGACACCAAACCAAATAATTCTATTTATGAAATCCTAACAACACCAACCTCACGGCGAAGCGTGCCCAATCCTTATAGTGATAACAATACATGAGATCATGATAGGCGCGTTGCCGTGCCATCCATATTTTATGCAACTATCTAATATTTTATAAGCAGAAAATACAATAAGGATGGAATATATGATTTGTTTATTTTATATGGTTCAACTTTAATTATTAAAAAAGTCACACGGGTCAACTATGTTTTGTATATACTGCCCGAAAATGTTAGGAAGTTGTTCAACTTATTCTCTTGGTTTTTAGAAAAAGTTTAAATACAATTTGCATCCCCATGCTTTTTTTGTGTGAACTGCGCATGCGTTTGTTTGTTTTTCTTCTTCTAGCCATGTGTGTAGCACAAAATCTGTTTAGAGGTGGAAACAGTTTAGTTTAGTGTGTACTCGAAGCAAGCACATAAATCAATCAGGCCAAGAATTAGAGGCCTAATTCACATCTCTTTGGTCCGATTCCTCCTAGCTCGTTCTATTTTACTTCTTTTTATTATGAGTAATCAGTCCACCAAAATGTGTGATGTCCGATGCCATCAAGTTGTTGGAACATGGTCATAAACTCTACACTTTAAACACACAAAATATATTGTTTTAACAGAAATTGTATTAAACAACAGCCAATTAAATAAAGCCATGTATATCTTGATGTCAGAGCATGTTTGGTTGATTGCCTGAATTTTCACAATGTGTACATTTGCCATTTTTTTGTTCTCAAGAAATTGGTGTTGATTCAAAATTCTTCTAGTCACGTGTTGGCAAATTTTGATAGGTCCCAAGGCCGAACTGCGGCATGTCTTGGATTTGGCTCAGAGGATGTTTTGGACGTCATCAACTGTGATTGTAATCACTGGTTGAGTAACACAAGAATTATTTCGAAGAAGAAAATGGTGTACGGTTTTGATTGCTTATTGCCAAGCGCCAAGCACACTGGAGAAAGCAAATCACTCGTAACCGAGTAGACTTCGACTTCTCTTGCCTTGCGCACCACAGCAGAATGAGTATTTTCATCCACGGGCCCCAATCGTGCATCAAGCAGCACGAATCATAAAGCTGTGGTCGCGCTATCTTTCTGGAAGGTTCGAGAGCCCAACAGATCTCTCGAGAACCCTCTAAACCCATCTCCCCACCCCTCCCCCAAGAAAGCTCCCCGCTCTCGTTTTACAAAACCCACTCCATTTCACACCCCGTCTCGCTCACCACAAGAATCCAAAATCGCAGCAGAGAGAGAGAGAGAGAGAGAGAGAGAGAGAGAGAGGGAAAGACGAGAGAGAAAGAGGAGAGAGAGAGAGAGAGACCATGACTTCCGACGTCTCTTGCAAGGGTGCCGCCTCGGCCAGCCTCCTCAAGCCCGATGCTCACGTGGCCTTCGGCGCGGTCCACTCCCCCGCCGTCATCGTCGACCGCTGCCCGTACAACACCCAGGCCAAGGAGGCCAGCCGCTACGACGACGACGACTACAGCGGCCGCGACCTCGTTATCCCCAACTTCTTCTCGCAGGGGATAAAACTCTATATGTAAAATGTGCTTAAAAGTAATAAAACTCTTTGTGTTCAAAAATAAAATAAAATCAATCAAGCCAAGAATTGGAGGCCTAGTCACATCTCTCTGGTCCCATTAACCAGAGAGCTGTGTGGTTGCTCCTAGCTCGCTCTATTTACCCTTTTTTTAACACAGTATATACATAGATGCTATTTTACTATTTTTAAATTATTATGAGTAATGAGTCCACCGAAATGTGTGATATCCGATGGCATCAAGTTGTTGGAACATGGTTATAAACTCTACACTTTAATCACATAAAATATATTATTTTACCGTAAATCATATTAAATAACAACCCATTAAATAAAGCCATGTATGTCTTGATGTCAGAGCATGTTTGGTTGATTGCCTGCATTTTCACAATGTGTACATTTTTCATTTTCCCGTTCTCAAGAAAATGGTGTTGATTCAAAATTCTTCTAGTCACGCGTCTGCAAATTTGGTAGGTCTGAAGGCTGAACTGCAGTATGGCTTGGATTTGGTTCAAAGGATATTTTGGGCATTATCCACCGTGATTGTAAACGCTGATTGAGTAACACAAGAATTATTTAGAAAAAAAATGGTGTGTGGTGTTGATTGCTTTATTGCCCAGCGCCAAGCACACTAGAGAAAGCAAATCGCTTATAACCGAGTTGTTATTCCTTCTTGCAGATGAAGCTCTGTTGCCTCATAAGCCGTCGTACAGCAACCTCTGTTGCCTCGCGCAGGCGCAGCACAGCAGATCCACAATTGCCTTCATCCATGGCCATCGATCGTAGTACATCAAGCAGCACGAATCGTGAAGCTGTGGTCTCCCGATCGTTCTGGAAGGCTCGAGGCCTCTTCCGATCTCCCCAGAAGCTTCTAAACCCAGTTCAGCATCCCCTCCCCCAAGAAAGCTTTCCCGCTCCTCCTTTACAAAACCCCCCTCCATCCATTTCCCATCCCCTCTCGCTCAGCCACAAGAACCCAAAATCATCACAGCAGAGAGAGAAAGAAGAGAGGGAAAGAAGAGAGGGAGAAGAGGGAGAGAGACCATGGCCTCCTCCGTCGTTTGCAAGGGCGAGGATTCCGCGCCGGCCAGCCTCCTCAAGTCCGGTGCTCCCGTGGCCTTCGGCCCCCTCCACTCCCCCGCCGTCACCGCCGACCACCGCCCGTACAACGCCAAGGGCAAGGAGGTCGTCCGCTACGAGGACGAGGACGACGACGACTACAGCGGCCGCGGCCGCGTCATCCCCAGCTTCTTCTCGCAGGGTATGCTTCCCTTCCCCATCTGTGGTGCGCCGTTTCTTTGCGTTCGTTCTGAAGTCTCAACATCGCGAGTCAAATCAGCGTTCTGATCTGCTTTTGCCGTCCTTGGTGTTGATTCTGCAGACGTGCTCGACCCGCTCGGCTGGCCGACCAGCATGGCCCGTCTGCTGTCTCTGATGGAGAACGTCGCATCTCAGACCGGCGGCCTCTCCTCCACTGCTGGGGCTGGCGCGTCGCGGCTCGCACGCTGGGTCGCCAAGGAGGACGACGACGCGGTGTACCTCAAGGTGCCGATGCCGGGGCTGACCAAGGAGCACGTGGAGGTGCGCGCGGACAAGAACATCCTGGTGATCAAGGGCGAGGGCGAGAAGCAGCCCTGGGACGGCGACGACGACTCCGCGGTGCCGAGGTACAACCGCCGCATCGAGATGCCCGCTGCTGACGCGTACAAGATGGACAAGATCAAGGCCGAGATGAAGAACGGCGTGCTCTGGGTAACCCTGCTCAAGGTCAAGGAGGAGGAGCGCAAGGACGTCTTCCACGTCAAGGTCGAGTAGTCCAACAGGGCAGTGCTCATGGAGGATGGCCGGCGCGAGAGTGTGAGAGACGCCTTGTTGATGTGGTCATGTTTGGTGCCTTTCTTCCCTGTTTTGCTTCGTTGATCGTCTTGGATCGAGTAGGTAGGTAGTGGTCTGGTGGTGAAGTTGGTCGCGAACTCTGTCAAATTTCCTCTAGTTCGGCATATGATGAACTTGCTTTGGTGGTGAAATTGGTCATGAAATTCTGTTGATTTCCTCAAATTTGGCATATGATGAACTGATTTGGTGCTGAAATTGGTCATGAAACCTTGTTGATCTTTTAAGTTTGGCGTGCTGGACTAATTTGGTGCTGAAATTGGTCATGAGATATTGTTGATCTTCTTAAGTTTGGCGTGCGGGACTGATTTGGTGGTGAGATTGGTCATGAACTACTTTTATTGTTTTAAGCTAGTCTCGCCTTTCTATCTTATCTCGTTCTTGATCTGTATTGCTTTAAGCTTTTTGTAAAAAGCTGGCATTCAAGCCTATCCTGGAGATTGACGTCATTGAGTTGGTGAACGGGCGGTTACAGGTTGATGATTTTTGCTTGCTGTTCAGTGAATTTTTTGTGCTTATCCTTGAATTGTTTTTGTGAAATTTTTTGCTTGTCTGATCTCCTCGAATTTTGTGTGCTTATCCTTGAGTTTAACTTCTTGTAACAACTGTAATTGTTCCAGTTTGTAATTGTAGGGTTCTTGCGTGAACTGTCACATGAGATAGGCGTTTGGTTGTCCTAAGCTAGTCCTTGATATGTATTGCTTTAAGCTTTCTGTAAAAAGCTGGACATTCATGCCTACTCTCTGTAAAATTGATTGATCTCCTCGAGTTTGACGTCATGTAACCTGAGACAGGCGTTCCAGTTTGTAGCTGTCCTTGAGATAGGCGTTTATTTGTTTATGTCCTGCTTATTTGATTTTCTCAAGTTTAATGTGATGAACTGATTTGGTGGTTCCCTGAATGTTTTGTGTTTGTCCTCTGTGTTTACTTCTTGTAAGAACAGTAACCGTTTCACTATGTAGTTGTAGCGTTATCGTGCGAACAGCCATATGAATGGGCATTTTGCTTGTTTATCTCACGCTTTGTGATTTTACTTTATTTTTTGTTTTATGCTTTTTGATTTTCTTGGTGACAAATTGAACAGAATTGTGGTATGCAGAATGAAAAGGCAACTACGCAATGCACACAAAGAAAAACTTTTGTTCCACTAATTGGATTTCAGTTTTACCTAAAAAAACTCAAAAATGTTTTCTGAGGGTGCTTAGTTTTGCATTTCTTTTATTAAATCGCCACGCTTTGGTCGTGTGCTTGAGATACATTGTAAGGTTTTTCCCTCATTGCATGGAGCCTTATGAACATGCCACAAGTGGGGCCCGTCTAAAAGAAAGAAAAGGAGAATAAATTATCGTCCACCTTCCACTTGATCCCCTTTCGCCCTCCTCTCGGCTAGCATGGTGAGCTCGTTGCCTCTGCCATGCCCCCCCCTTTCTACCTCCACCTTGTCCACTCGTCTCGGAGTCTGTGCTCGACCCTATAATCCAAACAAGTGTCGACAACCGCAACCTGATGACTCTTGATCCGGCCCACGAGGAGGTGCAACGACAACACGAAGCGAGCCCCATAGAGCATGAACCTGTGGTAGCTTGCCTCGCCGATGAGTCCAGACGTGGAGGAGAGCTCATGACTCCATCAACAAGAAGAGAAGGGAGATGTGCGTGTTCACTGGTCTACCTTCGTTGTCACTGCATCCACGAACGGAAAGAGGATTTGACTGGCACCTCGAGTTACCTCAACATCCTAACCTAAAACAACGACAATAATATGCTTCATGGCCAATCATGGCATAAATGTGAGCAGGGCCTTCTCTCAGCATTCGCGAAGGATATAAACATAATACTCCCTCCGTTCGGAATTACTTGTCACAAAAATGGATGTATCTACAACTAAAATACATCTAGATACATTCATTTCTTGGACGAGTAATTCCAAACGGAGGGAGTATAATTGATCGATTCAAGGAAGTTAATTCTTATCATAAGGTATTCATCCATATTCCCGAGAATAAGTACAACTATTCAAACATAATGGCGGAAAATATAGAGGAGAGGGTCAAGTTACAATCCGGCATCGGGCCGGGGAAGTGAGAAGGCATGGCGGCGCCGGTAGAGATCATGGTGACAAAGGCGGCGATGGTGGAAATGGTGTAGATGGAGGCGGCACGGTGGAGATGACACTGGCCCGAAGGCCGGTGCACGTGATGGCGGAGGCTCCCCTTCTTACTTCTTATCTTCACCCTTCTTATTCAATAGAGGTGGTTTTGGAGCAGCTAGCAATGGAAGTTTTGTGATCTGATCTTGGATGAATAAGGGCTTGATGCCGGTGTCTAGGGTTGAGGGTGCTTCTTCGATTCTCCTCCATAGACGCGACATCCTCTTCCTTCATCTAAGGGCTCTAGGAAAGCCAACTATTCTCTCAAAACGGCCCTTGTTCGACAAGTATCTTGTTGGAAAAAATCAGGACGAAAATCGGAGCAAAATCAGGAAAGTTATGGCCGAACCCAAAATACTGAGTTGTCAAAATCGGGTATGACCGGGCGCGGTCGTACCGTGCGTCGCTGATCGATCTAGACCCTTCGGTAAAATGGTCGACATCTCTTCATAAAAAATGAATTTTGATGCTCTTGGGCTCGCTGGATTCGTATGAATGACACTGATTCATATGTTGAAAGGATCGTTATAGTTGACTAGAGGGGGGTGAATAGACAACTAACAATTTTTAGCTTTTCTTTACCAATTTAAACTTTGCATCAAAGTAGGTTGTCTATATATATATATATGCAACTAGGTGAGCAACCTATATGATGCAACAACAAAAAGTACACAAGCAAGCAAAGAATGCAACACAAGGTAAGCTTGCACGAGTAAAGGTACGAGATAACCAAGAGTGGAGCCGGTGAAGACGAGGATGTGTTACCGAAGTTCCTTCCCATTGAGAGGAAGTACGTCTCTGTTGGAGCGGTGTGGAGGCACAATGCTCCCCAAGAAGCCACCAGGACCACCGTATTCTCCTCACGCCCTCACAAAATGCGAGATGCCGCGATTCCACTATTGGTGCCCTTGGTGGCGGCGATCGAACCTTTACAAACAAGGTTGGGGCAATCTCCACAATTTAATTGGAGGCTCCCAACGACACCACGAAGCTTCACCACAATGTAATATGGCTCCGCGGTGACCTCAACCGTATAGGGTGCTCAAACACCCAAGAGTAATAAGATCTGCAAGGGATTAGTGGGGGAATCAAATTTCTCTTGGTGGAAGTGTAGATCGAGGCCTTCTCAACCAATCCCTAGGAAATCAACAAGTTAGATTGGCTAGGGAGAGAGATCGAGCGAAAATGGAGCTTAGAGCAAGAATGGAGCTTAGGGATGGAAGAGGTAGTCAACTCGGAGAAGAAGACCCCCCCTTTTATAGTGATAGGACAAATCCAACCGTTATCCACTTATTCAGCCCGCGACTTGCGGTACTTCCGCACCAGACATGCGGTACTACCGCAAGGTCCTGCGGTACTACCGCGAGGCACCATGGTACTACCGTATGCACGGCAGGGGCAAGACCAGGCCTGATGTGTTGAAGCAAAGAGCGGTAGAACCGCCGGAGCGGTACCACTGCTCACCCTTGCGGTACTACCGCAAGGCAGGGATTGTCTAGGCTGGGAAGGCACGGACATAAAAATTTACATCCGTGACTACTTCTGCTGAGTTTTGATCTGTGCAAAAATCCGACGTGGCACTACCGCAAACCTGGTGCGGTACTACCGCGTAGGGCGCGGATGTAAAAAAAATCACATCTGCCCCTACATCCGCTCATGCTGCTGTGCCTGGCCTGAGGCCACGGTACTACCGCGCCCATGGAGCGGTACTACCGTAAGGACCCACGGTACTACCGTGCCGCTGGCCGGTACTACCGCAAGGGCCTGCGGTACTACCGCTCCCAAGAGCAGTACTACCGCATGTCCCAACACAACAACACTAGGAGTCCTTCATTTTGCAAAGACACGGAAAAACGGAGGATGCTCCAAAGAGACAAAGGAAAGGTGGTGCAAAAGGAACAGACGTGTACGTGATGATTCCACCCAAACCTTTCCAAAGCGGACCCCCTCTTAATATTACGGATTTCCTATGACTCAAAACCACCGAAAAGAAACATAGGGAAAACTCCGTCTTCACTGGACTCCGAGGGTCAACGAATCATCTTGAGCCTAAACATGAGATATCTGAAATGCTCAATGCACATGATTAGTCCGCAAATGTATTGTCATCAAACACCAAAACCACTAAGGGATAAATATGCCCTTACAATCTCCCCCTTTTTGGTGGATTGATGACAATACGGGATTTGCACAGAGGGAAATAAATGAAGCATAGGCAAACCCAACAACTATAAAATATAGGCGGGCTCCCCCTAGATGTGTGCACTCTAGAGAAGTGCTTTGGACTACACGGCACACATACTAGGATCAACACTCCCCCTATATTTTATAGACGAGGCATATCTTGCAGCAATATAACTAACACTAAGCAAAGAGGCAAGGTAATGAATATGAGCATAAAGTAAAGGGCAGAAGATAGCATACGCTCACGGGTTACTAAGCATGAAAGGCACTAACGTACGCTAGAGTGCATATGTCTTACACCATATGAAAGATAAAATGGTCACACGAGCACAAACCAAATCAAAGCAAACGAGGTTCAACACAACGAAAGCAAAGCGACAAAGCAAAACAACACGACACATGACTCGCAAATCCTACACTCTCTCCCCCTTTGGCATCGAGACACCAAAAAGGCAAAGAGGACACCTATGACACAGGAGGTAGCTCAAGCTGAAGCGATCACTCGTCATGCTCCTCGTCGGTCTCAGCAGCGGGAATGGTGTCCTCCTCAGATTTTGTCCAGTGGTAGCCCTGCTTCGCCATCCATTCAGCCTCTGCGGTGATGTGCTTCTCGGACCCGCTTGATATCTCCTCGCCAAACGTCCTCAAGATCCTCTTGTCGCGACGGTGACTCTCCTTCTGAGCAACATGAGACTTGTACTGTCCCTTGGCCTGCATGCAGACCTGAGCCTTCATCTTGTTCTTCGGCTTCTTAGCCCAAGAGGGCTCAGAAGATGAAGGCGAGTAGCCAGCAGAGCTGTCCTCATCCGCTTCCTCCTCCTCAATCTCATCCTCATCCGCATCCATCTTAGCAGCTGCTGTCTCAGCACGGGTAGTGGTGTTAGCCCACTGGCTCTTGATGCGGAGCTTATGGGCTCATGACGAATCCAGCCGGGGGCAACAAACTCATCATTGGGATAGAGCTGCTCCCAAGTCCTCGAGATCAAGTGAAACAGGTAAGGTCCATAGATGGGTACCTTACGGTTGAACACCGCAAGCTGTAGCTCACACCACATGATATGTGAGACATCAAGTGGTTGCGTCTGAGAGAGACGCGCCTCCTCACAGATGAGCATCATATCCACAAGATAAGCATGCACCTTATCCTTGTCACCAATGCGCGGAAAGAGGGAGTTGCGGAAGATCCGGTGCATGATGTCAAGGAATTAGTTCAGCACCCACGTCTTCTTGCCACTTGGAAGCTCCTTCTCAACATAGTAGGGCAGAAGCTTGTTTTTGTTGGCTGACTCGGGGTTGGCATGAGGGCGAACACCAACGGGCTTGTTGAGCCCCTCATCACGAACCTGTAGCAGATCCATGAAGTCCTTCCACTTAGCAGTCATCCTCTATCCATTGGTCATCCATGTCATGGTCCGTTCCTCATTAGTATGGAAGTGGACCGAAGCAAAGAACTGGGCCACAATCTCAGGGTCAAAGTCCAGGTGGAAAGAGAGCAAGTGCTCAATGCCAAATTGCTCCACCAGGTCCAAAGCCTCACCAAAATATGCTCGGTGTTGATCCTTCCCCATATGATCCATGTCAATCCAGTGCACGTCCATGTAGATGTTCTGCTTGGCCTTGATCACATCCAGAAAGATAAGATTCGGCTGCTTGGTCCAGAACAAATCATTCCCTATGAAATTCGCACGGGGATTCACATAGGGGTTGATCTTCCTGCGAGTGACAAACTCAGCCAGTGGTATCTCATCCATGCCCATTGATGGCTCCCTGGTCTTGGTGGCGGTTGTCTTGGTTCTGTGTTGGGGGGCATTGGAGCCCTCTGGAGCCTCCTCTTGGTTGCGCAGGCGCTTCGAGCCTGTGTCACGGCTGGGATTCGAATGACGGACATTGGAACCGGAGCCACCACCTATGACACACAACACAAGAACACGCAAGAGAAACGAGAAGGATCAATGCAAAGACCACATCAAAAACAAACGAAACACGTAGAAATAACATTGGGTAGTTGCCATAAGGAAGGTTTGAAGTCAACGGTAGTACCACACCATGAAGCGGAACTAATATTCTACTGCTGCTCTAGCCGCGGTAGTACCGCACCGGGATGGCACGGTAGTACCGCGCCTAGAGCAGAAGTAAAATTTTACTTCCGCGCCGTGCGAGGTAGTACCTACCGTACGAGGCGAATGCGGCGAGAGCTGTAGTACCATACGGGAGGAGCGGTAGTACCGCTCCGGGTCAGATCCGATACGAATCAGATCTAGGCACATCCGCAACAATGGAGCGGTACTACGGTTGATCAAAAATACCGAGTATCAACATACCAAATAGCATCTCTACTGCATTACTAATCTCCTACAACCTACTCTTGCAAAGATTTGGCCTAAAATCTCAAGAACAACATGCATATCCCTAAAACCTAGAGACAAAACAACGAGGAAAAAAGAGAGCGATTTGGGGAGAAACCTTGTTCCATGGCAAGAGGGTGGGGTGGGGAATGATCCCACCGGACGGAATGCGAGGAGAGCGGCCGGAGACGGATAACTGACGAGGTCCTCCGGCGCCGTTCTTGGGCAGGAGAAAGAGAAACGACGTGGGGAAAAGGAGTTGAATGGGTATGGGGGAGTTGGAACTCCCCCTGCCCGCTCTTGACCCCCACCCACTCGCGACGGCGCAGTAGTACCGTGGGTCGTCGCGGTAGTACCGCCCGGGCGGAAGTACCGCATGCAGGGCGGTAGTACCACTCCTCCAGCAGCAGTAAAAATTTACTGCCGTGCTGGTTGCGGTAGTACCATGCGCATCTCCTATGGTAGTTCCATGGCAAGCCACGGTAGTACCGTAGACCCAAGAAAATGCAAGTTTCACAAAACGAGAGGAAAACGGCCTTTGCAATGCAACCTTCAAGCAAACGGACACACCAAAGAGCTAACAGACGAGGCAACTCAAACACAAGCTCGGTTCGAAGAAACAAAGGCAAAAGACAACAAGGACCAAACACGAGACACAACCTCTCCATAGAAAGGGCGGTGGCCAGAGCCACCTATGTTTGAGTTAATTGGTATGGTACATCGAAGAATTATCCTTGGGCCCATGACCAAAACTCGTCTTTGAAGCACAAGTACCATAAAAAATGGCTAATGTGAAAGAGTTGATCAATTTATGCATAATGGGGGGAGGGAGAGTTCACTGAGAGAACAACACTCCCCCTATGTCCATGCCTACACCTAAACCAGACATCAAGTTGAGTATGGTGGGGTGTGCAAGGGTTCAAGCCACACTGCTCGAATCAATGATATTTACCTCATGCCTTAACTTGCGAAATCTTGCTTCATCCAAAGGCTTCGTGAAGATATCTGTGATACGTCTCCATACGTATCTATAAATTTTGATTGTTCCATGTTATTATATTATCTGTTTTGGATGTT
The DNA here is from genome assembly GCA_021605205.1 of Aegilops longissima. NCBI lineage: Eukaryota > Viridiplantae > Streptophyta > Magnoliopsida > Poales > Poaceae > Aegilops > Aegilops longissima. The sequence continues at coordinate 175,010,501 of CM038682.1, forward strand.
TAACGGGCTTTAATATGCTCTTTTATATTATTTTTGGGACTAACCTATTAACCGGAGGCCCAATGCCAGTTTCTGTTTTTTTGCCTATTTTAGAGTTTCGCATAAAAGGAATACCAGTCCAAACGGAATGAAACCTTCGCGAAGATCTTTCTTGGACCGAAAGCAATCCAGAAGACTTGGAGTCAAAGTCTGAAACTCCACGAGGCGGCCACGAGGCAGGAGGGCGCGCCCCCACCCTCGTGGGACCCTCGTAGCTCCACCGACGTACTTCTTTCGCCTATATATACTCTTATACCCTAGATCGATCCCAAAGAGCCACAAAACCACTTTTCCGCCGCCGCAACCTTCTATGAGATCCCATCTTGGGGCCTTTTCCGGCGATCTGCCGGAGGGGGAATCAATCACGAGGGCTTCTACATCAACACCATTGCCTCTCTGATGAAGCGTGAGTAGTTTACCACAAACCTTCGGGTCCATAGTTATTAGCTAGATGGATTCTTCTCTCTCTTTGATTCTCAATACAAAGTTCTCCTAGATATTCTTGGAGATCTATTCGATGTAATACTCTTTTGCGGTGTGTTTGCCAAGATCTGATGAATTGTGGATTTATGAACAAGACTATCTATGAATATTATTTGGTTCTTCTCTAAATTCTTATATGCATGATTTGATATCTTTGCAAGTCTCTTTGAATTATCGGTTTAGTTTGGCCTACTAGATTGATCTTTCTTGCAATAGGAGAAGTGCTTAGCTTTGGGTTCAATCTTGCGGTGTCCTTTCCCAAAGGATGAGGGGGCAGCAAGGCACGATTGTATTGTTGCCATCGAGGATAAAAAGATGGGGTTTATATCATATTGCTTGAGTTTATCCCTCTACATCATGTCATCTTGCTTAATGCGTTACTCTGTTCTTATGAACTTAATACTCTAGATGCATGCTGGATAGCTGTCGATGTGTGGAGTAATAGTAGTAGATGCAGAATCGTTTCGGTCTACTTGACACAGACGTGATGCCTATCATGATCATTGCCTTATATATCTTCATAACTATGTGCTTTTCTATCAATTGCTCGGCAGTAATTTTTTCACCCACTGTAATACATGATATCTTGAGAGAAGCCACTAGTGAAACCTATGGCCCCCGGGTCTCTTTCTTATTATATTGAATCTCTATTATTTACATCGCCTCTCGTTTACTATTTTGCAATCTTTACTTTCCAATCTATATGACAAAAATACCAAAAATATTTACTTTACTATCTTTATTAGATCTCACTTTTGCGAGTGACCGTAAAGGGATTGACAACCCCTTTATCGCGTTGGTTGCAAGGTTCTTGATTGTTTGTGCAGGTACTAGGTGACTTGTGTGTTGTCTCCTACTGGATTGATACCTTGGTTCTCAAAACTGAGGGAAATACTTACGCTACTTTGATGCGTCACCCTTTCCTCTTCAAGGGAAAACCAATGCATGCTCTAGAGGTAGCGAGAAGGATTTCTTGCGCCGTTGCCGGTGAGATCTACGCCAAGTAAAGACATACCAAGTACCCATCATAAACTCTTCTCCCTCGCATTACATTATTTGCCATTCGCCTCTCGTTTTCCTCTCCCCCACTTCCAAAACGATTTTCGAAAACCTTTGCCTTTTCTTCGCCCCTCTTCCGCTAGTCCTTCTGTTTACTTGTGTTACCATGTGCCTTCTATTTGCTTGCATATTCGCTTGCTAAAAATCTATTGGTATGGATCCTCATCCTCTTGCTAATCTTTTTAAAAGATCCAATTTTGATGAACCAATTGCTATTGAGTTGAGTGCACTAGATTATCTTTATGAGGTTTTGCTTGAAATTCATGAATCTGAAAATTGTAATGAAGAAATTTATGAAGTAATTCGTGATAGCTCCTTGAATAAAAAGCATGATTGCAATGGTTTTACTATAAATTCTACTGATGTCAATTGTTCTAATAATATGCAAAACCCTAAGCTTGGGGATGCTAATTTTGCTATGTCCACTACTTGTTGCAATGATCATGATTGGGGTGATTCTTCTTATGATCTTTAAAATTTATTTAAGCCCCATGATGAATATGAGATTGATAATAATGTTTTTAATAATATTGAAAGTGGGTTTGGAAGAGTGTCAACTTTAGATCCCACTATTTTGGAAGAGTGTCAACTTTTCATATGTAACATCCCAAAATTCTAAATTTTGGAATGTTATATTAAATAAATAGTTTTGATTGTTTGTTTGATTGTGGTGGGGTTGCTTGTGTGAAATTGAGTGAAATTTGAAACTTTTTGAAAGTTGAATGAGAGGGAATAAAATGACTTTCCCAAAACTTTCATTTTGCTTTCTGATCTCCATGAATTCAAATTCATTTCGTCATAAAACCCTAGAGAGAAGATGTCATGACTTCTTCCATTTAAATAAATGAAAAGGGTTTTGAAAAGATTTGAATTCCATTTGGAAATATTTCAAATTCAGAAACTTTAAGCAACTCAATGATTTTCATGAGAGAAGATAAAATGACTTCTTCAAAACATATGAAATATGAGTTGGAAATTTAAAAGAATCAAACTGAAAATCCCTTTGAAATTATTTTCAATTTGGAGTTATTTGGTTTTATTCATATTATTTTATCCAAAAATAAATTCTATGGAAATTAGGGTAAAATGATTCCCTGCGTCAGAAAATTGGAGAGCAATAAATTTAAAATGATTTTTTTGGATTTTATTGCAACAGTAGCACTCTTTGCTTTATTTAAATTTTTGTGCATTTATTTGACGATAGAAAAATGTTAATGCTATAGGAAATCTTTTTCTGAAAATTTAGATATATTATATGCCTATACTATATTTTTATTTTATTCGATTTTTAAATTTTTTTACTATTTGTTTTTTTAACTTCCTCGAGCGGGACAGCCAGGCCCAGCCCAGCGCCTCGCGCGCCGCCCTCGCCTCCGCCCCCGAGCGGGACTCCGCTCGGGAGTCCGCCGCCGCGCCGCCGTCTGAGCTAGGCACGCCTCCCGCCGCCGCCTCTCTTGCCCCTTCCCCAAGCCGCCGGACTCTCCCTCTCCTCCTATAAATACCGGGGGCCCGTTCTCTCCTCCCACATCTTGCCGCCACCATCGCCGGACTTCGCCGCCATCTCTGCGCGCCGCCGCTTCATCTTGCCACACCATCACCGACCGCCGTCACAGAATACGCCGCCAACCCCGCATCACCGACCCAGCCGCCAAGACGCCATCACCTACCGCCGCGTAGCTGCGCCACGGCCGGCCGAAACCCGCTAGAATCAGAAGCTTGATCCCCCGCTGATTTATTTCCGAAAACCGCCAAAACGGTATGAACTGCCGAACTGCCGGTTTTTCATTCTTTATTAGTTTAGGTTTTTCTTTTAAAACTGATCGGTTAGTTATTTAGCGGACGTCCGTTAGTTTTCATTAGCGAACAGTTTTCGTTCGTTAGGTTTCTGTAGCGAACGTTCGTTAGGTTTCTGTAGCGAACATTCGTTCGGTAGGTTTTTCTTTTTAATTTCGGGCAGGGACCTATCTGTGATTATTTTCTTTACAGATTAGCCCCTAGTTTTCAAACCCTCACAACGTTTCAACCGTTTTTCCAAATTCGATGAAACCAACGCCCACTTCTTCTTTATGAACCCCTCTGTCCAGATAATCAACTTAAACATAAATTTGAAATTCTAAAATTTGTTTTCAAACAGATTTGAATTCAAACTTCTTTTGATCGTAACTCGAGTTTTATACCTCCGTTTGAGTTGATTCTTTTTGCAAGTTGAAGCTCTTGATATAAGCTTTCTGA